>CM037785.1:57488611-57538611 GCA_021229015.1 Solen grandis
TCCCAACCTTGCTGTGTTTTTACGCTGTTTTGTCCTTTTTTACGTCTTTTGGGACTTGTGGTGCATCCAAGGAGCAAGCCGAAGGATTAAACATTCCAATAGGTAATTATGCCTAGATATTGTAGCCTACTTTATTGGGATATTACTTTTGTTGACCGTGATGTAAGGTGACAAGATAGTTTTATTTGTTCCGAGTATCGGCAATTTGGACCAGTTGGCTAGAATGACAGACATAACACCGTTACACTTACTCACGCGATAAGTTTACTCTCCCCCTTTTGTCTGTTATCACTGTGTTTTATTTGTTAACCTTTACACTTTTGCTTTCAATGACATGTGTTGTATGAAATATCTCCTTTGAAAAGAAAATCTCAATAAATTTTTAGCTTTTGATTCAAATTTATTCTGTATTATATGTATGTGAATTGTACTGTTTTAATATTTGAGTAATATATATGTTTAAACTAAATATGAAGGACGGTTAGTCGTCTTATATAAGTTTTTCTATAAAGTATTGAGCATTGCCTGCGTGTCCTTCTATGTATTTACGGTGAGAAAATAAATGACTAGGGAAGTGATTAGAATATATATGATTTTGTTTCTGATTAATATTTCAAATCAAAAAGAAATCGGCAGATTCAGACTATATCTAAATATTTTGTTTGAACTATAGTAATTATTAATTAATGATAAGTCAAAATACGTGGCGAAATAGTCATTTTAAACCAACATTTTATATTTAGGTGTCCTACGTTTTGACTGTTTGATCTGGGTTGTATAAAGTTTAAATAACCCAGATGTGATCACCTAGACACTGACTGGCTTTTTTTTAAAAATGTATGTTACACAGATGGGAATACATCTTATTAGATTTGAAACCATGATATATAAATGATATAATGAAACCATGATATATAAATGATATAATGAAACCATGATATATAAATGATATAATGAAACCATGATATATAAATGATATAATGAAACCATGATATATAAATGATATAATGAAACCATGATATATAAATGATATTTATGTTAAAAGACAGCGCATATTTATTTTTATATTGAAACTTTCTCTTTTTATTTCTACAATATGTATTATTAAAAACAAATTATTCACATTCCATGAAACCGAAATATCTCTTTTCGATCATAAAATACGAGCTTGCTCCCTCATTTTTGATTACTTGAATATTTTAAACATTTGTTCCAGGAAAACAAATTTACTGTTGTTGACTTAAGTCTCACCAATCAAATTCCCACCGCTAGTCTACTATATATCATTTTATGAGGACAATGAATAAACATTTGTGGGAAAGCAACACCAAAACAAAAGAAAAACTAAGCATAATATCAATCATTGCGAGTGTTGTATTCGGCAACTTTCAGCAGCATCTCAAAAGTAAATATCAATATATTACATGGATTTGTTTTATTGCTGTTCTTCAAACCAAAGCTTATATAGAACACTTGCTGTAGTAACGTATATTGCTGTAGTAACGTTTATTCGTGTGAATTGTAACAAAGTTTCAACTTCACTACCGTTGTCACTTTTTGTAGCAGAACCAATGAACTTGTCTAAATCTCAGTCCAATTCTTTATGTATTGATTTATGTAGCCGGATACAGAGTTTAGGAAAAGAAATATTCATTGAATCCCTTGCACTGATGGTTGTTCGAATCGTTGAGCAAATGTTTATCGTAGGCGATGATGAACTCGTTTATTCACAGCATGAATTCACATTAGACAGGATATCTCCAGAAGAAAAGTCTCGATAGAGGCCTGTAATTCTTCTTTTTTAAAGCTTATTCCTACAATAAACTATTTACACATAAACTGCTAGGCCTACATTACTGTCACTTCTGTAGACTTTTAAATTAGACATCTATCCCTGACTCCAACCATACATGCATATTTGCATATTTAGTGTGCAAGGGAGATAGCGATCACTACCCTGTAGTTTAACGAATTCAAGATGTTGTCTGCACAATGATGGCAACTGCCTTTAAATTTAATGTTGCTGTATTCCGTGGCTAAAAACATGGTCTTGTTTGATTTCAACATTGCTGGGGAAAATTAGCCATATGAATGTTCAGTAGTTTTATATTGTTTGGTATTAGTATGCACATAATAGCGCCTATTAGGATATTTTGAGATGAAAACAGGGTTGAAACCACACAAAAAGGTAGAAGCTTCCGTAAAATAACTGTTTTTCGTGGACATAAACTTGTGTTACCTTTTCGTTCGGGCATGATCGTGGGTTCATATTCCTGAAGCATGAGGTATTTAAGAAGGGTGTTAAAATTCTTTGATAATCAGTGACTAATTAGTTCCCCAGCAAAAGTAATGATTTTATAGTAAAAAAGACATTAATAACAAAATTGCACAAACAGTCGCACTGCCTTTCGAGTAAGTCTTCCAAGTGTCACCAAAATTATAGATTGAGAACTCAGCAAAGTAATTGCCAATTTACTGTTTTACTCTAAAATCATATTTTCGTTGTCATTAAATTGCGTTGATTATGTACCAAAGGGAATTTCGTGGATATATTTATTCGTGGATCTAATTTCTGGAAAACGTGAGGGCTTAAAAGAGACAAGTTTTCGTGGGGATTAATATTCGTGGATAAAACCCTCCACGAAATCGACAAAAATTAGTGTCCCACGAAAATTATTGATTTCACAGTATTTCCTGTGAACAGTGAGGTATAATTTCCGAGTAAAAGGTACAAGTTTTCTTGGAAAAATAATTGTCTGACTGCAAATACGCCTAAGAACTACAAATAATCACACAGATGTGATCCTTTCTTATGTATCGCATTTTTTAAAAAATTAGTTCATATATTACGAGTATATGAAAAATGCTTTCATAATACTTGTGAATCATATCAGCCTACATTGATGAACAGTTTCCTTCTGCCGAAACTGAGTCGATACACAAACAGGTTTACAAAAATATTGTGACTCAACATGCATACTTTCTGGTAACGAAATTTGCCAGATTTTATAGGACTTGGATCAATACCAGTCCGCATATTTAGCTGATTAGTTGATAAATAGACATTCCGAAGCGTCTTCCTAGTAATTGGACTATTACGACAGTGTTGTGTAACATTTATTGAACACGGCCATTAAACGCGCATGTAGAGAACACATGCAGTATAACAACACTTTCTTTTGAGGCCTTTTAAACTTTTCAGAAGTGTGTGCCAATAAGAAAACGGGGTTTGATTTATAGTTGTTTGAAAACATCATTTAAAGGCCCAGGATGAATACAAGAATAACACTTTTGAACATATTGCATATGTACTAATCATGCAGATTATAAACGGCTGGGATATGTAAGATGAAATAACTTAAAACATCAGCTATATAGAGAACTGGTGTCCTAAACAGATTTTTTTAGTTTTTTTACTAACTAGTACCCTTACATATACAACCATATTTTTTACCATCTGAGACGAAGTAAGCATCGCTACCACAGAGGAAATTTAAGAAACAACAAAGAATCCAACCGAATCATAAAGGGAAAAAACAATATCTAAGGAGAGGGCACTGATTAAAGAATACATCATAACATCATAATTACTATGAAACGTTCGCTTTCTGGGGTGTCAAAAGTCTTAAAAGGGCTTGTCGGATTAAACGATAATATGAACATACATGTATTTTATGAAACAGAGGCAGTCATCAAATTCCGAAATATAGTGCATCTTGAACCCGTAAATGGCTGATATCACTCGTCTGAGACCCGGCGGGCTGATTCAAAGTTTCTCGTACAAAGCGTAGACAAATCTATTGACATTTGTTATCCCCAGACATCTGCAGATAAAAATCTGTGAACTAGGGACGACTTTCGTTACGCGAGTGTAAAGGTTAATTGAGAATTTGACTGGTTAAATTTAACTTTAAACATATGATGCTAAAGACGATAGCTTTCGAATGAAGTTCAATTGAAAGTTTGCTCCTTCGGGATGTATTGAAGCAACATAAAAAGACAAGCGACACAGAGCGCCCACATTGTGCTGTAGTTATCATTAGCATTCATAGATAAACGGAATTAATAATATGTTAAGAATTCATGAAATGTAATGCATAACATGATTGTAAGTCGGGTAGATCAATTTCTATATGATTCATAAAAATATAATAATTTGTCAAAAATTATGAGAAACATTTATGACAAGGTATAAAAGTTATTAATCAAAGTGAATTATGTGTGTTTAAGAATGTTAGAGACAAAAAAAATAGGAATTGGAAAAAACATTTGTTTAAATGTCTTAAATTCTCAAGGAATATTTCAAACAATAATATATATTATTGTTTCTATGAATGTTTTAAGAGTTTAAGATAATGTATATACTACTAACAGAAAAATATGTCCAGCTTTATTCACTCTCTCTGTTTCTCTACACTTTGTTATACTAAATTCATCGCCTTCCTTTCTCACTTAAATCATAAAATGTTTTCTCAAGACTTTTATTACAACATACAAACCCAAGATTTACCATCTTTTGATGTTATCTAATATAGACGCTTTCGGGAAATGGCTTTGATCTATTGGCTTTATGTTTTCCCTCCAGACTCATTTCCCTCTTTTACTACACTACTGTGTATGCCAGGTTCTCCAGAATGTTGCATCTCGTCTGCGACTATCTTTACGACTGGGTCTACCGTTCCCAACATGTTTTGTGTAATCAGGACCAAGATATTATCTTAGACGACATAAATAAAAGAGTAAACACACTCAGACTGCAGGACACATGTAAGCGGTAACATCTGAAAAACTGTGTCACATGTTGTAATCTCAGCACTGTTTTAAGAAAGGAATATACATCTCAAACAATTTGAAAGTAGTTCTCGATAACCGTTTTTTTTTCTTCTTCATCTTAAGTCCTGTAGAAGGTAGTTATGTCATTTATAAACTATCGACATGATGGCAACACATCATTCCTTATAATTACTGTTTTGGTCGATCCCACTGTTTCCAATTCCCTAACGAAGGAACATTTGGAACCATCCTGCTGTCTAGCCATGATGTTTTATAATTGAAAACAATTCATTTTATTTGGATTATCCATTATTTTGCCAACGGTGTCAATTTTCAGGAGAGATAACATATGCTTACACGTAGTTTTGTTTACGAGTCAATCTAAAATATTGAAATAACAGTCTGTGGTAATCGGAAACAACTTGATAAAAGAAACATTTATATGTTTTCAAATATACAATTAAAATAGAGAATTTAAAGAACGGGGTTTAAGATAAAATAATAATATGCTTAACGACTTGTCTAGTGTTTAAGCATGTATATAAAGTCCTATCTTGATAATACAGGCTATGATAGACATGTGTTATATCAATAATCATGTATGTATAAAGGTTGTTTAAAGTATCAGAGAAAGTTTGAAATGTACTTAAGTCATAAACAGTTTACCTATACGTCTACGTTTTGGGTATGTGAAGCACTTAAGTAACTGAGGGATCTTCACTCGATTGTAATCTATCCATAGTTTATATATCAGATTAACACACACGAAATATTTGATAACTTATCCATCCCTGCTCAATATAATATTTAGAGTTGTTAAATGCCTTTTTTCTTAATGTTTTTGAAGAATAAAGAAAATAAATTGAACCTCTCTCTCCCTTCCATTTCTCTCTATTTTTGTTTTATCATGGCTGTCAAATTTATTTCAGAAGGCACGAAATGTTATGTACACCATCAAAACCGGTTTGGGTTGTCCGAGAGATCGATAAAGAAATAGAATAGACAATACTTTTGAAGGCATTTACACCTAGTCTAGACCTAACCTTTTCTGTTCTGCTTAGAACTGACCAACTCACGGACACATTTTCCAATACCAAAGTTGTTTTTCTGTAAATCTCTAGTATGTGTTGCCAAGAGGTATTTTATAACATTAGGTGACTTTCCTGGTCATTTCAAATCCGATTAGCCGAGAGATTTACGGCTATGCTGTTTATAGCAATCTCCTTGACACGTATAGCGACAGCCCCGGTGTAGTCACAGATCAAGTCACCGAGATTTTACTTTAGAACAAAGCAAAACAGAACATATATTTGATTTATCCTTATTATTTTTTCACAAAGAATACATGAATAATATACAGCCACGCTAAAATGGGATTGGCATTCTGAATCTAAATACTCTTGATATATCAATATAAATCTGTATATATAAAGGTCTCAATAAGTACTCAAAAATCTATTTCTAATAACATGATTGTGCTTTTTTTTGTAAAACATTGCAACACTAGAGTAATCCTGCCTTAATCACTCCTTTACTTTAAACCGACAAGTCAATCAGACACGTCACTGAATGCGGTCGTTTCTCGGCTTGAGCTATAGATATGATCTATTATAATAATATTCTTTATTAAGCATTGTGACTTTTTAATACAAAATGTGAATAAGTCAATACAAGAAGAAGAAAAAAAAACATGAAGTAAAAAAACTTTGAAATATTTCCTGAAGAAGCCTGTGATAATTAATCTAATACGATAATATGATTTGAACATAATTGTATTTAACGTACTTCTTTGCATTATATTCTCATTTAAAGGAGTTGACTTTAATCATCGGCTTATAGCGTAACGACTCTCATAATTTCACCACAAACTTCTACAATACTCGGGCAAGTTCGGGTTAGTCTACTTATTGTTTAGAATTTCTGAGATGAAAATATGAATAACCAGAGAGTTACACTTAAATATGTATAATCAGAGTGTTACACTAAAATGCCATATAGTTACACTAAAATATGTAAAACCAGAAAGTTAAACTAAAATAAGTCTTTAAAACACATTACAGGTTGCACTGTAACACCAAAGGTCTGTTAATAATTATCACTTTTATATTATTTGGACAATTTCGTATAGCTATCATATATGTACATCAGCATTTCTAAAAGCGGAGAATGTTTTGACATTGTTTCTAAGAAATGGCGTTTTCTACTTTACATACTTATGCTCGTACCAAATATTCAGGTCAAGCCTTTATATACAAATTTAATTTTTGAAGGGGGATACTGTTGAAGCCACATGGGACGAATCATATCGTTTAATGGTAACATTAAGAAAGAAGGGGGGGGGGGGGACACTGTTTTGAAACTAATTGTGGGAACTCGCATTTTTACACTTGTAAATGTGATTTTGTAAAAGGAACAAGTTGTGTTTAAAATGAAAAAATAAATAATAAAAAATCCTACACTTCATTCTGACGGGCTTTCTCTTATAATGATAATATCGTGGTTTAATGATTCAATCGAGGTTGACATCTGCCGGGACTGACTATATCCAGTTTCATTCGCAGTGAATAAAATTTTAAGTTTTCATCGGTGAATCAGAATATAATCTAATTTTTCGCGGGAAAAAATACAACAGTTACTATTTTAAAGGAAATATTTACCATGGTACTGGATATAATCCCAATGATGTATCTGACATTTTTATCCAGGTTTTGGAGTTTCCATACAAGATTCAATATAAATGTAAATGTCCATTGAGAACTGAACCCTTTATTCACTGCAAATGAATTCCCGGCAGTTGTCAAGCTCAATTGAACATTAAAAACACATTTAACATTAATAAGAGTAAAACCGTTTAGATTCTTTACTTTCATTTATTTCAAACGTTATTGAATAACATTACGGAGCATGAAAATGCGATATTGAAAATTTTGCCGAAAACGGTGTCCTCCCTTCTTATTTTTAACCTTTATATACGATATCAACTTCGAGATTCTGTGGTCAAAGCTTTAAAATATTATCAAAGTCGAATTTGAAACGCCGACAGTAAAATTTGTTAAAAGTAAACTGAATTTCTTTACTAAGGAATGTCAGTAAAGAAGGCAGGCATATATTTAACTGTCTTTCCAAAAGAGTGTTACTAGTGAGAATGAACAATAAATACCGCTTTCTTAGGTTAACATCAATAAACGTAAAAGCTGGAAAACACGTCGATAGAATGAAGCAATTGTTTCGAAATGGCATTGTTTTTATTTAAGAAGCTGAATTTCTTCTTTGCTTTAAACGAAAGTTTTTTAGGGATATTTGGAACAATTGCTTTGAGAGTACATGTGTGGCAATTGTATGTAGTATGTCTGAGTGATATAAAGAGTTAGGGCAGACAAACATACGTCTGCCGTAGTCGTATAAAGAGTTAGGGCAGACAAACACACGTCTGTCGTAGTCATATAAAGAGTTAGGGCAGACAAACACACGTCTGTCTTAGTCGTATAAAGAGTTAGGGCAGACAAACAAATACACGTCTGTCGTAGTCATATAAAGAGTTAGGGCAGACAAACACACGTCTGTCGTAGTCGTTCTGGGGTTAACACTTGGTTAACAGACTAAATACTAGAGCTTAAGTTTTGGTCCTGTACATAGTTTAGCTATGTGCAATTAAGTAAATTCTGAAACTGGTTTTATCAATTTGATCAAGAAATGGTTCACATCATCCCTTCAAAGTGTTCCCAATTGTTCTGAAACACGCGTTTAGAGTCTAATTAATTTTAGTTATACGGTGTAAACAAGTCTCCCCTCCTTGGTAAACTGTTGGGACTCTGAAAAGCTGCAGGCGACACTTTTGTTGCCAGAGTGTTTTCCTGCGAGCAAATATTTTAGTAAGAGAAACAACAAAAAAAGAAATTTAATTTAAAAACGTATGTGGCGTTGATGGTGATTACAGTAATGCATAATACAGAAGTGTAATATGATGTACGAATTATTATCTGTAAAGCGTTTCATACTGGGAGTCAAGTCAATCATAGATATAGCATCCCTTCCACTGCAATCGGCAGAGTAAACATTATTGTAATGAAATGGACTATAACCGACCAACTGTTAAATATTTATGCGTCGCTGGAGATCAAAATAATATACCCAAGTTTCAACCCCGGTGAGCAACTTATATATTTATCTGGATTACAATTTGTAATATTTTATGCGCACTCTAATTACTTAAACTTTTAGTCGGATGTCAATTGGGGGACCCATTTAGCACTAAACATTTTAAATTCCAAATGGTCTGTCGGAATAAATTGGAAATTTCCCTTGTGAAATGTCTCTGTATAATTTTTGGGGGATATAGAATATCGACTATCTTCTTTTACCATACGCCTAACAACATCAATGCTTTCCTTTGTTGCTGGAATAACGGACCTGTCTGAACGTTACTGTCCTTAAGACTACATTGTCAGGCGAAGAACTGTTCATAACGTCAACATAGAATTGCCATGAAACACAGTCAAGAAATTATCTTTTGTGGCGATATGTTAAAACAACCGGCCTTGACTTCATTGGAAGCTCTGATTTTTATATTGTCTGCAAGTATTGTAGTATTGATACGAGTTTGTATTATTCAACAATGAATTACTCGGTCAGTCTTAATCAGATTGAATTAAAATTGTACAGGTGTGAGTATGAATGATTCTTAAAAGACATAAAATTACCATATTTTTATGTACCACGGTGTCAACTGAAGACAATTAGTGACATCATTTATTGAATTGTTGTCGTATATTACTTCATTTATTTCAAATTTAGTAATAAAACTATATACAGAAAAATAGGGTTTATTTGTTCGTTTAACTTGAATTATGGCTGTTCACAACTACCAAAGGTATACAGATATCTAAATAGAGCGCTGGAGTGTCTGTGAAAATTGTATTTCTTGAACGGAATGTAAATATTCCGGAGTGTGAAGGTTTCAGGAAACTCGATTTTATTTTTCCCCAGAAGCGGTGCCAAACTATTATGTAGACACTAAATATAGTGATGTATGAATCTGTAGAACTGTGTCTGTTGTTTCTAAAACACGTAGTTTATTTGTCACAACGTGTACAGTCATGGAAGTTTTATGTTGTTTTATGTTGTTTTATGTTGTTACCAATTCTGATAGCATTGCCGATGCTGATGGCATATGTTGTTGGACATACAAGTACTATAGATTCCAATATTTGTTGTCTACGAAAATATCCAAAAACTCATAGTTTACAGAATAGAGAAATCATACGTATTAAGATAAATTGCCAGTAAAGGATGCAAATTCTTTGATAACTGTCACATATGTTAATATTGGAGATATAGAACAAGAATATACTGATACTGTAGACATGTGACGTCTAAGACTCGAAACTAATCAATATGAGATATCAGAAGTTTTCATTGTGCCAACTGCTTTGCCTCTCAGCGACATAGCACAGTCTTATTGTTGTGATTTGCTGCGACTCCTCTACATTTAGATGTTAATCCAGATGTGCTTCTTCACTAGTTTTACTTATTTGGTACATATTAGAAATATGAACCACACGATTTTCTTCAAGATGAGACTGATCATGCGCGTATCTGCAGAGACGAAGGGAGACAACAAACAAACCTTTTGATATAAGGTTAAGGTAATTACATTCCTAATTACGTTCGTTCCAGAAGACGAAAAAGATCCCACACACACACGCGCGCGCGCGGGCGCTAAAAGGTTAAAGGACTTAAGGAAGATCAGTTTAAAGTTTATTTTTTCAAAACTGTCATGCTGGCAGAAATGTAAAGATCAAAATGTATCGTGCATTACCATTTAAAATACAGTTACCTGCCAGTTGATAAGGGACAATAGATTTTTAACCTCTCTAGAAAAAGTTTTCATAACCTGTCATACTCATAATGTATATCAGATACGATTAATCTTATCTATGATCTATGTATGTTTATTCAAAGTTAAAATGTACAAAAAATGGTAGGGCCTACCCACTACACATCAGGTAACATTTTAGTTACATTTATGATTTAATGAACATTCAGCCATATTCCCTGAGTACATGTACCAAGTTATGGCAGATGGGCCAACTTTAGCATTGGTAACTCAGAAAGAATTTTTAAGAGAATATGTTTTTATGACTTGTAATGGCTGAGTAAAAACATTTTGAATTGCATAGTGCAGTGATCTGACATACTTGTGTTGATATAACAATTCACATGATTACACGAATTTGATAAACGAAAAATTGTGTTTCTTATAAACATGGATGATAATAGATGGCTTTTTTATGATATTTTTTTCTTAATGAAGTTACAAATTATAAGAAAGGAACTCTTTGTTTGATAATAAATGGTTGAAAGGCAGTGGCATAAACTGAGTCAAACAAAAGCAAAACCAATCGAACTACAAATCGATACACGTATATTTTGTCAATGATTTATCTTGGTCTGAACTTACAGGGGAATTACATTGCATATACTTCATACTTAAACAGCATCACAACCATGCATCGATATACGTAAAGTTTAGAACTAGTGAACTGGCTTGGGGTGCTTGTTTTTAATGCGTACACGGTTTGTATACTATGCCTATCAAGTTTAAGTCCCCATGCAGTCAACTCATGTATAAACTTATAAAGAAATATTCGTCTAAATATTACACGAGCAACAATCCGATAGCCATTTTTCTTCGACAACCATAGAGACCAAAGTAATGCCAGTAAGTATTTAAGCGCAATCCCCTACCGTACACATTCAAAATAGTTGATTCTTTGTGTTTTGATGCTCTAATATATTAAAATATATTGAATATATACAATACAAATTGTTTGACTATTTCAAAACGGCTCATGGCTAAACAGTACGTAAATATGTAAATAAGTTTCAAAAGTTTAATCATATTACACGATTTTGAATTTTCATAGATTATACCATCAATTGAATTAGGAATAATGTAACCAGTCCTTATGTACAAATTGTATATACAGGACGCTGATTCTCTTGCGATTTGTTGTCGCATGCAGTCATTCTCACATTGGAAATATGTGCCGGTATCAAAATTCTTGCTTGAATCAAATTCAAATTAACAGTTGTCTTTTGCATAAAAGAAGGTTTACTAGTTCCAGATTAAGCATTTAGCAATTTGATTGCCTGTTATTTTCACACTCCATGGAATTTAAATCGAGAAATGGGTAGTTTTAAAGTGGGTATAAGCGTTTTAACCGTAAATTTATATAATAAACTGATATCTTGCAAAGGGTGACAGACAGAAACCATTTGCTACCGACATATCAAATTTAGACATAGCGATGCCATACTTACGCCTATAAACTTATTGGATGGCAACATACACCCGATCCTTTAGACACCGGGCACCCCTGCAACTAACGTGTTCTCTGCTTAAGTGGTAAGTGTTCATTAACTACGGGTCCAAAGTCTAGATGAGGAGATTTCCGAGACTTCTCGTGCACATTAGAGGTACAACCGATACATAAGTATAAATTGTAAGAATATGGATACAAATAGAACTTATTTACATCTTATTAACTCACCTGAATACGAAGTGCCCATTGTTTGCCATCGTGATAGTTGAACGGCTGTCGTCCTTCTGTTGTCAACAATATCAATTGTCTAAAGTTTATCAACTCCATTTCCTAAGCAATATCCTTCATCGCCGAGTACAATTATGGCTGATATTGGACGGCAAGGTCTAGAGGTATGGATAAACCAATCAGAGAATTACTTATACATCTTTATTTTTAGACAACCCTCTTCAAAGGTGTTACTCTGAAAACATTAAATTATTCATGTCAAATAAAACTGAATTGGATATTTAACAGAGTAAATTTTATTTGCGCCCCCATCAGTAATTTTCTCTCACCTTTGAATCAAAAGGATAACGATCATGGCTATTTAACACTGATGGAAATGAAATTTTCATTTAAGCTACGCGTTAATAAAAAAAATGTATATGATTATTATAGGTTTACATTTGTTTTGGCTTTATTTTAGATATATAAATAAATAATTGGTTACCGGGCCTTTGTTTAATATGTGGGCTGATAAATAGGTATAGAAACCTTTAAATTATTTATTTTAATTATTTTTTTATTAACAATAATCTGATTGTTAATTTTGTGTTTTTCTGACAAATATCATTAAAGCATGATCAAAATTTATTTCAGCAAAGATGTCATTTAATAACCATAATAAAATGGGGTTCTTAAAAATAATAAAGAAAGAAAATAAAAACAACGTTAAAAACCTTAATGATATCTAGTAGAAGGAGACACCTAGTAGCATTCATTTCTTTAGTTTTCTATCTTAAACATAAGATAACATACATAACATAGTCTTTATTTGACATTAAATGCACAATAAGCATTATAGCCAACAACATGGTACAACAATTGCAAAGTGTAAGACAATGTGAAAATGACACATGTATTTATATATGTATATATATTCTCACTTTAAGTCCGTTTACAAAGAGGATTCTGCATAAATTATTTTGTAATGTACAATAAAATTCAAGTAATGATAATAGAATGTTATGCATTTGGAATACGATTTCTTTCTATGAAAGCAAAATACAAATATTTGGATAACTTATTAATAGTTTTATGATTTTTTTGTGTCTATTTCTTCAAAGAAATCGTATTGATAAACTCTTAAACAAGATTTTCACAGTCTTCAGAATTGTAAGAGTCGTTTTCCTGTGATGTGACTGTTCTTGGTGTTCCATTCCCTCATGGATCTCGCCTTTATATCTGTCAATTTATTATTTGTTTCTTCTTCTCTGAGTTTTAAGTCTTTAAGGGACTTGTCCATTTCGATACTTACTTTTCTCATTGTTTGTACCTCGCCTTTTGATTTTTGTATTGATGGCTTTAACAGACTGCTCAATTTGATCGATTTTTGGAAGAGCTGCCTTTATTGATTTGACGTCTTCAAGAAGTGGCACCGCCCAATCGGGTGGAGCAATTGGTTGAACAAACATATTAACTGCCTGTGAAGTATTTGTGCTGTTCAGGCCTACTTGTCTTTTTTCTCATTTTTGTTGAGCTTTTAAAATTCATCACAGAACGTACATAATCATTACTTATCTGATAGTGGTCCTGATTGTTGGTTGTATGAGTTTCTGATTTCAATACACGTGATACACTTGGTATAAGTAAGTAAGTAAATTATTTTTTATCGTGACATGTGCTAATACATATAATGAGTACATACAATAAATATCACATAAATAAGCACCCGGCCCAGTGGGCCTACAAGTCACCAAACATCAATTTAAACATGTTATAATATGCATCTTAAATGAAGATAGGTAATCACGTGACACAACATTAATATAAGTATATACATGTTGATATAAGGAAGTAACACTTATAATAAGATGAAATAAAGTCAGTCAATGCTAATATATAACAGTATAATGGATCATTGTCTATTGTAAAGATTATTTCTACGTTTGAGAAATGCGCTCAAAAGATACATGGCAACTTTTCTCGGAAGAGTTATTAATCAAATAATGACATGTTTCTTCTTTACTTAAAGTTGCTATATTATCAGAGTTTAACTGCTCATAAAACGTATTTTGTCTGAGATCATTATAAAAGTCACAGTCTATTAGAAAATGCAATTCATTCTCTATAGAGGATGTAGCACAGAAATTACAAACTCTCTCCGCACTTTGTTGCACGGGCGAGTCTTGCTTAGGTAAGTAATGTCCCTCGGTATCCGTCCCACGTGAACCTGAACCTCGACGTTTTTCTGTCGCTATTCGTCTCTTTTTCTTTGTTCTTTAATGTTTCTGGTTTTCTGACATGAATCTGGCATCCTCTTACACCATTAAGCTCAATTTGGTGCACTGTTCGTTAACACATCCATGCGAAAACTTAGAATTTAATAGGAGCACAATGTCACAACGTCCTACACCATGCTAGTAACGCGATATTTACCGTATTTTTATTTCATATAATACATGAAATGGGGTTGGACTACAAGTTCTACCAACTTAGAGTCAGACCTTCCCCTACAGTTTTATGTTAAACAAGTGCTTAGAAGTGTTCATTAAGAGACTGAAAACAACAACAACAACGAATATGTACTGTAGAGAAAGAGAGAGAGAGAGAGGGGGGGTGTGTATTAAGCTGCATCTGAGCGGATCCATGTGATTACCACTATAACGTGACATGTTTGCAACATTAACATGACGGTGATATAAATGATACAAAACCTTCTGTCAAGTTTTCAGTATATTACGTGACATAAATAACAAGGTTAAAATAAAAAAGTAAATAAAAAAAAAACAACAGTAAAATTAATTTCTTTATTAGGCAAAAACATGTACAATGTTCATCGCCTTACAAATATATAAATAAATAGGCATTATTACAATTATACATTGAATGAGAAGAGGAAAAATATCAAATTTATATGCTTCGTAAGTAATATGACTTCAAAAATTGAAGATTTAGAGATAACTAGGACGGATACGGGGCTCAAGAAAATATTGCTGGTATCATTCTTAAGGTGAAACTACTGTGTTTCCATTGGTTTATCTTAATAAAACTGTACAAATATCCAATCAAATTATGTATAAACATAAACAAGGTAAACCTAGGCCATGGCAAAAATACTGTTTTGCGATATTTGTTAAAAGTTGTGATCTATAAGTGGGCATTCAAAAATGTAACTTAAAAGTATAATATGTCCTTTTTTTTTGTTATATATATATATATATATATATATATATATATATATATATATATATATATATATAACCTCAAATGATGCTTGATTAATCTCTTAATGTTAAATGAAGCCCACAAAATGAAATATTTAATGAAAGAACACAGGAAATCCCAAAGAATCCTTAGTTGTTCAGACAGGGCAATAAAGTGAGAAACATGGGCGGAGCAAGTTCTGAAACACACTGTACAGTAAAATCACACATGTCTCGGTGTACATGGGGTGTTTCAGAGATTCACGGACTTTTGCTATAGCTTGAATAAATCTTGATACACCGTAGTAAAGGAATACATATGTATATGAAGAAAATCAACAGACTTCTGGGAAAAAAAACCTTGTTTGTTAATTTCATGCTGACGTTGTTTTGAGCTAAATATAGAACGAAACAGCCACATCTTGTAAGTTTTCTAATAGAATCTTTCCTGAAAATAAGGCATTTCTCAGGGTCTTTCGGGCATGAATTTCACACTGAGGCATAAACATTGTAGATGCATTCAGATTTAGCTCTAACAACTCTAAGGTACTGGGTCTTTAATTGAACTTTACTAATTTCATGATTATTCCACATGAAATTAAACACAATGTCACATATAATATTTTTTAAAAAATTTAATTTTTCCTCAAAAAATTTTCGATTTTCAAAATTAGTATACGTCAATATCGGGTGCTGTATAGTTTCAAATTGGCATTATCATGTAATCAAATCATTTAAGTTTTTCTTCGAACTTGATAGATATTGTATCAAATTGGGAATGTAGTGTAAAAATAGCTTTCATTGATTGTTCTAGTAGAAATTACCATCAAGTGATACAGTTAAATCTTGGTACACAGTCTATTTTCATGTCATTAAAGTGATAAATTTAGACCTGAACAGTTAAATCTTGGTACACAGTCTATTTTCATGTCATTATAATAAATATGTACATTTTCAACTCTCATGTTCCTTTTAACACACCATTACAACTATTTTTTTTTAATTTTTACTGTAATATTTATTTCCCTGCAGTAAGAATATAACTCACAAAATAAGGTTTGGAGGTCAATTGCAGTATAAGAAAATAAATCAGTATCATATGCGAATAAAGTTGACATACATGTACTGCATACAAGGTCATTGCTTCTGTATTGTTATTATTAATTATGTTGTTATATCATGTATAAACATGATGGAGAGCAAAGGTGATATAGTTTCTTCTCGTTTAACACCCATATGACTTCTAAAATAAAATGTTTACCATTTACTTTAACGCACGATACAACTGATTCATACATAGCTTAAAACATCATTTGACGAAACATTCATTTTCATTAGTTTAAACCACATTTCATTTCTATAGACAAGATGAAAATGCACTCTGGCGTGTGGAGTGTTGCAAAATTCTATATAAAAAACTTTTGTTCAATAAAATAGATTTATGTTCTAAAACATATTTATTAGGTTAATAATATATAAATATATATATAGACAATAAAAATATATATGGACAAATAATTAGAAAAAATAATTGTTCTTAAATATATATCTATGTTCTAAACATATTTGAGGTTAAAAAATGCATATGTACTAAAAATATATAGGGACTAAAATTATATATGGACTAAAAAATCTGTTCATGTATATGGATTAAAATATATATGTGGACAATAATTTGAGTTGTGGGATAGCATAATTAATTTTGTAACAACGTATATATCAATGGCAGTGTCGGTACGACCGTCGTGTGGATGTAAACACAGCACAACAGAGGCGAACATATCTAGACCTTTTTTTTCTCTCTATCTTTTTTATTTCTTTTTGTCATATGTTCATGTTTATGCTTATGTGACAAAAAGAGCAGTGTTAATGATTTATCTGAGTTCTGACCACATTATATTCCTTTTGAATTAATAAGTTTGCTTAGTTCTACCAGTGGTGATGTTTTGACAACGGCATCCTCAAAATATTTTTTTTGCAGTTATCTTTTGTGGTTAGGTAGAGAGATATGTGTCGAAGAAGCCGCATAACCTAAACAGTAAACACCACAGACTAAGTACAAATAAGATTGGGGATAACATAGGTTTTGACTGTTAGTATGTTTTAAAACGAAGAGGAGGTGAGATGAAAAGAATAAAAAAAACTTTAACGTTGAGACTATTTATTCATACAAACCAAAGTGAGCTATAGGACAATGTCATTAAGTGATACAGTTGGAACTACCCAAATATTTGATGTAAGATTATTAAATAAACAACAAAATTCTACATATTATATATACCAGTAAAATCTATTTTTGCTTAATGACATTTTTTTTCATTCAATTAACAAATAGTTTTTACATTAATGAATAAATTATATTCAAATTAAACAAAGGCAATACTTAAGTCACAAAATTTCATATTACTTTTACAGAAATGATGAAAAGAACACGAGTATAGAAAATACAAACCTTCAATATATACCTACATGTACAACATATTGTGGTATCTACAACATATACCGGTACGTATAGGACAGGATCAAGAATTTTTCCACTAGTGGACAAAATCTGAATGTGATATGAGTGCTGGGGGAAATGTTTTTAGTATGACGGAGATGCATTCTGATAGGTGGATATATTGGGGTATTTTTTAACTACTATATATACATGTATATATTAATTTGATGGCCATTGATCTAATGCCTAGGTACCACTGGGAGAAAATCATCTACGATGTGGAAATAAACAAATTTTCTCCCGATGGTTTCCGATGTTTGAGCTAAAAAGAAGGTGCAGTCCCATGAGAAATGGCACTAATTATGCTAATGAGATGGTCCGTTCACTGATGTTTCGGCTATGGTTACAAAGCTTCTTGGAATATCCCCCCCCCCCGAACAATGGCCTTGAAATATTGGGGATATGGCTCGGGAAAGTTCCGAGGGACCTTCTCCGGTGATCGGCAAAGGTGCCCCGGAGCTTCACCGAATTCAAAACATTATCGGGGGAATATCCCCTTAAATGGGCAATGTATCACTGAAGCTTTGGGGATTACCCGGATGAATGAATGCACTGAATAATCGAAATATTTGGACTCAGCAGTGTAAAAGACAGTTTTGTTTAAGACTGAGAAAAACATTAATTTTCACTTTATACGTACAATATATATATATACAACATATATGTATATATATACCGGAAAGAAAGGAAGAAGGATAAATTTTCAAGTCTAGATATTTTCGCTTTTTGTTATGCTATTTTTATATTTTTGTCATGCCGATAAGATATTACAGATAAGTGCAATATAAACATCGCAATATAGACATCGCAATATAAACAACCTCGTATGATACATTCACAATACCATGTCAGTTTTACTAAGTCTCCATTGGACAGTTAATTTCAATAAGAGGATGGAAAAATATCAAACGAATTGGGCAGATTTTCGTTTTTTTGTGTGTTTCATGTATATATTTACTTAAATTAAAATATTTCTTTTAGATGAATTAAACAGTTGTACAAATTTATACATACTGGGTCTGGTGATTTAACCTCATAAACATTTCTTAGAACATGAATAATAAATATATTTTGAGAATAATTATCTTTATCTTATTATCGTCTAAATATATTTTTCATTGTCCATATATATTTTTTAACCTCATAAATATTTTTAGAACATAAATATATTTTACTGAACAAATATTTTTATGCAATTATGCAACATTCCACACGCCATAATGCACAATATATATATATATTTTTATTTATCACTGGTCAAAATTTCAGTAATCGGTTGATTAGTATTGAAGAAAATAGTTTTGAAATATGTCATTTTGGTCATTTATATCATCTTTTTTTTTGGGGGGGGGGGGGGGGGCTGTAGCAATTATCCCCTTTGTCCATGAATCTGGATAAATACCGTTACTGAATATAATATAATATTTTTCATGGAAAAGAAAATATTATTACATTGTCATACATATTGTAGACTAACGTAAATGGTATATAATGTGCAAAAAATAGCAGTTAAACGCATTTAAAATGTTGATAAAATTACGTGATTTAGTATTTTGTATGGATGTCACTATAATCATGTTGTTTCCATTTTGCATTGCCGAGTATTCCTCAAGATGGTCTTAATCAGAAAGAATTTAAATTGTAAAATCGTCGCTGAAACACATTTATTTTACTGCAAGATCCTCAATTTATATACTTGCGATTCATTAACGGGGACATACGGAAGATGTATGGAAAAGGCCAGACAACTGACGAAGATATGCGGAAAATGCAAATTAGGTATTGTGTAAACAAATAAAGGACGTTAGAAAAAGATTAGCTTTATTTATGCTTTGAAGTTGTTGTTTTTTCATCAACGAGTATGTACGTATTGCATTTCTTAATAAATCTGTTACATATAATTTTGTCCGAAGAATATACATTGCTTTAGAAAGAGTAATGGGCGTTTGCAGTCGGATCTCTAAGTCGTCGGAACTGACGTTTCACTTCGAATAAAGCATCAGTTTGAATAATACATAATGGTAAAATGTAACTGTTTGTATGCGTGATTTTGTTTTTGTATATAATAGTGTTTTAAATGAAATATTCGTATGTTCGTATATTTAGACGACGCAGCCGTCTTATGCTGGAAAACGAATTCAGGTTTCGTTGATTTGCTTGTTTCCACGGCTAGTTTAATTGTACTTCTCCGCGCTTTGTGCGGGTCCATGCAATGCGATTCTGCACTAACGAATACGATTGGAATATGTTACATTGACGTTTAAATAATAACCATAACCGCTTATTACGGCTTTCCGAAAACCTGCGGAAAATGTATAGGGTTTGTTATGTTTCTTCTTCTTATTATTATTATTCCTCATTATTCCTCATTTTCCAACCAAATCGAAGAGTTAATTTCAGTATGTTGCCAGTGTCTGAGCAAAATAAAAATTAAATTGCCTCGACAAAAAAGTTCAAATTTTTTATTTCTATCATTTTAAATTTTCAATGACGTCAAAAGACGTCAGATTTGACGTCAACATCAAATGTTTGTTTGCGCTCTGGAGTCTTTATTTTTTGTTGTTTTATCTTGATATCTTCACAGAACAAGTATGTTATGATGTAAATGTGCACCTTGTCTTCCAAATTTTCAAATTCGAAAAATTTAAGAATTCATGGCAAAACCGAGTTTCGAACTTTGGTCCTAAAACTATCATTTAATGTTACAAAGGCTACTGATGAGTTAGAAGCATGAAAATTGGACAGCTAATCGGCCCAGAGGTCTACTTTCTTTTTTCTGAAAGATTACCTTTTAAGTCACGTGGTTATGACGTCATTTAAAGGACAACATCCTTTTTTTTCAAAGATTTCTCTCGCTCTGACATCATACATTTCGAGTCAATTTTAATGAAATTGAAATTGTCGCGATAAAAAAGTATCTTTTTATACATTCTATCATTTTCAATTTTCATTGGCGCCATATGACGTCATATTTGACGTCATCTTCAAAAGTTTGTTCGCGCTCTAGAGCCTTCAATTATGGTCCGACTATCTTGATATTTTTACAGAAGATATATTTTAGGATGTAGATATGCACCTTGGCATTTAAATTTCCAAATTCGAAAAGATTAAGATTTCATGGCAATACCGAGTTTCGAACTTTGGTCCAAAAACTAAATTTTAATGTTACAAAGCCCCCGATGCATTAGAAGCATGAAAATTGGACAGCATATCGACATAAAGGTTTACATTCTATTTTATGTATTATTTATTTTGAGTCACGTGGTTATGACGTCATCAAAAAGATAAAAAGCATTTTTTCAAAGATTTCTCTCGATCTAGTATCATGAATTTTGAGTCAGTCTTAATTAAATCTTCAGAATTAATAGAGTTAATATTGAAGTGATGCATACTGCAAAAAAAAAAATTGTCACGTGGTTATGACGTCATGCATACTAAAGCAAGAATTATTTTTTAAAAAAATCATATAAAATCGCCAATTAGACCAATAAATTTATAATTTTCAAAAATATCGAAACTTAGTACGTTCATAAGGTCTTAAAATTTCAAGTAATTACGTCATCAAACATGTCGGATATTCATGTTTGATGGAATGCCTACTTGAAAACAAACCTGTTCGCATTCTCGAAAAAAACTTTTTCTGGATTAATAGAACGTTAGCTGAACATGTCCTTGCAAAAAATGTTATTTTTCTTTAGACACTTGATTTTGACGTCGTTGAAATATAAAAAATCATTCATTTCAATATGTATTCGCGCTCTAGCGTCATGAGTATTGATGCCAATCTTAAGGAAACCTTAAGGAATTTATGTTGTGTCACTTGTTTATGACAACATTGATTTGTAAGCAACATATTTTAAAAAGATCAAAAGATTGGATATATTAACTTTAGATTAGTAAAATTGCTGTACCTTAACATGCGCAAAAAGTCCAGAAAATTTCAGGTGATTAAGTTATCAAACATGACTTATTTATATTTTTCGTAAAAGGGCTAAGTCATGTAAATCTATTAATTTGAAGAAAGAAATGAAAGTGGTCATTGGTTTGATTGAGCAAGATCCCATTGTTCTTTTGCAGGAAAGGGTGCCTGCGTTGAATAGTGAATTGTGATACGTTTTTGAGTAAATGAGTCGCATTTACGATGAAATAGTATAATTATACTAGAGCCAGAAAACCTATACGGATATCTTATTGCATTTGTTATCACGGCTTTCCGCAAACCTGAAGAACATGACAAATACATGTAATTCTATCTACCGATTTTTTGTGTTTTCTAAAGGTTTAACGGTTTCTTTTTCTAAATCTGTATAAATAAGGAAATATATAAAGCAAATGAATTGTTGAAAGTTTCAAGACGTTTATAACGTTAATTACATAGAAATAAGAAATTATTTTCATGATTTTGCTTACACCCCTGCCTTTGTTTCCATCTAATTTTGAAAATGTAAAACTAAATCAGTTTAAAGGTTGAAAGTCATGGATTTCAAATTATTTCCTTTTCTTTTTTTACAATTTCAACTATGTTGATCAAATTGCAATGATTATTTGTTAAGTCATATGCTTACGAAGAAATAGATATTAAATAAAGTATAAAAAAACACATTTAAAATCGATTGAATAATGTAAGAAAATTTGTTAAGATTAGTATTATCTTAAAATTTTCCTGTTGTTTTTATTGCATGATAGTAAGCGGTTGCTTAATCAAATAAGATCCATATTTATGCTTTCTTAATATCTTCTTAAGACAATAAAAATGAAAAAAAAATATTTAAAGCTTATTTTTGAACATCAGTATATATTTATGATAATGATGATTTACGTATTAAATTTAACATTATTATGCATCATTATTACATTTCTTTGTATTAACTTATATATTCAATACCTTTGAAATAAGCAAGCAAACGGAAAGCCGCTTCGTTTGTATCTTAAACAAACGACTTCTAGTAATGTATTACTGTTAGTTAACAATGTTTTCTTTTACCATTATTTGCACTAGAAACATCTATTTTAAGCGTGAACAAAACACATGTGTATCCGTGACATTTCTTAATCAGAACAGCAACCTATTTTACATACACGAAGATCTACTCCTATAAAAAGAAATCAAAGCTCCGAAGGCACTGAAGTTGTGTGAGTCTCAAGTGGAAGAGGGTTTGACAAGCTGCAAATATGCAGGTTTTCCCCAATATTTAACTTATATTAAAACAATAAACGATTGTTCATTAAAGGCTATAGATATATAGGAGGAGTAAGCGTGGCAAAGTGCTAATTGTTATCAATCCGTTGAAATAATCAAAGCGCACAATGCGCTGAGAGACGGCGACGGGATAATTAACATTATAAACCCAGTGTTTCCGAAGTTATTGAAGCAGTCACATGACGACAAAAACTCCACCCTCTGTTGCTACAGAATTTCTGTTTGTAACATAATAATCCGGAGTAAAGGTCATGAACCTTTCATTCATAAAGAGCTGCATACCTAAGTAGGTCATTCTCTTTCTCTAGTGCTAGCGAATTCTATCTGTTGTTTTGTATATGTAGAAATTGACCAGGTATTTGATTATTTAAGATACTAGAATGTTTGCCTATCTATTTCCAAGTTAAGAAATGCCCTGGGAGGAACCTAACTCGCCATCATGCAAAATATTGTGTGGACTACTTTAGGTCAATTACATACATACGGAGCACTATTTTTTCTTTTTACAGTAGATCTTCATATACGTAAGATGGGTTGCTGTTCTGGTTAAGAAATGTCACGGATATTTTTTCACGCTTAAAATTGATGCTTCCAATGCAAAATAATGGCAAAAGAAAACATGTTAACAAACAATAACACACTAAAAGCGGTTACGGTTATGATTTAAACGTTTGTGTAACATATTCCACTCGTATTCGTTAGTGCAGAATCGCATTGCATGGATCCGCACTAAGCGCGGAGAGGTACAGTTAAAAATGTTGTGGAAAATATGCAAATTAGCAAGGCCTGATTTCGTTCTTCAGCATAAGACGGCTAATCGCCGTCTAAAAATGGTGTGTTTATCTAATGACCATGTTAACGCAGCGTTAAAGCGGGGTTATTGGCATTGTGAGAAAATTTGACATCCATTTATTAAATTTATTTTAAATGCGACAATACTGTTCTCTTATCACTATCAGCGCTTTGATTTGTGCTACTGAGCGACAGGGTACAGTTTCTATTTATAGATGCAACTCGACGGCTCCCTACTGTTGTAGTAACTTCGGATAGCAGATATTCACCTGTATCAGCCATTCTATAGAGCAACAAATAACACCTGGAGACATCTCTGATGTATCTGAGAAAGCTAGATGTCATTATAAGGAGGTTATACGGATTTTTTTCGTAATTCAAGCTTTCTATATAGACCATTGAAACACCACTAAATAACCAAAACAAAACAAAAATCTACCATCCAAATTCAGACATGAGCCACCTTTGCATTCGAAAGAAACTATACTCCTCCATGTGGTAAAGTGAGTTACGCAACATCCTAGGGAAAATAGTTCTTCTGTACTTTATACCACATACAATTATTGTGTCCCGTAAATATTTATTTTTTGTCTTACTCAAAATTGAGTTTTCACTACTTAGGCTGAATCTCTGCATATCTGTATTGTAGAATTCTTTCAATCGATCGGTCATTCATACAAACTTGAGAGGTTATTCGGTTTTAAAGGTAGAGAAACGGACCCTCAGAATGTAGGTACTATAGTTGTGAGTGACTACGTCACACATAACTAAAAAGTAGCGCTCCTTATGTATGTAATAAAAATAGTCCACACGTAATTTTGCATTATGGCGAATTAGGTTCCTCCCAGAGGATCTTTGAAATAGAAAGGCAAACATTCTAGTATCTTAACCCTTTCCCTCATAGAGGAAACCATGAAAAGACCTATGCGAACAACATAAAACCAGATTAGCCTGCGAGTAACTCGCATGCTGATCAGGTTTTAATGCTGTTCGCTGCTCCTCAGTGGTCTGGTAATGAGGACTTTATAATTAAATTTGGTAAGGTTTAACTATGGTTTTCTGCAGATGAGGCTTTATGTGGTACTTGTTGAGTGCGTTAAAATGAGTCTATATAACGGTGTAACGAACCTGCTTATTAGTGTGTAATTTAAATGTTTTCTTCAAAATAATTCTAGTAAAGTTTATCAAAGTTTCTACTTCCGGTTTTCCGATTCGATGTTTTCAACGCAGGCATTCCATTATTATAGCGACATTAATATAAAGAAGCATCAAACCGTAAGTTTAAATAGCTTAATTTATCATATTTCATTGATTTAATTCATTAATTCGATTTAAATGCTTTAATCATGGGCATTTAGTCTCTCGTATAAGCTAACACCCCTTTGACTATTCTTATTTAACGGAAATGGTTTCGCCCTGGAAGATTCTATGTTTTGTCGGTCACGTGACTTGTAGGAAAGTATATAAGGCGGGTCCGCGCAGGATTTCAGTCAGTCTGTTGTCAACTGTCATCAGGGTAAGATCTCAGATAGCACAAGTATATCGTTGTTGATTGTTAGGCTTTGGTATCTCGATGCAAGTTCTGTCTCCTGAGTAGTCACCTAGCATTGTTAGGGGCGAAAAGATTCAGAACATTCTTGATGCCAAGGGTTCTGATACATCCTGTAATATGGGTTTGGGAGCTCATTTAGCATCAATATCGTTTGCTTGTCTGTCGGTACAGAGATTGTCGTTTACGTAGGGTCTTATCATCCTAGGATATTTTCATTAATCAGCTATTATTATTAAGGTGGCCTGAGACATCATTTTAAGGTAGTTTTCATTTCTTCAATTTTGCATAGCCCAGGCAGGGTTAATTGTAGGGTTTCATGACCGGATATTTTAGAGTTTTATATTTATTTTAAACCAATCTTTGTTGATTATATTGTTTGATCCCCGTGATTTTTGTGTCACCATAATCATTTTTATTGAATCATTGGTCTCTAATCATCGGCTAGATAAGCCTAAGAAAAATTAAGTATATGTACATATTTAGAAATAGTTAGCCCCCATACACGTTACAACGGAAAGGGTTAAATAATCAAATATTTTAACAATTTCTACACATACACAACAAATAGGTCAGGTTCGCTAGTGCCGAAGAAAGAAAATGACCCACTTAGGTATGCAACCTCATGAATGAAAGCTTCACGACCCTAACTCCGGATAATTATGTAACACAGAGCGATTTCAACTACCTCTGTAGCAACAGCGCGTGGAGTTTTGTCGTTATATGACTGCTTCAATAACTTCAGAAACGCTGGGTTTAGAATTAAAGCTTTTTCATGTTAATTCTGTCGCCGTCTCTCAGTGCATAGTGTGTTTTGATATTAAATCAGTACAAATCAGTACAATCTTTTTTTTAAAAAGGCCTTAATCACAGACTGATTCCACATTACACTTCTGTCTAATGTCTGTTTAAACGATCGTGTCCTCGGTCTTGCCTAGGATTTCTACCGATCTGTCGCTTGAAGTCTTGAAGTAAGATGTCAACAGTCTGACAGCATTGAGCAGTTCATTTGTCGAGTACGCCTTATCTTCCTCTGTGTCGTGGTGATCCTCGTCTTCTTCCTCTCCTTCCTCTCCTTCCTCCGGTTTTGTTGATTTCACTGTTTCAATTATGTCCTCGTCGGTTTTCTCGCTGCATACGTGGAGATCTCGTCCAGTTTGACAAAGTCTTAAATTATTGTTTCCGTCAGTCCCAGGGCAGCTAGTTTGAACAGTGGGGTGTTATCCTCGGGGTCTTTCTCGTCCTCGGTTTGTTCAATTTCTGTCAAACAGAACTTGGCATGACGGAAACAGTTCCTTATTGTCACTGGTGTCACCTTACTCCAGGACTGACTCAGCATTTCCAAGACTTGGTAAACGTTCATTTTGACGTTCTCAGTGCCGTCTCTGACGAGCCCATTCAGGATTCTCTTCCTGTAATGACGTTTTAAAGACTGGGTGACACCCTGGTCCATTGGCCGTGTATTGTTCGTTGTGTTCGGCAGAAAGAAGACAAATTCTATCTCTTGCAGTCCTTTTGCATGTTGGTGGGCGGGACAATTGTCTCGTGCCATGCAGATTTTGCGTCTATTCTAACGTCAATCTTCGTAGCCAATCCTGGAAAACCGTCATCCATGTTTTTGTATTTGTCCAGTACTCAGTGGGGAGGAAGCGTTTTTATACTTTTGAGCTTTTAAAGAGTTTACAATGCTAATTTATAATAGGTATTAACATTTTACTACACTAAAAAAATACCCTCGAATTACATGTATCTGATCAGACCCCCCCCCCCCCTTTTTCATATTTTGTATTGCTTTATGTGCTTCATTATCATTAAAATTTCAATCTAAAGCGTCTATATTGTGGTTGATAGTGTTGTTATTATCATATAAAAACTTCCACATCATTATTTCTATAACTATCATCATAAGCAAATGTTTTGTTTTTTTAAATGCTCATAAAAATTTTCAGTAGAAATACTGTTTTGTTTTGGTTTCTCAGTTTTCGGATTATATCCCGCACTGTTTAGGTGAGCTTTTTGCAGCATTGTGTAATATTCCTGTTTGTTTAATTTTATATTTTGATTTCGACTTACGTTTAATTGCATGATACACTCTACTTTTACCTTTAACCAAATTAAGTGCTCTCGTGTTCTAAATTTACGGTACTTTTACCGGCTGTTTTCATTTCTCGGTGTGCCACCTCACATTCCTCTGTGTGCCACCTCACATTCCTCTGTGAACCACGAGCTGATGAATTAACTTTTTTTTCGCTAGGATTTTTTTCTGAGTCAAAACACTTTGTTTTTCTGAATACACTATTCGCAGATTGATATAGAGTATCAGCAAATGTATTAATACCATCGTTTATGTTTATACTGGATAAGATGACATGTTTTACAATATTGTTCAGTACCTCAGTTTTGTTGTTTAATACTGGTTTGAACTGTTAAGACTTATTGTCATCCCATTCATATAAGTCATTATAATTAACGTTTTTATTTATTCTATTAATATCATTTTATATAAAAATATCGGTACGTGAGATGAACATGTGTATATATCATGCACAAAAAGTTAAAAATTGTGTGAAACATATCCTGCTCAACTTAGACGAGGTCTATCAGGCTTTAAGCTATAAAAATAAGTATTGACCAATGTCTACATCATCTAATAGCCTACCATTTACTGTTCTCGTTTTTGAGCTTTTGCATATAGCATGTGGCTTAATACCAGATAAAGTAACGATTTTATTGACACTTTGTCGGTTTTTATGATCACACAAAAAAGTGTGGGGGTATAGATTTGCATTTGTACGTCGGTCCGTACGTACGTCCATCCGTCCGTCCCGAAACTTTGTGGCACGCATAACTCTGAAAGTATTGGTAATACAGACTTTTATTAGGTAATACGTCATGGATGCATTATTCAAGACAGGAACTTGTGCACCTGGGTATTTTCATCGAATCACCGCTGCCGTCGACAGAGTTATGGGCCTTGAATTTGTGTAAATATGGATTTTTTTATTTTGTGACTTCGAAAGTGTTTGTACTTCAAACATGAAACTTCATGGATATATTATTCAGGACATGATTATGTGCACCTATTTTTATCGAATCACCGTTACCGTTGAAAGAATTTACAGGCCTTGGATGTGTGAAAATATGTAATATTAAGTTTGTGACACGCATAACTCTAATTGTATTTATACTACAGACTTTGACACTTCATATATGTTATTTAGGGTATGAACCTGTACACCTGGGTATTTTCATCTGAACACCGTTACCACTGACAGAGTTACGGAGCTTGAATTGGTAGAAATATTGTACTGTAAATGTCCACGCTGCCGAAAAAGGGAGAACACATTGATTTGTAATTGACATTGTGTTTTGTTTTGTTTTTTTACATTCTATACATGATTTTTTTGTACATCTATTTTTTTTTATATTTTGATCAATATATCATAAATATTTGTATATGTGTATATGGTAAGAAATGAAACGCTGTTAGCAGTTCTAGCGTTCATATCACCAATGATAGCAATCCTTCTAACCGCAGAATATTTTCTTAAACCTGTTTCAAGTTGCTCAAATAGCCTCTACTATAAGATTTATTATATACTGACTTTCTATGTGGAATATGTAAGAAACACTCATAACTATTCAAATTACAAACAGCACGCTTACTCTGCCACGTCTCACTGCATAAAAAAGACAATATCAAAATTAGTCACAAAATCAATAAATTCAGAATCATTCAAACAGTTTCTCAACACCCCCCATTGTAGCTTGTACTGCTTGTTGTTAATGAACAACTTATCAAGCACAAGAACACACGTTTAACTTCCCCTCGAGCTTTCAACATAACAGACACTACAGCCTTCCTGCGCTCCTGTACTTCTTGAGGCGGCCCGTTAAAGATACCGTATGGCCCGCCTTTAAGGTTTACAGATTTAAGGGCAGCTTCACACTGTGTCAGTCGGTGTCATTGAATTTAACTACAATCGGTCGAATTTTATCTGGCGATGGTACTCCAAATCGATGCGACCTATCAATTTGGATTTCCTCGTTGGGGTCATCTGGCTTCAAATTTTTATTGCAATATCCTGCAGCATGCGCAAATACATCCGTTGTTGTGGGTTCAAACGATCCTCTATGTTCATGTGTACCGCCCTCAGCCTCGTTCTCGTGAGAATGAGAGTTTGATGTTCAGTACCAGCTGTTTAAATTAATAATCTAAAATTAAAAAACCCAAAGTTGGCAACAACATACAACTATCTTTAATTTAATAAACTTGACTTTCGGTATTTATGAATGATTATGACATAGTATGATTGCGTTCATCCATATTGATATTGTTGTATTGTTTTATCACTTAAAAATCAGTTTTGTATGTTTTCTAACCCCCTCTTTCTCCAAAGAGCATTCTTCTTGACATTCAGTTGCATGCCCATATAAAATAGATCATAAATTGAACCTACTCTGTGTCGTGCAGATGCATGTCTACATAAAATAGACCATAAATTGACCCAACTCTGTGTCGTTCAGTTGCATGCCCACATATATAGATCATAAATTGGCCCTATTCTGTGTCGTCTTTTTATGAGTCACTTGGATGAGACTTCTTAATTCGAATCATATTTGTGTGCCTTTCAGAATATCAAATTATTTTTTCGAAGCATTAGCACATCGCAACTTCTTTAATTTTGACATGTGCAAATTAAAGTATGAGCCAGAAAATACTTCGTGTTTAACAGTGAAATCAACTGATCTGTCTACTGAGTTTTTGTCTTGAATATTTGTTTCAGCAATTTAATGGAGTTTCTGATGGATAGCTCAAACAAAATACGTCGATTTTAAGACTTAAAAGCTTCGCGATGCATGAGGCATCACGAAAGATTTGAAGGTTTAGAAATCTCTTTTTTTCTTCAATAAAAAGATCTGCTTTTCTAGCCACATCTTGTCTATGGTTGTAAAACATTTCGTACATTTACAGACAGTTTTAGTTGGAAATAATACTGAAAATTTGACATCAGCTTCAATTTGATACTCAGTAGATTATAAAGCTACATACTGATCGTGAAAAAATAAAAACAAACAAAAGCAACAACTATATTTAAAAATGTTTTAAAAATCTAAAAGTGTCATTATAATGTTTAAGTTGTTGTCTCAATAGCTAAATACTGGCTTATGCAATGTAACAGTTTTTATATTAAAATGTTAAAAAAAATCATAAATTTGAATAACGAAAATAAAATTCATAAAATTATTGTGTTACAATCATAAATTGACACTCCATTACTACAAGATTGATCATAATGCAAAATGGATATGTCCACTGCTATAGCTTTATAAGTCAAAGTGCTGATAGCGCTGAGAGAACAGGGTTTTTAACGTGGTTATGTCGCATTTCTTTTGTTTATCAAAGTGAATTTAATTAACGAGAATCAACCATATAAGTGATTCCAATCAACCATATAAGTGATTCCAATAAACCAATCAACCATATAAGTGATTCCAATCAACCATATAAGTGATTCCAATCAACCATATAAGTGATTCCAATCAACCATATAAGTGATTCCAATCAATCCAATGTTATAAACCTGCTTTAATCTTGCATGAACAAGAAAAGATGAACACACCATTTGTTTCAATGGGTTGCTTATAATAAGCACATCGCCACATTATTCTCCCTACAACTCTTGCCTACAATATTAATATGTGTATCTAAATCAATAAAAAGCAAGTCTAAAACAAAAAACTTCCATTATTTATGTATGGTATGGTACGTCATCATATATTTCTTTTCATTTTATTTTAAATGCACATCAACTTAATAAAGGTAATGCTATTCAATATTACAAAAATATACATATTTAATATTGCAAAAATATCCAAAAGATATTCAAAAAATTATCTCCATACTTGTCAGATATCCAAACTGCCTTTTGCATTGGACCAAAGGGACAGCGGTATATTACCTGGCAAAAATCCAATCAGTGATGATTCAACATATCTCTAATGAATGCGATTTTTTTCGCTTGGGCCTTCACTTTTCTTATAACACTTTATTTAAACACGTTATCTCCGGAATCGATTATTAACACATTTTACTTCAGTTTTGACTCCCATAAAGCAATTGTATTGAAATAAACTTGAAAATTAAAACCACTTGGTAAAAAAACAGAAAACAAAATTTAGAACTATATAGCATAGTAAAACGGATGGAAGTCTCAATATAACCGCCCCGAAATGTTGTCCAATACAGAAATGTGTGCTACCATAAAACAGCGTTGCAAGCAACCATTTCAAAAAATAATAATAGTGTAACAATATACATGATATAGAAGTATTTTTCTGACGATTTCACATGAATGGTTTCAGTGACAAGCCTACAAGGGTTGTAGTCTTACTCTGGGCTCTTATAGCCAGTCTTAAGCTCTGCATTATACATTTCAAGAACGCTGTAAGAACAAGCCATGTGTCGCTACTATATCGCAAGAACAAGCCATGTGTCGCTACTATATCGTAAGAACAAGCCATGTGTCGCTACTATATCGTAAGAACAAGCCATGTGTCGCTACTATATCGTAAGAACAACCCATGTGTCGCTACTATATTGTAAGAACAACCCATGTGTGGCTACTATATCGTAAGAACAACCCATGTGTCGCTACTATATCGTAAGAACAAGCCATGTGTCGCTACTATATTGTAAGAACAACCCAACTATATTGTAAGAACAACCCATGTGTCGCTACTATATCGTAAGAACAAGCCATGTGTCGCTACTATATCGTAAGAACAACCCATGTGTCGCTACTATATCGTAAGAACAAGCCATGTGTCGCTACTATATTGTAAGAACAACCCATGGTCGCTACTATATCGTAAGAACAAGCCATGTGTCGCTACTATATCGTAAGAACAAGCCATGTGTCGCTACTATATCGTAATAGAAAGCTATAGAATCAAAGTCTGTTTCTGTACATTTTTCAATACAGCTCTTACAAGCTTGTTCATCAAGTAAGTCACTGGTCTTCTCTAATGTAGAATTACCAAGAGACAGTCACATATAACATGAGTACCTGACAAATGACAGTATTGCTTTATTCAACATAAGCACAAGGAACTGTTGGATGATTTTACTCGCACAGTAAATGATGACATAGGACTGATAATTTACGTATACCAGTGCTTTTCATGGCTTGTCTTGTTAGTACTAGTATATAGGGGAACTATGAAAAGAAAAAAATCCAGTTTCAAATTTGTTCCGGATACTCTATCATTTACACCGAATAAAACCGGTTCAAACAAAAAGCTTCTAATTACTCTATTGATATCAATGCACTCATGAAAATAAGACAAATGAAATGTAAAAGCACACCTATACATACTGATACACCTAAATAGGATGATTGTGGTGTCTAGGAGTACAGTGCTTTAGTCATCCAATCACAGGTGAAGAAATCCGGCATACTGCCATACAACTAGAGGGCTTCCATTCCATGAAATTAAAGCGCCGAGAGAACTGGGTTTTGTATCATTTTTTAATGTAATTATGTCACATTGATTTTGTATATCATAGTAATATTAATGAATTAAATTAACGAGGGTCAAATTTTTCTAACGATGCTGATTATCCCAATAACATAAACCCCATTTTACATCCGTAGATATGAAAGGATGAAACTTCTGTTTATAAGATTTATATAAATAAACAATGTGGGTTTTTAAATTTTAAAGGAAGGAATAAAATAAAACGCGCACGAAGAGAAATGTCAATGTACTTAATAAATAGTATTTCAGAAATATTTCTAATGACACAGTCCAAGCATGCTATTTTAAATAGAGCCCTAATTCATAAACGTAATACTGCATTACTGTTTTTGCTAATGAATAAATTATCTCATTGGTTAATTCCAGTCTTTTATATATGTATGGTATTTCCTTTAATTAAACTATAATTTATTAATTCTATTATTTTTATTATTTTATCTGGTAATAAAGATATGAAATAAGGCCTGATATCACCAATTAACACCGTCCTCCAGCTGGAACTCGAGGCATAATGCCACAGTACTTGTAGGGACGAAATGTTATCTACACGCATATTGTTTAACTAACGACCCAATTTGTCCTATTTTAGGGAAATAAAACCATGGTTCTAATTTAAACGCGACAAAAAAAGATAAGTGTAACAAGATTGTTAAAAGTGTTAAAATCCAGTAAATTTTAATAATTCTTATAATATTAGAAAACATGATATTCTCAAAAAATAATTTAATATATTGTTTTCTGGTGTCAGTTTCCTTTTTCATTCGAGCCAAAAAAATGAAATTCATCTACAAGTGAAATACAGATATCACATATCATTTCTGGCCTTAAACTTTTATTGGGTCTATGCCATCCTCCTGTTTCGATTATTAATCTATGTGAGGGTGTCCTTAATTTAGTCAATGCTCTTCTAAATTATTTGTGCAAATTCGTAGAAGCTGAAATATGTATGGAGAATATAGGTTCTTGCTCTTGATGAATTAATACGTTCACAATGCCGATTCTTAATTTACAAAAAAAATCCTTAAATTAACTGAACACTAAGGACATCAGAAGTTCTGATAAAAGTCATTCCTGAGTAGTTCATTATTTGACAATTTCTGTTTTAAATCTGTACTTATAAATTCTTCTGTTGTTTTTATTATGTTCACAAAATTATTTAAGTCTTATTTACACCATTTCCATTTTCTAATAAGAAAACTGCATATAAAAACAAAACAATTTAACATTAGAAATGTGAGAAACATTCCTCTTGAAACACTTCTAAAAGCAATCAAAGAAATTGCTTAATTTCTTATTTTTAATTCTCAAATTCCATAGTCTGTACTACATTTACACGGGGAAATGTTCAGGCCATTGTAAATGACTCTCCAAAAGTGCTAAATAAAGTGATTTCTGCTATGGTTTTCTGGACTTCGAATATCCCCCTTCTTGAGTAATGACATTATGTGACATGCTGTCCAACCTGACGGGACATAATACGTTCAATAATTTGTTAAAGAATTGAAAGTCAGTGTAATATCAGAACACATATATTTTATTGTTGACTTTAGCATTACACGCCTATCGTCCTACACAGTAAAATATAACAAAGAACACATGATATGCAATGTGAAATAAACAATATAGTATCAATATCAGTCGTCTAAGATGAAAACACTCACTTAGACCTTGTTGGAGCCACGGTACAGTTGGTGGTCAATATAGAGTTCGTCCACCTTTATGAATGCTTCTTTTCCTTCCGCACGGGCTTTCAGTATGACGGACACCCGTTTCCGTCGTTGTTCCACAACATCCTACGGGAAGTGTTTGGATATGCCGTAAAGGCACCTTTAAGTTCTTTAGCAGCCCGACATACCCTCTCGCGATCAGGGAAGTTTGCCAATTTCGCTACAATTGATCGGTTTTTACCGGATCTGTACGGGCCTTTTTGATGAACCCTCTGCATTCGTACCTATTGCATCAGCTATTTTACTCGATAAAATTCAAGAATTTCTGTTCACAGTTCTCCTTTTCTTCCTCTGGAATGGTATAAAATAATGGCTTGTCTCGCATGCTGCGACATCTAAGGTCCATAATTTCAGCTTTAAACGCGTTTTCTGTTGTTTCCTGTTCATTTTCACATCTCTTTAATTTGTGAACTAAAGACTTTTTGGTGTTTATTTATGTATTGAAGCGTATCAGTATCAAACCATCGACTACGGTCGATCTCCTTGATTTCCCCCTCGAGATCATTGATCTTTTTGTCCATGCTTTCCCTGCGGGACCCCAGGGTTTTAACTGAAGTTTTTATTGAGTTCATCTCGAAAGTTTTGTGTCCATACTACCAGCCCATTTATCATCATTGTCTGCGTATCTAAAACATTTGGGGAGGTGGGCGTTGCCTGCCCGTTTTTCACTATTCCGGTTGTAATTTACCCCCAGACCGTGTATGGGGTAGCTGCTACATTCATGTTCATATTGTGTGGGGTCATAAAACTAGGGCCATAACTACAGTACTGTGTTATGTATGGGGTAGATACCTGGTTAAAAACCGGTTGTCCATGGCTACCGCTACCCCCGGAATATATTTTAGTCTTTGTTTCCTTTCCCGTCGTTTCTGTGATGTATGGTTTTGCTCTTCCCCGTGCGAATTAATCGATTTTTAATGTTGTTGTTTTTTTGTTATCCAATTCACTTTTGACTTCCACTTTCACAATATATACATTAATAAATCAAAATTCTTCCGAGTTTTATATCTTTTTATCCAAAATTTATCAAAAAATTTCACTGCTCGTATTTTCACACCCACCATATTCCACGCATGCGCACAGGATATCTACTAAAACCTAAATGGATAGAATCAATTTATATTCAAACATCCAATGCCTTTTTTAATATATTTTAGAGGACCCAAACGTTAATATCCCGCCTTTCGATCATTAGTATAAAATGATGTCCATCAGGACTTATAAGATTCTACGAATTGAAGAGAAGACCAAGAGAATTTCAAAACTTGAGTTTTAACATGGTAGCTCGCTTTTACCTTGTTTTGAAGGCGGTGATGATCATTCCAGTAATGTTAAATGTCTTACAGTTTTAGAATTGAATCTACTTTGTGTTAATGATGTCTTAAAAATCTTCTTGTTTTTTTAAATAAAATGGACTTCACAAAATGAAAAGTTAATTTTTACTTTGTTTGAATATTAAATGCTGAGAGAGTAAATGGGCATGAGTAAAGCAATGACTGCTGGGTTTAGTTCCTTCGCTTTTTTATTGTCATGCTCTTGATAAATCAAAACCAGGAGAAACTCTTTAAAAATATCAAGCAACAAATATCATAAAGTCAGCAAACTTTCAGCAAAAAATGAGATCCTTTCACTGTTTTAAAAACCTTGCTAAATAGGATGTTAGGTAGTTTAAACTATCTTAAAATAGTATTCTATCATAAAAATGGAAATAAAGTCATAGTTAACCTTCTCAAGTAAAGGACCAACTGCTAATAATAATAGTCATTTTTTTTATTATTTTTTTTTGAAAAGGGTGAACTTTTTTTTTTCTATTATGTAGTATAAGAACTAGTAAAATGAATGATTAAAGTAAACAAAACTAAATAGAAAGACACGAGGTTAAAACAGAGGTATGAACCTTAGAGTCAAAGTGTTGAGTCCCTGAATTCGGCTGCGTTCCAATATTCAAAATGCATGAACGTGCATTCAACCAAGTAAGTGCGCCTTCAACATGAAACAGGGGAACAAATCTGTGTGCTTACTTGTCAAAACAGCAAGGAAAGATCCTATGCTAAAAATTCATATCAACCAATAAGTTACCAAGAAATATTAATTAACTCAAAATCAATAAGATAATCAATGGGGCTATTCAAAACTGTAAAGTTTATGAGCCGTTTCATTGTAACCATGGTAATTATACCATGAATCATTGCAATACCGCTCCAAAAATGGTCCCCGGAAGCCAACTTGTACATAGTTAACAAACTTGTGGAGTGTGTAACCAACAAAAAACGGTTTTTCATTGATAAACTTGGACAACAGCAAATAATAATAAATTTGAAAAATAATGTAACGAGATCGTTGAAATGTCAGCGCATTACAGCATATTCATACTTTCATATTTTGTTAGGTGGCTGACAGTGTGAAATATAGAAGCCCTGGCAAAGTCCTGATGTCGCACGGGATTTTTCTTTCTAAAATATTCTATGACTAATTTCGATATACATTTAGTAAAAATAAGCTATATGGCCGCCGGGATTTTTGGGAGGGGATCATTATTAACTGAATCATTTAGTTTCTTCCGTTTCTTTGCCCGAAGAAACCACTCTAAAATTCCATCACTGTTTGACAGGTTCAGTGAACAATTAGACGCGGATTTGCTGCGCCAACTAATTGTCTCTGCTTACCCCCTTCCGGTGCCATTACCAGCTGTCTATTGAAAATGCACGATTACACTGCCTGGCTCCACTCGCAACAGGTTGCCAAATGAACAATACTCAAATTATTATCAATAGCAACGGCAAATAACATTGATAGATTGTTGTAGAGAATGGAAGGGTAATCGCTCGCCATATTTGATTTGTAGCCACCATTACATGCGTTCAGAAACAAAAGATCCTTAATATTGTTGCCGTGTTACTGCCAATATTGTCAAAATCCTTCCCTCAAGGGAAAATGTATCTGAAACATAAAAACAATATCGTTCTAGTTTCACCCAGGATAACTGGAAGAAAATGCGGTTTTAAGCATGGAGGGGTCTACAGTAATCTCATGGAGATTACTTCTAGATGACTCATTACGTCTTTGGTATGTTGCTGAAATAAACTACAAAAAAATGCACGATATGTTCGTTACTTCAAGCGCAATCTATCGCCTTGTGTTGAATATTACAGACGCGCGTTGTGAAAAATTACCTAAATTGTTTGTTTAAGAAAAGTTCGCCCGAAAGGGTGGATAGCTAGTCGATTGTCCAGGAAAGTAGATTACAATGTAGTTGGTACAGACAAGAGTGGGTCAGCTTAGAAAGTGTTAGCTTAGGCAACTTTTATAATTGTATATAGACCATATCCCACGGGAAAATGATGATATAAACCAAAACAAGGCACTGGGCACAATCTGCATAACTTAGAAACGACCTACCATGTCTTACTACAATGCTCAATGAGAGACGGCAGCCGGATTAACAGGAAAAAAGCTGTGATTCTTAATTATTGATACAATAGAGACAAAAGCCACATGACGCAAAAAATCAAAACATTCTCCTGTAACTATAGTCGGTAGTAAGACAGTCGAATTCGCACTCTGTTCCGGAATTAGTGTCATGAACCTGACTGTATGAATTTCAGAAGTAGGCAATTCCCTTGGACCCGATTTATATAGAACTTGACAAGTTTTAGCCTACCAAAAGTTCCTTCCAGGGCATTTCTAAACTATGAAGTATGAAGTGAAAGCTGTTTTAAGCATTTGCATATAGAAGGGATAACCTTAGAGTACGAAAAGGACAAACTGTATTGGTGGTTGAACATTTCTCTCCAAGTCAAAACTTTCTTAAGTTCTTCTTTCTTTTTAAATCATGGTAGCACAGGAAATGAAACAAGAAATTCAAGGACTTAAATAGGGCTAAGTTTAATTTAGGCTGACATCGTATTTTCTTAAACGGGACAACACGAAGCCGTAATTTAAACCTACGCGCACCTGCTAGACTGACTAAAATGGCCGATAAATGGCGGACATCACGTGAAATAAAATGGCGGATAAATGGCGGTTTCTGCTATCACGTCACTTCCGATTGGATCCCGTCTCATCGTAGGTATCATGAGGCAAATCAGATACTAAGCGGGATAACATCTCCGCAGGAAGCGAATCTGAAACTGTCAAGTTGAAATGTATGACTATAGATGTTCCTTCCCATGGGAAGGAACAACAAGGTACTTGATGTTTTAACTACTTGAATGTTTGTTTCTCTTTCTAAGTTGAGAAATGCTCTGGGAGAAACCTAACCGGTATTCATGCAAAATTACGCATGATCAACTTTTAGGTTAATTTACAGGCATTCGAAGCCCTACTTTTTCTACTTTTTTTCTTTTTACGGGAGTGGACCGTCAAGTATGTAAAATGGGTTGCAGTTCTGATTTATAAGTGTCACGGATAATTTGTTCATGCTTAAAATGGATGTTTACAGAGAAAAATAACACGTTTACAAACAACAGCACACGAAAAGCGGTTACAGTTATGAATAAAAGGTCTGCGTAACATATTCGTATTCGTAAGTGCAGAATCGCATTCGTGGATCCGCTCTAAGCGCGGAGAGGTACAGTTAAACTTGTCATGGAAAAATGCAAATTAACGAGGTCAGCGATGCCTGGTAAGCGTTTCTAGCCACTAAAGACGGCAGCGAGCTACCGCTAAAAATCAGATCGCTGAATTTAGGGTACCAGTGAGAACTGTGTAAAACATTTAATCACGCTTTCATATTCAACGACTGGTGCCTATCAAACAGTCACTTCCATTTAGTCAAAATTTGGATTCGAATTTCGATCTACCACAGCCGGGTAAACCACTAATATTTCGCAGTAGCTTGTCCTATATAATCCTAACAGTGCTAGATTTGGATGAAATAAAAACATCAATATTTCTTTTTATTGATACAGTTTATTCCATAAACAGTGGGAATCAAACCACAAAATGACTTTTATGAAATTTGCCTATTATTGGCCAAGAACAAAGTTGTATTTATTTCACTACATATTTCATGTATATTGAACATTTCCGATTCCAAAGATAACTTATATTAAAAAAGCTATGCTTTCCAGATAAAGACACCGATCATTCATCAAGGAAATAGAATGACAAAGTACCATTTAAGAAGCATCCTGATGATTTCTTATAGTATCTAGCCGTGAAATTTAAAGCAAATCCATAATCTTGATATACTTATTTTGACGTTTTCTTGATAACCGGCCAAATGTTCTAAATTGACTCATCCTGACTCAATATAGTGCCATTGTCTCTTAGATTTTTTATTTCGAACAAGATTTTTTACTCATACGGAGAGACAGATTCCGGTATTTTCTGATTAAAAAGCAGTGCCCTTGCCTCTTGGACCCGTTATTGTCTCCTTGAATCAAATTTCTTGAGAGGGATACCTAGCATATATATGTAATTCGAACATTTATTTTCATTTGTTTGGTCTTGAATCACATTCATTAATTAACAGTCATTCACGTTAATCACATCGCAATTGAATCCGCAGTTATGTATTAAATTCAAATGATAAAACAGAGTAATACATTAAACTTCTTTTTTGTCGGAAACATTTTAATCGCATTTGAAATATGCAAATATTACGACAGAATCCTGGCTTGCTATGACAAAATCTATAAACAAGACAAACAATTCAACTTAAATTCTAAGGAGGCTTTTTTCCATGAATAAGTCATTTTATATTACTTTTTGTATTCACTTCAAAGTTTCAAGTTTTCGCAACAATATCGCTAGTTTGCATGTTTGGCCTTCTAACAAAGTTCGCACATTTCCGCAAACCTGCATTCTTTGAATAGTCCCAATCATTTACGCGACTGCTATTACTATGTGTAGAGTTTAGTTATGTCTTTACATAATTATCAAATTTATTACTGCTTTTATTAAAGATGAATTTATCAGAATCTGTCATCACCACAACAACAATGGTTCAGCTCATAATACGTATCAGATGGCATCATCCGCGAACAAGCTGAAATAGTGTACACCGCTGCTGCAAGACTAGACGTTTTACTACTGTAACTATGTTTCAACACAATCTCATTGAAATCATATTCTAATTTGCACTCCTCTGCTATCCGCGATTAGGATATGACAACATCGCATTAGGGGTCACGTCAGATTGACCTTTTAAGTGCTCGATTTTAAACCAATTAAATGGCTTGTTTCTAACTGACTTCGGTAAAACATTTGTCACAGGGTGAGAAAAATGTGCAACTTGACCGGGACTCGAACCCGAGGCCTTTTGCTTACAGGGCGAATGAGCTACCGCTCTACCGAATGAGCTATTCGGCTGCTTAGACATCTTTCTACCCTATTGTGAGATTGATGCGGTTACTTCCCCTTGATATACCGAACTATTCTGTAGCGGCCGATATGATTGGCTTATACAAAGGTCAATCTGAGACGACCCTCTATACGATGTGGTCAGATCCAGTTACCATACTGAATCCGATTTTAATGAGAATGGTTTCAACATCATCGAGCTGGCATGATTCTTTTGTGTTGTAAAGATAACGGAAAACCGCTCCCTTATGACAGCGCTTGATGACTATTACATGTACTGTCTTCTAAATATCTTAATTTGTTTAAATATTATAATGCATTATCTGTGATCTTTTCGAATACACCTCGTATAAAAAACAAATACGAACCAAAGAAATATATAATGTTATTCGAAAAGATCACGGATAATTCATTATAATATTTAAACAAAGTAAGATATTTAGAAGATAGTTGATACAAGTTCTTCCCTTTCTACACTCATAAGTATATTCAGACAAAAGTAAGCAAATAACAAGTTACAGAAACGTCGTCGCCATTCTTACTCAAATTGGCGTCCTTGAATTTCCACGCGCTTGTCATGCCTCATGGCGTTTGCAAAACACAGTCTATCTAACGAACTTCTCACTCGTGTACAGACATATTCAGTTTTTACATCTAATCCTGCGTGACTGGAAAAAGATCGGTGTTGTAGGGCGAGTTATATAAAGCCACATCGACGATATCCCTATTTACCGATACAGCGTTCGGTAGTCCAGGCCTTCCGTCACTCGTCATATACAAAGTTGCCCGTCTGAGTGTCTTCTCATCAAAGGACATCAGCAGGATTAGCGTGATTTTATCTTTTTTTTTTTCGGGGTAGGGGCTGGAGGGAGTATTTAAACTTTGCTGACGCGCTGTTTTTCCTTTGACGTGTCGGTACAACTTGTATGTGTTAACAATTATGCGCGTGTCAGATTGGGGTACCACGGCTAAGTAGATGACAATAACTTGCACAAACATTGGCATTTGTAGTTAGTTCGCAAAATATATATTTCTAGTTTTCCTCCAAATTTCATTTGAATAAACAGGATAGAAAAAAAATGTTATTAATGCTATTCGGGAACTTTTCGAAAACACCTCGTATGTATCTAAAAGACAAATTAACTTCATGTTTATTACGAATGGCATATATATTTGATGACTTTTGTTTTATTTAGCGGTTCTTTTCATTATTTCTTGTTACTGTACAATGATTTATTTTTATTCCCATTATCCGAATTACTTTTTCTTAAATATATTGGTACAAAACTCTATTAACATTGATGAACAAAATCCAGCTTGAAATATGTGGTAACTAGGATGTTTGCATGAAGAAAACAATCAATCAGAAATAATAACTCCTCTGAAGGGAAGTCAGAAAGTTTCAAATCTGCGATAACCAGCAATCCTTTTCACAGAAGGAATCGATTTTCTATTAGATATTTAACATGGAGGATTACACTACGTGATAAAATCAGAGTTACATGGTTCGAGATGAATTATCACGTTGTTTCCATCAATCGAATCTTAAGATGAAACTTTATTCAGTGAATTTATTTTCTATTGGGCAAATTAGTTTTAGTTTTTTATATTAAATAATAGCTTATTCTCTTTTTCTGTCATTGCGACACGATTTAGCGTGCGCATGTGTATGTTAAACGAATTGAATGCAATACACAACTATCTACAACTAGCCTGACTTAACTGTACACGAATCCATAGTATGTGATATATATTTCTGTATGCGGATCAATTGTAATGACCATCTGTAACCGTAATTCGTGAATAAACTCGCTATTTCTCTCGAGTGATTGAACTATACTACACGAAGAAACTTTTACAAGTTGTACTGCTTGGAATGTCTGGTCCCTAGTACGGTCATTACTATGCACTATTTTACAGGGTAAAATCCTCTAGACCTGGAACATGCTTCTGATTATTAACCCTCATATAGACTCATTTTGACGCACTCAATAGGTACCACATAAAGCCTGATCTGCAGAAAACCACAGTTAAACCTTACCAAATTTAATTATAAAGTCCTCATTTCCAGACCACTGAGGAGCAACGAACAGCATAAAACCAGATCAGCCTGCGAGTAATAAAACCTGATCAGCCTGCGAGTTACTCGCAGGCTGATCTGGTTTTATGCTGTTCGCATAGGTCTTTTCATGGTTTCCTCTATGAGGGAAAGGGTTAGATAAACAAAGTCACTGCATATAATACATGTTACTATGAATTAAACGTAATATTGATCGAGTAGCATTCAGTATTAATTGTTTGTAAGATATATTCGACTCAACTTCAAAAAAATATTGGATATGAAAAATCTGCACTTTTTTAGATATTTAACTACAAAACGTAATCTACGTAAATGTACTAGTACAAGGTGACCGGTTACACCAGTGTAATTGTCTTGTCATGGGAGTTTAGGAAAAGCGTCCGCCATTCTCGGAAAAGCTCGCTGGTAATTAAGTAAAATTATGCATACAGAACCGTTTACGAGGCAAAAGTTAGCTGAAAAACATCCTGACAGCGACGAAAATAACTTGCATATATGTAAGAGAATAAGGCCGAAACATATCAGTGCATAGGACCGTGATGTTTTAGGCGTTTCTCCTAATTCAATCTCATTAAAAATCAGATTCAGTATGCTTACTGGATCTGACCACATCGTATAGAGGGTCATCTCAGATTGACCTTTGTATAAGCCAATCAAATCGGCGGCTACAGAACCGTTCTGTATACCAGGGGAAGTAACCGCATCAATCTCATAGGGTAGAAAGATGTCTAAGCGGCCGAAAAGCTCATTCGGTAGAGCGGTAGCTCATTTAGTAAAGCAATCGCACTGTACGCAAAAGGCCCTGGGTTCGAAGCCATGTCACGCTGCACATTTATCTCACCCTGTGACTAATGTTTTACCGAATTCAGTTAGAAACGCGCTTTTTAATTGGTTTAAAATCGAGCAATTCTTTATGCACATAAAGTTCTTATAACTTAAAGGTCAATCTGACGTGACCCTAATGCGATGTTGTCAGATCCTAATCGCGGATATTAAAGGAGTGCAAATTAGGATATGATTTTAATGAGATTGCTCCTACTTATTTTTTTTCCTTTATTTTAATATTTGAAATCACAAAACAAGCATTAGGTATTAGTGGCTTTTCATTACTTAAGTAATAGACACACAAAAAACACGAGGAATCGGACTTTTGTATCGCTGTCTTGTGTGAACAAGTGTACTGTCGGTGTAATGATGTTAGTCCCCACAGTTAAATGTAAATGAGCGAGAAAAACGTGCAGTCGGCTTGTTGCCATATAAATATTCATGACATTCCCAGCGTTTCCGAATGCTGCCGGATTGTTTCCGGCTTCTTAAGGTAATGTTTGTGTGTACTGGTCAATTAAAAAAGAGTCGGCGGTTTTACGACTTTCAGTGAATATCTATATTGCACGCTTTATTTTCATATAGTGTTTCAATATACAACTTTTGCCAATGGTAGAATATATTTGGACCGAATTAATCTTTTTTATAAATATAAACCAAATCATCATTCAATATACAATTGGTTATCATCTGTTTTAGCATGTTTAAACACAGGCATGATTCATATCTAAAGGTTCAAACGCAGTTCTTAGGGTCTACGTTTTCCATTTTTTAAGTATCTAATGGTTAATTGTGATAATGAGGTCAATAATTATAATTGAATAATGGTGGTCGAGCTTAACCCGCTTTGACAAAGAGTGAATTGCATAATGTTATTTTATTGAACGATGAGGTGAGAGCTGTGGTTGGGCGGTAGGGAAATTCTGACTTAAGCATAGTAGCAAAGGCGCTTTTATTTGTGCCCAATCTGTAAAGAATAATGCCATTGGTTTATTTTACGGACCGGATCATGTTCCCGACATAAAGTGTGTCTGTGTGTGTACTTGTATTTTCGATGAATCCGCTACCTCCTCACATTACTCTGGAAAAAGTGTACAGCAAAAGCTGGAGCCTCATGCATCGACTCATCAATGCCATTGTCATGCATTTCCGGCAGTTTCCAGAGCTTTTACACACTGCTGCACTTACTTGTCCAGATGGCATGCGCATGGTAAAACAATGTTAATGATTTTTGCTTGTTTGTTGTTGTTGTTGTTTTTCCACGTGGCTTTCTTACCTCACGTTTGAACTTTTTTACGGATGATAGCACAAGATAAGACACACCGTCCCCGGTAGCCGAGTGATTAGAGCGTCCGTCTCGAGAGCGGGAGGTCGTGGGTTCGATCCCCTGCCGCGACATACTAAAGTCATAAAAATGGTACTGTTTTAGCTCCCTTGCTTGGCGCTCAGCATATAAGGGTAGTTGCCCGGTGTCAGGATAATATGACCTGGTGTGGTATCATGCCACATGTCTACGGCGTGATATTGCAATGTGGTAGCACTATATCTCTATATCTGTCCCAAGTAGACATCGTCTCCAAATGACTGAAATACTGTCGGTGGGACGTTAAACCCAACAAACAAGCAAGATAAGATAAAATGAATATTTAAACGATTTTCATTGGTAGAAACTTGACTTGAATATTTGACAGTATTTCAGTCATACAGCGACGTCCAGCTAAAATGCTTTTACAACTGAAAAAAAAGTTACCACAATTCTTTATTGATATTTAACAATGTATACGGGTTGAATAACAAGTTTTTTGGTAAATATGGTTGTTTTATCAAAACAATTTTCTTGGATGAACACTGAGACCTGTTTCGGACCGATGGTAGAAAACATCTGCAGTATATTAAAGTCTGTTTCTTCATCTGTGTGTGAGTGCTACACGGTTATAGTGCGCTTTGGGGAAACGCACTTTTTGGTCCAACGTACTTAAGGGTCTGACCCCATAACTCGTTACGCACTTTCGGGTTTGAATTGGACCCCAAACTTCGTTGCATTGTTGCATAATTGCATGCGATAGAATGAAATATAACGCACTTTGGGGTCGAGACTTTGAACATATATTTTAGAAATTGCATGCATTTGAATGAACGAATGTGGTTTCCTTGAGTATTTTACCAGTTCTAAAGGTTAATTTGCTGGTATAAAATGATTTTAGGAATGTTTTGGGAATTTTATGGACACATTTAGAATTAGACAGGAATAAACAGACACTTTGTAACAGTTGACATGAGTAAGTAAACATTTCTTTCCCGTTCAGCTACTCGGTTGCTATAAATATATATACATGTAAATATAAAGATGTCACTGAATCTGGCCTTATCTATGCACAACAAAATCCAGTTTATACCACATTGTATAACATTTTTAACTTATCAATATCATTTTGATCATCACAATCATATTTTACATCATCATCACTATCAACATCATCATCATTAAATGATTATCATCAGAATTACAATGTAATGGCGTCACATATAGAACGCCATGACCGTGTTATTATGACTTATTTGCTTATATGCGGTAGTTATTTCATTATATGCGGTAGATATTGTATTATATGCAGTAGATATTTCATTATGTGCTACTGCCTTTATGTGTTGTACAAAGACCAATATATGCAGTAGATTTGTTATTGTGTGTAGTAGATAAAACGTTATACGTGGTGCTTTTTACATAACATGATGTGCAAAATGGAATATATGTAGTAGTCACTGTTCCTATTATGTGTGGTGCTTTTGACCTTATATACAGTAGAAATCACATTATATGTCGTTCTTTCGTTTATATACGCTGTAGATATCACATTATATGTTGTACATGCAAATTCCTTATATGTTGTGCTTTTAGCATTATACGCGGTAGTATTTTCATTATGTGCGGTAGTTTCGTCGTTATGATGAGATGGTTAGGGTATTTCCGAATGATACCGTATATTGCCTGATTATAACGAATCCGGATGTTTCGTACGAGTAAATGTAGTGCATTGAGACAGTTTTAAACGGCGTGTTGAATGCAAACACAGAAATGGATTTTACTGGTCTGGACAATTAAAGGAGTTAATTATCTCTCAAAATATATCCTTACCAGAAATGGTTCGTGTTTTATACAACTGAAAAACACTACTCTACAGCTAATTTTTCATGTCGTAGTAGCCATAACGTGACGTCACAATTTTACACACGCAGTGAAGGTAAGTTTACTCGTTTATGGACAGTTTGAAAGAGTTATCTCGCTTGTTGGGGTTTTCCCTCTCTGTTTTTGTAATTTTAAAATCAGCATTCATATAAAATCAGATAGATCTTCTAAATTTAAATTTGGAAAAATAGAGAACACTTCATACATAAAACAAATTTATAAAAAAAAAATTTTCAGTGGTATTAAACACGAAACATTAATGATATGGATATATTTTGAGAGATCATTAACCCCTTTAATTGCCCAGACCAGAAAAATCCTTTGTAAAACTGTCCCAACAATTACATGTATTCCTGTATCGGAGAGGTGGTTGGGGTATGGAAGGCATTGCATTCCTGGAGTGTATTTATATATAGAGGGGTAGATTTTTGGGGGGACTGAATATCAGGTTCCTGTGGTCATTCAGACATTGCTGCAACAAGGTTGCAGACGACTCCATTCATTGAGCCATAATTATGAAAATTGTTCGGTGTCGGTGTACTAGAATTACTCGTGTGAAACATACGGATTCGTTATAATCAGGAAATATACGGTATCATTCGGAAATACCCTAACCATCTCATCATAACGACGAAACTACCGCACATAATGAAAATACTCGTACTACCGCGAATAATGCTAGAAGCACAGCATTAAGGAAATCGCATGTACAACATATAATGTGAGATCTACAGCGTATATAAACGAAAGTACGACTTATAATGTGATTTCTACTGCATATAAGGTCAAAAGCACCACACATAATAGGAACAGTGACTACTACATATATTCCATTTTGCACAACATGTAATGTAAAAAGCACCACGTATAATGTTTTATCTACTACACACAATAACAAATCTACTGCATATATTGGTCGTTGCACTGCATATAAAGATAGCACCACCATATATAAGAATAGTTCTACTACACATAACCAAGAATGTACAGCATATAAAGAAACTAGTACCAAACATAATGGAATTTCTACTGCACATAATGAAATATCTACCACATATAATGAAATATCTACTGCATATAATACAATATCTACTGCATGTAATGAAATAACTACCGCATATAAGCAAATAAGTCATGATAAGACGGTCATGGCGTTCCATAGTCACATTTATTTTGTTGTTGTTTTTTAATAGAAAATTTAATAAACGAGGATCAAATTTTCAATTAATGCAAACAAACCCTCTAGTATAAAGCGAACACGTACGGTCGTAATAAGAAAGGATGCACACAAAACTTGTAATGGACGGTAAGGGCATGCAATAAGGGCATCGTCCCTCTTACTCTTCTCTTCTCCTTTATTTACAGTTTATAAGATTAACATAATTATGTGTATTGAAATTAAATGGAGGCAAATTAAATACAACAAACGAATAATAATAGATACGTGAAAGTAGATGATACAGCTATTTAAAGGATATAACCAACGTAAGTTTTTTTTAAAATTATTAAATAGCCCGAAAACATAAATGCAAGGCTTGATTACTTCATTGTGCGAAGAAATAACCTTATCAGTATATTTCATTTCTTATTTATTTTTAGTATCTTTTTTATCTGATTTATGTATTTTTATAGATAATAAAAATAAGATTTAATATTACAACAACAAAAAAAATCTTGCTGGTTTAGAACACTCGACCTAACCTTGTAGCGCCGCATTAAGAAATTTGGTGGCAAGATACCCGAACGAGCTATTAGTGCAGTTGACACAAAGATATGTATGAATAGATTTATAGGTAATTACCAGTAATGAAATTACACCTAATGAGACAGGTGTCGATTGCTTTACATGTTCTAAAAATGTAATGAAGTTTATCAAACTATTTATGATCTTATAGCTACTCCTGCAAAGCAATACATCAATGTTGGAAATGATACTCCAAAACTTCAGTTACTAGTCATTTTTCGTGCATGCGCTCCCCAGTCCTAAAACAAATAGGGTGATGTTCTGTATTTACAAATAAATTATACAACTGTGAAACACTTGGCTGATAGTTAAGAAATTGATCTTGACAACACGATTTTTACAATTATGTTGATGATGACGACGACGACAATGATGATGATGATGATGATGATGGTGGTGATATTCTGCACTAAGAAAACGTTCTTAACAGCTGATCGTTCATGTCTTTAATACAATCGATGTTGGGCCTCAAAGTGCGTTAGAATGGGACACATTAACGCACTTTAGGGTCTATTTTCGGAGCTGACCCAAAAGCGCATTCTCATACACCATATTACAATAATGTTTACTCCGCTAATTGCGGTGGAGGGTCGCTCTCCACTACTTTCATCCCCATCTACGCGAATATCCTTTTAAAAGATATGCCATGTTTCGAAATAACGCAGCACCTTTCGAACACCTAAATCTGAACCCTTTCCATGTTTATGTTACTTTTTACAATTAATATCATGTTACTCTTTACACACAATGCTATGTTATTCTATACACAAAATGTTATGTTACTTTTTCTTTCTTTCTTTTCTTTTTTACATTCGATGTTATGTTATTGTTTACAATCAATGTTATGTTATTATGTACATCCAATGTTTTGTTACTTTTTACACTCAGTGTTATGTTTCTTTTTACATTCAGTGTTATATGACTTTGTATACTGAATGTTACTCTATACACACAGTGTTATGTAACTCTTTGCACTCTATGTAAAGTTACTCTATACACTCAAGGTTATGTTACTCTTTACACTAAATGTTATGTGACTCCAC
>CM037785.1:57538711-57588711 GCA_021229015.1 Solen grandis
ATGAAATTTGGTCAGGATGTTCGTCTACATGATATCTTTGATGAGTTTAAAATTATGTCACTTCGGGTTAACAACTAGGTCACCAGGTCAAATCTTAGAAAAACTTTGCATTTTCCCATTCATCATTTACATGTATTTGTGTTCTGCACTTCGTTATGAGAGATTTACATGGCGCGAGCCTGAATTCTTCTCGCTGATTAAAATTATTAGAACTGTGCACTGTCGTGTTTTGCAGATTTTGAACATCTTTTCCTTGAGTCCCGAACCCCGAAGCAGAACCTACATTACCTATATAGGTTGGCTGCGACATCATTATCATAGGAATTATCTGAACAGTTTCTGACCATCTGCCAAAGTCGTTCAAGGAGTTCTGTTTCATTTAAGAAATGGATGCCAATGAACAACCTCTTTGCACAGAAACAATGGTCAGATATCATGTTCCTTTAAGTTAAATAGCATTATATTACTGGTAAAAAAGTTTACATGTACTTAAACAGTTTACATGTACTTAAACGGAAAAATAGTGAGTGGTGCTTAGCAAACTTTTGAGTCGTATACATGCTTAGCTGTTATTTTCACATATATTTTTACACATGAAGTGACCTGGAATATGAGGATATTAGTGATAATTGCTAAACAAGAGGGCCAAGATGGCCCTGTGTCGCTCACCTGATTAAGATGGCTGTGTTAGGCAAAATGACAAAAAATCTGGCATCTAAAGTATTTTTTTAACATTTGACTAAGTGGCCTACATTTTGATCCTACCTGAATTTGCACTCAACTGGGAATTCATGCAGTCATCATTCATATCAAGTTAAATGAAGACTGGGAAAAAAATGTAGACCTCTAGTGTGTTCACAAGATTTTTCTAAAATTTGCCCTGGTGACCTACATATTTGACCCTATGTTGCCCAGTTTTGAATTCATCCGAGATTTGATGTAAACAAACATTCTGACCAAGTTATAAATATGTATGACATCGATACTATCACTCAGTATTACCTGCAAAACACGACAGTGCGCAGTTCTAATAATTTTAATCAGCGAGAAGAATTCAGGCTCGCGCCATGTAAATCTCTCATAACGAAGTGTGCATGCGTGAAGGAAATTAGTTGGGAAGTAACTATTAATAGATCGAGGCCCACACCAGGTGTTAGCATATTACTTTGAAATAGCAGATGAGAGAATGAATGAATGAATGAATGAGCATATGGATGAGCGAATAAATGACTGAATGAGCAAATGAATTAATGAGGATGGTTATGATCGTGTGTAGACAGGACAGACACAATAGACAAACTATAAATAGACAACACAAATTACTGTACTACAGAGGACTAAACGAGACATAAATGTGATGGAAATAATATGTAAATATGACACTGCGACAATGAAATATTTTTGAAATCTGCCTTGTAATTTCAAAGGATATTGTTAAAGATTTGCTTTTGGATCCATGGCAATCAGTTTTCTGCATGGATAGATCTGCATCATTTGAAAAACAAGAGGGCCATGATGGCCCTAAATCGCTCACCTGAATTCAACTGCTAGAGAGAAATTGCTTAAGTAAGAATAAAATTGCACATAATATATAGTAGAAGCAAAGGGTCAAAACTCTGTAATAAATGTGTTGATATGGACAACTGGCCTTGATACTGTATAAACATGTTCTATTGAGCTTCATCAAAATCTGTGTCAGATTATCTGCCCAGTGGTTAAGTAGATGTCATTTAAAGATAATTTTATTTTAAGCTCTGGTGGCCATCTTGTTCAGGTGTTTTTTCTTGTACAGTATCACCCATTATTATTCCTTTTGAGTTTCATCAAAATCTGCTCAGCGGTTGAGGAGGCAGGGGTTTTCTTAAGTGGACGCCCGCTTGCCCGCGCCGGGTTAAAATCACCATGGGCAAGTGATTTTTCCAAGGAGATACAATGTAGCCTGTCGGGCAAGTTTATTTTCGTAAATGAAATTTTCAGGTTTTTTATTTTCTACATTATATAGGGGGTGTGTTGCTTGCAAATTGTGTTTGATACATGTTAACTAAAATTCATCTTAATACTACACATATTTAGTTTTAAACATTAACAAACACTAACTAACTTAAAGATCGGACAAGCTGTTTTCACTGGGGGTAAGTAGATGTTCAAAGTAACTTGCCCCCTGGGCAAGTGAAAGTCAAATCCTTAAGGAAACCCCTGGGAGGTGATGTTGTTTAAAGATTTTTTTATTTTTAGCTCTGGTGGCCATCTTGTTTGGCGGAATGGAATGATTTTAGCTATTTTTGTGCAGTATCACCCAATGATCATTCCTATTGAGTTTCAACAAAATCTGCTCAGCGGTTAAGGAGGAGACCATGTTTAAAGATTTTTCTATTTTTAGCTCTGGCGGACATCTTGGTTGGTGGACCAGAATGATTTTAGCTATTTTTGTTTAGTACCACCTAAGGATCAGTCCTATGCAGTTTTATCAAAATCTGCTACATAGTTTAGGAGATGTTTAAAGCAAATTTGACACCGGACAAAGACTGATCACAATACCTCACCTGAGCTAATAAGGTAGCCAATGTTTACCCAGAGATCAATATCCTTTAATTTGCCTCAGTGCTTCAGATATCGCATTTGAAGCATTTTTATATAACAAACAAAAAGTGATCCCCAAAGTAAACACTTTGTGCTTAGCTAAGCCAAAAAGCAAAGAAACTGGTGAAATGGAAACTTGAAAAAAAAAAATCACTACCAATGGCTCTTTTCTGTATTCCTGGGGAGCCAGGAAAGGGTATGACATATCTCGATTTCATATTTAAGCTGAAAATAAAAGAGGGTGTTCATAAAAAACAAGAGGGCCATGATGGCCCTGAAACGCTCACCTGAGTACCATTGCTACAACTGATTACAAGGTTTTTAAACAGACAAGAATTCTGATATAACTCAATCTTAAACATTTTAGCCCTGACAATATTATACACCAAATATATAAGCACTGGGCCTTATGGTTTCAGAGGAGAAGACTTAGTGCGGGGTCATTTATCTCCAAAGGGCCACCATTTTGAAAATCTTGATAATGAACCATTAGATGATACTACATACCAAAAATCTAAGCTCTAGGCCTTATGGATTCATAGTAGAAGATTTTTTTAAAGTTTCTCCTATATTACTCTATGTAAAACAAGTGACCCCTGGTGCGGGGGCATTTATCACCATAAGGTCATGATTTGTACAATCTTGGTAATGAACCATAAGATGATGCTACATACCAAATATCTAATCTCTAGGCCTTATGGATTCATAGAAGAAGATTTTTAAAGATTTTCCTATATAAATCTATGTAAAACAAGTGACCCCTGGTGCGGGGGCATTTATCACCATAGGGCTATGATTTGAACAATCTTGGTAATGAACCATAAGATGATGCTACATACCAAATATCTAATCTCTAGGCCTTATGGATTCATAGAAGAAGATTTTTAAAGATATTCCTATATAACTCTATGTAAAACAAGTGACCCATGGTGCGGGGGCATTTATTACCATAGGGTCATGATTTGTACAATCTTGGTAATGAACCATAAGATGATGCTACATACCAAATATCTAAGCTCTAGGCCTTATGGATTCATAGAAGAAGATTTTTAAAGATTTTCCTATATAACTCTATGTAAAACAAGTGACCCATGGTGCGGGGGCATTTATCACCGTAGGGCTATGATTTGAACAATCTTGGTAATTGCCCATAAGATGATGCTACATACCAAATATCTAAGCTCTAGGCCTTGCAGTTTTGCAGAAGAAGATTTTCAAAGTTTGCATTTTTAAAATCTATTTTTAGCTCCTGTGACCTACTTTTTCAACCAATCTGAATAATTTGTACAACTTTGATAGAGGGCATCATAAGGATGATTCCTGTGAAGTTTGGTCAAAATCCCTTCAGCGGTTCATGAGGAGATGTTGTTTAAAGCAAATTGTTGACGACGGACGGACGCACGCACGCACGGACGACGGACAAAAGGCGATCACAATAGCTCACCATGAGCACGTTGTGCTCAGGTGAGCTAACAATGCCCTTATCCCCCAATCCAAACCTTATGACTCTGAGCCCAACCCATGGAGGTCAGATACAAAAATAACTGATTTTAATTAGTGATTCCGCGATGAAGGAGTAGAATCGAACAACCATTGCTGGACGCAGATGTGGGGATGAGCTCTACAAACATTGGGAGTCACTAAAAAATACTTATTTTGGAAATGAAATCAGTACCCAGATTCCCCTCCAAAAGACCTGCTATTATGAATTACTCAAACAACTACCAAATGCCAGTTCATTCACATAACAGCAATATGTATCCATTTTTAGCTCACCTGAGCGCAAAGTGCTCAAGGTGAGCTTTTGTGATCGCCCTTCGTCCGGCGTCCGTCGTCGTGCGTCGTCCGTCGTCAACAATTTGCTTTAAACGACATCTCCTCTGAAACCGCTGGACAGAATTTAATGAAACTTGGCAGGAATGTTCCTTGGGTGAGGCTCTACAAAAGTTGCTAAAATAAAGTTGATCCATGAAGAACTATGGTTGACATGGCTACAAAAAGAAAAATAATTTGAAAACTTTAAAAATCATCTCCTTCAAAACTACTGGCCAGATTTCATAATTATTTGGTACAGATGTTCCTTGGGTCAACCTCTACCAAAGTTGGTAAAAAAATTTCGATCCGTAAAAAAACATGGCCGCCAGGGGCGGGGCTTATTTGCCTTATATGTATATAGAGAAACCTTTAAACAACATTTCCTCTGAAACCACTGAACAGAATTTGATTAAACTTGACAGGGATGATCCTTGGGTCAACCTTCACAAAAGTTGCTAAAATAAACTTGATCCATGTAGAACTCTGGTTGCCATGGCAACAAAAAGAAAAAAAAATGAAAACTTTAAAAATCATCTTCTTCAAAACTACTGGCCAGATTTTAAAATAAAATGGTACAGATGTTCCTTGGGTCAACCTCTACCAAAGTTGCTAAAATTATTCCGATCCGTAAAAAAAATGGCCGCCAGGGGCGGGGCTTATTTGCCTTATATGTATATAGGGAAAACTTTAATCAACATTTCCTCTGAAACCACTGGACAGAATTTGATTAAACTTGGCAGGAATGATCCTTGGGTCAACCTTCACAAAAGTTGCTAAAATAAACTTGATCCATATAGAACTCTGGTTGCCATGGCAACAAAAAGAAAAAAAAATATGAAAACTTTAAAAATCATCTTCTTCAAAACTACTGGCCAGATTTTAAAATAAATTGGTACAGATGTTCCTTGGGTCAACCTTTTTATCTCAGGTGAGCGATTTAGGGCCATCATGGGCCTCTTGTTATAATTATTGCTTACATTACATTGTCGCATTTGACAAAGACTTGACAGGATGTTGGACTCCTCCCAACAACTTTCCCAGGCCATGGCACCGCAACGCCCTTAATTCTGGCCCACACAAATTCTGCCATGGAACATCTTGCTTATTTTTTAACACGAACTGAAATAATATAGAAAAAAACAAACATTTTTATGGATATATATCAGTCTCTAGAATAAAGTGCTCATCTTGTTGGGCACATCTCCTGTAATAGATTAAACTGGCTATTACCCGGGTATAGTATGTTGAGACTAGCTACCTTGACTGGCTATAACATGGGTAGAATACAGCTGAGACTTAGTATCTCAACATCAATGAAATAATCTTTTATATGTCCAGATATAAATATAAAGATGATGACATAAATTTACAGATGATAATGTATAAACATTTATACACAAACAGCAAGTGTCTTTCAGTATACAGACTACTGGTTAACACAACTTAATGGTATAGACCTTAGATCAGTGTGTAGTGAAAATAAAATTCCTTTTTGTAAAATTCTATTGAATTTAAAGTACATCCTGTGCCACTTATTGGCGAGGGACACTGGAACAGGTCCAGAAAAAAATGTCATGTCTGATGTTACAGTGAAACTAAATTCCAAGATTTGACATATACTAGCATCTGTCCCAAAATGTTTGAATCCTCGATCAAAATTTGATCAACCATGAAAGCACTCCAATCATCATAACATATTAAAAATCCATTTTCATATTCATGAAAGTGAAATTGTGTTGTGGATATAACAGGGGAAATTTCAAACACGAAACATAGAAGGCATTTTCCCGCTTTCGTCAACCCTACGATTTTGACTTTCCTGGTTTCAGTAAACCTTGTGCATTTCCCCAGAAAATGTTTTAATATTTTAACCAGTCCACACTAGCATATACTCTTCCTTACACAATAGTAAAACACACTAATATTTTAAAATTATCTCAGAAACAAAACTAAAGTTCACGCTGAAATGAAGTCGCTAAAACACACGACATTTTAAAGAAATCGTCGGCGATGACAGTCGTTTCTATTAAGAACGAAGAATGTACTTGATATGTACTGAATTGTTTTTGGACATCCAAATTATAAACTCACAGATACTTACTTATCATTATTCTTGCGCTTACGGCCCATTTCGGTGGCTGATTATCCATAACGACGAGTAGCAGAAGTTAAAAGGGTGGATTGGCACTGCTCATGCGCGAAAAAAAAAGCGGTTTACAACTCGTTTTTTTTTCCGGATACCTACGAAAACGTGCGATTGTAATCAGAAGCACTGTGGTGAAGGGGAGGCAAGTCTTGAAAGTAGCATAAATATGGAAAATTAGCTGTCCATCTGTATTAGTAAGTGTCTAGACGATCAAAATATGGTATTTAAGGCTGATATATATGGAAATTAATGTCTCTAAAATTCTGTTAAGTGGCTAGCCACATAAAAGAATTTAGCCACTTAATTGTCAATAATGCTGATTCATAGACACATAACACAAAGACTTGTGACGCAAACTGATTCTACATTTCTTAACCTATTCAGTTCAATTTAATGTGTGCATTAATAATCAAGTGGAGAGGTGCTTGGCATAAATTTCACTTGAATTATCTCAAGGATTACAGAGTTATTGCCCATGATTCGACTCTAATAACCAATTCAGTTCAAATGTTGTGTGTGCATTGATAATGAGGTGGAGAGATGCATGACATAAATTTCACTTGAGTTATCTCAAGGATTACAGAGTTATTGCCTCTGATGGGACTCTAAATATCTTGTGACCCAAACTTCTACATTTCATAACCAATTCAGTTCAAATGTTGTGTGTGCATTGATAATGAGGTGGAGAGGTGCATGACATAAATTTCACTTGAGTTATCTCAAGGATTACAGAGTTATTGCCCCTGATTGGACTCTAAATATCTCATGACCCGAACTTCTACATTTCATAACCAATTCAGTTCAAATGTTGTGTGTGCATTGATAATGAGGTGGAGAGATGCATGACATAAATTTCACTTGAGTTATCTCAAGGATTACAGAGTTATTGCCTCTGATGCGACTCTAAATATCTTGTGACACAAACTTCTACATTCTGAACCGATTCAGTTCAACTGTAACTCTACTTGGTCTCATTTTTAGCTCACCTGAGCACAATATGATCATGGTGAGCTATTAGTATCACCCTGCGCCCGTCGTCATGCGTCAACAATTTGCTTTAAACGACATCTCCTCTGCAACCGCTGGACAGAATTTTATTAAACTTAGCTGGGATGTTTCTTGGGTGAACCTTCACAAAAGTTGCTAAAATATACTTGATCCATCCAGAACTCTGGTTGCCATGGCAATGGAAAGAAAAAATATGAAAACTTTAAAATCATCTCCTTCAAAACTACTGACCTGATTTCAAAATGTTTTAGTACAGATGTTCCTTGGGTAACCCTCTACCAAGATTGCAAAAATTATTATGATCCATGAAAAAACATGGCCGCCAGGGGCAGGGCTAGTTTGCCTTAAATGTATATAGTGAAATCTTTAAACAACATCTCCTCTGAAACCGCTGGACAGACTTTGATTTAACTTGACAGGGATGATCCTTGGGTGAACCTTCACAAAAGTTGCTATAATAAACTAGGTCCATGCAGAACTCCGTTTGCAATGGCAATGGAAAGAAATGAATTATGCAAACTTTAAAAATCATCTCCTTCCAAACTACTGTCCAGATTTCAAAATGTTTTAGTACAGATATTCCTTAGGTAACCTTATGCTCAGGTGAGCGATCCAGGGCATCAATGGCCCGCTTGTTTTAATTATCTCCCTTTATTAAATTGCTTTTTTTTTGTTGTCCCAAACCTAACTTGAATATTATACATTGTATTGACTTGAAACTTAAAATGTTATAGATGGTGACTAGGAGAAGTGCAGTGTCCAAGAACTGTAAATCTACTCTTTTAAACAACTGTGCCAAACAACCATAACTAACTCTCTATCCACTTTAGATAAAGACTTTACTTACTTATTACTTGCTATCATAACCAATATACTATGAATACAGGTTTTTATTTATGCGGGGCCTCTGTGGCCGAGAGGGTAAATTTGCTGACTTTTACACTCACTCAACCCTTTCACCACATGGGTTTCAAATCCCAGCAGGGTCATTCGGATTTTCATGAGAGGAGGCCTTCCAGCTGGTTTGCGGTAGGTCGGTGGTTCTACCCAGATGTCTCCATGCATTCGGGGTCTTCCTCCACTTGTAATTAGCTGGTCGCTATATAACTGAAATACTGTTGTGGCGACAGTAAACTCAAATAGTCAAGTCTTACCTATTCTCCGCCTGGAGTCTGGCTTCTCCAGTATCAAAACATTTTGCGGGGTTATTAATCTTCTTCATTGATAGCTCTAGATAGGTCAGGAGTTAAGCCAGATTTCACCGCTTACATTCTAGCATCTTCATTTCTTATGCAATCATTTTGAAGTTTCATTAACAATGTTTATAGCCATAATCTCTCAGTCAAGTTTGACTTCAAATTTTGACCACAGGTACTGTTTAGTTTGTGGAATTGAAATGATGTCATGGATTATGTATTTAGTACAACTATGCTATAATTGAATAACTTTTAGAAGCAATAAAAGTAATTTTTTCTCAGGTGAGCATCTTAAGTGCGATCTTGACCCTCTTGTTCTTAGCTCACCTGAGCACAATGTGCTGAGGGTGAGCTTTTGTGATCATCCTGCGTCTGGGGTCGTGTATCGTCTGTTGTCTGTTGTCAACAATTTGCTTTAAACGACATCTCCTCTGAAATCACTGGACAGAACATGATTTAACTTGGTAGGGATGATCCTTGGGTGATTTGGCTAATTTGCCTTATATGTAAAAAAAACCCCGAAACCATTTGACGAATTTGATGAAATTGGCAAGGATAATCCTTGGGTGTTAAAATTAAAATAAACTTGATCCATGTAGAACTCTGGTTGCCATGGCAAGGGAAAAAATATGAAAACTTTAAAAATTATCTCCTTCAAAACTACTGGCCAGATTACAAAATGTTTTAGTACAGATGTTCCGTGGGTAACTCTCTTCAAAAATCTTCTCTGAAACCAATGGTCAGAATTTAATTTCCTTTGGCATAAATGGTCACCTCATAATGCTCTACCATAATTGTTAAAATGAAGTTGATCCCTTCAAAACTAGTGGGTTGGCCTATTTCCTTATATACTCTTTATAGAAAATTTCAAAATTCTTCTTCTATAAAGCCATTGGTCAGAATTTAATTTCATTTAGCTCAAATGGTCACCTCACGAATGCCATAATTGCTAAAATAAAGTTGATCCGTGAAAAATGAGGCCCCTATGGGGTTGCCTAGTTTCCTTTTATAGCTTTATAAGGAAAAATTAAAATTCTTTTCTGTAAGGCCAATTTAATTTCATTTAGGTTTTTAAACTTCTGTATAGAAAAAAATTAAAAAAAAGAATTTTATTATACCTCCCAAACTTTGTTGCAGGGGGGGGGGGGGTTATACTGTAATTAGGTTGTCTGTCTGTCTGTTAGTCTGTCCGTCTGTAGACACAATTTTGTGTGTGCTTCTTCTTCTACAGTTTTTGAGCAATTTTGATGAAACTTCACAGGAATCCTTCTTACTGTGGGAATTTGTGCACCTGCGATTTTCATTACTATTTATCAACTATTACAGGAGTTATGCCACTTTGAATTTTTCCCTCTGTAGAATATATAGAGAACACGTCTTGCGTGTCTTAACTCCTTCCACACTATTGTTGTGAAATGGACAACATATATTTGAAGATGTGCATGTGCTTGGGGAATTTTGTTGTTACCTGAGTTAATGCCCTTTGAATTTTCTTTCTATATATAATATATAGGGAATATTTTGTTTCCGTCAAATATCTCGTTTGAATAGAGATACAGTTTTCATACTGGTAGGTAGATACTTTATTGGAAGAAGAAGATTGGGGATTGATTTCCAGGATGATAGTGTCAAGGTCACTGTTGCTAAAAATAGACCCCCATCAATTTTCTTCTTTTAAAATAGAGGTATGATGATCAAATTTAGTATACTGATAACTTATGAGGATTGATTTTGAGGTCAAAGTCAAGGTCACTGTTACTAAAAATAGGTTTTTGTTTCCATCAAATAACTTCTTGTAGGATTGAGGTATGATGATCAAATTTAGTATGTAGATTGAAGATTGGGATTGATTTTCAGGTCATTAGGCTCAAGGTTAAGGTTACTAAAAATAGTTTGGCTTGCCTGGGGCAACTCATGAAAACCTTGTTTAATTATGATTAATCAACCATTACAGGAGTTTTTCATTATGATTTTACAGGAGTAATTGTCCTTTTTATTGAATTGTATTGCCATTTTTATTTGATTTACTAATATGTCCTATTTAAGACTGTTTCAGGCTTCATGTAAAAATAGATAAATAATATAGCATTTCCTGACTTACTACAGCCAGTAGCCTTGAATCTTGATTTGGTTTCCTTTACATTCGAAACAGTTGAACGGTACTTGTATTTTTATAATGACATACATATGCATATACATGCATCTATATGCCTTTTATTTGTATCCAAGCATTTCCATATTCATGTGAAATAGCTATTACCAAGTATTGCTCACAAGCATTGAGTCTGGTTGTTTGGGCAGGACTTTTTTTTAGATGTTGGGGAAGTGGCCTTAACATCATATTTTAGGGAAAATATGACCTTTTTTCATTGCGGAAAAAAAAAATCTTGGAGTAAGATGTAAATTTGGAAAAAACTGCATGAATTTAAGTTTTTCAGAGGGGAATTGAGGCAAATATGAATGGCCCCTGATAAAGAAGGGGGAAAAAAAACCTGTAGGAAAATGGGGTATGTTGGGGGAGGGGGGGGGGTATTTGTTAGCCTTTGGCTTACAGTTCTATTTTCATTTAGCACAAATTGTCACCTCATGACTGTCTACCACGATTGTTAATCCCCCGCCGCGAAGCGGGAGGGGGGTTATAGGAATGCCCTTCGTCCGTCCGTCCGTCAGTGTGTCCGAAACATTTTCGTGTCCGCTCCATATCTCATGAACGCTTGGACACATTTTCTTCAAACTCGGCTAAAGTGTTAACCTCATTGAGCTGATGTGCAGAAGGCATGTGGCGGTCACGCTGGCTCAAGGTCAAGGTCATACTTGAAGGTCAAATGTTATTTTCGTGTCTGTCCATATCTCATGAACGCTTGGACACATTTTCTTCAAACTCGACTAAAGTGTTAACCTCATTGAGCTGATGTGCAGAAGGCATGAGGCGGTCACGCTGGCTCAAGGTGAAGGTCATACTTGAAGGTCAAATTATTTTCGTGTCGTCCATATCTCATGAACGCTTGGACACATTTTCTTCAAACTCGGCTAAAATGTTAACCTCATTGAGCTGATGTGCAGAAGGCATGAGGCGGTCATGCTGGCTCAAGGTCAAGGTCATACTTGAAGGTCAAATGTTATTTTCGTGTCCGCTCCATATCTCATGAACGCTTGGACACATTTTCTCCAAACTCGGCTTAAATGTTAACCTCATTGAGCTGATGTGCAGAAGGCATGAGGCGGTCACGCTGGCTCAAGGTCAAGGTCATACTTGCAGGTCAAATGTTATTTTCGTGTCCGCTCCATATCTCATGAACGCTTGGACACATTTTCGTCATGATATATAAAGTTTTTAATTGAGTTACACATGTATTTTGTGGTTACCTAACACATCCTATACTTCATTGATGTTCACTTTTTGTACTGTTTCCCATGTAAAACTTGTCAGTAAACTTTTAATATATGTGCCTCCGAATTCTGAGATTCATACATAACTCCGGAAAGTTAAATTGTCTTAAACTGATCTTCTATGTCTGCTACAACCATGCCAGGTAAAGGTGAACATAATCCTATGACCAAACAAATTCTAATATTTGGTCAGCGGCGGGGGATATAGCTGTCCTTTGGACTGCCTTGTTAAAATAAAGTTGATCCCCTGAAAAACACAGCCTCCAGATGACTGACTACTGGTAAATTAAAAAACAATTATTATCTGAAACTTGAATCTGGTTGCTGTTGCAAGTTGTAATATATAGTGATTTGAATGGCTTTAAATAAGCTTATGAACTCTGTTAAGCGATCTAGAGCCAACATGACCCTCTTGTTTTAATGTTACCATGATGTACGATATGAAATTCAACCCATTGCACTTCAAGCCCCTGTGATAAAGGGCTATAAAAATTAAGTCCATTTTCACCCAAACCCAAAACAACTCTTAAAGCTTAGTTTTGCTGACAGTGTGACAGTTTATTCCAAATATTTAGAACATATGGAATATGTTACACTTATTGGAAACACTGCGATGGTAAACTGTAACATATGCCCTTAAAAGTTACCATTTTCATCTAGAGACAAAGTTTGTTCATTATTGAATGAAAAAATATTTTCAGCTATACTACCTACTTTTCAAGCATCAAATTCTCTAATTTAAAAACCAAAGTACCTCTCAATGTTGTAAAAATTACTGAATGATTATCACAAGTATGCTAAAATTTAAGCAAAAGTGTTGAAAAATCAATTTTGTATCAAAAGTAAAAATTACATGATACAAAAATTGTCACTAACAATAAAAACACTATATATAGAACTATATTTCCTTTTCTGATGTGTATCTGTTCCAATATCACGCTAACTCTCATGCAGACAAATATAGTTTGTTTTGATCATATGGTTTGTTCAAAGGGACTCCTAACATCTTTTGGATAGTGGATATACAGCTTTAAGTCATTTTATGGTCTTACATGAAGGTATCTCTGGGGAAGAAAGCTTAAGATCTGATACAAATGCATTAAACATACTAACAATTATATCAAGCTATCACCCTCAGATACTTGCAAAGGTTATTGTTACTCCATAAAATTATTTATAAGCCCCTTTTGCCTGTAACACTGACCTTCCAGTGTGTGAATTTGTAGCTGGTCAGCATAAGTACTGCACACAGCATGGTCAAGCAGTGGATATTTGATATAAGCGCTTTGCAAATGACGGGTTAGATAAGATTTCATCCTCGAGATTGAGTACACAACTTAATTGGTAAAGTCTTGAAGAGTTTTATTTAGCTGCAGCTGTCAAATCCTCTTTCACTTGAGACACTCAAAAGCACTTTGATAATGATTGGCTTAACTTTTACTCCTGACCATTACAAACTAGTGATACGTATTGTCAACCACCTGTGTGAGGATAAATAAGGATAAATAGTTGGTCCAGTATGAGGATAATGTGACTGTGTGGTATGAAGCTGCTTGTTTATGGTACATGTAACAGTTTGTTGTACACTGCAGATGGCTGTGGAGTTGTGTCCACACCATGTGGGGCATTACCTGGGGATGGACGTCCATGACACCAGCCTGGTCAGTAAGAACATCAAGCTACAGCCAGGGATGGTCATCACTGTTGAGCCAGGTGAGGGCAGTGGTCACACTTATCTTCTGAACTTTGGCCACCTCCTCTCTTTCTTTTTAGCTCACCTGAGCATAGCTCAGGATGAGCTTTTGGGATACTTGATTGTCCGTCGGCCATCGTCCGTCGTCCGTCAACAATTTTGATGTTTACACACTAGAGGCCACAATTTTGATCCAATCTTCCTCAAACTTGGTCAGAATGTTTGTCTTGATGATATCTTGAACCCTTTTTAAAATGGGTCAGGTTGGATCAAAAAGTAGGTCAGTAGGTCAAATCTTAGAAAAATCTTGTTTACACACTAGAGGCCACAATTTTGATCCAATCTTCCTCAAACTTGGTCAGAATGTTTGTCTTGATGATATCTTGAACCCTTTCAAAAATGGGTCAGGTTGGATCAAAAAGTAGGTCAGTAGGTCAAATCTTAGAAAAATCTTGTTTACACACTAGAGGCCACAATTTTGATCCAATCTTCCTCAAACTTGGTCAGAATGTTTGTCTTGATGATATCTTGAACCCTTTCGAAAATGGGTCAGGTTGGATCAAAAAGTAGGTCAGTAGGTCAAATCTTAGAAAAATCTTGTCGTCCGCCAACAATTTTGATGTTTACACACTAGAGGCCACACTTTTGATCCAATCTTCCTCAAACGTGGTCAGAATGTTTGTCTTGATGATATCTTGAGCCCTTTCGAAAATGGGCAGGGCCGGACCAAAAAGTAGGTCAATAGGTCAAATCTTAGAAAAATCTTGTTTACACACTAAAGGCCACAGTTTTGATGCAATCTTCTTCAAACTTGGTCAGATTGTTTGTCATGATGATATCTCGAACCAGTTTGAAAATGGGGGGCGGAAAAAGTAGGTCATAGGTCAAATCTTAGAAAAATCTTGTTTATACTCTGAGGGCAACATTTTTGGTCCAATCATCCTCAAACTTTGGCAGAATGTTTGTCATGATGATATCTTTTGTGGATGGGGTCAGAAAATTCCTGAACATTGTTTCACCTCATCATCTTAATTCTGAAGCAATCTGTTTTGTACAGGCAATGAATGATACTTTTCTCAGGTGAGCGATCTAGGGCCATCTTGGCCCTCTTGTTTCTTTAATGACAGAAATTTTCCTTGCTTGATTTTAAACTCCATATTTGGAAGAAAGATATTTGAGCTATTGTCATAACCTTCTCTACAGCATTGTAGAGCATGAATATCCGACATGTTTGATGTCGTAATTACTTGAAATTTTCAAGACCTTATGAACATACTAAGTTTCAACATTTTTGAAAATTATAAATTCATTGGTCTAATTGGCGATTTTATGTGATTTTTTAAAATAATTCTTGCTTTAGTATGCTTGACGTCATAGCCACGTGACAAAAATTTTTTTGCAGTTTGCATCACTTCAATCTTAACTCTATCAATTCTGAAGATTTAATTAAAACGGACTCAAAATTCATGATACTAGAGCGAGAGAAATCTTAAAAAAAAATGCTTTTTATCTTTTTGATGACGTCATAACAACGAGACTCAAAATAAATAATGCAGAAAATAGAATGTAAACCTCTATGTCGATATGCTGTCCAATTTTCATGCTTCTAACGCATCAGGGGGCTTTGTAACATTTAAATTTAGTTTTTGGACCAAAATTCGAAAATCTGTATTGCCATGAAATCTTAATCTTTTCGAATTTGGAAATTTATATGCCAAGGTGCACATCTACATCCTAAAATACATCTTCTGTAAAAATATCAAGATAATCGGACCAGAATTGAAGGCTCTAGAGCGCGAACAAACTTTTGAAACTGAGGTCAAATATGACGTCATATGACGCCAATAAAAAATGAAAATGATAGAATGTATAAAAAAATACTTTTTTTATGGCTGCAATTTCAATTTCATTAAAATTGACTTGAAATGTATGATGCCAGAGCGAGAGAAATCTTTGAAAAAATAGGATTTTGCCCTTTAAATGACGTCATTACCACGTGACTTAAAAGGTAATCTTTCAGAAAAAGGAAAGTAGACCTCTGGGCTGATTAGCTGTACAATTTTCATGCTTCTAACTTATCAGTAGCCTTTGTAACATTAAATGATAGTTTTAGGACCAAAGTTTGAAACTCAGTTTTGCCATAAAATCTTAAAATTTTCGAATTTGAAAGACAAGGTGCACATCTACATCATAACATACTTCTTCTGTGAAAATATCAGGATCAAACGACAAAAAATAAAGGCTCCAGAGCGCGAAAAAACTTTTGATGCTGACGTCATTTGACGTCATTGAAAATTTAAAATGATAGAATTTAAAAATTTGAACTTTTTTGTCGAGGCAATTTAATTTTCATGTTGCTCAGACACTGGCAACATACTGAAATTAACTCTTGGATTTGGTTGGAAAATGAGGAATAATAATAATAACTAGATGTCATTCGTCTAAAAGAATGATAGGACTTTCTGCAACCTGTGTTAATGCAAAAAGCAGGAGATAGAAGTTTCATGTAATGACTCACCTCTGGTAGTATTTCATGTACATGCTGAACAATTGACATTATATTCCGCGAAAAATAAGCGTTTAGTTATGAAGAAAAAAAATATAAGTAGCAGTAGTAGTAGTATGCTTATGACGTCATATGACGTCACGACTCAAAATATATTAAGAAATTATGCAGAACTGCAAACTGTGTAAGTTTCAACTTTCTGTCTCATCCCGAAGTTCTTTAACCCTTAAATGAAATTTTTGGTCCTATGTTCGAATCTTACTTCAGCCACAATACTTCGGTTTTTCGGAATTAAGGTTAGCTGACAAAATATTCACACCTTAGTTTCAAGATGTACCATCTGTAAAAATTTGAAGAAAATATTATCATAAATGGCGGCTGTAGAACACGAACACCATTTTTCACTATTTTTAGCTCTGACGTCACGTGACATCATAGGGTGCTGAAAATGCTGTAGCTCAAAAGCGCATACTTTACTGCAATAACTCTGAAATTTTCATTATTCTGAACAACTGGCATCATATCGAAATCATTGCCCCAAATTAAAATTAGATGGTATGCTTATGACGTCCTCTGACGTCACGATTCAAAATATTTGTAGAAATGTTGCAGAACTGCAAACTGTGTAAGTTTAAACTTTCTATCTCATCCTGAAGCTCTTCAATCCTAAAATGAAATTTTTGGTCCTATGTTCAAATATTACTTCAGCCACAGAACTTCGGTGTTTCGGAATTTCGGTAAGCTGGCAGGATATGTACACCTTAGTTTCAAGGTGTACCATCTGTGAAAATTGGAAGAAAATCCGACCATAAATGGCGGCTGTAGAGCGCGACCAACATTTTTCACTATTTTTAGCTCTGACGTCACATGACGTCATAGGGTGCTGAAGATGCTTTTGTTCAAAAGCGCATACTTTACTGTCATAACCCTAAAATTTTCATTATTCTGAACAACTGGCATCATGTCGAAATCATTGCCCTAAAATGAAAATTAAGAAGTATGCTTATGACGTCACATGACGACATTTGACGTCACGACTCAAAATATATTAAGAAATTCTGCAGAACTGCAAACTGTGTAAATTTCAACTTTCTATCTCATCCTGAAGCTCTTTAATCCTAAAATGAAATTTTCGGTCCTATGTTCGAATCTTATTTAAGCGACAGAAATTCGATCTTTCAGAATTTCGGTAAGCTGACAGTATATGCACACCTTAGTTTCAAGATGTACCATCTGTGAAAATTTGAAGAAAATCCGACCATAAATGGCGGCTGTAGAGCGTGAACACCATTTTTCACTATTTTTAGGTCTTACGTCACATGACGTCTTAGGGTGCTGAAGATGCTTTTGTTCATAAGCGCATACTTTACTGTCATAACTCTGAAATTTTCATTATTCTGAACAACTGGCATCATATCGAAATCATTGCCCTAAAATAAAAATTAAGAAGTATGCTTATGACGTCACATGACGTCATATGACGTCACATGACGTCATATGACGTCACGACTCAAAATATATGTAGAAATTATGCAGAACTGCAAACTGTGTAAGTTTCAACTTTCTATCTCATCCTAAAGCTCTTTAATCCTAAAATGAAATTTTCGGTCCTATGTTCGAATCTTATTTCAGTCACAGAACTTCGGTCTTTCGGAATTTTGGTTAGCTGAGAGGATATGTACACCTTAGTTTCAAGATGTACCATCTGTGTAAATTTGAAGAAAATCCGACCATAAATGACGGCTGTAGAGTGCGAACACCATTTCTCGCTATTTTTAGCTGTGACGTCATGTGACGACATAGGGTGCTGACAATCATTGAAATCAAAATTTCCTCACGTGACTAATAAGCCATAAAAATTTCATCGTCCTAGGACTATTGCAACATATTAAAATAAGCGTTTAGTTAGGAAGAAGAAAAGAATAATAATAAGAAAAAAAATGACGTCACGTGACGTCATATGACGTTTATTTTCACATAATTGTTAAGACACCGTGAGACCTACTTACTGACAAAATTTCAACTTTCAATCTCAAATAGGACAGTTTTTATAAGCATTTAAAAATTGACGTCCTTGGTTCGAATCTTGGATCCGCCATAGATGCTTGGACTTTTCGAATTTTGAAAAACGGACACCGGTATACACAATATGAACGTAATATACACATTCTGTGAAAATTTGATGAAAATCGGCCCATTAATAATGGCTCTGGACCGTGTACAAACTTTCGTAGTCAATTTAATTGACGTCATATTAAAATTTTTTGTTAATTAGAAATACATTATCATATAATAATGTCACGTTACGTCATATGACGTTTATTTTCACAAAATGGTTAAGACTCTTAGAGACCTATATACTGACCAAATATCACTTTTCTATCTCAAATAGGACCGATTTTATAAGCATTTAAAAATTTACGACCTTGGTTTGAATCTTGAATTCGCTATAGAACAATGGACTTTTCGAATTTTGAAAAACGGACACCAAGATGCACAACTAGAACTAAATATACACATTCTGTGAAAATTTGATGAAAATCGGTTCATAAACAATGGCTGTAGACCGCGTACAAACATTTGTTGAATATTTCAAGTGTGACGTCATATGACGTCATAGGCATATGAAAATCATAGAAATCAAAATTTCAGCGTTTGAAGCATGTGTCATTAAATTTTCATTGCCCTTCGACAATTTCAACATATAGAAATATTCATGTTAATTAAATTAAGTCACGTGACGTCATATGACATATATTTTCACAAAATGTTTAAAACTTCTAGAGACCTATTACTGAAAAAATTTTTCTTAAGTAGGACAGATTTTATAAGCATTTAAAAATTTATGACCTTGGTTCGAATTTTGCATTCGCTATAGAACCATGGACTTTTTGAATTTTGAAAAACGGACACAGGGATGCACAACTAGAGCCTAACATACACATTCTGTGAAATTTTGATGAAAATCGGTCCAGAAATAATGGCTGTAGACCGCGAACAAACTTTTTCACCTGACGTCAAATCTGACGTTACGTGACGTCATATGAATATGAAATTCATTGCATCCGAAAGCTCATGGTTTGAAATATATGCCATAAAATTTTCATTGTTCTGAGTCAATGGCAACACCTCGAAATTAACACAAATATAAGAGGAAGAAAAAAAGAATAATAAGAAGAAGAACTAGATGTCATTCGTCTAAACGAATGATAGGACTTTCTGCAACCTGTGTTAATGCAAAAAGCAGGAGATAGAAATTTCATGTAATGACTCACCTCTAGTAGTATTTCATGTTCATGCTGAATAATTGACATTATATTCCGCGAAAAATAAGCGTTTAGTTGCGAAGAAAAAAAAAATAAGTAGCAGTAGTAGTAGTATGCAAAATATATTAAGAAATTATGCAAAACTGCTGTTTAAGTTTCATTTTTCTATCTCATCCCGAAGTTCTTTAACCCTAAAATGAAATTTTTGGTCCTATGTTCGAATCTTACTTCAGCCACAATACTTCGGTTTTTCGGAATTAAGGTTAGCTGACAAAATATTCACACCTTAGTTTCAAGATGTACCATCTGTAAAAATTTGAAGAAAATCTGATCATAAATGGCGACTGTAGAGCGCGAACACTATTTTTCACTATTTTTAGCTCTGACATCACGTGACGCCATAGGGTGCTGAAAATGCTGTTGCTCAAAAGCGCATACTTTACTGCAATAACTCTGACATTTTCATTATTCTAAACAACTGGCGTCATGTCAAAATCATTGCCCCAAATTAAAATTAAGTGGTATGCTAATGACTTCCTCTGACGTCACGATTCAAAATATTTGTAGAAATGCTGCAGAACTGCAAACTGTGTAAGTTTCAACTTCCTATCTCATCCTGAAGCTCTTCAATCCTAAAATGAAATTTTTGGACCTATGTTCGAATCTTACTTCAGCCACAGAACTTCGGTTTTTCGGAATTTCAGTAAGCTGACAGGATATGCACACCTAAGTTTCAAGGTGTACCATCTGTGAAAATTTGAAGAAAATCCAACCATAAATGGCGACTGTAGAGCGCGAACACCATTTTTCACTATTTTTAGCTCTGACGTCAAATGACGTCATAGGGTGCTGAAAATTCTTTTGTTCAAAGCGCATACTTTACTGTCATAACTCTAAAATTTTCATTATTCTGAACAACTGGCATCATGTCGAAATCATTGCCCTAAAATAAAAATTTAGAAGTATGCTGATGACGTCACATGACGTCATATGACGTCACGACTCAAAATATATGTAGAAATTATGCAGAACTGCAAACTGTAAGTTTCCACTTTCTATCTCATCCTGAAGCTCTTTAATCCTAAAATGAAATTTTCGGTCCTATGTTCAAATCTTATTTCAGCCACAGAACTTCGGTCTGTCGGAATTTCGGTTAGCTGACAGGATATGCACACCTTAGTTTCAAGATGTACCATCTGTGAAAATTTGAAGAAAATCTGACCGTAAATGACTGCTGTAGAGCACGAACACTATTTTTCACTATTTTTAGCTGTGACGTCATGTGACGCCATAGGGTGCTGACAATCATTGAAATCAAAATTTCCTCACGTGTCTAATAACCCATAAAAATTTCATCGTCCTAGGACTATTGCAACATATTAAAATAAGCATTTAGTTAGGAAGAAGAAAAGAATAATAATAATAAACAAATGACGTCACGTGACGTCATATGACGTTTATTTTCACATAATTGTTAAGACACCCAGAGACCTACTAACTGACAAAATTTTAACTTTCTATCTCAAATAGGACAGTTTTTATAAGCATTTAAAAATTGATGTCATTGGTTCGAATCTTGGATCCGCCATATATGCTTGGACTTTTCGAATTTTGAAAAACGGACACCGATATACACAATAAGAACGTAATATACACATTCTGTGAAAATTTGATGAAAAATCGGCCCATTAATAATGGCTCTGGACCGTGTACAAACTTTTGTAGTCAATTTCAAATGTGACGTCATATGACGTCATAGGCTTCTGAAAATCATTGAAATCAAATTTCAGCGTCTGAGTCATTTGTCATTAAATTTTCATTGTCCTTCGATAATTTCAACATATAGAAATAATCTTGTTAGAATTAGAAATTCATTATCATATAATGACGTCACGTGACGTCATATGACATTTATTTTCACAAAATGTTTCAGACTCCCAGAGACCTATATACTGACCCAGTATCATCTTTCTAGATCAAATAGGACCGATTTTATAAGAATTTGAAAATTTACGACCTTGGTTTGAATCTTGGAATCGCTATAGAACCTTGGACTTTTCGAATTTTGAAAAACGGACACCGGGATGCACAACTAGAACTTAATATACACAATCTGTGAAAATCTGATGAAAATCGGTTCACAAACAATGGCTGTAGACCGCGTACAATCTTTTGTAGCATATTTCAAATGTGACGTCATATGACGTCATAGGCATATGAAAATCATAGAAATCAAAATTTCCTCACGTGACTAATAAGTCATAAAAATTTCATCGTCCTAGGAGTATTGCAACATAGAAAAATAAGCGTTTAGTTAGGAAGAAAAAAAGAATAATAAGAAGAAGAAGAATAAACATAACAAACCCAATAGGACTTTGGGCCGAAAAATAATAAAAAAACAGTACAAACCCAATAGGACTTTCTGCCAGTAGGCAGAAAGTCCTAATAAGAAAAAACATAACAAACCCAATAGGACTTTCTGCTTTAGGCAGAAAGCCCTAATAACGTTTGGTGCAGTGAATGCAGTAAATTAGTGAACTGTCGACCTGTTCAAGAAAATATCGAAATCTTTTTATCTAAATGATATATAGAGATGTCAAATTCATTTATTTATTTTTCAACAAAGTGTCAGGCCTGTGCATAAGAAGGTTAGATTATAAGGTCAAAACAGTAGAAAAGAGGGGGGGGGCAGTATGCTTATTTTTAAGCCGTCCATAAAACATTTTGTTTTAATCTTTTCTTGTTATCTTAGAATTTGCTTAAAATACTTTTTATGAATATGCTGTACAGGGGTATTAAATTAATCACACTCAGTGATATGTCTAGTCACTTTGATAAGAAATAAATTTTGACACATTGTTTACAGTTTTCAGTATATGTATTAAATAAAGTACCATTTATGTGGGAAAATGCATAACATTCATGTACAAAAGGCTAGAAAAAAATGGGTAAACATAATGTATAGCATTTACATTTGACAAAGAAAAAAAAGAATCCTGCTCTGTTTATTTACCTTAACTGCGCTTAATGTGCATGAGCCAATATGTACACCCATGAGTCATTTGTATTACTTGTTTTTAAATGGAGATAATAATATTGGTTTGACCTTTAAACTTTCTCAAGTTAAGAGAAGCGTTATTTGATGTATAAGTGTGTACAATATTAATTACTGCAGAATCTCATTTGATCAATTTGCCAGATTTGGTTTGGAACCCAGGCTCAACATATGTCTTTGTTTCTTTGTCAGGGATATACATCAGCAATGAGCGGCAGGATGTGCCACAGAAGTTCCGTGGTCTGGGTATCAGGATAGAGGATGATGTGCTCATCACTGACTCTGGACCTCAAGTGTTGACAGAGGCTTGCCCCAAACATCCCGATGATATAGAGAGAATCCTGTCCTCCAACTGTGTGTGATTCTGTTATATTGTTTTACTGATTAATAGATGCTTAGAAACAACTTTTTATACGGTATATTTTGTTCTTTTTCACATCCCATTTCTATCCTATGATAAAAATTAAAGATTATACTAGCAGAAAAATAGATAGGTAATAATTGACATAGATATATAACAGAAACAAACAGCTCAGTAAAAACAAGAAACAAACTTTCAGTTCAGAAAAGTGGTAGTTGTTTAGAGAAATGTTCATGTAAGGAGAGGAGAAACAGCTAACAGTAAATCCATTAAAAAAAACAATGATATATAGACATGATTTCAAATGCATAGGTACATTCATAATCATGATGAGGACTATAATTTTTTATCACAGAACACTTGTTATATTTGTATCATGTGTCTACTGCACTATGCTTCTTAAGTCCCTAAATTCAAGGTGCCCCCTGAAATTTGAAGCTGTTTTTCTTTAACTTTATACCCTTTCATATAAATAGTCCCTACAATTTTGGGGGTACATGACCAAATTTGGCGGTCTAAATCCCTCAACAGGGGGTAAATATGCATGCCTAGATAGGGTTGTCACTTAACAGAGCATGGCAGAAATTTCCAAGGCTATCAATAAGCCATGCCAGGGGAAAACTGATGCCAAAGAAAGTCGCAAGGAAACATGACAATGTTAAATAGAAACCTATAAACATATGATTAAGTCATTACAGGACCAAATAAGGCCACAAACATACTAGAGTAACCGCTCTTGACTATGTTGACAAACAAATGAAGTTTGAGTGACATGTACAAGCGTAGAGAAAATACTAGCAAGGTTATACATGACTTCAACTGTACAAACAGTCAATCATTATTTTTTCTCAGTCTAAAAGGTAAATAATTGTTATTTCTGCTGGCTGGTTTTAAAATGATGCACACGTGTGAAGTTTGAGGTACATCAATCAAGTAATATCGGAGACACATTACTTTGACATTTATAGGAACACTATTACCGGATGAATGCAAAAGCTTACCCTATTCTTCGAACATTTTTATGAGCCATAGGTATACGGGTTACATAACAATATTTGACAGGGTCATAAACCACCAACTGATTACTGCACCTGGCTCACACTACCAGGTGATCAAAAAGTATACAGTATGTCACCATCATTGTGACCATTATGCTTGAATACTGAAGGCTCCTTCCTTCCAGAATAAATGTGAAATGAATAATAATGTTTCTCTCAATAATTATGTCTACCCCCATATTTATATAAAATTAATACGCCAGTTTTTAGCTCAATATGAGAGCTATTGTAGTCACCCTCGTATCAATGTCGGCCTTTGCGTTGCAGCTTTTGGTTAAAGTTTTGCATGCAAGTTACTATCAACCCTATATCTGAATAACCATTTATTGTATTGACTTGAACATTTATGAATATGTTCAGGGGCATCAGACAACCAAGAAAGATAACTTTTGACTGAATGTAATATAAGTTATGGCCGCTTTTTAACTTAGAAAATTTGATTAAAGTTTTGCATGCAATAGAAAATTTGGTTTAAGTTATGCAAGCAAGCTACTATTCAGCTTGTATCTCAATAACGATTCATGCTATTGACTTGAAAGTTTATGAATATGTTTCCGGGGCATCAGACAACCAAGGTAGATAACTCTTGATGGAATATATTACAAATTATGGCCCCTTTTTTAATTTAGAAATTTTGGGTTAAGTTTTGCATGCAAGGTTCTTTCATGCTTATATCTCAGTATCTACGCATGCAATTGATTTAAAACATCTTTAATACGTTTAGGGGTATAATACTATCAAAGTAGATAACTTTTGATGGAATATATTACAAGTGATGGCCCCTTTTTAACTTAGAAATTTTGGTTAAAGTTTTGCATGCAATGTACTTAAATGCTTACATCTCAAACTGATTTGAAACATATTTTTGTAAGTTAAGGGGTATCATTCTATCACCGAAGATAACACTTGATGGAATATATTACAAATTATGGTACCTATTTAACTTAGAAATTTTGGTTAAAGTTTTGCATGGAAAAAAAATCCATGCTTATATTTTAGTAACCAGGTATGGGTTTGATTTGTAACTTCTTTTATTTGTTCAGTGGTATCATACTATAGAGACAGATAGTTTCTGACTGAATATAATGCAGAATAGGGCCACTTTTTGACTTAGACTTTTTGGTTAAAAGTTTGCATGCAAGCTACTATCCAGCTTATATCTCAGAAATTGTTTATGGTATTGACTAGAAAGTTTAGGAGCGTCTTCAGGGGCATCAGAAAACCAAGGAGAATAGCTCTTGGACTGAATTTTATACAAATTATGGCCCTTTTCTAACTTGGATACTTGGTTAAAGATTGCAAGCACAGTGTTATTATGCTTATGTCTCAGTAACTAGGCATGGAATTGGTTTCAGACTTCATAAACCTATTTAGGGGTATTAGACTATCAAGGTATATTATTTTTGACTTATTATATACAGGATATATGAAGGGCAAGAATTGAAAAAGATTTCATTTGATTTACCAACAAGCATTTTAAATAGTCGAGCGTGCTGTCCTTTAATAGCTCTTGTTTCGTTTCCTTGAGTTAAAAAGTTGATTTTCTTACTGAACTGTTTTATCTCAACTGTCAAATCATTCTAGAAATATGTCAACCTGTTCAGTTTTCACATGGACAAGGTTGAAAAGGGGACATAACTTTGTCAAAAAATACGGACTTTGTCCAATGTCTAACTTGATCTTCATTTTGTCTTCCCGATATTTATATTCGTCGGAGTTGTCTGTCAGTCCACCTGTCTGTCCATCTGTCACACGTTTTGTCCGGAGCATAACTCAGAAAGTATCAAAGCTTTTTAACTTGAAACTTCACAGATTGATAGATCTCAAGGAGGAAAAATTTAATGCATGAGAACCGTAACTCTGACCATCATATTTTTGGAGTTATTGTCCTTTGTTAAATTTAATACTTAATTTTTGTCTAGAGCACAACATTAAAAGTACCATAGCTATTAACTTGAAACTTCAAAGGTGTATAGATCTCATTGAGGAGAAGTGTCATGCACAAGAACCATAACTCTGTGCGTCATATTTTTTAAAACCTTGAAACTTCATAAATGGATAGATCACATGGAGGAGATGCGCAGTGCACATGAACCATAAGTCTGCACATCATACCTTTGGAGTTACTGCCCTTTGTTCAATTTAAAACTATTTTTTGTTGTTTAGTTTTTGTGTGTGTGTGTGTGTGTGTTTTTTTTTTTTTAAAGCATTACTCATGCACTATGAAACATATAACCTTGAAACTTCATAGATTGGTAGACCTCACAAAAGAGAATTACAGTGCACAAGAACATTAATTCTGCAAATCATATTGTAGGAGTTATTGCCTGTTATTTAATTTCATATTCAGTTAGTTTTGTCTGGGGCATAACTCATGCATTATGAGACATGTAACCTTGAAGCTTCATAGGTTGACAAAAATTGCAGTACACAAGAGCATAATCCATTTTCAAGGTTTCTTGTTGGAAGTTTTTCCGCTTTTATACAATTGTGTGCCCTTAAGATAACTCCCTTTGACAGGTGCTATTGAAATTAAATTTCATATATGGAAAAAATTAATTAGAAAAGTGTCATGCACAATGTTCATAAATCTGACCCCAGTAATTTTGGAGTTATTCCCCCTTTTCACAACTTCTCGACTGCAAGATAACTCTTTTTCTACTTATGCTGTAAAACAAACTTTCAGTTATGGAAAAAAACTGATGAGAGGAAGTCTCACAAACCAGGTCCATAACTCTGGGCAGAGCTTTACCAATATAGTTAGCCCTTTAACTTTGTGTATATGTCACTGTGTGCCTTAGTGTATATGAGTGTGTGAGGGGAAGAAGGTGGGGGGAAACATCAGTTTTCTATGAAAACAAATTTCTAGTTTTTCTTTGATAAACATGTGTACCAAAAAATCTGTCATCCTGTTTGGGAATCATTACACAGACAAGGTGTTTTTTTGTTTTGTTTTTTGTTGTTGTTTTTTTTGTTTTTGTTTTTTGCAAATTCTAAGTCGAAAAGGGGCCATAACTGAGTCCAAAAGTCAGGGATTTTGCCCAAAATCGAACTTGGCCTTCATTTTATTGAGATAAACATGTGTACCAAAATATATTTAAATCTGTCAACCTGTATGTGCGTTATTGCGTGGACAAAGTGTTCTTTGCAAATTCTAAGTTGGAAAGGGGCCATAACTGTGTCGAATCATGGATTAAACCCAAAATCGAATTTGGCCTTAGTTTTATTGAGATAAACGTGTGTACCAAAAAATATTGAAATCTGTCCATCAGTTCAGAAGTTACCATACAGACAAGGTGTTTTTTGAAAATTCTACGTCGAAAAGGGGCCATAACAGTGTCGAAAATTCATGAATTTAGCCCAAAATCAAAGTTGGCCTTCATTTTATTGACGTAAACATGTGTACTAAAATTTATTTAAATCCGTCCATCCGTTCGGGAGTTATGGTGCAGACTAGGTTTTTTTTTCAAATTCCAAGTTGAAAAGGGGCCATAACAGTGTCGAAAATTTATGAATTTTGCCTAAAATTGAGCTTTATTTTATGGAGATAAACAAGCGTACAAAAAATGTTTAAATCTGTTGATCTGTTTGGGAGTTTTTGTACGGAAACTAAAGTTTGACGCCGCTCACCAACCCGCTGCCCACCCGCCAAACAACATACCCCAATCCAATAGCTCTCCGAGGACTTTGTCCCAGCTAAAAATAGACCTCCTGCTAGATAAGAACTCCTAATCTTGCTTTGCAGCCAGTGCCATAAAATTGGTACTTATGGCTCTATATATTGTATAAAAAACGCAGATCTATAAACAGATAACTGAGAGATAGGATATATTGCACTCCTTCTTTCTTTTATTGTAATTATTTTGGCCATATTTTTGGTCTTACGGTCAAGGATTTCCAACGTGTGGCTCCTGGTGAATAGCATCGATACACAAGAGACCAGTACTGAGTACTCCCGAGTTCCAATAGCAACCCCATTTTGTCGAGTGCCAGGCAAGAGTGCATCTGGTACCAATTTTATATGTCTTTAGTTTGATGCGGTCACCGGAGGAAGTGCCCTGGCTGGGATTCGAACTCCAGACCTCCCAAACGCAAAGCGGACACTCTACCACTTAGCTATTGCGCCAGAGTAAGCAACTTTAAACTGCTATACATTCCGGACAGATCTACAAAAACTTTTTTGTTGTTGTTGAAAAGGTTAAACTTTCCACTTTTACATGATATCAATAAATAGTACACTTTTAATTGCAATTGCTCAACAAAGGATCAAACTTTTGACTGCTGTAAAATGGCCTAATTAAGCCCAATTTTCAAAAACCAAACATCACTAACAAGAGCTTTTTATGGACTACCATAGCAAAATCGAAATAAGCATATAGCATATATCGAAATATGACCTTGACCTTAGCATTTTTTTTTAATTTTTAAACTTTGTGGTCCTTCGAAACATAAAACTAAATACCTGTGAAAATTTCATGATTGAATTAAGACAGGAGTCTCAAAATCCTGAAAATGCATATTTTTGAAAATTTGAATTTCCCGACTCATAAATATTGAAGTTAAGTTTATTATGGACAAACCATGCATATCCTGAATTCACCATCCCATATATTCTGTGCAAATCATATGCAGCAAACAGAATTTTATCTCATCTCAAACACGAATGGGCACTTTTATCGCAGACCAACCCTCATGTACGCACTTCTTTTGCAAGGTCTGAAAATTTAACCTCTCCTAGCGCAAATATTTTCTGTTACTCGGTACTGAAATACCTATTATTTTCTATTGGGCTGTCAACAAGGAACAGAATGCTGGAAACAACATTTAAATCAGACTTCAATCTTTTGAGTTATATGTAAAAGTGTGACATCAAGTAAAACACTCCCTAGCAGCAAAATGTGAAACAAAACTGACAAGAAAAGATTAAAACAAAATGTTTTATGGACGGCTTAAAAAGTAAGAAACCCCCCCCCCCCCCCTCTTTTCTACTGTTTTGACCTTATAATCTAACCAGATTATGCACAGGCCTGACACTTAGTCGAAAAATAAATAAATGAATTTGACCTTTCTATGTATCACTTATGTAAAAAAATCGATTTTTTCTTGAACGTTTTTCTTTTTAGCTCACCTGAGCACAAAGTGCTCAAGGTGAGCTTTTGTGATCGCCCTTCGTCCGGCGTCCGTCGTCGTGCGTCGTCCGTCGTGCGTCGTCCGTCGTCAACAATTTGCTTTAAACGACATCTCCTCTGAAACCGCTTGACAGAATTAAATGAAACTTGGCAGGAATGTTCCTTGGGTGAGGCTCTACAAAAGTTGCTAAAATAAAGTTGATCCATGAAGAACTCTGGTTGCCATGGCAACAAAAAGAAAAATAATTTGAAAACTTTAAAAATCATCTCCTTCAAAACTACTGGCCAGATTTCAAAATAATTTGGTACAGATGTTCCTTGGGTCAACCTCTACCAAAGTTGCTAAAATTATTCCGATCCGTAAAAAAACATGGCCGCCAGGGGCGGGGCTTATTTGCCTTATATGTATATAGAGAAACCTTTAAACAACATCTCCTCTGAAACCACTGGACAGAATTTGATTAAACTTGGCAGGGATGATCCTTGGGTCAACCTTCACAAAAGTTGCTAAAATAAAGTTGATCCATGTAGAACTCTGGTTGCCATGGCAACAAAAACTTTAAAAATCATCTCCTTCAAAACTACTGGCCAGATTTTAAAATAAATTGGTACAGACGGTTCTTGGGTCAACCTCTACCAAAGTTGCTAAAACTATTCCAATCCGTAAAAAAACATGGCCGCCAGGGGCGGGGCTTATTTGCCTTATATGTATATAGAGAAACCTTTAAACAACATCTCCTCTGAAACCACTGGACAGAATTTGATTAAACCTGGCAGGGATGATCCTTGGGTCAACCTTCACAAAAGTTGCTAAAATAAACTTGATCCATGTAGAACTTGGGTCAACCTATTTATCTCAGGTGAGCGATTTAGGGCCATCATGGGCCTCTTGTTTCTGTATATCAGGGTCCTGCAGAGCCTATGATTTAAATAACAAGGAAGCAAATACAATGCAAAATAATGTATAAAAACTAGCATTTAAAACATAGGTCTACTAATCAAATATAACCTAGTAACTTCCGAAAAGAATCGAAAACTGGAATAAAACTCTCCGACTCCTTGCAGGAAAAAATACTGATCAGGCACTCTTAACTCCACTACCGTAAGCGAACTGTCTCCACTACCGTAAGCCTATGGGGCAAATAAGGTTATTTTTAGAACTGAATCTCAACAGCACTACGCAGGTCGACAGTTCACTAATTTACTACATTTAACTGCACCAAACGTTATTCATATTACGGTTGCATATTTATAAGATAAAATTTAAATATAACTTATCCCAAACATCATGTAATAATAAATTACAAGCACAATACAGAAGACGGTAAATGTGCTATGATCGAAGCGATAAGTAGGTCATGAACTGTATGTACAAACATCATTAAAATACAAACATCTACTAATACTTTATTAAATATGGTCAAGCACACGGGGAACTATTTAAAACAAACACAAATCACGTATTTGATACCTCCAAACAATAACAGAAGGAATGTTTAATTCGAATTTCGCTATTTTGATTTTTTAGCTATTTCGAAGTAAAAATCCCGGTCCCAAAATCGCAATTCATGCATATTTTTCAATTTTTACTTCGAAGTCAATTTTCATGAATTTTCGTCCTTATCAATCGTATCTGGTTCAGTAACCAAGTTTATTTTGCGGCGGCACCTGGAGGGATGGCAAGTTTTTCACACCTTTTTTCAGGATTAGGTTGGTCTGTGTGTCTGACCGGAAATGTTGATTATTGATGTCTGTCAGGTTGTACACATAATATGCACGTGCCGGCCGTTAAACCAGGTGTCAGAGCTTGACTGCAATCCATATCAACGCTTTCGTCTACGGCATGCGACGCTCCCTGAAACAGCAGATCGACGGTAAAAATACATGAAACAATGTTGACCTGTTTGAACGATTGTGTTAATTTGAAGCATGAACTTTTTTTCAGGACGGTATTCAGTACTGTACATACATTACCGTTATTAAGTACTGTATATATATTAGTATGTCCAATTAAAATGGGTTTACACTTCCGTTGGCGCATGTGCAAAGTTGGTATTGCAGTCGAATGTAAAGTTGTGATAGTAATAGTTTTTAGTGACCGATATTTTTCTATGTGATTGTTAAATTTTTTTATTGTTAGTATTGTTGTATGTATTTTAATGATGTTTATATACATATCGGTCATGACCTACTTATCGCTTCGCCCCTTGATCTGGACATAGCACATTTCATGTCCTCTGTATTGAGCTTGTAATTATACATAGTAGTTTAATTATTACATGATGGATGGGATAAGTAATGCGTAATGTTTATCTTGTTAATATGTAACCGTAATATAAAGAACGCATGGTGTAGATATCAATACAGTACAATTGTCTTGCAGTGCTTTTTATTTGGAAATAGCTCAGTTGGTAAGAGCGTCGTCCGGTACTTTTTTTCCCTTCAAGAGGTCATGAGTTCTATTCCAGCTGGGACCTTTTTTTTTCTAAATTCTTATTTTTTGGAAATTCTTGAGTTATATTTGTATAGTTTGTTTTAAATATAATTTTATAATTTTATTTTCTTTTTTAATTTAATAGTAATTTTATACATCCTTTATTTTTTATTGTTTATTTCATATATATATATATATATATATATATCGTCCATTGAAAGCCAGAATGGGCTATTAGTATATGTACAAAGAAGACTGATAGCTCCTTCTGGCTTTCAATGGACGATATATATAAAGACGGCCTCTGTATGTAAAAATACTATATGGAAAGGTCGATTTTTTTAAATTTTAATTCCTAGTTTAAACAAAAGTTTAAAAAATGACCACTCCAATGATTGTATTTACCCATGCACTTTTCATCTTAGATGTAATGTTTTCGCTGTCAGGATTCAAAATTTAAATTTCAATGTATCCACAAGATGCCATAAAATATATTGAAAATGCTACTTAAATGGGAGTCATTTTTTAAGCCTAGAGAGACTCGGAACTCGTGCAGGGAAAATCATTTCTGTTTTACATTTCCGATCTTGTGGTTGAATCTCAATATATTTGCAAATAATCGGCAAAGGTTGAAAAGTACACAAACAAATTTATTTCTGTTTTGACCATTCTTAGATTGAGACGGTCAAAAAAGCCATTGGATATTGGTTAGGACATCTCCATAAACCCCCAAAAGTCTTATCTTGACTTTCTACGAGGATATTCCCCCCGATGATGTTTCAAACTTGGTGAAACTCCGGGGCACCTTCGCCGATCATCGGAGAAGGTCCCCCGGTGCTTTTCCGAACACCGGGATTCAAGGCTATTGTACCATAGCCGAAACCTCAGTGAACGTCCAATGGACCAACCCCGAAGCCTAATCATTGTCACTTCTCATGGGACTGCTCAGTCTTTTTTGGCTCAAACATCGGGAGCCATCGCCATCTGTAGAAAATAGTTGTATTTCCACATCGTCAATGATTTTTCCCCAGTAGGACCATGGCTTTCAAGTTTCAAAAATATATATCGGATTTAAAAAAAAAAACAACAACAACAACAAAAACCTTCACTTTCATCCCCAGATACCCTTCAGAATGCATCCCCATAATACTAAAATCATTTTTTTTCCGGGGGAGCATGCACCCGGTTCCCCCTAGCACTCACCTTACATTCAGATTTTTGAAGAAATCTCAGTAGTGTTCCTGTTGATGTATAATGATGCACCAGAGTTGGCAATGACTGATTTTGATTCTGAATCGGAGGAAGATTAATATTACAAAAAAGGTACATAAACAAGTTTAAGAGTCTTAACACAGTCAAAACAAATTAATTTCGAGAGCCTCCCCAACATTTGTTGTCCAACCCATTCCAAGATTTGTTTTCTTTTTATTTCCACCAGGTCAAAAAAACCTGAACAATATGTGTATGACATAAAATCCCTGGTATGATATAATATGTACAAAAAACAATGTAGCTCAAAATGCTCTGTCTCCAGGGTTCGACTGAGACAACAGGTCGGGTAAAATCCAGACAGTTGTAAAGTAAGTGATTTCATTTGAGTTGCCTATCTATTAACCAGAATGGAAAGACCATGTGTACTTATAAATATGGTCTTCTCCCTTTATATTTATTCTGCTTCGTCTTGTCCAATCTGTTATATGGTCTTGGGAGTGGGAGGGGTGGCAATAAATAACTGCCTAGGCTAGGGAGGTGTATCCCAAATTTAGTTACACTCTGGGATCAGTACATGCTGCAGCAGTATTTGTAAGCTGCTTGTCCAGGAAAATAAATGTCGAGCCCTGTTTTAAAAAATAATTCGAAAAAAAATCATTGTAAAATACATAATTCAGTTAATCCAAATTAAATTATAAATACCCATGCTTCCCCATTTTTAGCTCGACTTTTCGAAGAAAATGAGAGCTTATACTGTCACTCGGGCGTCGGCGTTGGCGTCGGCGTCGGCGTTGCAACACAAGGTTAAAGTTTTTTTCAAACATCAATAACTTAAATACTATCAAAGGTATTCCACCCAAACTTAAAATACTTATTCACCATCATCACTTCTACCTTACTAGCAAGGCCCATAACCCTGGAGTTGGCGGATCAGCACACCACATTCTCAAATTGATTCTGCATGCTAATTTCACCAATTAAAAATGTCATATTTGTTTATTGGAGGTGATAGAATAATTTCTACTATAACTAGAACATATCATCATTGATATGTACCATACTATTAAAATCCATAAAACTGTGTCTTAGCAACAGAGAAAAGTCGAGAGCGCTGTTTTATGGACAGCTCTTGTTTAAATCTGGGAATTAATATATTTTGACAATCAGTATCACAAGCTTAATTTTTAATATAAAAATATCATTTTTGATGCTTATTTAAGTCCTTTGACTATAGGAAGCAAACATATTAATAATTGGTAATACAAAAATCAGCTCCTTATTTTTATAGACTATTGCTAATGGAAAACAGAAAACAGACAAAATGTCTGGTATTGTAAAAGGCTAAAAAAACAAACAACAAATAAAGTATTCGTCCGCAAGATTCTCATGGGAATAGGTTTGGGCTTAACATTTTACTCAGTTATTAAATATAGCCCAAAATATATTCTTTATTACACGCAAGCACAAAAAAGGGCATGCAATGTTGTAATTACAATCTCTTGATGACAAGTGTTTTCAAGACAACACTGACGACAAGCTTAAAGAGGCATTATAGCGATAATTGTACATATTAATATGCTGTTGTGATTACAAATATAAAAGGTGTAACACATAAATTTGGTCTTGTTAATTTCAGATGCCAGGTTGCACATTCCAGGCCAAGTGGCTAACAGATCCAGAGTTGGATGGTTGAATTTGGAAGGATATCAATAATGTAAATGCTGCATATTGTTGCTATTGTATGAAGTCAGTTCATATGAAAACAAAGGGGAGGACAAAACTTCTGTCACATATTAAAAGCAATAGACATAACAATTTACTTAAAGTTTCGACATCTCAAGAAAAACTGAATCCGTTTGATTTTGTTGTTTCCCGTGTCAAATTTAAGTAGATGTCAGTCATTAGGATCGACAGATAAAGACACTGCAACCATAGATAGTTTTATTAGCAAAAATGATGTACTTACTGCTGAGATTCTTTTGTGTTTGAAAACAGTTGACAGTAATTATTCATTCTCTTCCAATCAAGGGGTGACAGATTATTTTGAACTAATGTTTCCTGATTCTCAGACAGCTAAGAATATGTCATGTTCAGAAACAAAATCATTGTATTTTACTTGTTTTGGGATTGCATCTTATTTTTCACTCTTTTTGGAGAGAAAGTTAAAGAATAAACAATTTGTTTTAATGTTTGACGAAACCTTGAACAGGGAAATGCAGAAAGATGCAGTTAGATGTTGTTTTCAGGCATTGGGATCAGAATATAGGTCAAACCAGTTTCTATACACCTAAATTCCTTGGTCATGCATACGCAACTGATTTAATTGGAGCATTTGAAGAATGGGAAAATCACGACTAGGTTATAACACTCTCATTCAGTTGGCCATGAATAGTCCAAATATGAATTGGTGCAGCTTTTGATAAACTTCAAAAGAAACTTGAAAACCTGCAGCCAGTTGTATAAATCTTGGTTAAAATAACCCTATGTTAACAGCTAACCCATGGTTATCTTTTAACCAAGTTAGTTACTTAACCACCCTGGTTATCCTCTTGTATAAAACAGCTCAGCTTAACCACTGGGTTAGTTAACCACATATACTCTTTATTTCCTCATTTCTGAGATTATACATTTATAAATAATATGATGAAAAAACGAACACAAATAAACAGCATGTAATTACAAAACAACAATTATGACATAATAGAAGAAATGAAGAAAGAGAGAGAGAGAGATTTTAGGATAGTGGAGAGACAAAAGTTAACTGTGGGTTAAGCAGATAAAGTAAATATAGTATATATACATATTCTTAAATATGGAGCAATGTAGACTGCAATACACGTAGATGCGAAAAAAGCAACATATATACACACAATGCCTTTTACAAATTTGGATGTTTAGACCTTAGTTACAAAGTAATTACAAGTGTATACATCCCATACAACAAAGAAAATAGGTATTCGTTAAATTTCTCTAGAGCTAAGGCAGTTTTAAAGCATGTCTTTAATACCACAAATGCATTTTGAGACGAAATCAATGCTGTTCTTATTGTTTGTGAGCCTGTTTGTTCGTAATTGTTCTAATGCGCTTCCCAATTAAGATTTATAGCTTCGTTTCGCTGTTTGATTGAGAATATTCATTTATGATTAAAGTTCCGAAGATTTTTTCAATATTTTCATAAAATGAGTTTCTTCGTGACACATTTTAAAACAATCTAGTATTATATGATGCATGGTATCATAATACAGCATGCCGCATTCATGACATAAAATTGGATCTGTGTTACCAACCCTTTTCTTAGTCCACAGTTTGCTAACAATTACCGCATTGTGCAAACTGAGTCGGTCAGTGGCACATTCCCAGAACAGCGCTGGGCGGATAGAGGTGTGTAGATTTCGAAAGCGCTCGAAATCAGTATCCGATCTCATGCGTAGTTGCCACGACTGGCGTTCAAAATCTTTGATTTTATTTTTGCATATTCGTTTCCATGATTGATATGGGATAAAGTATCCAGAGTTTATGTAATTTATGAGATAAGTAGTCAAATTGTATTTTTCTAAGACTTTAACCACATCTGGAATGAACCCATTTTGTTTTTCTTGTGATCTACAGAAGAACATTGAAAGACGTGCATTAAAAATACTTTTACTTAGAACACTGCATGGCATATTACATAATCTGCCCATAAAGAGTAGTTTACGTAAATCAATTTGAGACTGCACAGAGTTCCAGCTAAACATACTTAGACAAATATCAGTGCGTGTACAGACTGGGAAGCCTTGAACACGTTTAGCAGCGAGTCGACCGAATCGCGCAAGCATGTTTTACCCAGAAACACTTTGATTTAATGTATTTCTATGTTAATTATAATTTAATGGATTTTGTTGATGGTGCAGTAATGCATATTTAATACAAGTAATAGTTATAACAGTGAACTGTTACTTAGTCTCCCAAACGAAGTTTTTTTTTTCTTAGAAAGTCATACATTCATGGTTTTTGAGATATAAGATCATAAGTAAATTTCATGGGGTGGAGTCTGGCACCTGGGTGACATCAAAGTAGTACTATTCAATTCTTCTCATTTTTATGCAAAAACTCCATCGTTGAAGGGGTGGGGCCCAGGAACAACCCATTTACAAAATTCAGGGAGGCACCACTACTCACTGAGGACTATTTATGAGTGTGGCCTCAAAGATATGGCCCATACAAAGTTGCCGGCGAAAGATAGGAAAAGAAGAATACGAATAATAATTAGAGTAAACGAAATAAAAACAATAAGTCTCCAAACTTCGTTTGGGATAATTAATAACTCAATAAATTTTAAAGATATAAAAAGTCATGATTTGGAAATTACTACATATATAGTAATTGCTGCATAAATATTTTTAAATATCACTCTATAAATGTTTAATAATAAATTTGAAACAGACTATAAAAAGTAAAACTGATAACATGCACGCTGTAACTATAAATGTGATGGCCATCTTTTAACTTGAAAATGCATTTTGTTAATATAATCGTAGTCACGTGATATAGTTTTATTTTTATTTTTAAATAAAGTGCAACAAGAGGACTTTATTACATAAAGTTTAACATATTTGATTCATTCGATTTTTTTTAAAAACGCAAAAAAAAAACCCGGCAATTTCCAATGATTTTTTTCCCTTTAGAATATCGCTTCTTATTATCATACAAGTGTTTTGATGGACTTTTATAGGAAAATAAAATATAGGTCTTAAAATATACACGTAGAATCACAAAACGATCGAAACCAGAGAAACAAATTGGTAAATAACGAGTACATCCTTCACGCCAGTAAATTAAAATCAAGGGAAGCTACTGCGTAAGGGTGGTCATGCTAAGTAACTCACCAAGGTGATCACATGAAGCTTGATTGAATGGTATCTTTTTCTGTTCACCTAAACCATTTCCGCATCTTTGGGCGGAGAAATGGTTCGTATGTGCGTTCCATCAATGCGACCAATTACACCTGGGAACTTTTTGATTTTGTAAAATCCCAGTTTTGCCTGTCGAAGTTCTTCTTCCATTTGTGGGAATTTGATAAATTCGGTCTTCCGGTAAAAAAAAAAGCGTATGTCACGTCGGTAATATGTTCAAACATAATACACAAAACAAATCGGAATTAATTATGTTAAGCAACTACATTTCAGATTCATTTAAGCTTAGATAATGTACCTTATTAACAAATACATAGTACATGTTATACATTCATATATGTATTTAAGTTTATACGTAGTAAATCATAGGTTTAAAAGTCATGTTTTACAGTCATAGGTTTTATTTTAAACATTGAGACGTAACTGTTCCAACAATCATATCTTTATGAACTTGTTCAGTGGTTATATTACTATTGTCGAATTGCAAAGTTTTTTTCAAATGTTTTAAATGCCGTTCACTACTTTGTATAATTGTGATGTATATCTTTATTAATTATGTATATATAACATAAAAAAACTGTAAAGTTTACGAGTATTAAAATCTGTTCTGTTCTGGTAATAACTCGTGAGACAGTCGCAATGTCAACCCCAGAGGTATCACCGATAACCTGTAAAAAAAAATCCAGATGCATAGAAACGCAGAGCGATCATGATCTGCTGTCGAGGTGTCAGAGGATTGTTCCTCTTCGTCGGTCGTCCCAGTCGGTGACCAATAAGCCCAGTAAGTATGTCTATGTTCTGGGCCGAGAATCTGTATCGTCGTCTAAGTTCTTCGTCGCCGTAGTCTTCCATTTGTCCGTCGAAATTGTCTAGGTCGTCGAGTCTGTGTTAAAATCAGAGCGTCCATATTGATTCTGGTTAACACTTAACCAGCCTTATGGAGGTTGGTTAATTTAACCAAGAATAGAGTTGGTTACATTTTAACTATTTTTTATACAATCGCTAACCATGATTTAAACCATGATTTTAACCAAAACATGATTTTAACCACCCAGATAGCAATATATAAGGGACCCATATGGGTCCCATATGGTTTCCCACATGGGCCCCATATGGGCTACCCACATGGGACCCATGTCGAAAGTGCAATCTCAAGGGTCCCATATGGGCAGCCCACCTAGATTCTACATAGGCCCCATATGGGCTACCCACATGGGACCCATGTCGAAAGTGCAACCTGTTTTGGCCTGGGTCCCATATGGGCAGCCCACCAAGATCAAGGCCCAATGGGCAGCCCCTAGATTCTACATAGGCCCCATATGGGCTACCCACATGGGACCCATGTCGAAAGTGCAACCTGTTTTGGCCTGGGTCCGATATGGGCAGTCCACCAAGATCCAATATGGGCCCCTTAAAGGTCCCATACTTGCACCCCATTTGCATGTAATATGGCTCCATACCACTGCACTGTCTGAATGTGCAGTCAAATGTGGAAAACTGGTACCAACAGCCTCTGAAAATCTGTCGCTCCAAAAAAATATTACTGAAAATCAGAAAATTGGTCCCTCAAATACAACATACAGTTTTATTTTTCTTCTTAATTTAATTAAAACTTCAATTTAATCACATGCTGAGAAAATACAATTCGAAAAGTCATAATTCATTCAAATACAATTTGAATACAAATGGATATTTTTCATTTTCAATGTGCTATTTAAAGTTTAAAATTTATTTCCTAGCCATAAGACAGTTTCTTATGCAACAAAAACAAACACTTAAAGATTGCATATCTTTAACACTGCACATAAACTCAACAACTTATTATACAAAAATGCATACTATTGTATAAAGAAAATAACTAGCATAACAAGACTAGACTAATAAATGCATCACAATCACACACATAACAACTATTATTTCGTCTTAAGTTCTTAACCTTAAAGTACTTGAAATATGAAAGACATTAAAATTAAAAAAAGGCTAACTGTAATGATGGATTACTTCAGCAGTACTATTAAAATACTTAAATCAACCATATCAAACTGGATGGTGAAAATATAATTATACAGACTAAGCAGACTATCTTGTTCAGCCAAGTGATACATGGATATGTGAAAGTATAATTTATATAAAACATATAGATTGTTGGCATAGCATGTTTAACAATGTGAAAAAATAATCTGAATTAATCTTATCAACAATTCTCATGCACATACTAGTAGTCCAATCTCCACAAAACTGTTAGTTACAGAACAGATTCTTTTAAAGCTTAATAAAAGAAAAAAAATAGTATAGTATACTTAATTCAAAGTTTGGCGTGTCTGAAAAATAATGGACTGATATTTAACTATTCAAAACTATATTCTAAACTATTCACTATGAATCTGTCCCTCCACTTATTGAGAGTGTCTCCTGTTGGAATTCCTACATTGAAGACTTGTCTGACTTTTGCTGAGCTGTTTTCTTCCCCCTTCCCTGTTCAGTACCACCTGCCAGTCATTTATAGACCTCTTACTCAGCGTCCTCAGTGGTGTGGTTCTGAAAGTTCAAAAGGTATAAAATATATCTTAAGGAAGCAAACCAAACAATGTTAGGACTGTTAAACTTGGCATTGAAACTAAAAAATATAACTGATGAGAATAAAGTATCATTTTTTTTCATATGTGTTCCACTGAATAATGCATTTTATAAATAAATCATAATGTAGGTGATGTGTGTTATCAGCTCAAGCGTCTGGGTTCTATTTAGTCTTGACATAGCTTTCTTGTAAATGATATAAAAATTGAATAATTCCAAGGCATTGACTATGACTTCATTACATTTAAGACTTGGCTAGAGTTTATTGCAGCAAATCTTACTGTAAAATTCATCCATGATATGCAGTTTGGTAAATGGCAGCACCCCCTTCAGTCCATGGAAGTTGTAGTTTACATCCAGCTCATTTCCATTCAGAAAACTCCTCACAACGTCCCAGAGATTTGAATTAATAGGTTGACAGGTATTCTGGTATTCTATTCTATCTACAATTACACAAAGCGTATACATTATGAATCATCTAGTTCTATATGTCAGAGATGTGAATACCTTAATGTAGCTTCATGTATATCTGTAGCAAGTTTAAATAGCAAGGTATACTTTGATCGGAATACAAGTGATTTATAACAGTGCTTTACGATACAGAAATAAAGAAATACATGATGATAGTAAACACAGATTTGTTGGATTTGTTATCTTGTAGGAATACCATATGGAATGTATACCAGAAAATTGCCAATGACAGTACGTAACGTTATCATTATTATTCAACAATACAGTAAATAATGCAAAAAGTAACAATAAAATTTATCTAACTTTTGATCGAAATTATTGATCCTTTGGTCCTCAAACTAATATTTATAGCAGATAAAAGTAAATTCTAGACTTAGACACCTTGAATTTGAACTACCGGTACATACAATATACGATAAACAAGTCGAACTCAACTCGCGAAAATACGTTACAAACCAATTCCTTATTCATAATCAGAATTATTTTCAAAAAAGCAAGACTTAATTATTAGAAAGGCATCTTAATCAATGTTATACATACGTATTTCACGTTTTGAATAGGCTAATAATGTTCGTCTGGCCGTCTCTCTGAAGAAAAGCTAAGTAGGTTAACATCGCGTTGTGTTGTTGACCGTTGGTTTGAATATTGCGGTTAACCGGAAATGTAGAGTGCGCATGTGTAAAATAGTATATCTGGGACCCATATGGGTCCCACATAGTCGAACCCATATAGGCATATCCAGATACAGCCCATGTGGGTCCAGTAAATCTCTATATATGGGACCCATATGGGTCCCACACTGTCGAATCCATATAGGCATACCCAGATACAGCCCATATATATCCCTTATGAGGAAAAACTATATATATATGGGACCCACATGGGTCCCACATAGTCGAACCCATATAGGCATACCCAGATCAGCCCATATGGGTCCGGGGGAAAAGGGCCCACATGGGTCCCACATGTTTAACCCATATTGGCATACCCAGATACAGCCCATATGGGTCCCATATGGGTCCCATATGGGTAAAAAACTAATATGGGACCCACATGGGTCCCACATAGTTAAGCCCATATAGGCATACCCAGATACAGCCCATATGGGTCCCATATACCCTTGCTATCTGGGCAATGGTTAAATTTTAACCAAGGTTTATACAATTGGCTGCTGCACAAGAATCAGTTAATATACATTGTTTCATGTGGGCTCCATCAGTTACACAATGCATTTAGGGCTGGAATGACTGAGACTGGGTGGGACATTTCTCATAGTTAGTCTGCCATGTATACTCATTTTTGTAATGTTCCTGCTTGACGTGATGATTTTGAGTCTGCTACTGTGGGAGGGGATATCCGCCAGTTCATTTCTTTCCCTAACTGAGGATTCCATATTACATTATTGCATTTTCAAAACTTTTATTAAATAAAATGCGTATTACATTTTTTAAAATTAAACTTTAACCATCGTTCCTTAAAAAATTTTTATGTTAATCTTAAATGTAGATTCTACATTTTGTATAGGTTAATGTATGGAATTATGTTTTGACGTTACTATCCTAGTCCATCTCTGCACGCATGCGCACAAAGTTTGGTGGTATATACATGTACTAGGTTACCCACCCATTAAACCATAGTGCTTTAAACGAGTTAAACGATCGAAAATTTTGAAAAATACTGCAATCTCATTGGTCAAAATGTAATTCCATACATTAAAGGGGCGATATTATTCGTATATTTCAGGTCGGGTGGAGATCTAAGCCTTCTTATAGACGTGCTGATGTTTCCATCGGGCCAGTCAATCCATCTTTGCCTTATATACATGTGATATTACTCGTATATCTAAGGTGGAAATCCCAACCCACTTGTTCACGGGCTGACAATTTTTCCATCTCTACCTTACATACTTCGGATATTACTCGTACACATTGGTTGCTAATCTAAGTCTGTGTATAAATCTCAGCACACTCACCTGATAGTCTTGTATAGCTAAGATAAACTTCAGGTTGGAAATCTGAGCCCGGGTCGAAATCTCGGCCCACTAGACAGCCTTTTGTTTCCATCGAGGTTAACGTCCCGCCGACGGTATTTTGTGTACTTGAGACAGATATACTGCTGCCACACTGCACTTTACTCATTCACATTATCCTGACACTGAGTCAGCCAGTGCTGGAACTGCCCTTATATTTTACGACTTTGGTATGTCGCGGCCGGGGACCGAACCCACGACCTCCCGATTCTGGGGCGAACGCTCTAACCACTCGGCCGCCGGGACCGGTCTCTACACCACATATACCCGTGATGTAACGCATATACAAGATGTTGGAAATTTGAGCCCAGATAAAAATCTCAGACGGACTGAAGGTTTCTTCCGAATATTGCACATATGCGCAATACGACTCTTCAGTACACCGTGACACTGGTTCTATAGAACCTCAGCATATTTGCTTAAAAAAGTTCTGAGGCAGAACTTTCCGATTAAAACAAACGTTTTCAATCTTAATTGTAATTCAAAATTCAAAACTAAGTAAGAGAAAACTACAATATAGAATTTATATTTAACATACGAACGTTAACTCCCAACTTAAACTTTTAACGTAAATATGGCAGACAGACCTATATCGTTAAAAGTGAAATGTTTAAGTAACAATTTCAAGGTTGTAATAAGAATTTTGTAAATATAATAAGCATGGTTAAATTGTAATAAGCATTATGAAACCTCAATTAGTAAAAGAAATGAACTGGCGGATATCCCCTCTCAAATGCTACAGTCAAATTTAATTTGGATTGAAAAAAGTGAAGTATGTGAGCGTGCAATCCAGGTCATACTAAGTATAGGAGATATTGTTTGGCTTCAGTTAACCATAGCTGTTGCAAAACCATTTTTGGAAATGTACCAAACTGATGAACCTCTCCTTGCAAGAAACTTTGGTGATATTCTGAGAACATGTATCAAGAGCATTGTGAAGCCTTCAATAATGGCCGAGTTAACAACTTTAGCAAATCTTGTGAAGGTTGATATCCAGGATGAAAAAAAAAAAATCTCAGACACCATAAGCATGTTGTTCTTGGCTTTTGTGCAGAAACAGAATTGAAAAAGAAAATGCTGTCTGAAAAGAAAGTAAGTGAAAGGGCTGTCTTTGAATTGAAAACAGAGTGCGGCAGTATGTGAAAAAATGATAAGCAAACTGATAGGGAGATCTCCTTTAGAATGCAGTTTGCTTAGGAAATTGAGCTGCCTGATGCCTTCGGAAATGTGAAAAGATGCAAATACTGACTAGAGTAATTTATGGTAAGTGATAAAAATCTGTTTTTGCTGTCTCACGGACAAGCTACAGTAGAGAGATGCTTTTCTGTAAATAAAGGGATCAGTGAAACAAACATGCAAAGTAAGTAGTATGGTCAGCTCTTTAGGGCCAAGACTGCGCATGCGCAGGAGTGACGTCATCAGATTATTTGCGCATGTGCGGCGGCCATATTGGTTTTCTATATTTAGAATGACATCATGAGCTATATTTAGAAATGGCATCATGATCTATAGTTAGAAATGACATCATAATCTATAGTTAGAAATGACATCAATGTACAGAGTTGTACATTTGACCTAGGGTTAAGGAGATTGAGGGTCAAGTCTTAGGTGGAGACACATGGTAAACACCAAAGAACATGAGATACAACAGAGGTATTGATAGTCCCAATAATATACAGAGCTGACTTGTATATTCAGTCATAAGGCTTAATCACGGACATTGAGGGTCAGGTCCTCAGCCTTAGACGGGGACTATACAAAATCTTAAAACAATGATCAACATATGATCATCATACAATAAACATACAATAAATATAATAAAAAATATATCAAACAATATTTGGAACATACTTTTTGAACAACCTGTACACTTTACTTCAACACAAAACGGAAATAAAGATCAAATTTTCAGAATTCAGACGTGTGTGGAACACACCTTTTGAACATGTCTGTACACATAATGACACGAATATTGAAATCATTTAAAGCAGGTTCCAGTACATTTCATAATCACATACACTGTGACCTATATACCAACAGAAAGAGAAAAACATCTTACCTAACATACATGAATACGTTTTACTTTGAATCTGGAGTAACACACTCCATTTGTTAAATTCTCTCTCTCTTAATTTCTGTAGAGTTTGTATATGATTATATAAGCACATTCTCATACTTAAACTTGTATCAAATTTAATGAAGTACATGAGCACGTACATGTATACATGTACAACTGAATGTTCATGTTTCTTTCACACACACACACACACACACATACACACACACACGTGATATACCATTTTAAGTCATTGTATTTCCGGTAATTATTCTTGGAAATGTATTTCCAGTGTACAACTAGAGTAAACCAGAGATAACTGGTTTACAATTGGAACCGACCAATGCCATGTCTTCATTTTATATCGATAAGTCTAGACATGTTGTCTAAAAATAACCATGACTTAGATCAACAACCAATCAGAAACGAAATGTAGTATTACAACCATCTTTCATTCCATGAATTGGCGCGACATTGCACAACAACCAGCAATCATTTTTACTCCATGAACCTATGAGGCGTACACACACACACGCACGCTATTCAAGCAAAATCATAGAATGCGTTCATGTTTCTGGAAATGAAATGGACATGTTGAATAAGGTAAACTTTTTAATTTATAAATCACCTACCTTTTTTCCTCAGTATCCAATTTTATATTACACAACAAAATTTCTAAAAATGTTAATTATATCCATTTTTTATTGAAATCAAAATCCCTTGAACTGATCATTCCCAAAGTATTCACAGAAAGAACGAAATGTTTGCGCCAAATTCTTTTGTATAAAAATGTTTAAAGATGTGTTGGAAGATCAATAATCCAATATTACGGATAGGATTGAGCCACTTGATTTTAACTTAAAACACATGTTTATGTTTAATCGATATAATCCTGGCGAAAGTGCAGGGAACCGTGTCAACGTTGGAAGATCAATAATCCAATATTATGGATAGGATAGAGTGTGAACAAGTATTCACAAGAAAGGACAATATGTTAAGACATTGTGCATTTAAACATGGAAATGAAAAGACAGTCAATGAAACGCCTCCTCCTCCGGAATTGACTCCTCCTCCTCCTCCGGAATTGACTCCTCCTCCTCCTCCTCCTCAAGGAGGAGGAATTCTTCCTCTTTCTCCTCCTCAAGGAGGAGGTTCGATATTTCAGGGAGTACAGACACAAAACAAAGTTAGGGAAATACCTCCTTCAACATTAACTAATGGACAGGAATTTGTTTTTCAACATCCCTTTACGTGCATGGTCAGCGGACCGACCTCTTGTGGTAAAACTTACTTCGTATCACAGCTACTACAGAGGGCTTATGAAAAACTTCGTCCCGCTCCGCAACGTATTATCTGGTTATACAAGAGATGGCAACCATTATATGACGAAATACAAAGAAACGTTTTTCCGGAAGTAGAATTCAAAAAAGGAGTACCTTTTAATCTGGAAAAAGACGAGTTTTTGGACCCTAGAGTCAGAAATGTGATCATATTAGATGACATGGCTACGGAAGCGGTGAAAGACCAACGAGTGACCGATTTATTCACGGAAGGTAGCCACCATCGAAATCTGTCTGTCATCGCTATCAACCAAAACCTGTATTTCAGCAAAGATCCTACCCAGAGACGAAATTGCCATTATCTGATATTATTTAACAACCCTATAGACAGACAACAGGTTATGACCCTTGCCCGACAAATGTACCCCAGTAACCCCCAAGAACTGTTAAGACCTTTTGAAAAGGCTGTTAGTCATCCCTATGGCTATTTACTCGTAGATTTAAAGCCACTTACACCAGCTTCACTGCGCATGCGTACAAATGTGATGGAATTTATAAGGAAACAGATTGTAGAATGGAACCACCAAACCATATACAGAGACAGGATACTGTTCCAGTCGAAACTTTGCAAAACATCATGATTTCTTGCGACGACTGCGGTTCTATGTTTTCAGACATTAGTAACTTACAAAAACATGTCAGAGCATGGTGTCCAGCGGTGTTGAAAAGAAAAGCTGAACATACTAGTAATGAAGATGAGCCTACGAGTAAAGTAGGCCGTCGAGATTGGATCACCTGCGATGATGGTTCTGATAATGAAAGTCCTATGGACGAACAAGACTTCATTGAAGACATAAATGAATATTTCGAATCCTTAGCCAAAAAAGCTGGTGAGAAAACGGAAACAATTTGGGATGAAAAATACTACGAATATAGAAATGAAGGAAACTCAGAACAGAAAGCCCGTTCAAAAGCCTACGAGTTTGTCTTTGAAGACGATAAAAAAGAATTCATGCGAATGTATACAGATTTTTTGAGAACAGCGGCTCAACTAGAAGGAAGCGTCGTTCATCAGAAAATTCTTCGAGAAATTTTGGATTCAGACAATAAAAAGAAAGTGATTAAACGAGTATTGAAAAAGTACAATCATTGGTTCGATGAGGTCATTGGTCACGGAGAGATAGATTCGGGATCTAGTGATGATGATGATGATGAATAAGTTTATAAGGGGAGAAGACTAATAGACATTAACAAAAACTAATAATGAACATTGACAGTTGGTCACAACATTTTCGCCTCATGGCCGAGGGAAAACTACGTCCTAATCACAAAGGACACTATGTGGTAGAAAAAATACAGACTGGTGGCACGTCTAAAGAACCGACCATTCAGTATGTTACCCCTGTGGCACAAGCGGTAGAAATGGCCAAGTCAGAACTCAAGAGACAAGACTCTCCACCAAGGGAAAGAAAGTCTACTTCCATGAAACGTCAGAATATGAGTTCCCCTGTAAAATCAAACAAAAGATTTCGACCACCAGGAATTCCGGCCAATTCAACCTTCTATGTTTGAGACTAAGGACAATATAATTGTAGAACAGAAAATGTGTGCATGTTCAAACGATTTGTATTGCAAAATATTGCAAAATAAAAAAAAAGTAACAGATTTAAATTGTATAATTGTAGAACGGAAAATGTGTGCATATGAAAACGAATTGTATTGCAAAATGAAATAAGTAACAGTTTAGAATTTGTATAATTGTAGAACAGAAAATGTGTGTATTGCTTAAAAAAAAAAAGGGAAATCAATGAAATCGATAATTGACAATAATTCGATTGAAAATCAATATTAGTGAAAAAAAAAATACTGATATTTGTATGATATATCTAAATGTAAATGGCACTCAAACAATATCAATAAACTGATTTCTGAAATCAAAATAACAAAATTCATTCATTTAATCAATGTTTATACTTATATTCGAATGATATTAGAATTTTAATAAACTGAAAGAGTTAATGACTTTTTAATTACAGGTCGCAGCTGTTTCGCACGTCCACTCCAGCATTATATCGATTAAATATAAACATGTGTATTAAGTTAAAATCAAGTGGAATCCTATCCATAATATTGGATTATTGATCTTCCAACGTTGACACGGTTCCCTGCACTTTCGCCAGGATTATATCGATTAAACATAAACATGTGTTTTAAGTTAAAATCAAGTGGCTCAATCCTATCCGTAATATTGGATTATTGATCTTCCAACACATCTTTAAACATTTTTATACAAAAGAATTTGGCGCAAACATTTCGTTCTTTCTGTGAATACTTTGGGAATGATCAGTTCAAGGGATTTTGATTTCAATAAAAAATGGATATAATTAACATTTTTAGAAATTTTGTTGTGTAATATAAAATTGGATACTGAGGAAAAAAGGTAGGTGATTTATAAATTAAAAAGTTTACCTTATTCAACATGTCCATTTCATTTCCAGAAACATGAACGCATTCTATGGTTTTGCTTGAATAGCGTGCGTGTGTGTGTGTACGCCTCATAGGTTCATGGAGTAAAAATGATTGCTGGTCGCGCCAATTCATGGAATGAAAGATGGTTGTAATACTACATTTCGTTTCTGATTGGTTGTTGATCTAAGTCATGGTTATTTTTAGACAACATGTCTAGACTTGTTCAATCGATATAAAATGAAGACATGGCATTGGTCGGTTCAAATTGTAAACCAGTTATCTCTTGTTTACTCTAGTTGTACACTGGAAATACATTTCCAAGAATAATTACCGGAAATACTATGACTTAAAATGGTATATCACGTGTGTGTGTATGTGTGTGTGTGTGTGTGTGTGAAAGAAACATGAACATTCAGTTGTACATGTATACATGTACGTGCTCATGTACTTCATTAAATTTGATACAAGTTTAAGTATGAGAATGTGCTTATATAATCATATACAAACTCTACAGAAATTAAGAGAGAGAGAATTTAACAAATGGAGTGTGTTACTCCAGATTCAAAGTAAAACGTATTCATGTATGGTAGGTAAGATGTTTTTCTCTTTCTGTTGGTATATAGGTCACAGTGTATGTGATTATGAAATGTACTGGAACCTGCTTTAAATGATTTCAATATTCGTGTGAATAACTGTTTCAGTATTCAAAAAGTATGTTCCAAATATTGTTTGATATATTTTTTATTATATTTATTGTATGTTTATTGTATGATGATCATATGTTGATCATTGTTTTAAGATTTTGTATAGTCCCCATCTAAGGCTGAGGACCTGACCCTCAATGTCCGTGATTAAGCCTTATGACTGAATATACAAGTCAGCTCTGTATATTATTGGGACTATCAATACCTCTGTTGTATCTCATGTTCTTTGGTGTTCCCCCTTGAGTATTTCTAACTATAGATCATGATGCCATTTCTAAATATAGCTCATGATGTCATTCTAAATATAGAAAACCAATATGGCCGCCGCACATGCGCAAATAATCTGATGACGTCACTCCTGCGCATGCGCAGTCTTGGCCCTAAAGAGCTGACCATACTACTAAAGTAAAACATTAGCTTCACGAAGAATTGTTTGGACCATTCCGGAAAGTAGGTGGCTTAAAAAATGTTGTGATCAGCAAAGAGTTGCTTCAACATGCACAATCTGCACGAAGGCATTATTATGATTAATTGGATGAAAAGAAGTCAGAAGAAAGTAAAAAGTCATTCGAGAGGAAAAGAAAACTTCAAGAGGTTGCAACCCTGCAAAGACACTTAGAATTGAACACTTAGAAAATGACATACAATTTCTGACAGATGATGCTGACAC
>CM037785.1:57595650-57619657 GCA_021229015.1 Solen grandis
AAAGTTACTTGGAAATGATTTTTTTGGGGGAGTGAAATTTCAAGACAACTTAAAATCAACATGGAAAAAAATTCAATTTCAACATTTAACTAATTTGCTGCCCCATAATTAAGAAGAAATTAAATTCTAAAGGTGAAAAAAAAAGGAAACTTTTTCCTTTTCCCTTTATGGTATGGATTTACATTGTTCATTCAAAGCCCATGCAAAATTGTAAATTAAATGCCCAAACTCTTTTGTTCATCTTGGACAAAAAAGAATAATATTTTTAAAATTAAATTTATCAAAATTTTATTTTTAAAAAAAGGGGCCATCGCCCCCCACAAGAGTAAAATTAAGATGTTTTTTTAAAAAAATTGGGTTGAGGGGCGGGACGAGACAGATGGTTATCCCAATATTCACCTTGAGAAGTTAGCTTGGTGGCTAAAATGAAAAGTTACGGGGATTTAAAGTTTTTTTAAAGGGTGCTCGAAAAAACCGGGAAATAAAAACATCTCCTTTACCCCCCAAAATTTAAAAAAATGTCAGGTAAAAAATTTGTTATTTTTTTTTAAATTTTTTTTTTTTTTTTTCCAAAAAAGTTTTTTCCCAAAAAAAATATGAAAAAGGGACCGGCTTTTTTAAATTTTTTCCCCGATTTAAAGCTTTCCCCTTCCGGATAATTAATAAAGGCCGTTGTGTAAGCTCAAAAACCCAGGAGTGTGTATTTTTTTACTTGAGGCCCCCAATTTGGGGGTTGAAGGAAAACTGTCGAAAGGGTTACATTTAAAAAATTTTACAGGAGGAGAAATAAACTAAATAATTTGTCACAAATTTTTTCCCACCTTATTGTTTTACAAATAGTAGAATATTTTATTCTACAATATCAGAAATTATAAAATGAAAAAAAAAATTATTTAAAGAAATTATTGAAGTTGTTGATTACGACAGTTTTCCGTTCAAAAAAATAAAAATTTGTATATGATATTGCGGGAAAAATGTTGAAACCCCCCGATAGCAAAGTTTTTTTTCTTTTAAATCATAATTGACTTCCCAAAGATGGTAACATTTTTTATGTTAAAATAACACAATCCCTCCTTTTATTTTTTTTCCCCGGGGGTTTGTTTTCAAAGAAAAAAAAGTCAAGATTTTGTCTTTAAATTTGGTGTTGTCTCATTGCTGACAGCATATGTATAAAATGTAAAAAAAGGGTGAAAAACTTAAACCTTTTTTAAAATACTAAAAATTTAACCTTCTTATCAAACTCACTCATTTCCTCCCCCATCCCATGTTCACTATCAAAAAGGTTTTTATTCTCATAAAGGGGCCCCTAACCATAGGTCATTTTGACCCAAAATTTTTTTCCTTTTTATACTTATACGTTTTTAAAATGACATTAATTTTCAAAAAAATCATATTCTTGACAATTTCAACAAAAGCAGAAAATGCTTCATTATAATAAAAAAAATTACTTTTTACTATGATTTCCCTCTATGAAATTTCCCTTTTTGCGTTTATTGCCAAAACCACAGCAGCGCTCTTGTTTTAAAAAAAAACGTAAAAAAAAGACAAGCTTTGTCTACATGCGTTGCTCTTTTTTAAAATAGGATTTTTAAGACAAATTATGAAAAAAGAACTGATTAGGGAAAGGCTTTTAACTTTAAATGCTTTTAAATATGGAGTATATTGGTTTGTTTGTTTTTGGGTTTGGGTTTTTCCTCCCATTGAATTATTTGAGAAAAAATTTTTCTGAGATACAGATTTCAAAAGATTTTTTAAAATAATCAGTATATTATTTGCCCGGAATTGATATTTCAAATGTGCTATTTTTCTTTTTTGGGGTTTTTGACATCAAAAATGTCAGTCTTTAAAAATTTATTGAAATCCCTTTATTTCACCCTTTAAAAAGAAAAAAAGAAAAAATGTGCACCTTCTAGGGTTTTTGTACCCCTGATTAGAGAAAAAGGTAAGGTGTGTATTTGTATAATTACTTGATTAAAATGAAAAAATACCAGATTACTTTCAGATTGATGTGAAAAATAATTCAATTGAAATCTAGAAGACTAAATCAATTTAATGTAAGTTTTGTTTAAAATACCTATTTCCTGTCACATTACCAATACTACTGCTGCTAGAATTTGATGTTAGCCACTTATTTATGAGGATTTAAAATTTCTTAACTAAGCAGCCTTTGTAATTACTGAAAACTAGTAAATATTACTGCTCATTTAAAATTGTGTTTAAGATACTGCATTATATGCTGGTTACTCACTTTAATTAAAGTGACAGGCTGATATTTGCTAGATTACTAAATTATTTTAATTTGAGCTTATACGAAATATTATTTTTTCATTTATTCAATTTTAAATACATATTTACTGGCAAAATAAGATCTTTATCACTTAACAGATTTATCAACAATTGTATATTAATTGGTAAAACAACTCTTTTAGGTTCTCAGTAGAAAGTTAAGCCTTAGACACAAAACAGTTGTAATGAAATAGACTTTTCAAAAGAGGAACAAATTAATTATGCTATTTATATCTAAAAAGGGAATCATATTTCCTGTTTTCTTAAAGTTAAATGATGACTGCTAGAGGCTTCATTACTCGTTTCTTATTAAACGGGTTCCTTCTCAGTCTAAAAGCTGCTATTTTGGTACTCTTCACAACTTTTCTTTTCAGGACTGGAAAGTTATCTATTTGGTTTTATCATAAAAACATAACTCGAAATAAAACTGATACTTAAGACTGAAATGGCAAACAATTAATCCATATAATTATAATGTTTTGAATCAAAAGAGCACATTCCTAAATTAAAGCACTATGATTTCTTTTTTAAAAATTATATAATGTTTAGTGAAATGATTGGATTGAGTTATACATAAGGTGAATTCAAAATGAAGCCTTATATTATTGAAATGATGGACAATAGCTTGAATTTAATGTCAGATCAGCCTATTCTAAGAACAAAGTGACATTTGCCATGGTGGCTGTGGGGACTAAAATGTCTATGGACAATAGCAATTCTAGCGCCAATGCAAAATTCCCAGTCACATCCTCTATCATTCACATACGTTAAGGTAGCCACATAATGTATTTTGAATTATAAGTGACAAAAAAATCTGCTGCGTCAAAATAGCCTCTGACATGATGATTCATGGTTACTTTAGATTTCAGGTGTCATAAAAGTATGCTACCTGTATACATGTATATATCGGCACAACGCAAGGCGCATACTGGTATGGGAGGCCATACAGATGGTGTTTGGTGTGTGTAAGGAAGTGGACCATGTGTTGCACCAATGCCCTAGGGTATCAATGGAAGTTTTTGAGTCCAAAAAGTTCATAAAATCGTAGGGCAGCCACAAGGCAAAAGCAAGGCAACTGTATGCTAGACTTGTGGTTGCTGTTAACTCTATATCTTGGCTGCAGCATGTCAAATGGATATGGCAACCGTAGAAATAAAATAATGTTGTGATTCTTGATTGTTATTCTAAGCGACCCATACAGCCTGTAAATAAGGAATAATTACCCTGGGGAAACCTTGCAGTTATTTATGACCATACATTTTCAGTTAGAAGTTTTCAACCTACAAAAAATTCCTCCCAGTTCACTTTGAAGCAGAAAAGTATGATAAAAGAATAGATTACTTTTTAGTTCTGGATGTATACATCCGCTTTACAGTAAATATTTCAGTAAAGTATTTATATGCTTTAGTGCTTTTCAAAGCCATCACTTACTTGATGCTGAGAGTTACAGTGCATGAAGATCTCAAATTAATTCAGATATTGTTTTAGGTAGATTATTTTCAATACATACTCCAATAACACAACTTGGCCAAAGAATTCACAGAAGTCAATGATAAAATATTTTTATGATTAGCACTAGGGTCAAATTCCATCAACAATTCTTAGCGCTAAGTAATACTTAAAAACTTAGGGCGAATTTCATTAAAATTGTTTCTCTAATAAAAGTACCCAAATATTCATTCCGTAACAACAATTTTTGATTAATAAGATAATAATTCATTTCAGCTTAGCCATGTTCTTGAATTGTTCATAAAATAGTAATTGTGGAATGTGTATCTATCTAGTTTAAGAATTTAAGTATTACTTAATACTAAGTATTGTTGCTGGAATTCGAGCCAAAATGGCTTCACATATGATGATTCCCGTCATTTCCAAGCAGTTTCATAATGGTATGGCCGTAAAATGGTGAACTGTTTTCTGCAAAACTATTTTCTTTAATATGAACATTGATACAGCTGTGGGACTACAATATAAGATTGGTGATGAGTGCTTTCTTAAGCAGAACAAATGAAATCTTTGACCACCATAATGTGACTTGTATTTGAGGTGTTTTGGCTGTTGCTCCATCAGTTTCAGTCATAAAAATGAAATGTATTGAATTCTCAATATCATCAAAAAGGAAAAAAAATTTTTCCGTTTACAAAAGTATAAGTATAGAGATACGACACTTTTACAACTAATGCATTAAAGTTACTTAAAATGAGAATTTGATTCCAATATTTTCTATACTTATGTATTAATGATAGTTATTGTCAAAAATGCAAAAAAAAAGTGATTTTTGATTAAAAAAAGTGACCTGCCACAGTTTTTCGTTCAGCCCTCGATTTGTAGTTATTGTTGTTGTATTTGTTACGGACAACCAACGAAAGTTCCAGCGGGGTCCTCAATTTTGCTGAAGAAATAGCATGTAGAAGAGACAGTGGTTGAATACAAGGGAGTCCGGAGCGATACCCTAGCTCATTTTACGAATAGACCCCGGTTAGGTTCGATGCTAGTCCTCCCCCGATCGCAATGCGGACACTCTAACACTGAGCTATTACGCCGGTTATAATATGCATGCATGTAATTTTGTAAGAACTGATATAAAGTTACCACAGACAGATGCCGAGCTGATTATACCGAGGTAATCAGTCGTTTCTTCTTTGATTTACCTGTGTGTGTGTGTGTGTGTGTGTGTGTGTGATAAAAATATCATATGCATATAATACAAAAAACGTTAAATGAAAGACTATCCGTGGTTGATAATATATTTTAAGAAAATGTCTGCACATAAAAACAAATATTTACCAATGTAACATAATATACGTACTGGCACCTACACCAGCACCTAGATATAAATGTCACAGCAGGCCCATTGGCGTAGTGGGTCTATATCTAAAATGGATTGCATACACGGTCCATGAGGATTTCCAAAAACGTCAGTTTTTTACCAGTGAAAAGGGAGTACTCTTGACACGATCTTTTTCTAGGGCCGTTATTTTTATAGATATCAACTTTTTTCAAGAGTTTACCACAGAAAAATGATAGATAAATTGCCACGTCTGAAAGAGCTGAAGAGAAGACAATTTTCACACTCGAGTCTATACAATAAGTACAAAGTTCATTTATGTACCTTTGTCTGCGTAGAGCAACAAAATGTGTCCACGATTTCACAGTGGCGAATCCTCCTTGGAGACCATGATAACGATTTTCTACAATGTTAATCAAATGAGATAATACGCATAAGAAATGCATGGCCTGTACAAAGCAAATGCCCAAAAAAATTTCATAATCACTAGTTTATTCAGTTTTCAAAATATTTGTGTTTGTGGGCCCTTGTGGATATGAGTCTTGTTTTACATGTAAGTGTGCTTATTCCGAACTCTCTTTCGACATCATTGCCTTTCATTATCTTTCTTAAAACGTTGGGGATATTGGGAAATAGAAACAACAGGCGAAACGTCTGAAGCACCTGGAAACCAATGGTATCTGGTATACGTCATCTGCGTCATTTCCGGTTATGTTGCCTCTTGTGTTCATCAACATTTTTTTGATCCCCCTCTCTTCGTCTGTTCCTGCAAACAAAATCAAGACACAGTTGTATCATTTTGCCTGAAACCATGTTCATGCATTACATAAAATAAACGCTTCACACGGTCTTTTTTTAGCATATCTAAATTTGATGTCAAAGCGCAGTTTTCAACATGACATCAAATCGAATTGTATACACTAGATGAATGACAGCCGTAAATTTACGTTTTTGGCAGTGTAATTTCATGATCAAATGATCATTTTTCTTCAACTGCGTGGCGTTTTTTACACCGTTCAAGCGAATGCAATTAGAGGTATTGGTACAAAAGTATTCTAACTGGTCCATTTACATACTTTTGCACACAAATATCGAAATCATCAAAAACCACCCATATAAGCAAATAAACAGTGAAGAGCGACACTATCAGAGTGGATTATGTAGCTCGCAATTGAGAACATATACTCTTCGTTTAAATACATAGATAAATGTAGTATGCATCACACACCGAATTCTTAGATTTGACATATCGTATATCTATACTCCTATGGTGTGTGTAAAACTCACACGTATAAAAGTGATCTTGAGTGTTCAATTTGTGAAAGTTGTTTTGCTTTTGTTGTTGCTGTTGTTGTTGTCTTGTTTACCACGATGAAATGGCAGTGGTCATATAGTACGAACTCGTAGCTTAGGAGTAGGATCCCCGATGTGGCGTGGCATTCAAAACCTTTCAAAACCACACGTACTAGTCCAGAACAGGAACCTTCAAGAATATTTTATATTGTTCCCAAAGTCGACATTTACAAATACGATGGCACCGAAGTTTAACTATTTAGAAGATATAATTTACAGCAACCGTTCATAAACGCCTGAATATTGATCAGCAAAATGTTAGCAAAGGTAAAATAAAATGAGGGCACAATGCACCATACCGGTACATACTTCTAAGACATTTTTTAATACATCGAAACATAAGATGACCATGGAAAATGTGTGAACATGCCATAAATCACAAAACATATGCTACAAGTTAAATATTTGAGGTGCAACAAGTATGCAAATTAATTCCCTATATTATGGCATAGTTATTTGTAGGGTATGTATAATAGTGTGTCTGTACTTTAAGGGATAAAAGTGACATATTAATCTACATTTCAGGTTCATATGCAAATACACGCATTCAAACGTCACATTGAATAAAGGATTACTCATTATTCTGTGTCGTTACTACTCGGTCGTCTGCGCTACTTTATTCTGTCGAAAGTAAATTAACCGACGGATCACGATTTCAATGATTCCTGTTCTAGAATAGAACTAAGACAGGGCGCCGCAATTACAGATCATATACATCTACATTTTTTAGATATGACCTGATATCAAATTTTAAAAATCTTACAAAATGCATTTTTTTTCTTTCTGAATAGAATGCGCGGTTTTCATGGTAAACTTAAGAAATTTATCAAAAGGCAGCTGTTTTATTAGTTGAAATTAGAAAGAAAATATTAATTCCAGGGCTGTCTTTTTTATAAATAGTTATTCATTTCAATCTTATTAATAATTTGATGAGTGTATTGATTTGATATAATGATCAACCTGTTAATACCAAGAGCGCCATGCTCAAGTTAGAAAGTACATGACTGACAGCGGATCCGAAGAATGCAGATTACGATTTGTGTGGGCAAAATTATTTTGTGGCCTTCCCGGGGGCAAAGTACTGGTGTAACCAAGCAATCTGGCGATAGAGATTAGTAGAAGTTGTAAAACTGAGTTTCCTAATCGACGTAAAAAAGTGTTTAAGCTTTAAAAAATAATGATAATATATGCTGCTGGAGTAAAAAAAAACATCGTTTGGGTTAAAAATAAATGAAGGTTTTGTTTGGTGTCAACCATGAAATAATAATTACAACTGAAAGCGACGAGGCGAAGTCATTCCTTAAAAGTATTTCTTGATGATGCGATATCTCATGAAAATTTCTACCTGGAATAAAGTTGTCGAGTATGAATCCAAGAAGACCCCCAACAAGCATTGGCGTCCCAAGAAGCACCTGGATGGTCTGATCAAGTTGATCATGTCCTTCAAAAAAGATGAATACTGAGTACTGAACTATATACTTCTCAAACTTAAGAAGTATTGAAACTCTGTGTGCTTGTGTATATATTTGTTATTCATAATGCGAGCATTTATAAACATTTTTTTATAGTTTACATCGTAATAATAAATTTGAAATATAAACAGTATTCATATGTAGCTGTTACAAAGTATAACAAAATAGGTTTGAAACGAAACGACTTTTGAGCGACGAAATTGTGATCTACTGAGGTATGGATCAAGATTTCGATTATATATTATTCATTAGTTTTCTTTTCCCTAAATCATATCATGCCCGATGGTTCTATTAATGCTGTTTTGGTGTATTTCTACCTGGGTTCTGATCTTTTGCTGGTAAAGCCATACTTTGGACTAATCTATACCAAAGGGAAAATAGAAACAGAAGGAGGTGGAACAGTTTCGCAGTCAGCCCTCGATATGCTGATCAGTTTCTTAACAAAAGATTACGACCTGCATTTTTAGGGAAAATATCTTTATCAATTTTTGGGCAAAATTAAACTTTTTTTTTAGTTTTCATTGGAAATTTTCCAAATCGGGAAAATTGGCATTGAGAATAAAGCCAAAATCAACCTGTACCTGTAACAAACTGGTTCCCGGGTTTAGCAATATACCGCGGAAGAATCAATCCCATCATTATGGACAGTCCAAGGATTGTGAAGTTTCGAGAAGAGTCCATGTCTGTAAACTTCATCACAGAAAACCCAACCGTGATTAAAATACCGAGCATCACCGTCAGTAATGACCCGATAACTGGTTCTGGTATTGTTGAAAGAATAGCTCCAAACTTTCCAACGCTTCCGAAAATGATCAGAAGCAAGCCAGCAACAAGAAATATTCTTCGGCTTGCAACCTGGAGAGGAAAATTGACAAGCTCTAGAATATCGTTTAAACGAAACTTAACTGCAAATTGAAATAAATGTTAATTGACGTAACCAACATGAAGTGAAATGTGCACCATTTTAAGGCGTATGTTATAGCAATGGCTCGAACACACGTTTTCGGACCCAAAATGGACGCCAAATTTACCTCATTACATTTACATATATTACATTACGATTATTTTTGCATATTTTACCATGTCTGCATGCATAAAGACTTACCTTGGTTATTGCGAATGATGAAATGTTCTGGCTGTACGACGTTGTACCATGACCAGTTCCAAGCATTCCCGCCACAATACCCCCGACCCCTTCCATGGCCAAACCCCTGTTAATGGGCATGTGCGGGTGGTGGTGGCACAAATGACATTCGAGCCGCGGCGTAGTAGTCTCCTAGAGACTCGATCATGGAGGCGAGGCAGGCGGCCAGGAATCCGATATACCCAGCAAAACTTACAGTCGGCATCCCAAACTGAACTGGAAAATATACATGTTGCATAATACACATGTAAATAAATATAGTAACAAAATTAAGCAGGCTGAAAACGATAACCTGTATCTGAAAAGGATTATCACATGATTAACGAATATCATCATTTCTTTTATTTTTAAACATGGTCCTTATTGACGTTCTGTATCTTTTAAACATGTTTTACCGTTTGAACGCCTTTTCACGCCATACTGTCTTAAATTATAAATGTTTTTAACGTGCATATATGTTAATGAATTATTCTCTTTGCACTTGAATATAATTATAATATTAGAAAATGTAATCATTTTATCAAATATTACAAGTATTTGTCTAAGAAGTAGTTACATTTGAATAATATATATAAATTGTCAAAATAATAATAGTGCTTATAGAGTATGTTTGAACGCTGTCAATAAAATTCAATTAAAAGTATACGTTGGCTTTTCATCTTTAAAATATAAGTGTATTAATGCGAAGATCTAACATAATCGACATGTTTTTTTTAATAAAGATAAAATACCTAATAATGGTGTGTGTATCAAACATGTATATTGTGCACGCGTGAAAATGGTCCTATTTTTGTTATTGTTGTTGTCGTTGTTTGTGTGTTGTTGTTTTTTTTGTTTGTTTTGTTTTTTGTTCTTGTTTTTTGGGGGGTGTTTATTGTTGATGTGAAAAATAGGGATTTTAATGGATTAATAGGATGAAAATGTATTTTAATAAATGGATTAAGGTGATAAGAAGTGCAGTTAATATATGTTATTACCAAGCCGGAGAGGAAAGAGGCACAGAGCCAAATCGTCTCCAAATGATAAACATTTGCACACCTGTTCTCACAAGATAGGCCCAAGTTTAAATTTTGAGTGTCGCTAAACCATAGTTGATACATGAACAATGATATTGATTAGTTTTGTTATTTTATTAACATTGCATAGCATCAACCTTTAAGTCATATAAAAAAAAAACTGTGTGTTAATGGTATATTTTTTAAAAAAAGACCGAAAATATCAATTTCAACAAAAATACGCTGTCGCCGTAAAGGGTAATATGATTTAACGCACAAATACTGCATCATATTATCACAAAATGAACATATTTTTTATCAAATGTCCGATGACGTATTGAAATTTGCAATAATAATCAAAATCTTGGTTAAGCCCTTTATATTTTTTTATAAACCAAAACGAATTGTCGCCAAAACCAATGTAATAAACGTTACATAGTTTGTACAGAGAAATATATTCACAAGAAACACGTTATAAGTTGGTTTAACATAAGTAAATACGTATAAAAACATAAGCACAAACGATTTTTGTAAAGGAAAGTTAAGACTGTAATCTACGTTACTGCTATTACCCAATTAATGTAGCATAGAGAGCTCTTATTTGACTATCATCACTTAGATTCGACTGATTTAACACTCAGTGTTTTGTTATTTGTAAAAGTTTAATAGGTTGAGAGAAAATTCATGCCCATGATAATCAGGATGTAATTTACGTTATGTAATCAACGTTACCATAGTTTTCCAATTTCGGCAAGAAATTTGATTTCTAAAAATGTCTTAAATCAGTTTCAACAGTTTCCAGGTTCTGAAATATTTTCTTCCAAATTAATATAAACTCAGTTTTTCCCTTTTTTATAAATTTGCTACTTTCCACCATTGCAAGCGTCTGTAATTTGGGTTAAGAAAAAATCTACAAAAAAGTTCAAGTTGTCTTCAGAAAACCAAAACAAGGTAAGAAATATGAATATCTTTTCATTATAGTTTTTATTTAAATGAATATATGCACCTTAAATGTCAACATGTTTATGTAATACCGCAATAAGTTCAAACAATTGTCGCGAATATAGGTGACAAGGCCCACTAGATTTATAACATAACATTGTTTTTGGTCCCTGTTTTAGCTTACCAAAATATTCTGTCGCCATATTTTGATTAAATTAGATCTACAAAGATATTGGCATGTTATCAGTATTATACCATATTATCCTAGGTTTGATAAAGGTGAAATAAAGCTGATACAAATGTTGTTAACGTAGATTACAAAAATATCGACTTGTGTCATCTCTTACATTATTATGTAGAAATTTTTCTTAAAATTTGACATGTTCCTCTGTTGTGGACCATTACCTAGTGGTTAAGTAAGTTCACACTGTTTGTGTCTAAAAGAAATATTGTAATATAGCATATTTTAACATTGGTAACGTTGATTAAAAAAATGTAACGTAGATTACTTCTTCTTTGTTTCAATAGGTATGGGTGTTTAGATTGGAAAGTTTGAATGCTTATTCAGAGTACATATGCGACATTGCAAGTGGATAGTAAAAAGAAGTCATCTAATACATTGGCTTTATATAGTGAACTTGGCAGGTTCCCATTATATATCGAACGTTATATCCGAATTATAAAATATTATATAAAATTGTTTGTAAGTAAATCGAATAACTGCATTTTGAATTTCATATTGCGTAGAGAATTGCGTATTAACCATAATATTAAAAACTGGTCATCGAGAGTTACAACAAGCAGGTTTCAATGACGTTTGGTTCTTTTCCGAATCCGTTAATGTGAAATTATTTATTCCTGTATTGCGATCAAGCTTACGACATATTTATATTACAAACTGGAGAGTGAGTTTAGAAAATCATAGTTCGTAAAGCGTATGCAAATGAAAAACCTACAGGGATATGGCCAGTAAAACCAGGGCGCTCCTTCGATAACTCCTGAAAGAGCGTCTGTACGTGCCATATAGTTCGGATGGGTAGAGTTACCGGGTAATACGTCAAACTCTGTTAGTATGTAGGAAAATATCCAACTTATTCCAGTGGCCAAGATGATCTTAAGAAAGAAAGAAAAGAAATATTTTCAATTCACAACAAAAATGTTATGGTATAAATCGTAACAAAATTTTCTACACGCTTAGCCTTATCTCAAGGATACCCAAAATTTATATTTGTTGTAAGCGATACGTGTATACACTTCGACGAGCCTCACTGCAATAGTTTGTAAACATTCATTTTTTGGTGTAAAAATTCAAACCATACGATCGTATGACAATAAATCTAATTTAAACAAATACATTAGACTCTTGAAATAAAAATGCATGAGAAAAAATTTTTTTTATTTTTTTGATACATACCGAAAATAACTGGAATATTTGCATACGGTATATGTAGCATCCTTTCGTAGTGTTACATGCAGGAAATGGGACTTCATACTTCCCGAGAAGCAAGGAGAATATTATTATCAAGGCTATGTTTCTGAAAAGATAATAAAAAAATTGACGTAACTCAGTACATGTATATTGTATACCTAAAATCATAGCGAACCGTAACTTTCGTCCGTTAAATCGAATAGCTTGTTTGCTGTGCAATACACCGTTTTGTCTAATGTCAGAATAATTTAACTGGATGTTGTATCATGCCATTTATCTTCAGCGTGATACCGTAGTGAGACAGCATTTGACCAAGTCTCCAAATAATGACTGAAACTGAGTCGGTAGGGCATTAAACATTAGCAAAAAAGAACTTTATAGAACATGCAATGTTCCTTGAACATTGTTTTTACAGTCTAAGTCACAAGATGGACTCAGTTGTTATATGAAAGTTGTACACGAACCACATACATAGCAATATAATTTGAGAGTATACCACTCGATATTTGCTTAGGTTCACTTGGTGTTCCTTTCATATTAGAACACTCAGGTGATTTATTCCAATAATTGAGAAGGATTCTTTTTAAACTTATTGCCCAGAACAACCAAATTTACCAACCAAAAGCTATCACATAATATTGTGACTCATATCAAACAGCAGTGCTATGGAACATTCGATGATAAATGAAATTTATACCGTAATGTTACAAGAAACCTTGGTTAAGCATTTCGCTTAATTAATATCACTATTTTACTTTTAATTTAGAAGAATTCAACATTCATGGCCAACATTTGTTGCTCGGCTTGTACCAGAAATTGTTGAAAATAAACACATGTTAAGTTTATTGAAATACAAAACTTTACAGATAGTATCAGACAGTTCCTCCACTGGAAACATGTCATTTGGGAGTGAAGATTCTAAAGACCAGGTAAAGTTTAATAATTCAAAATATTTAGTTGTTCTGTATCAGGGATGTTCAGATAATAGGATTGCAATAGGATATTATATAGACTTACACGAAGAGCACATATGTTTTTAAAATATGAATAAATGATATATTCACATCAAATTTTAAAAAAGTTGTTGATCATGAATCCGACAAAGCAGGAGAGAGTAAATTTTTCAAAAAATCAAAACATGAATTATGGCCCCTTTTTACTTGAAACTTGGAACGTGATTGGTTACTTATCTACTAGGTGGTATTAACTATCATTAATTGCTGGTTTGTTTGAGTTTACCGTCGCTTCTACAGTATTTTAGTCATATAAGCGACGTCTAGCTAATTACAGAGGGAGGTAGACCCCGGGGGACCTTTTTACATTATTCAAGGAACAGGGGCCACACGGGTAGAACCTCCGACCTACCGAAAGCCAACTGGAAGACTTTCTCACATGAAAATCCGAAGTCCCGACCTTGATTCAACCCAATAATTGCTGGTATATGTACCCCTTAATTCAATAAAAAAAAGTGACAAATGCATTAGGATAGTCACATGCTAAGTTTTTGTTGAACTTTAAGCTACTTATCCATGAATGTCCTATATTTATGAGTTTATTTCATGATGATCTCAGGTGTCTGTGAAGTGGGCAGCAACAATGAGAGAAAAAAAACAAAGTCTTTGGCCCCATCGATGTCTCTTAAAACGTACATGGGTAGGTTCTTGGCGCCATGGGATATACAGAGTTTCTCTTCTACCACAATCACTACTCTGGATGGTGAAAAAAAGAGGATTTTTTATGACCTTTACTGTAAGTATCAACTGCTATGAAGTCAATGTATATTATTTGAATCATTGTGGACAAACTTTTTATACATTGTGTAAATGATAATTCTCTACGAAATCTTTCTAGCAGATTGTTCATTCAAAATATTTAAATGAAATTCTCCTTTAACTATAATATTTGTGATACCTGTATCGACTGCTAGATGTAGAGAACTGATAATATTTTCATGCTGCGAGAACTGATAATATTTTCATGCTGCGGTAGGTTTGTAGATCTATAGAACACTCCAAAAAGAACTGATTTGGTATTTGAATAACCTCTATCCTTATACATTCTACCTTTAATTGTTCTAAGTCTATTCTCCTTCGAAAATGAAGGTTATTTCTAATGTACAATAAGACATCCCTACAATTTCCGCATGTACAATCTTTACTTTCAGGAGAATGAAAATATTCCAGACACAGCTGATCAGTTTTAACAGAGTCATTAAGCCAAGTTTCAGTAAATGTCATTATATCGAATTTGTGAAGTTCCGTAAATAGTATATCTAACTTATTCCTGATGCTTTGAACGTTATAATGTACAAATGAAATGTGTTTTTGACAGGTCAATGTTGTCAAGTAAAGAACAATGACTACTGGAGTTAGATGCAAATGAAGTTCGTCGACTTCCAGTGGACACAGATTCGGATGGACATCGCCAAAAAGAGATATCAGAAATAGGAGTAGGAAGCTAAAAGATGGAATCGTTATTAAAATACTTATCATAAAACGTGTGAAATGAATATTCGTTATATGTGTACATTTTACTTATGTATAACGCGTTACCTTGATATTTTTTAAATGATGTTCTTTCAACTAATATGCTGTAAGAGTGATTGGTGTTAAAGTGGACATGAAGTCCAGAACATAGCACGGCAAATAGACGGAATTTTACATGCAGGCAAAATAATTCAGTGTTGATATATCTTTTGTTTTGTGGATACATGCCGGTTATATCAGAAGATTGGATTATGAACGTACCGCATCCAGAACATTGATATTACAGAGAAGGGCCTCGCTACAGGAGAGATGACATAAGAAGATGAAGCTGGTTTGTGTGGTGAATGGGTGTGATAACACATCCAGAAAGATAATAAAAGTAGAAAATGGAAAAAATGGAAACATACAAAGATATTGGCATTACAGTGAAATAATTAGGAACAAGTTATAGTTTAGATACATATATACATAGATACTTTTGTTGTACTTGTTGCTCTACGAGTAGCTACGATGCATACATGTACGATCATGTTCACCTTAAAAAAATTGTTTCCATTGACATGTAACTGGTTATGCAATAACCAATCTATCACATAGTGATTCGTATAACGGAATTTAGATGTCTAAAATGTTTTTGATTACATACATACATACATACATACATACATACATACATACACTTCTAGTTCTGCGTTAGACATGTAGATAGACTTGTAACTTTTGCATGAACTCAGAAAAACATGTATACATTTGTCGCACAAATACATTAACAGCACTGTTATTGACAAATTGTTCCACTGAACATATATACATAATACAGATACACACATGGATGCACATGTTCATAACAGCGATACACAAACAAATATACACAATATACGTATGTACATATATAACCACCCATTATCAAACATGTAACTGGCTACAAAAATAGATAAACATTTCGGATGTGGATATTTAAAGCTAAAAGACACATTTGTTGGCTTCGATGTTAGACACACAGATTGTGTTATTTTGGTAATGTACGAGGACTTATACACTACGCTACATATGCTACATTTAAACATTTTACTTAAACATAGTCTATTTTGGATTTAACTTAGGCGAAGTAGCTAGTATAAGGAGATTTCTAACATGAGTATTTAGGGTTAAACAGACACAAAGAACACTTGTGATCAATAGTGCTAGATGCCAGCTTTAGGGCGTTTACAAGAAGTTTGCTGTAAGGTACATAACGGAACAAGTATTCGTGAATGGATCCTTAAGATCAGCTCAAATAATTCATGTGGCTAAACACACGCATGTATGTACACGTTAGCGTCACTCCTAGGGATACTAACTGTAAAACTATGTTAAGATTATGTAACAGACAACTATAATAGTGAGTAAAGTGACCGTATAACGGCCGTATACTGGCCTGGTTGGGGAGTGGGGGACTAATGTATACTGTTAAAAAAAAAGTTACTCTGCACCTACCAGGCGCTTTAGTTCAACAAGGGTCCCCTTTGAGTCCCTTTTTCAACTCACCAGTTTCTAGCCTCAAAAAATGTTACTCCTCTCCGGTAAATCTTCATTAACGAAGATTCCCTTATGACCACAGTTTTTTAGCTGAGATTTCAGAGAGAAAGTTTTCTGGCGGGCGCACTATGAGACAAATTTTACAATTACATCTCTTGGACAGCACGGTCACTTTTTCCGAGATTGCTGAGGAATATGATTTGGGTTTACCAAGTCTGGGGCTCCGATCAACTTCATCCATGGTTAGGTTCACTCCCAGGTCTTTGGCTAACGACATCACCTTTTCGTCCGAGTTTTCCCCCAAGTTCTTCAGCAAGCCTAAATATCCACAGACAATTACGGCGGCTGTACTGTTCTGCGGCGTTTGCTTTTAGTTCCAGAGCTGCAATACGGGTCTTGAGGTTCGTGTTCTCTTACTGCAAGTCTGTAATTTTGTAGTAAAGCCCGAAACAACCCCGTCAACAATTGATACGACCAAAGCACTCATCCTTGTCTCAAGCGATTGTTCTAGTATTTTACTAATTTGCGTGAGGTCGCCTTCCCCTAGAGTTATGTTTGTAACATTGGTCTCCATGTTGTCACCCGACTGTACGATAATCTCATCTATTGTGTCCATGTTGTATTGCAAGGTGAATCCTTGGCACTGTCAAATTTATTTTTCTTTATGTCGTCTTTATCAAAGGGTGGTGAAAGAAATCGCTTCCTCTCCCCTTTATCAATATTGTGATTCATATATTTATCAAATGTAATGTGTGCGTACTTTCGGTTCTTATTTCGAAGAGTATATATTCCGAGCACTGGTGACTAATGGTCAGAATACTGTAAACGGGAAAGTGATATTTATATAAGGGTCTTTAAAGGTGAGTCTCTCGTGCGTAACGCTGGTCTCTTTCACTGATCAGAACAAAGGATTTTCCAAAATCTAACTTTGATTGTCCATCCAAAAGAAATGAAGACACTAAAGCACTTATCCATAATTATGTTTTTTTATCCCTCTCTCCTTTATAATTTAATTAATATATCTTTGACAATGTCAAGGGCCTGTAATAAAGCAGTGTTAAATTTTTGTAGATATTACAGTAATAACACTTGACATAAACATCATTAACAATTCGCTTATGATTTGCTTATGATTTTGTGTATATGCAGACAAAACAAAAATATATTGTGCGTTTTGAGCCATAATTTTAGTGAATTTGTCAAATTGAACAGCATTAATTAATCATTTTAATTATGAAAAAAAAAGGATTCTCCTTAAAGTTCTTTTTTTAACCCCCGCTGAAAGCGGTGGGATATGGATTTTGCGTTGTCAGTTCGACTGTTCTTCGGGTAGATTTTTTTTTTTTTTTTTTTTTTTTTAATGCTTACTAAATTTGCATTATTTGGCGTGGGATATAAATTTGCCTATTTTTTTTTAGCATTTACTTGTATCTTTGTAAGAATATTTAATCCTAAAAATATGTATGAATTTCAAGACCTTTTTAATGGTGTTAACATTTTTTGAGCAGATATGAAGAAAATGTATGAAAATGAATTTTTACTCCTATATCTCATTCATATTAAACTTCTTGGAAGTTAAAAATAAATATGGCCAGCAAGAGTAAGGATATTACTGATGTGGGAACTACGTATTAAAACACAAGTTTCACTCTCCACACATGTATGAATATTCATTACAAATTAGAGGTATATATCAATAAGTTCATTTATATTCTATTTCTATGTATTATAGGTATGTTATTTTTTAACTTGAAACTTTTTTTCTTTGCATTTACGAAAGATCATCATCCATGACATTAGCAACAATAAAACTGCTTCCTTATATTTTAAACAGTACTTTATACAATAATATCTTCATGTGAATTTGCCTTTGGGCGGATATTGCCCCGCCTCAGTGGGCCTTTGTTAGCGTTTTAAAATAACTTGTTTATTAATTCCTTTATTAATTGACCACTAATTCAATACCCAATTTCACTTCAGTGTTTGCCTCATCTAAGCTTGGCATGTCTGACAAAGAATACAGACTTGCTGTAAGTAGGAAAGCAGGGACAAGTAGGAGGACAATGTTACGTTTTTACACCAGATCATGCTGTTCCTAACCTAAAAAAGGACTAACCGATGCTTAAAAAAAGCAGCTCGTTCACAGATGGTCATTGACTAAAAATTGGGTTTTAACTATGTGTTTGAATTACGTCTTTCAAAACCAATCTACAGACGCATGGTCACCAAGTGCAATATTCCGTAATTGTAATAGAATGGGTGGTTTCTCCATCACAGACAATAGCGTTACGGACGGTAGTGAACCTATATTTAGAATTATGAATCCCATGTTTAGACATTCTGTTTTAGAATGTCATCACATGACTGATAACATTGACTCTTCGCCACAGTTTAAACGCATAATACGAACTAGATTTGCATACTGCAAATGCAACGGTTTTCGTGATGATCAACAGTTTCAAACCTGATCAGCCAAGTTAAAATACCAGAAAAACAACAAAATTCAAAATGCTTTATATGTGACCAAGACTTAAAAGGCATCTCGAAAGGAATGTGATGTCCCACTGAGCCAGGCCCCCATCTGCTGTGATCAGACCTGCTAATTGCTGGTCATCACTGCCTGGAGTCTTTAGCCAATATAGTACCTATATGTTACGGTAAAACCTCTGATGGTTGATGCATAACAAATTACCTGCTACAATGGAAGTGAGATAGTAGGCTAGTTTTACCACAAGCAATAAACATATAATGACTTGACTTGACTATTTAAGTTAACCGTCGCTTCGACAGTATTTCAGTCATATAGCGACGTCCAGCTAATTACAGGTGGAACCACCGACCTACCGCAAGCCAGCTTGAAGGCTTCCTCACATGAAAATCCGAATGACCCTGCCGGGATTCAAACACACGCGGTGAGGGGCAGAGTGAGTGCAAAGTCAGCGACTTAACCCTCTCGGCCACGGAGGCCCCAAACATATAATGAATGATAGTGATAATATGTGGGTTGTTTAGTTTATGGTCCCTTACATAATTATTCTTTATTACATTTATTATTTGGAGTCAATTTTGTAACTGCAATGATTATAGGATCATACGGCATTTATTTCAGAATTAAAGTTTTGATATTGAAAATTTAGAGATACGCATTTTTGTAGTAATTAAAATGAGCCTGAAGGACATAATTCTGACAATGCAAGATCTTTTTGTTTTTATTTGCTTTTGCTAGAGACATTTCGTTACATTTATTCAACAGAATTTCTCTTATTGAATAAACAAGTAATAAAATTTGTGTTGATTTCCGACATATAAACATGTGTTGAGGGAAGAAATGAGAGAATGAAAGTAATGAGTGATACATAACTTATTTCAAAAATTAATGTCCCTTTTTATGATAATTTTACAACAAAAATAAAATAAGAAAGAAAGAACAAAATAAATGAAAAAAATGAAAGAAAGAAAGAACAAAATAAAGTAGACAAAATAAATCAACAGAGAGAGAAAGAAAAAAAAAGAAGATTTATATTTGCTCGAATAAAAAAAAGAATAATAGAGAACTTTTAGGATCATTTTTGGTAGTATTTGGTATGTTCACAACTTTTTTACAAACTGTGAATGACTATATACAACCCCATTTAGCAACATATGCACTGTTGAACAATACCTGTGACAGACTGTGGCAGCCTGCCTAATCAAAAACAGATGCCCACACAACGGCGGTGGGTGAATTTTTGCTTGATGATATATATTATTATACTCAATACCATAATTAATTGAAAACAACCGCCATAACCAATATATTTTGTTACTATAAACTTGTCCAATGTCATTTACTATGTAAATCTTGGAAATAAACTATTGAATTAAATAAATGGGGAGGGTCACTTATATAAGGGTTTTGAGATGCCTTTAAGCATCCATATATTGGCAATGAGCCAATATGATCTAAGTGTGGCACATTGAACGATTTGATTAATGTTGATCATCACTGTGCGCTCAAAAAATATCTTCCAAAGTGTCCCACTTTTTATACTTAACAGTTAAAAATCAGGTGAGACAGTTGGAATCCTGCTTATTATTATAAGAACAATAGTTCTCAGTAGTATAAATGATTTACAATTTATTTGTTATCAAAAATTTTGGTACGTAACAAGCCATTTGGTTAAACATATATCAGCTTTCACTCTATGCCTCAAAGTTCAGTAATGCACTAGAAGGAACTTTTGGTATTTAAAAGGTGGATGTTTGTACATGTACTTAGTTGTTTTGCTATCCAATTCAATAGTGAGTGTGTGGGAGGAATAATAATACATGTAGAATATAGATACAATTCATCCTCTCTCTCTCCCCTCTCTCTCTCTTACCCATGAAATTTTTTGAGCGCTTTTACACAGGTCATTTAGACCAGTGTTGACACATTGCTCCATAGTTACACATACACTGTACATTGACCTGTTGCAAGCCAGATAGCAGAGCCTGCATCTAATTATAGACCATAGGTAACCAGATGCTCATTCTGTCAAATTTCTTCTTTTTTTTATTCGGGGTCTTGTATTTAAATTCTCTATAAATTCAAAATTCTTGACAGATTTTCAAAATTCTTTTTTTTGTCGACGATTAAACATTCTTTTTTCCAATGAGAAAAATTTATCACACATTTAAATTTTAAAGGGTTTTTAAAAATCAATTCAAAGTTTGACCAAACTTCATACTGCCCCAAACAACCAAATCAACCCCATCTAAAAAAACTAAAATTCTTCAAAAAGTACTTTTTAGGGGCCTTTTGTTTTTACCCATATTCTTTCGATAAAATTTTTTTAGATTTTGAGATTTTAAAGGTCAAAAAAAAAACCCAATTAATCACAATATGACCTTGCCCTTTGGGCTTTTTTTTAAAAATTTTTAAACTGGGAAGTCCCTTGAAACAAAAAACAATAAACTGTGAAAATTTCAAAAAGATTGCTTCAAAAATAAGGGCAAATCCTCCAAAAACAAAAAAAAAAAGCCTATTCCCCAAAAAAAAAATTTCCTCCATATTTTGTGCATTTTTGACCGCTTATTGAAAGCCATTTTAGCATTTTCTAAAATTCGCCCCCAAAAATATTTTTGTCGAAAAGACTTCGAATCAATTTCAAAAAACAAATGAGCGTTTCTAATCCTAAAAAAAAAGGGGCATGTTTTTCGTGGACACCCCAATAATTTGCCAGATTTTTTCAAAGATTCAAACATTCAACCTCTTCTACTCAAAATTTTCAAAATATGGATATTCCCACTCATCTTTTTTTAAAAGGGGCATTGAACCAGAGAACAGAATGAAAAAAAACGCATAAAAATAAAATGTCAAATGCCAGAGTTATGGGCAATTATATTTTTGATGCTAAACCCCACCTAGCGGCAAAATTTTAGTACAAAATGAAAAAAAAATTTGCAGTCCACGAAAACCTAAAAAGAAAACCCGGGAACGCACGTTGCAGAACATGTCACATGGTTATACAAGCACCTGTTTTAGGATGCCGTATTCTATATTTGGGTTTTTTCCCCCAAAATTTGGGTTTTTAAAAAGTACTTTCCCGATGGGTTTGCCCGTCCTTCCTTTCCCGCCCTCGCTTTCCTTTTTTTTCCCCCCCGCCCAAATTTGGACATACATAAGAGGGTTTTTCAATAAAACTTTACAGAAGTGTTCCCAAAACACAAGGATTTGTCGCGACATAAACCATATGCGGCTTGAAAGTCAAGGTCACGGGGATCCGTTAAAACTTTTGGGGGCATTGGTTACATCATCGTGTCCGCTCTAAAATTTTCCAACTATGGTTGATTAAACAAATTTTACAGAAGTTTTTGTCATAACAAAAAGGGTGTGCCCGCGCACACCAATCAATCAGGGTTTGAAAGGTCAAGGTCCAGAAAGTTCGAAATTGTTTTTGGAGTTCATAGGCAATACTTCGTGTCCGCCTATAACTTCCAAAACTTTTGGGTGGGTTTTCAAAACACTTTACAGAAGTTTTTTGTAAATAACAAAAAGCTGTAGCGTATAAAACTTATGTGCGTTTGAAAGGTCAATGTCACAAGAGTTTTTAAAAGTTGTCTTGTTAATCCCCTACTACATGTTCTTGTCCCCCTCTATAACCTAAGGGTTTTCATAACACAAAGGGGTGTTTCGTGAAACCCGGGGGGGACTCCTGTATTTCTTGCAATACTGACAAACCTTTTTATTTATGGGAAATATTTTTTTTTTCAGGCCGTACCTAGGCTTAGGGAAATACGCATTGGCCCTATACTTCGTCCAGAAAAACGAAAATCTATAAGTGCAAAAACTGCAAAAAAAACGTGCCTTACCCCAAATTTTTCCCGGGGGGGCATGCCCCCGGGCCCCTAGCAAGTCCCGCGACCCGAATTTTACCCCAGGCACGCCCCCGTTTTTTGATGTAAATTTTTCATAATTGGGAAAACTTTTCTAGATTTTATGTGTTTTTGGGGTAATCTGAAAGTTTTTTAATATGATATAGGGATTTTTTTTTATGAAAAGTTATCAAATTTAATTATTTGAATGTATTCAATTTATACAATACATCAGACTACAAACATATCTGCATTCGTACAGCCAATAACATGCTTTTGTTTTCCTGCATGGTGAAGACAAATCTTTTTTGCCTTTTTTTTTATCCACTTTTATAAATTAAAAAGCTTTTAAATTTTAATTTTTATAATTGTAGCTGAAATTTTAAAAAAAGAGTTAATTTTTTATTCAACGATATGCTCTTTTTTTTTCAGCCCCAAGAGGTTTACAGGGAAACCAACTTCTGTTTACCACAGCAGTTTCCCGGGCCCTTTACTGCAAAAAAGGTTTGCTGCAAACCTAATTTTCATGGAAAAGTGAACGGCGAAATTTTTGGGTTAATGGTCTGCGACATTGGGCCCTGAATAGAAAGTTTGTTGTTCCCTGGTTATTCAAATTTATTTTTCGGGGTATTTACCAAGCAGTTCCCCAACCTAATTGCATTGAAAAAAAAGAATCAACAGTTTTTTGATCCGCGAACAAGCATATTGCCCAACTCTTCATTCACCATCATTCGCCACTTTTTAAAAACATCCTTTTGCGGGAGGCCATTTTTCCTAATAAAGTTGATGACGTCAAGGGTAGTTTTTAAAGACGTAAAAAAGTTAGGGGGCCCAAAGTTTTACTCACAAGATGGCGATTCCCCCCAAAGGCCCTCATTGTATGCCAGGCAAAAAATCTGCCAGGGGAACCGAGAGGGTAATGGTCGGTGCAATAGTTAAAGGCCCGACGAATCGAAAAGGGCACCGATGATCCCTGTCAACCTAATATCACCTTGGGGAAAGCCCCGCCAACATCTTTTTTCCCTGGATCTTAAAAAAAAAATAGTTGACGCCCTTATTTCAAAGAGAAAACAAACATAAACTCTGTCCATTGGGATAAAAATCTACCGCAAAAAGCAAATATTATAGCCGTTGTCGAGTTTTTCTTCACCGCCCCCCCGCAACAGTAAATTTTAATCAAAAACCCAGTTTACAACGAAAAAGGATTAAGCAAATTTTAAGCAAAATTAGTTTACACTTTTACATTTTACTGCCTTCT
>CM037785.1:57619757-57669757 GCA_021229015.1 Solen grandis
AAGATAAGTTTCAAGGTTAACATTTCAATTAAGACCTTGGTGGACAGTTAGAATAGAATGTTATGATTCAGTGGTAGTGTACGTAGCTGTGGATCCCAAAGATTATATGTCTGAACCCTGTTTCCTGAAGGAAGAATTTTCATGACCTTTCAAGTGATCTTGATAGGTATATGATTGTACCTCCATAATGTAACATTGAAAGTTTCAGGTTTTTTGGCCCCTTTATTTCTCTTGGGTAAAAAATTAAGAATTTCACTCAATTTAATGTGTACTTCATAATTCTTAAAGTTATTTCTTGCTATGTATACAAATACAGACGAATCACAGAAAGTTTAATCATTCCAATATTGTGATATTTTGAAATTTATTAAACAAATAATTTATGATAGTGCTGACTTAGCTTTATTATTTATAAAATGAATTAAATTCCTTTGTTAATGCTTGACCAATTTTAGGAGCCAGATATATCAATAATTTAATTTGAATCTACAACAATTGGCATGCTTACATGTTTTCATAATTTACTTTAGTTTTTGTTTGAAATCTCTTTAGTTTCATTTTAATTTTTTTTTTTTGTTTTTTAGAATATTTTTTTATTAGGTTGTTGTTATACATACCAATTTCATAAATTTGTCATGACTTGAAGTCTGATCCTCCAATCAACCTGGAAAAGTACAGAAGACAAAGTATAAGTTTTGGGGAAGGATTCCCATTCACTCTAGAAGAGTCCAAAAAAAGGTTGCATAATGACGGTATATGATCTTGAAGTCTGATCCTCCAATCAACCTGGAAAAGTATCACATAACAGCATATAATTGTTCTCTCATATCAAATTCTAATATAACATTCGATTCAGTTTAAACTTATATGGATATACAAATATTGATAATTTCAGCTCTGCATCCTATCCTCTATCCTCATTTCAGTCTTAAGAATACATGTATGCTCCTTGTAGCCAGAGTGAAATATTAAGCTGTATTAGTGTAAGCCCCTCCAGTGACCGCGTCAAATCCCGTGTATTGGTGCTATAGACTGGGCATGTAAAAGAACCAAGGGGTCTTTTTACAAATGAGCTAGGGTATCACACCCGGACTCCCTTGTATCCAACTACTGTCTCTTCCAATGCTGTCTCTTCAGCAAAAATGGGACCCACACGTGGGAAAACCTTGACCATAAGGTCATAATAATCAGAAAACGATTGCTAGCCATTACAATAGAAGAAAATAATAGAGGAAGAACAAACATTTATTGATATAACCTTTGATGAAACAGTATTATACACGATACAAACAGTCAGATGTTAAGAATTCATACATGTATATTTTTCTAACATCTTCTTATATATATTGAATAAAAATCATTGTCATCACAGAGTTAGCCAATTCATATCTTCGACAATACTTACGTTCCTCCCTCAAGGAAATTGCAAACATTGTCATCCCTCTTTGAAACTAAATGAAAGGTTTCTCTCACTATCTGTAACTGCATGTCTTCTGGCTGTTGGTGAGAATAAAGCAAAGTTAAAAAAGCAAAGCATTTTAAAAACGTATAGATATAAATTGTTTACTTCCTTAACCTTTCACCTCATAAATAGTCAAAATTCATGTACAAATCTAGGACTTGAAATATCAATTTACTGAACATTGCAATGGATTTTTCTCTGGCATGCAGACTTTTAAGAATTTGTGCTATATAGCATATGAGCAAAACAAGGCCTTGATCAGAAAGTTGCTTCAAAGAGCCATCTGATCTGGGTCTGCTGTTTGCCAATGTGTCAAAATTGTATATTTGAGGTAATTGTCTTCCTGTGGTACATGTATAACAATCATAGAAGAGACAATTCTTTAGTAATACCATTTTGATTATCATTATTTCATTTATCTTTTACCTTCTGATTACCAAGACAACGTTTAGGATAAATTTATGAGTCAAAATCATGTGAATAATTTAACCTTAGTTTTACCACTGAACATATTTTTTACTACCTGATAAATATGTCACGTAATATGCATTATTTCAATAATAATGTGTAAATTGGAATTATAACGTTCAGCATTCAAATTATGACAGATAGTGTCTACCAAGTTTGTAAACACGTCCGAATTAATTGTCCGAAAATACTGACGCTTTCCGTCAAATATTTTGCACAGCATCGCGGATACGTACATAATACTGGTAGAATTTGGAGAGTCTTGGTTTCCCATGATTGTTGAAAACTAAAATTGCTTTGATCATTGCTGTTTTTAATTATATTTCACGTTATCTGAGTATTGTTATTCGCAACATTTGTTGTGATACTCCTCCAACTTCCACGACTACACGGTGCACTGATAAATACGGTATACCGTGAGGATTACAATTTACGGCTGCTATATTTTTACTAAATACCAGACTTCAGCGGCATTAATTACGTTTATTAACATTAATACAATAATGGTAATATTAAATAGAGTGTAATGGTTTCGGTAAGAATGTGCTGACTTGCAACATGCAGCCAGGGACTCTATATAACATAATTATATAACTGAATATAGAATCCCTGATGTAGCGAACAAGTGGATAATTATAGGCCTATATAATCACGAATTAATTCTCATCAGTCTAATCATTTAAATAATAATAAAAATAATAAATCACATTTTAAAATACAAAAAGCAAAAAGTAATATTACATTCTGTTTAAAGATTTTATATTTAAACGTAGATTCATTTTCATATTCTTTTTCTTTTTTTTTTCCAGACAGTTTACAGTTGTCGATGCAAAGTGCCTCCAGCCTCTAGACTATCAAGATTGAAACGAAAGCTGAAATAAATGTTTTATCTATATAAACTCTATGTAGGAATTCAAAGCGAAATTTTGAGAAAAACTTTGTGAAAATGTGAATGAAGTCAAGATCTAAAATCTTTTGGAAATATATTAAATCACAGAGCAAATCAAAGACAAATATGGGTGGTATTAAATGTGGCGATGAAACATTGATAAGTGATGGCAAAGTTAAGGTAGAACTTTTTAATGTATTTTTCAATAGTGTTTATACAAAAAGAATGTTGAAAATCAACCGTGAATTCAGCGAGGAACTTTCAGATATAGTTGTGACCTCGATCAGACATTGTATTGGGAAGAAAAAGAAAATAAAAATGCACAAGCTTAAACTATGGAAATCCCCAGGCCAGAATAAAATACCCCTCAAATATTATCATATTCTACTGAAATCATGTGCTATTATATTTGACAGCGTTATTTAAGTGTGTGTGTGGTGTGTGTGTGTGTGTGTGTGTGTTTAATCTCGCTGTTACTCTGTTACTTACCTAGAGCCTAGAAATCTGCAACTATGGTTCCATTACACAAGAAAGACAGTAAGAAAAAGACAAAAAACTTCAGTTCTGTGAGCCGTGCAAGTATTGCCTGCAAGCTGTTTTGGTGAATTATTAGGGATACAATAATAAATCACATGAACAGTTACGACCTAAGTGTGGAACTGTCCATGAACGTGTTACTCAACTTCTTAAGTCATAAATATCTTGTATAATCTCGAAGTCATAAATATCTGGTGTAATATTGAAGTCATAAATATCTGATATAATATTGAAGTCATAAATATCTGGTATAATATTGAAGTCATAAATATCTGGTCTAAAATTGAAGTCATAAATATCTGGTATAATGTTGAAGTCATAAATATCTGGTGTAATATTGAAGTCATAAATATCGGATATAATATTGAAGTCATAAATATCTGGTATAATATTGAAGTCATAAATATCTGGTATAATATTGAAGTCATAAATATCTGGTGTAATGTTGAAGTCATAAATATCTGGTATAATATTGAAGTCATAAATATCTGGTGTAATTTTGAAGTCATAAATATCTGGTATAATATTGAAGTCATAAATATCTGGTGTAATGTTGAAGTCATAAATATCTGGTGTAATATTGAAGTCATAAACATCTGGTGTAATATTGAAGTCATAAATATCTGGTGTAATATTGAAGTCATAAATATCTGGTATAATATTGAAGTCATAAATATCTGGTATAATATTGAAGTCATAAATATCTGGTATAATGTTGAAGTCATAAATATCTGGTGTAATATTGAAGTCATAAATATCTGGTGTAATATTGAAGTCATAAACATCTGGTGTAATATTGAAGTCATAAATATCTGGTATAATATTGAAGTCATAAATATCTGGTATAATATTGAAGTCATAAATATCTGGTATAATGTTGAAGTCATAAATATCTGGTGTAATATTGAAGTCATAAATATCTGGTGTAATATTGAAGTCATAAATATCTGGTGTAATATTGAAGTCATAAATATCTGGTGTAATATTGAAGTGCTAACGGCTTAAAATATCCTGTCGGTGAAGTAATACTGTGAATCTGTAGATTTAATTTTGATTGTCCGACTGTGCCCCGGTATCTGGTTAATTATGTTGAGGAACTGTAGGAACTCTCACACAATGATGAATAAGTCCTTTTGTGATTAATGAGATTTTATTTTCTTCTTTTCTTTTTCTTTCTGTGGCAATCCACAAATTCAAATAACAACAATAATATAGTCCGTGAAAACATAGTAGTATATAATAATGATAATGATGGTTATCCACATAAATGTCTGTGAAATCACAGTAAAAATCAATATCAAATATCAGTTAATAAGTTTCGTTAATATATTTCGTTAATAAGCTTCGTCAATAATTTTCGTTAGGAAATCCTAAATAGAGGTACTTCCTCTTTGAAAGCCAAAATTCGAATCTTTAACTTTTCACAAAGAAAAGTTTCGTCTACCCGAGATGGGGGTGACAGACAAGCCACGTGACCAGTTTAATGTGATTAGCGATTAAATTGCGCAATGTGTGAATTGCAGACACGCTAAACATGCCATGATACCCTGGCGTTTTTATAACACTTATTATGACAGATAGACAAAGAATGTAACACGTGGCTGAGACGAAATGTTGAAAGAAAGAAAGTACGAATAAAGAAATGCTTAATTATTGTATCATATAAAATATCAATATTACTTTTCAAATTTAATTATAGAAAAACAAATAATTGTAACAGAAAGCTATTGGTAAAATATGAGAAATATTTTACCGGTGTAGCAGAAGTCATAAATATCTGGTGTAATGTTGAAGTCATAAACATCTGGTGTAATATTGAAGTCATAAATATCTGGTATAATATTGAAGTCATAAATATCTGGTGTAATATTGAAGTCATAAATATCTGGTATAATATTGAAGTCATAAATATCTGGTATAATATTGAAGTCATAAACATCTGGTGTAATATTGAAGTCATAAATATCTGGTATAATATTGAAGTCATAAACATCTGGTGTAATATTGAAGTCATAAATATCTGGTATAATATTGAAGTCATAAATATCTGGTATAATATTGAAGTCATAAATATCTGGTGTAATATTGAAGTCATAAATATCTGGTATAATATTGAAGTCATAAATATCTGGTGTAATATTGAAGTCATAAATATCTGGTATAATATTGAAGTCATAAATATCTGGTATAATATTGAAGTCATAAATATCTGGTGTAATATTGAAGTCATAAATATCTGGTATAATATTGAAGTCATAAATATCTGGTGTAATATTGAAGTCATAAATATCTGGTATAATATTGAAGTCATAAATATCTGGTTAATTTGAAGTCATAAATATCTGGTGTAATATTGAAGTCATAATACTGTATAATATTGAAGTCATAAATATCTGGTGTAATATTGGAGTCATAAATATCTGGTATAATATATCCTTGACGACAAGTGCTGTATAGATGCGATTTATCTTAATTTCCAGAAAGCATTTGATACAGTTCCTAATAAACGTAGCCTGTATAAAATTCACGGTTACGGTATCCGCGGAAATGTCCTTAACTAGATTGAAAGTTTTCTTAAATGATAGGACCCAAAAGGTTTAAAAGTGGGGGCACATTTTCGCGGTTGAAAGATTTTAACATTTCTGCATAGCTTAAATAGCCAAACAACTTTATGTAAAGTTTAAAGCTAATTCATTAAACAATATTCGCGAAAACGGAATTTAAAAAGTGTCAGGTTAGAAATGGCTCTAAGTGTATAAATCTATCCATATTTTTCAATGACGTAACGGTTAATATGGGATTGTATAAAATAGTAATAAGTGTTTCATATAGTCATTCATTAATTAATAGCATATTCAATGCAAACCTTGTACACGTCTAAACAGAGTGTCGGTTTAATCAAATAACATACAACCATCATTGCGAAAATTGTTTATTGATCACTCAACTGGCATATAAATGATTTAAAACATGATGACATATTACACTTTTTAGCTCCCCCGAGCTCTTGTGCAATCATTCATGGAATCTGGTCAACATGTTTGCCCACATGAAATATCGAATGAGTTCGAAACTTGGTCACGTGGGGTCAAAAAGTAGGCCACCAGGACATTTGTGAAAGCCCTATAGATAACTTTTTTTTTCAAACCTCATGAAACTTGATCATAATATTTTCATCAATGATATCTCGAATGCGTTAGGAATTAGGTCACGTTGGGTCCAAAATAAGGTCAGATCTTAGAAAAACGTCGTGGTCACTGTGTTTATCAAATGTTTGGCTCATACTTAATGGAGCTTGCCCAGAATGTTTGTCTCTTGGGTGAGTTTGAAACTGGGTCATGTGGGGTGTAAATGTAGGTCACCAAATCAAATCCTAGAAACACTCAGTTATGATCGGTCTTTCACCATATACATATATCACATCGGTCTTCCTTGCCTCATTAACATATAACACACACGTATCAAATTATTTTATAATCACCATTAAATTTAACAAGATTTGCCGTAAGACACCGTGCTCGATTATTCCGGCGCTCTTTGGTGTAAGGAGTAAATAGATAATTCTATCTTCTAACATGATGTATAAATCAGGCGAAAAAAAAAGTTGTTTGTTTCCACAAACATCTCCGAAAACAATAAGGACGATAGTTCGGCTAAACTTTTGTTTTTTTAATTTTAACTTTTTTCTTTCATTTTAACCTTATTTTTTTAGAGGAATTGACGAAAAACAGCGTTTTGCAACCGCAATGCTACGAAAATAAGTTTAGGTTCGGTATAAAAAAAATAGCGTCGGTCGGATTAGTGGAAGCAATAAATTTTTTTATCACGCCTCATGGAAAACTAACCAAATTTTCTTAGTCATTAAAAAAAAGGCCAATGATTTGCATTAAATTCAACTAAGAGTATGAAGTATTTAATGCATGAAGCGTCGATAAGAAACGTATGTGTTGATAAATAAACATATACATATACATATTTATGAATGCACATGTGCTTTGTGGTTACCTTTTATGGCAACACCTTTTAAGCGAGGGGAGTCTTATTGATCTGATCAATGGATTATGAGCACAAATGTAGGTAGTTATGATACAAAATATTATGCTTAACCCTAACCATATGGCGACGACGCGACGGCACAACAAGTACAGTTTGTCATTTAGCGCTTCGCACCTTGGACGCGCGGATGCAACAACACAACATTCTAGCGCGAGGACGCGACAAAAAGGGCTTTAATGATATCACATAAACTTGTCGCGATTTCACACAGATTTTGTTGCACGGGCGCGACAAAAGTGTATATTTTGCACCGCTGCATTGTTGTAATGGCGCTCTTATAAAGCCTTGATCAAATCTTACGGTCACGCATATACTTGACTGTATGTGCTTGTGAACGTTGTTTGAATGTAGTGAACCGTAGTACCTCTATAGTTACCTGACTATATGTGCTTGTGAACGTTGTTTGAATGTAGTGAACCGTAGTACCTCTATAGTTACCTGGCTATATGTGCTTGTGAACGTTGTTTGAATGTAGTGAACCGTAGTACCTCTATAGTTACCTGGCTATATGTGCTTGTGAACGTTGTTTGAATGTAGTGAACCGTAGTACCTCTATAGTTACCTTAGTTGAAGTAGGTTCAGAATCGTCGAAAGATATATAAAGGAAGTTTCAGTATAGTGAAGTACGTGTAAATACAATCAGCCACGTTGAAAATACGAGTAAATTGGCTAAGGTTACCTAGGGTCGCACTACGTATATAACAACTACGACAACAATGATGTCCTACGTGTGAACTACGCTCAATGTAAGCACAACGACGGGGCACGCCATTGCGCTTTTGGATCTTTGAGAAACAACATTGTCGCTACAATTTCTCTTTTTTTCCTAGTTTTGAATTTGCTTTATTCTGCCATGCTCCCAGTCAAGAGGAAGGGAGGTTCACACCAAACTGCTGATAAATTCAACACAGCCCTCCTTGACTTTATTTCATCCTAACCGTTATTAACTGTACTGTGAACGTACTTCAAACGTAGTCAAAACCAAGTAGTTGTCCCGACGTAACCCTACTTGACCGTGTTAACGTAGTTCCATGTTACCACGGTCAACTAATACTAAGGTTATGTAGGGCCAATTTCTGTCAACTAAAACCAAATACATTCAAACTACGGTCATAATAGAGCCATGGCATTGTAGTTCATTGTAGAGTTATTTTGACAATATAGACCATTTTTGAGCTAATTACGGATACATTATTGGTTCTTGAGGTTTAAACTACGTTTACAACTTCTTTGAACTACGTATTACTACGTTTCATATGTTTAAAGACGGTCATCTACAGTCATCATACACTACGATCTAACGTTACTATGTGCATGATCGTGAGATGCGACCGCGGCTTAAAGCTCGATGTCACAAAGTCGTGACATGACGGAAAGCAGCCGCCATAGAATAGGCTAAAATATGAAATATGCTATATTAAGGTGACATCACGCTGCCGTAGCAACGCCTGGCAGACACAGTTCCACAAAAGTATGAAAAATATCATCTTTGACTAAATTGTTTTTCAGGAAACTGATTCTGACTGCAGGCGTTGGGGAGATTTTACTTTGTCTGATCCTGTATATCAGATCTGTCAAACTAAACGAAAAAGGGGAATCAATAATGGAAGTGAAAAATACAACAGTGCGCAAGGTCATATGAAAACAAAGTCCAAGGACCAAACAATAACAAAGCGCAAGAATCAAAGAATAACAGAGTACAAAAACCAACACGCGCGCTAAATTAAGACAGCGCTCAAAGACCAAATGATGACAATGTACAAGGATCTAATGAAGCCACGTGCAATCTTAAAACGGTCGGGCTCTCAGATCACGTGCTACCGTTAACAGCTCTAGCCAGCAGCCCAGGATCTGGGAATACGTGGTTCAGACACTTACTGCAACAAGCTTCCGGTAAATACATCATTATCTCTCTCTCTCTCTCTCTCTCTCTCAGTACCGTCTTTTAGTTAAGTAAGTAAGTAAGGAAGTAAGTAAGGTTAAGTAAGTAAGTAAGGAAGGTTAAGTAAGTAAGTAAGCTTAAGTAAGTAAGTAAGTAAGTAAGTAAGTAAAGTATTGGATAGAGTTTATAACATATTCTTCCACATGGTCCACATAACTTATTAAGTCGCAGAGCAAACTACAGCTATTCAGAATAATTATAGAGACTTTTTTTCGGCACAAGCTAAATGAAATGGATTTTGACCGAATTTCTTGAACCAATAAACTCTTGGTTAACAACTGTTTACAATCGAAGGCAGTGGATGCTTCATTGGTTGGCATTAATAATTTTAGGATCTTCCATCTTAAATGAGAGTGTCAGGGTGCTCGCAGATATTTCTCAGGTTTTTAAATATAATTTCTAATTTTTATCATTATCTATTATTGTTGTTTTTCTTTTAGGAATCGGAACATCTTCAGTCTATTGCGATAACGATCTTAGAAAGAACGGATTCCCATATGAGTGCAGCTTTGATATATTTAATAGAACACTCACCGTGAAGACGCATCATCCGTTGATAAAAGACCATTTACGACAGGCAATTGTTTTAATTCGAAACCCCTTTCAAGAGATTGTATCATTTTACAAAACGAATGATCACATAAAAGCACATAATATCTCGGACTACGCTGGCAAAGGTAGGTTTCTGTAACATAACCTTTTGCATGTGTGCGTGTGTGGTTTAATATTTTGAATGAAAAAATCCAATTATCACAATTGTCAAGGTCCAACTGATCTTTTAGGCTAGAATCTGCAACATGGACTTTTTATAAAAGAAGCCATCTTAAACCAATGGGTAAACAAGAAAGATGCGTCCCGTTGTTTTAAGACTGAGAAGCGCAGCTTTAAAAACAGAATAGAAACCAGTTTCTGATGTCCTCGTATAAATTTTTAACATCGATGCATTACTACGCAAAAGTAGATGTGAGGTCAAAAAACATTTTTATAATTTCACAAGCAAAAGGCAATTTCTATACATGTGTTTTATATTCTTAGAAATTGTAAAGCAAGCAATGTCTGTCATGTTAGATCTATCTTGTTTTCCGCCATTTTTATTTGCTTTGTTCACGTATTAGACTGCTGCATTATATATGATTGTATATCATTCTACAAGATCATCAACAATTCTTAACAATAATATATATAAATAAGCAGTTGGCTAATACGAAATGGCTAGTGAAATTTAATCCTAAAAAAACTGGATCGCTACCTTTTACACGCGAAAGAATAATAATACATATATCCACGTGTAGAAATGAATATTGAAACAGATACTGACGTAGAGAAACTTTAATATTTAGGCATAAAGTATTTACTATAATTATTATAATAATTATTGCAATTATAACTTTAAAACCGCTGTTACAGTACACATGTTTACATTAAGTCTTCTTGACGTTTTGATAATCAGCACGTGCAGCTCATCTCATCCAGCATCAACGCCCAAGGTCATCACCGATCTGTATTACCTTCTCCCTTTTCCTCTTCCTCTTTTGTCATAGGTTGCTCTCATCTTAGATGTTTTTAATTGTTACTTTTTCTTTCATACATTTTTCTGATGTATTTTTAATTCAGCCATATTATTGTTTAAAATAACTTTTTATTGAGAAGAACAAAATCAGATCTATTCCTTATTTGATTATATGATAACGTTACATGTATTCATAATCTTGAATAACATACGTTTTAACTTAATCCTACTGGCGGTCGCTCGGTGCCTAGAGCCTTTAGATTCAAGTATGGAACTTGCATTATTTTGACTTCAATTATATATTTCACTTAATACTTTTACATATATATAACTATCATTAACATAACATTTCTCCTGTATGTTTTCAGTATGGCACACGTCCATTCCCTATATGAATGCATATTGGCTCGAATTACAAACATATTGGCTGACAAAGTTTAGAAGTCCGGTACCACCAATATTTTATACTGCTTTGAAGCAAGACTTGAAGCAAACTCCGCGCACCGGTTACGTCACGCTACGCTACTTTAACCACTGCCACCACACAAGTCACGTGATGATAGTTGAAACCATGTGACCAACATTTATAGTTTTATAAATTAATGTTATATGATTTGATTTTTTACTTTTCTCGAAATCATGAATGTTATTTTCGTGAAATATAACGAAACTGATATGATGTATTCAAAACTAGTCATAAGTGATAAAAGTAAATCCGGCCTATATCAGCCGAAATCTACTTCTGGTGGCAGTGGTTATCGACATCTGTAAGGGGAGGTAACTACTGCGGCGGAGTTTGGACTTGAAGCTGGAACTCAAACGTGCTCTTGACTTCCTGAATGTTGACTTTACAGAGAGAGATTTGGACTGCACAGTCAAATGGCAGGAGGGAAATTTTCACCGGCCGCCCATGAAGTTTAAAAACAACACCAGCGTAACTGATTTCTTTGGTGATGAAGAACAAAAACTTGTTAAGAAGAGCATGGAGACAATTTCTACCATTTTGCAAGAAAAATATAAGCTGGAATTAATCTAATTGCATACAACTGGGAAAGAAAGACGGTAGTAGAAAAAATATTTTTGACGCGTTGAAAGTCATATAATAATCATAAACGGTACATTTGATTAAATATGGCCAAGAGATATTTCGCGTATTTTTATAATATTACTTTTGTTGAATACTCAATAACATATCCAAGTGTAATTCAATGCTTTTCATGCACGAATATCTGGAACGTGTCATCACTGTTAAGATTTTTGCAATTTCAATGTTTGACACTCTTCTTTGGTCATCAAATCAACGTATTAAGCTTTTTTAAGTATATGACATTTTGTAACTTTATTACAAAACGGGTTGTGCAGAAAAGTTATTACAATTGATATAATTATTACTCGCTATTAAGTGTGAAACTTGTTCAATCTGTAAAGGTGTATGAGAAAAATACAGACTTAGGGCCCAAGACAGTCTTCTTTGATCATCAATTTAACGTATTTAGCTGATTCGAATTTATTTTCATTTTGCAACATTATTAAAATTGATGCATTTATAACCCCCTTTGTTATAAAGTTATCACATTTTGCAACATTATTAAATTTATGCATTTATAACCCCTTGTTATAAAGTTATTGCATTTTGCAACTTTACTACAAAACCGGTTGTAGCCGGGCTTTTTTGATTATAGCTTTGGTCATCTGGCGGAATGATAAGTTTTCTTAATCCGCTATTTCCATTGTGGCTCCGCCCACTGAGACGTGATTGACGTGTTGTTTATTCTGTAATTTATTCTATATTTGTTGTTTTGGATTATAATAAGAAATGAATTCTAGCTTTAACCTTCGTCCTGTGTAGAACTCTGTCAGGACAATCTTGACATATTCGATGTCAAATATCTTATTTAATGTATGTACAGAATACTGTATAGTGATCATTAATTGAATATCTGCGTTGAAATATAATTCTTAAGAATAAAGAGACTTTTTATGTTTTATACACATCCTTAACATGTGTATTTCGGACTATCGGATATATAGTATCTTACTTTTCACTGGGTAACCACCGTCCAAAATCATACTGAAACTCTGTTACGCCCAAAAACAAATTAAAAATATAATCGAAGCCATATTTTAAAGACTCAGCGAAACATTTTTTAATGTCAACAATAGCGACAGTAAAATAAAGTCGATGTCATGGGTTTAGATAGAGACTTACAAAACACGATGTCGATCCAAATGGTACCAGGTCAATACTAGTTTCAAGACTGATTGGCTCACTGTCAGGTGACCTGGATGCTGCACCAACACTTTACTCGAATCTATCCCATGTACTTTCCAGTGAAAGCCGATATTTAATCTACGACTCATCGCTGGTTATATTTGACGAGTCGTAGGGTGAAGCTAATTTGTATTTTAAAATGAATTAAACAGAACATTGCGTCATCTATAGGATTTAGAACATTGCGTCACATATAGGATTTAGAGTGTCAACTTTTAACAAACGCACGTAACATTATGCAAGAATAGAGGGCTAGAAAACCGCTACATATTGACGACATCGCGACGTAACATGTTCATGTCTAGCCGGAAGTTAACTGCTCGTTTAAGGAATAAAACCGAAACAAGAGTTTGCGACATGACCGTCAGGAATAGGTTGCACTCCGCAAAGCTTCATGGACGTCGACCTTTTTTCGTCATTGCAGGATATTGCATGTCTCAGGGAACATCAGATATTGACATCGTCTGCGATCCAATCCGGAACACCTCGCCCATTTCTTCAAAATATCCGACGGAAATGGATGAGTAGTTACGATATGGAATTCTCTTCTGATCTCCACTGTTTTAGTAAAAAAAACAAGAGGGCCATGATGGCCCTGAATAGCTCATCTGATTATAAATGAGCAACATATATTGGATTGTTTCCTATTGACCTACTTTTTGACCCCACAGGACCCACTTTCGAGCTTGTCAAAGATTTTATGGAAACAGACATTCCGACCAAGTTTCATGAAAATATGGCCAAAAATGTGGCCTCTAGGGTGTAAACAAGGTTTTTTTCTAAGATTTGACCACACGACCTTCTTTTTGACCCCACATGACCCAAATTCGAACCTGTCCAAGATGTTATGGAAACAAATATTTTGACCATGTTTCATAAAGATTGGGCAAAAAATGTGGCCTCTGGAGTGTTAAAAAGGTTTTTCTAAGATTTAATCTCATGACCTACTTTTTGACCCCACATGACCCAATTTCGAACTTGTTCAAGATTTTATGTAAACAAACATTCTTACTAAGTTTCATGTAGACTGGGCCAAACATGTGGCCTCTAGAGTGTTAACAAGCCAAATTGTTGACGACGCACGACGGACGAAGGGCGATCACAAAAGCTCACCTTGAGCACGTTGTGCTCAGGTGAGCTAAAAAACTAAATGGCGTTGTTGCTTTTACTTTTGTAGAATGGCATGTATCCTTGCTTTCGTTTCACGTTCATATACAGAGAATCAACTTTCAAAATCGTATTTGAAATAATTAAACACAGTGTTTCTATAATACATTAATTCAAACCCTTTCATTCCTCAACCTTTCAATACGTTTCTTCTTTTCCAGTTATAAAATGAAAGTTCACTCTATTCGGACTATGGTATCATTACATTTAATTAAATAACCTAACTCAAGTTTTATCAAAAACAAAGATTACTTCAAAGTAAACAAATTCAGGAATTTTCTACCAGCAAGACATGTATGCCCAAGACTCGTATGTCTGACATTTTGTATTGCAAGTAAATGTCAAGGGACTAAATGATAAAAACAAGAGAATAGATCTGATGCTTTATTAAAAAGCATGAATGCATCAATGTGTTTCCTTCAAGATTCTCACATTACAGAAAATGAAATTAGAAATATATGCATAGAAACGGAGATTATTTGCTTCTTAAATGATCAAAATTCTAGATCCAGAAAAGAAGCAATTCTTATTAATAACAACTGAGTTTAAATTAAAATAACACTGTGTATAACAATACGGATTGGAACTATTTAGTCTTAGATTGTGAAATGTGTAAAACAAATGTTATTCACTTGTAAACCTTTATGGCCCAAATTGAGATTGCCCAGAATTTTATATCAATGCAATTTATATCAATACAAAATAGCCCATGTATTATAGCTGGGGATTTTAACATAGTTCTTAATCCTTCAATTGTCTGCTTTGATTATCTTCACGTAAATAATCAAAGAGCTAATAATAAACCAATAGAAGCATTAACAGGTTATAATCTTATTGACTGTTTGTGAGACATGTCTGGGTGTTACAAATAAAAGAAAGGAGAGTATATTTTTATTCCAGTGATACAAGATTAATATCGGGTTTTTAGACTATGAAAAGGGCACATAATACTGGAAAATTGAATAATGCATTTAATAACAAATCTCTAACAATCGCAAAATTGATAACCTGAATTTTCCGTTGGAAAATCTGGTTCATAACCTAAATTAAGAACAAGACATGTGTCTATATGATGAGAAACTGGAAATATAAAAGAAGATGATTTTAAGACCAAATGAGCGCTGTGACCCTGACCGTAATCAAGTGATGTGACCCTGACCTTTAAGCTAGCGATCTGTTTCTGGTTCACGACACACTGTTCTGTCCTAAGGATCCTTTGAGCCAAATTCTTTCAAAACAAAACCATACATAACTTAAGTAACAGCCGGGGCAAGATTGCTTGCCCAGACTAAGACACAGACACACATGTGTAACATCATATGCCCGCCGCAATGTTATGGCGGGGGCATTAAGAGCAGCTCATGGCCACACGGTCTTGTGCTAAGGATCAATGAAGGATCGACTGATGTGACCTTGACCTCCAACCTATCAACCTGTTTCTTGTTCACAACACACCGTCTTGTCATAGGGAGCATTTGTTATTTTAAAACATAAAGCAACAGCCAGGACACAATTTCTTGCAGAGATTATAAGGTCAACCGAGTGTTGTAAACTTAACTTTCAAGCTAGCGACTTGAATCTTGCTTACAAGCGACACAATTTCTTGTCCGTCCTAGTAATCACTTATGCCAAGTTATTTTTAAAGATCATACACAAAAAGTTACAGCACGGGCAAAATTGCTTACACAAATAAGTGCTGTGACACTGATCTTGAAATGAACAACCTTGTTTTTGTTTGCGACATATTGCATAGTCATAGGATAATTTGGTGCCAAATTATTCACACCCCGACCATATACAACAAAGTTATAGCTCAGACATAATTTTAATATCAACAGACTGGCGTGACCTTGCCTTTGAATCAAGTGACTGGTTCTTGTTTGCAACACATCGTCTTGTCCTAGACATCATTTATACCAAGTAATTTCAGAACACAACGAAGTTAAAGCCCTGACACAAGTTTAAGGTTAACCAATTACTATGACCTTGACCTTCTGACTAGTAACCTGGTTTTTGTTTGTGACACATCATCTTGTCCTAGGTATCATTTGCGCTAAATAATTTCAAAACATGGCAATACACAACAAAGATTCAGCCCGCACAGGACAGTAGTATATAGTGAGTCAAAATACCACCTACCACATTTATGATCAGGCCACATTTGTGATCAGGTAAACAGAAACGCCCGAAGGCGATTCGCGCCTCATTTGGTACAGTGGTCGCACGTTAGTATACCAGCTTAACCGTTAGTTTGACAATACATTACGCAATGGAATGTAAATACGACACTCGGAGGTCACATCATATTAATAATATTGGTAGACGGTCTTTGACGAATACGGTTCGGTCGTTTTCGGGAGGATGACAGATAAACCCGGTGCATTACCACGCTATCGGAAGTAACGAAAACTAAATTGTATAACGTAAAATAGTTCGTTTATTTTCGCTAGCATTCGATAGATAGGGTAGTCTTGTCAAGCAAGCCGTCAACATTTTTGATTGGCTGACGGTGGTCCCCGAGTATCATACTGGTTTAAATAAAACGATTCTCTTTCTTTTCATTTATTTCTGTTCCATCGACAAGAGGAATATGGCTCAAAACACAGAGTTCTCACAGGACTACGCTCAGGCAAAATTTTTAAATTTCACACAACTTTCAAATTCTATCGGTCACTTTTTTACTTTTCTTTGTTTTTCTTTTTGAATTCTAACGGTCACTTTTATTTTTCCCGCCTATCTGATCAACACCTTCATGATGGAGGTCGCCATGATTGAACAACGGTTGTGGATCAAAGTTTTCCAAGGGTTCCAAGATTGATCAATGCCATTTTGTGAAATATTGCTTTTTTAACTGTCCAATGATTTTTAAAAATGAACAACTTGGTGAATGCAATCTGTGTTCTATAAATGGATCATCTGACCGTTTCTTTTTACCCCCACTTGTGTAGTCTCAAGGCACATGAAAAACACTCCACTGTGTCATTATTACCGGTAGATTAAAATATCCAGCTGATGAAAGCTGAAACTTGTTAGGTTGCATTTGAGGCGGCCACAAATCAAATCTGTTTAAACGATCTTCAAAACATATCAAGGGTGATGACTGAAAGTCCAACTCTATTAATTGTTTTGTTGACATGATGACAGTCCGTTTAAGAATGATGACAAAAATTGTATACTCTCTTTTAAATCCCACGGGTTTTCAATTTTTTTTAACTGAATGTGAATTTCTTTCGTTCTTTTTTTTCCAAACACACTTTGATTTGATGTCGTTTTCTTTTTAACACCATCATTAAACCGGCTTCTAAAGTACATGCTATTATTTAAGTCCCAGGTAGCCATGTAATTTTTTCAAATCCCTCTTCATTTATCTCATTATTCTTTTTGTAAAAGTTGCGCTTGAGCCATTTTCAAGTCGCAGAAAAACAGCCACATGTATTGGATAATTTAAAGTCACTGAGTTGGTAATAAAAGTACAAAACATTATTCGGATTGTATACACATCAAACACTTGAAGAGAGGTTCAACTGCACAAGTTTAAAACTTGCTGAGCATCCATTCCAAAGCAGACTCCCACTTTAAGCAATATATAAAAATTCTGTTTGTCAATCCAAATATTTATTTCCTAAACAAAAAGTGTTAAGACTTACAGATTTTGGTAAAAACCAAAAAATAGCTAGTGCTTCCAGTTATAAGAAATCTCTTAAATATAAACAGCAAGAAGTTAAAATAACAAAAATAATCATGGAGTGGTCAAATCAGCAAAATCTTCCTGTTCAAGACCTTAAACAATTTATTTCACTACCTAGAGCTATAGCTACAGAATATGGTAAAATGTTTGTGTCAAATAAGTCAAAGATTAAAGATACTTATAACCGATACTATGCAGATGCATTTTCAGTGGGATAACCCATTGTTGAAATGGATTCTTTGATCATTGATGCTATGTTTATTGTTTATTTAACACCTGTAATATTCTACAAAACGTTTGGTGAATAGTTGTTAGTTTTATTTAGAAAGCATGTTCTTTCACATTTGAACCAGGATTAAAAAGAAGTATGTTTGGCCTTTGATTCTGTTTTAAGTGACCCTTATTCTACAAAATGTTTCATTAGGAAGAAAAGAGATGGAGACAGTAATATTAGTCCAGTTGAAAATCTTGATGTTACATATGTTTACCATCTAATTGGAAACTGTTCGTGCAAAATAGGGGTAATAAAACGGAGTATCTTAAGTTGATGGATAAAGAATTAATTCATCTAGGTCTGCATCTATTGCCATCGAATAAAAGTTTTGTTATTGGTGGGTTACATGAAGCGGGTGCTAATATGGTTAAAATGGAAGTAATACTTAGCTCATTTCCCACTAAACAAATATAAAAGAAGCAGATAGCTTGGTTTGGTTTTATGCGAAGCTTAGTAAATTCAGCAAAGTCATAATATATTCTCCAGACAATGATGTTTATCATATAGGTGTTTCTAAAATGGATGAATTTAGAATCGCTGGCAAGGACATATATATACTAACTGATTTCAGTGATAAACATTACATTGGCATGCATAAACTCAAATGACTGATAAAGCAGGATACAGATTTTATGTCAACAAGTGCAGATTGTATGAACATTATTCAAATGTTATACATATGTACTGGTTGTGATTTTGTTGCATATTTTGTTGGACATGGCACATCCTCTTTTCTTCAAACTCTGAAAAGTCATTTCAGTTTTATAAATGGTTGTAGTACATTTCCAAGAAAATTACATGGACGGATTTCTGTCATTTATTCTTCTAGTTTGCACAGAATACTTTAGGAAATACAAGTATGCTTTTTCAAACATTTACATTTTTGAACAGTTCAGAATCTGTATTTGCTCATTTCAAAAGTGAAGATATTTCACCTTATGCTAATCATGATTTATTTGTTAGAAAATAAGACAGTCTTTGTTTTTCAGAGCAGATTCAGATCCTTTGGGGATCTCTTCACTGGAAGAGATGTTGCTGGGTAGTCAAAGTATGGGATCAGTGTCTCTCGTCTAATGTTATATACCCAGATCAATCATGGCTGGGCAATAAAAAGCAATGAATTAGAAATTGTATGGGACACACCTGAACATTTTGAGAAAAAAAATCCGTTAAGCTTTTGGAGTGTTGGATTTGAATGTAAGAAAAGTTTCTGTGCATCAAAATCATGTGTCTGTAGAAGAAAAAACAGGCATTGCAGACCGGCTTGTAAAAAATGTTAAGGGAGGGGAGTGTAAATCAACCACATACTGTCAAAGACAACCTCATACATAGCAATTACTGTGTCAGTGCAGTTGAACAATTAGAAATTAAAATTATGGACTATTTGGACGTCTTTAAGGTGTCGTAAATGTGCATGAATGTGATGCGGTGGAACTCCTATTGATCCGATAAGGTGAATGTTGTATTGTTCTTGATTATTTATTGTTTATATCAGATAAGGTTAACGTTGTGTTGTTCTTTCATTGACGGCATCCTTTTGTTTTAAGTGCTTATAAAGAAAGGATAAGAAAAGCATTGATCATTTGGTATTGTTTTTTTTTAAAATAACATAAAGAGCTGAGATGGGGTGTACGTTGCATTTTTTTTCAAGTGTTTGATGTGTATACAAAACGAATATTATTTTGTCCTTTTATTACCAACTCAGTGACTTTAAAGTATTCAATACATGTGGCTGTTTTTCTTCGAAGTGAAAATGGCTCAAGCACAACTTTTACAAAAGAATAATGAGATGAATGAAGAGGGATTTGAAAAAAAATTACATGGCTACCGGGGACTAAAATAATGACATGTAATTTAGAAGCCGGTTTTATGATGGTGTTAAAAAGAAAACGACATCAAATCAAAGTGTTTTAAAAAAAAAGGAACGAAAGAAATTCATTAGTTAAAAAGAGTATACAATTTTTGTCTCATTTTAAACGGAAAATAAGTTGGACTTTAAGTCATCACCCTTGATATGTTTTGAAGATCGTTTAAACAGATTTGATTTGTGGCCGCCTCAAATGCAATCTAACAAGATCCAGCTTTCATCAGCTGGATATTTTAATTTACAGGTAAAAATGACACAGTAGAGTGTTTTTCATGTGCCTTAAGACTACTCAAGTGGGGAAAAAACGACGATAATATGATCCATTAATAGAACACAGATTGCATTCACCAAGTTGTTCATTTTTAAAAAATCATAGGACAGTTAAAAAAGCAATATTTCACAAAAAATCAATCTTGGAACACTTGGAAAACTTTTTATCCACAACCGTTGTTCAATCATGGCGACCTCCATGATGAAGGTGTTGATCAGATAGGCGGAAAAAGTAAAAGTGACCGTTAGAATTTGAAAGTTGTGTGAAATATAAATACTGTAAAATTTTCAACGTTCACTCAGAACCTCTTCACCACACAAAAAGAGCACATCGTACATGTAGAATTGCTTGTCTCAATACATTATCCGAGGATATAATGAATGATGATAAAAGCTGTGATTCAAATGACGGTCAGTGTCGATGAAGAAGAATTTTCAACTCCACCAACTGATCATTGCATTTAACCATCTGCAAATTTGATGTTGATGAATTCATAATTTGACTTTCTATTTAACAGGAAAAAAAGCTGTGATTCTTAATTATTGATACAATAGAGGCAAAAGCCACATGACGCAAAAACTCCACACTCTCTCCTGCAATTATAGTCGGTAGTAAGACAATCGAATTCGCACTCTTTTTGTTACAAAACAATCCGAATTAGGGTCATGAACCTGACTGTATGAACTTCAGAAGTAGGTCATTCCTTAGGACCCGATTTATATACACTATCTACTGTTACTTAAGTTTAAAACTTGACAAGGTACTTAATTGTTTTAGATACTTGAATGTTTGTTTCTATTTCAAAGTTAAGAAATGCTCTGGGAGTAACCTAACTCGCTTTCAGCAAATTACGCGTGAACACTTTACTTAACATTTCATTTTAATGTATAAACATACTTTACATTTCATTTTAATGTATAAATCAGAACACTTCAATCTTCAAAGGTACACGTTCAAAGATATATCAATTTAAAATACAATACAAAACACAATATTAATTTAAAACATATCTTAAGAGAAAAACAAAATAATTGTCAAGTTGAATGAAAACATAAATAAATCACTTTAAAATGTTGTTAACACATTATTGTCGCTAAAAATGATGTGCGGAAAAGTCTGTCTTCCAAGCGTGTAATCGTCATTACCATTCTCTTCATTTTGTTTTTCCACTGCTTTCTTTTCACCACAGAAAGAAAGTCTTTGCTTTCAATGACACGCTTATGTAATTGTATAATGGCTGGGGAAAGTTTTGAAATGTGCATAACCTCCTCTTAAGATTGAATAATGTCCTTTTCATTTACTGCTTTCAACATATCTTCAAAGTAAAAAACAGTTTGATATCCTTCATCATTAGTGTTCATAATACAGTCGTGTTGGTGTTGAGAAGGATGGTTTGTATGACATCCATAACAGTTCTTTCTCACTGTGTTCTTTCTCGCTGTCATTCCTTTTACTTCACACAATACTTTCGCATATAGAAAGTCAAAATATGAATTCATCAACATCACATTTGCAGATGGTTAAATGCAATGATCAGTTGGTGGAGTTGAAAATTCTTCTTCATCGACATTGACCGTCATTTGAATCACAGCTTTTATCATCATTCATTATATCCTCGGATAATGTATTGAGACAAGCAATTCTACATGTACGATGTGCTCTTTTTGTGTGGTGAAGAGGTTCTGAGTGAACGTTGAAAATTTTACAGTATTTATATTTCACACAACTTTCAAATTCTAACGGTCACTTTTACTTTTTCCGCCTATCTGATCAACACCTTCATCATGGAGGTCACCATGATTGAACAACGGTTGTGGATAAAACGTTTTCCAAGTGTTCCAAGATTGATCAATGCCATTTTGTGAAATATTGCTTTTTTAACTGTCCTATGATTTTTTAAAAATGAACAACTTGGTGAATGCAATCTGTGTTCTATTAATGGATCATATTATCGTCGTTTTTTTCCCACTTGAGTAGTCTTAAGGCACATGAAAAACACTCTACTGCGTCATTTTTACCTGTAAATTAGAATATCCAGCTGATGAAAGCTGGATCTTGTTAGATTGCATTTGAGGCGGCCACAAATCAAATCTGTTTAAACGATCTTCAAAACATATCAAGGGTGATGACTTAAAGTCCAACTCTATTAATTGTTTTGTTGACATGATGACAGTCCGTTTAAGAATGATGACAAAAATTGTATACTCTCTTTTAAATTACACGGGTTTTCAAACTCTTTTAACTGAATGTGAATTTCTTTCGTTACTTTTTTTTCAAACACACTTTGATTTGATGTCGTTTTCTTTTTAACACCATCATAAAGCCGGCTTCTAAATTACATGTTAATATTTTAGTCCCCGGTAGCCATGTAATTTTTTTTTCAAATCCCTCTTCATTCATCTCATTATTCTTTTGTAAAAGTTGTGCTTGAGCCATTTTCAATTCGAAGAAAAACAGCCACATGTATTGAATACTTTAAAGTCACTGAGTTGGTAATAAAAGGACAAAATAATATTCGTTTTGTATACACATCAAACACTTGAAAAAAAATGCAACGTACACCTCATCTCAGGTCTTTATTTTATTTAAAAAAAAAACAATACCAAACGATCAATGCTTTTCTTATCCTTTCTTTATAAGCACTTAAAACAAAAGCATGCCGTCAATGAAAGAACAACACAACGTTAACCTTATCTGATATAAACAATAAATAATCAAGAACAATACAACATTCACCTTATCGGATCAATAGGAGTTCCACCGCATCACATTCATGCACATTTACGACACCTTAAAGACGTCCAAATAGTCCATAATTTTAATTTCTAATTGTTCAACTGCACTGACACAGTCATTGCTATGTACGAGGTTGTCTTTGACAGTATGTAGTTGATTTACACTCCCCTCCCTTAACATTTTTTACAAGCCGGTCTGCAATGCCTGTTTTTTCTTCTACAGACACATGATTTTGATGCACAGAAACTTTTCTTACATTCAAATCCAACACTCCAAAAGCTTAACGGATTTATTTTTTTTTCTCAAAATTTTCAGGTGTGTCCCATACAATTTCTAATTCATTGCTTTTTATTGCCCAGCCATGATTGATCTGGGTATATAACATTAGAAGAGAGACACTGATCTCATACTTTGACTACCCAGCAACATCTCTTCCAGTGAAGAGATCCCCAAAGGATCTGAATCTGCTCTGAAAAACAAAGACTGTCTTATTTTCTAACAAATAAATCATGATTAGCATAAGGTGAAATATCTTCACTTTTGAAATGAGCAAATACAGATTCTGAACTGTTCAAAAATGTAAATGTTTGAAAAAGCATACTTGTATTTCCTAAAGTATTCTGTGCAAACTAGAAGAATAAATGACAGAAATCCGTCCATGTAATTTTCTTGGAAATGTACTACAACCATTTATAAAACTGAAATGACTTTTCAGAGTTTGAAGAAAAGAGGATGTGCCATGTCCAACAAAATATGCAACAAAATCACAACCAGTACATATGTATAACATTTGAATAATGTTCATACAATCTGCACTTGTTGACATAAAATCTGTATCCTGCTTTATCAGTCATTTGAGTTTATGCATGCCAATGTAATGTTTATCACTGAAATCAGTTAGTATATATATGTCCTCGCCAGCGATTCTAAATTCATCCATTTTAGAAACACCTATATGATAAACATCATTGTCTGGAGAATATATTATGACTTTGCTGAATTTACTAAGCTTCGCATAAAACCAAACCAAGCTATCTGCTTCTTTTATATTTGTTTAGTGGGAAATGAGCTAAGTATTACTTCCATTTTAACCATATTAGCCCCCGCTTCATGTAACCCACCAATAACAAAACTTTTATTCGATGGCAATAGATGCAGACCTAGATGAATTAATTCTTTATCCATCAACTTAAGATACTCCGTTTTATTACCCCTATTTTGCACGAACAGTTTCCAATTAGATGGTTAACATATGTTAACATCAAGATTTTCAACTGGACTAATTACTGTCTCCATCTCTTTTCTTCCCAATGAAACATTTTGTAGAATAAGGGTCACTTAAAACAGAATCAAAGGCCAAACATACTTCTTTTTAATCCTGGTTCAAATGTGAAAGAACATGCTTTCTAAATAAAACTAACAACTATTCACCAAACGTTTTGTAGAATATTACAGGTGTTAAATAAACAATAAACATAGCATCAATGATCAAAGAATCCATTTCAACAATGGGTTATCCCACTGAAAATGCATCTGCATAGTATCGGTTATAAGTATCTTTAGTCTTTGACTTATTTGACACAAACATTTTACCATTTTCTGTAGCTATAGCTCTAGGTAGTGAAATAAATTGTTTAAGGTCTTGAACAGGAAGATTTTGCTGATTTGACCACTCCATGATTATTTTTGTTATTTTAACTTCTTGCTGTTTATATTTAAGAGATTTCTTATAACTGGAAGCACTAGCTTTTTTTTAGTTTTTACCAAAATCTGTAAGTCTTAACACTTTTTGTTTAGGAAATAAATATTTGGATTGACAAACAGAATTTTTATATATTGCTTAAAGTGGGAGTCTGCTTTGGAATGGATGCTCAGCAAGTTTTAAACTTGTGCAATTGAACCTCTCTTCAAGTGTTTGATGTGTATACAAAACGAATATTGTTTTGTACTTTTATTACCAACTCAGTGACTTTAAATTATCCAATACATGTGGCTGTTTTTCTGCGACTTGAAAATGGCTCAAGCACAACTTTTACAAAAGAATAATGAGATAAATGAAGAGGGATTTGAAAAAATTACAAGGCTACCTGGGACTTAAATAATAGCATGTACTTTAGAAGCCGGTTTAATGATGGTGTTAAAAAGAAAACGACATCAAATCAAAGTGTGTTTGAAAAAAAAGAACGAAAGAAATTGACATTCAGTTAAAAAAAAATTGAAAACCCGTGTGATTTAAAAAAGAGTATACAATTTTTGTCATCATTCTTAAACGGATTGTCATCATGTCAACAAAACAATTAATAGAGTTGGACTTTCAGTCATCACCCTTGATATGTTTTGAAGATCGTTTAAACAGATTTGATTTGTGGCCGCCTCAAATGCAACCTAACAAGTTTCAGCTTTCATCAGCTGGATATTTTAATCTACCGGTAATAATGACACAGTGGAGTGTTTTTCATGTGCCTTGAGACTACACAAGTGGGGGTAAAAAGAAACGGTCAGATGATCCATTTATAGAACACAGATTGCATTCACCAAGTTGTTCATTTTTAAAAATCATTGGACAGTTAAAAAAGCAATATTTCACAAAATGGCATTGATCAATCTTGGAACCCTTGGAAAACTTTGATCCACAACCGTTGTTCAATCATGGCGACCTCCATCATGAAGGTGTTGATCAGATAGGCGGGAAAAATAAAAGTTACCGTTAGAATTCAAAAAGAAAAACAAAGAAAAGTAAAAAAGTGACCGATAGAATTTGAAAGTTGTGTGAAATTTAAAAATTTTGCCTGAGCGTAGTCCTGTGAGAACTCTGTGTTTTGAGCCATATTCCTCTTGTCGATGGAACAGAAATAAATGAAAAGAAAGAGAATCGTTTTATTTAAACCAGTATGATACTCGGGGACCACCGTCAGCCAATCAAAAATGTTGACGGCTTGCTTGACAAGACTACCCTATCTATCGAATGCTAGCGAAAATAAACGAACTATTTTACGTTATACAATTTAGTTTTCGTTACTTCCGATAGCGTGGTAATGCACCGGGTTTATCTGTCATCCTCCCGAAAACGACCGAACCGTATTCGTCAAAGACCGTCTACCAATATTATTAATATGATGTGACCTCCGAGTGTCGTATTTACATTCCATTGCGTAATGTATTGTCAAACTAACGGTTAAGCTGGTATACTAACGTGCGACCACTGTACCAAATGAGGCGCGAATCGCCTTCGGGCGTTTCTGTTTACCTGATCACAAATGTGGCCTGATCATAAATGTGGTAGGTGGTATTTTGACTCACTATATACTACAGGACTGCTTGCAGAAATCTTTGAAAAGCAAATAACTGCTGGTGACCTTGATTTTGAGGCTAGAAACTTGGTTCATGTTCGCAACAGATCATCTTGTCCTAGGGACTATTTGTGCTAAATTATTTCTAAACATGTCCATTCATAACAAAGTTACAGCCGGAACAAAATATCATGTCGATCGAGTGCTGTGACCTTGACTTTCAAGCTAGAAAAGAGGTATTTGTTCGAGTCACATGGTCTTGTCCCAAGTATCACTTGTGTGTAGTTATTTCAAAACAGGACATTTTACAAAAAAAAGGTTACAGTGGGACATGATTTTAAGGTCATCCGTGTGCTGTGACCTTGGCATTCAAGCAAACGACCTGATTCTTGTTCGCGACACATCATCTTGTCCTAAGGATCATTTGTGCCAACACGACCATACAAAACAATGTTATAATCGTGACACGTTTTGTTGCACATACAGACACACACACACGGATAACAACTTTAGTATTTATATCGACTGGAACAGGCATTCGGCAACAAAGGTGAGCCTTTAAGCTGTCCTCTTGAAAATTTTGTTCATTTTCGTCAATTTTTTTTTCCATGGAAATATTCATATACATATTTAGTTTTGTTTATACTATTTCTTGTTATCAGATCAGTGGTCTCATAAAACGTCCTCACGATTTTAGCATTATCGGGGGCATATTGTCACGTGAATAAAAAGATAATCAGTAATTCAGTATACACATTCCTCTGTATTGTGGTCTTGGGACACATAAAATTCTCAATTTAATCACGCAACGACTTATTTACATACATGTATTGAATTTACAATAGCATTCCTGTAGATTTAAAATTCTGTAAAAGAAAGTATATATATGAACCATCAATTTACATCTTTTTTTATTACATCCATAATCAGCACATACCAGAATTTTATCGCCATACAATGGTTTGAATGGAATGTGGAGCTTAGCTTTATTTAATATCAGACGTATCATTGGCCCACTGCCTTCTTATGTAAAAACAGAACAAATTGTCGAAATAGTGAATCGTTGGTCGCCGATATTTCCAAAACCTTTTGCACAAACTTTTCTATATCTTTCATCTGCGTAACATCATCAAAGAACTTCTGTTTTCCGTTTTTATTTGGCTCTCCGACAAGTTTATTATAGAGTGGACGTATTTTCATTTCAACATCTGTGACGTTTTTGTCATTTTCCTCGCTCATAGCCGAGAAAACGTCTTCTATTGACCCAGCCTCCCATTGGAAAATATGTGTTTTCCATCTTTCTGGTGGGAAGTCGCGTTTCTTGGTTTCCTTTTTATCGTCACGATCTTTATCAATTAGAAAATAACATTCTATCTTTATTTTCTGACAAATGTCTGCAAAAAATCCAAGTTGAATTTGCCTGATAACTGCATAATTTGTAACGAACTTAAAAAAATCTCAAATGTCTTATCACCATTCCTGCTTTTGCCTGCGTCACTTGTGAAGGTAATCTTTCTAACAAAACTTTGATTTTCCTTGTCCAAAAGTCTGCCAATTACTGCTGTGACAAATACCTGATCGCTTAACCCTTCAACAAATAAAACACACCGTGCAAAAAATAGAGTTGAGAGCTCTGAAGTAGTTAGAATACGTGTATATTTATTATCTCTTTCCGCTGACACTGGTCTTTCCACCAGTTGTTTACCCTTTCTTTCAGCTACTCTTTTCCTTGCATTCTCACAAGATTTTGTTATCTCCTTCCCAGATACGATCTTAGAATAATGTTCAGTCTTCGTATGTTTTTTCCGAAACAGAAATGTTCTGTCAAGCATCCAAGAGGCTATGAAACTCTGATGATGAGTTGCTATTATAACAACTTTCTTTTCAATCTGTCGTAACACCAAATCACGAAGTCTCGTGATCATTTGTGGGTGCATACCTCTCTCTGGGTCTTCTAAACAAACTGTGTGAAATTGGTGCAGACCCAACAAAACAGCGATATTCTTGGCCTCAATTATGCCTTCAGGAACCTTCAACAAATGATATGTTTTTTCTTGCCATTTCACAGAAATTTCACCGTTTTGTTTCTGAAACACGTATCCACTATTCAATGCTATGGTGTCGAAGTAATCATTTTCTATCTGTTTATACTCAGCTGATTCTTCTTCTATATGATTTAAATACCATGCTAGTATTTCAGCTTTTTCTGATGCATTGGCATAATTTGTAGTTTTGAAAGCCTTGTGCATTTTCTTACTCTGCGACCATTGCATTGACCCTAGACTTCTGTTCTGGAATGTTGACACTACTTTTTTGTCAAGAAATTTTCTCAGGGTTTGGTTACAAAATGTGTTGTCATTTCTTCCAATATGCTTATTTTCTGCAAACTCTTTCTTATCCTTTTTTTCTAGATCACATAATTCATTCACGATTTCATCGACGGTACGTTCATCAATTTTGAAGTTTCCTTTCTTTATACTGTCGAAAATACCCTACACTTGTCCTTTACCTTCAATTCCTTGGTGATTATTCCGATGTCCTCTTCAAGACTTTCCCTTGTTAAGTCAATGCCAATTTCACGTTTCGACGTGTATACGAATTTTACGTACATTAATAAGTCTTTTCCATAACTATCTGTTAAAGCAGGTAAAGTAACAACACCAGTCAGAAGCTTCCAGGTGGTGGCACCGTCCTCTATGTCATAAACACATAATACAATGGCCGGCTTCAACTTGTCAAAAGACCTTGAAAAACTTGTGCTGGCTGAAGAGCTTACACATCTTCGGATAGCTTCAAACACAGTACTTTTACCAGAATCATTTGGTCCAATGAAAAAATAGGCCCGTTGTCAAAGTCAAATTGTTGTAACTCTTTAAAAATGGTAATATTCCTTAAACTTATATGCCTTAACATTTTGATATAATTTTCTCTTCACTTCAAATTTATTTTAAAATCCAATATGTCTATGTGCGCGTGTCAATGGTTGCTTAAGCTATTCAGTCCAGTCGAACATCATATAACATTGTAATTTTTCATCTTTGCATATACATATGTAGATCCGACTTAAACGTTCACCTATGTCTACATTGTTTGTTATATAATGGTCATAAACGACTTTCGTGCTGCATGAAAATGCTACTCAGATCGACGCTAAGTGCTTCACTGCGTCTATACAATATTTATTACTGATCATGTAAGCAAGCTTTGATATTATTGATCATGTATTCACAATATTGGGAAGTGTAGACAGCACAAAACTTTATTTGTATCTCACGGAGTACCTCAGATAATAAAATGTAAACCAATCTTGGTGACTTTAAAATATCGGCGTGGTCAGACATATGCATCAGGAGGCCTATTCAGGAACACCCGTATTATGTTTTTGCACACGAACTTAAGAAAACTGCCGTATAATTGAATTTGATCTGGCATTGACTGGCTTATTTACGAACAGCTTACACACTAACTATGTCGATATTTTTTCCTGTTTCGACCGCCTGGCTATTTATGATTTGAGTTTCAGATATCTTCTCTGTGACTTTGAATTGTTATAAGCACCAGACTCTTCTGGTGAAATATTTTCTAAGACCAATTCCTGACAGTATGTACCTGCAGGTTAAATACTATCTAACAGCAATATCACTACCAAGACAAATGGCACGGAACTACACCCAGCCCTAATTCTAGGTCAACCAGTCATGGACCTACCCTTTTATGCCTAGCTCCTAATAGGGTGATATATTAGTAACAATTTTAACAACATTTTACGACATTAGTTTGTAATAATAATGTGACATTACACTGAAGGCACTCTCGATGTTATGAAGTTACCCAAGTAAAGACCACTTCAGCAATGCCTCTCAAATTCTTTCACAGGATAACTGGAAGCAATGAATGGAAGCATAGATTGGTGAAGTTTGAAGGAAATCCACAATAGGCTACTGTTAAAAAAGGTCAACTTCTATATTTTGTTTTTCAAATATTTCTCCTACATGTACATGGATCTCTGACAACATCTTTAGTTGTATATTTTATACCCCTGCAACAAGTTGTGTGTATGCTGGGTGAGGGGTGGGTGGGTATTTTTGTATTTTTGACGCATTCTTGTCCGCACTTTATTTCGAAAACTCAGGGCTTGAAATGGATGAAACTTCACTGGATTGATCAGTATCAAGTCAAGGTGTGCATATCGTCAGAAAGTTTGGGTACACAGAAATCGCTAATATGATAATCTCTGAAAACATTTGTTTTATGAATGGCCACAACTTATCATTGCTCAGCTCAACTGAAGAACGCCAGTTTTCTCCCAACTCTCCCACAGATAAATGATCAACTAAGAATGATATTATTCGGGACAAATATTCGAGTCAATGCCCATTAAGCATAACACGCAAGACAGTCATAAAACTGTTACATCAATCGTAGACGGTTTTGTAGAATAAACATATATTGTACTTTTTTTGTTCGGCTTGCTGCAATTTGAAAAGATTATAAAAGAGGAAAATCCTCAACATAGCTTGGAAAATCTTCAAATTAAATCACAATCTGAAAATTGATCCGCCATGTTAATCTTGAAACCTGTAATTAGATCTAATGTATTCTATGTTCGATAATTTTGAGTAAACCTGCTTGGATATGCATATATAGTGTACAGCAGTGTAGTGTACAATATTCCGATGTATTGATATTAAAGAAGAACGTGGTGTTTTAAGTGGTTTATGGAGTGAATTAATTGCATGAATCATGTCCATCTCTTCAATCGCAAAGTACTAGTCCAACTCAGGAACCGACGAGATAGATTGATATATGTTGTAAGAACTTTCCCAAACTGAGTAAAATAAATAACGCTGCTATTACGTGATGTAAGAAAAATCAGCCAGTCATAGACTTGTCCTTGGAAATATGTAAAACAGCTTTCGCACAGCAAGTAAAATCTGAGAACCGCTTTGTTGTGTTAGTATAATTCAGCAGTGTTAAACCAAACATTGTTCAGATGCTACCAGACACTGGAACTTCCATATATATATATATATAACATTCGAAAGAGTGCACCGAATGGGGCCGAACAAAATAGTGGTAGAGACAGGGGGAAATTGTTGCATGTTTTCATGAGAGATCAGAGTAAAGTGTTAACGGAATAACATATCACATTCATGCGCCATTCCTGGAAGTGTTAATAGAGAAAGGTTACAAATCGATACAGGCAGTCAGGCATGGTTTTAACATAACATTATGCTCAAACAGCTGTGTCCGGTTTCGTATTGCCTTCACATATTTTTATATATTTAACAGATTAAATATAATTTTTCTGCCCACGAGGTCCATGAAACATCTTTGTGTCACGTGAACCTCTTGTGTATTCCATGTACCTATACATTTGGGTTTCAACAAGATCCTGTATTTTCGACGATTCAAAAGAATGTGAAAGGTTACATCACCTATGTACAATGCTCGAAGATTTCGGGCAACAGCCAGTCATTCTGCAAATCGTAAATTAATTATCACGTTTATTGAAATGATACATCAGATTCAATCAGGACAAACAGATATACACGGCATATCGGTGTTCACTCATATCTGTTGGTAGAACACGGGTAGATGAATTCCTGTCCATTACGCCACATCCAGGCGGTTGCTATCCACTTTTCCCCGTGCACTACAGGGCACGCCGCATGTACGGCGAGATTATTTATCGTGCAATTTTTAAACAAGTTGTGCCAAAGAACTGCCTTACCCTGTTGGATAAAAAGAAAATAAGAAGAAAATATCTCAATATGATTTCAACACAGATTAAGTTAAAGGTCCATTATTTCTCCGACACAGTTGGAGTATATTAAACAAGTGTTCTTTTCTTTACTTTACACTAACATGCAAAACGTTAGATCAATGCGTTACTCTCTGAAAATTGATCAGATTGCATACTGATGTAGGTTGTTTCTTCTTCAGAATATTTTTCCAACAATTCCGATAGCTTCCGTAAAACCCATTATTTGCACGAGACTATCTTATTTATTGCGGCAATTGGTCAAGAGAGCATTATATAAAGTCCCCTTCTTAACAATACATTACAAGTGTGTATTATCATATTCACATTTATTGCCATTTATTCATTTAGAGAAAAAATAACTTAAAATATTTTAATGGAAAATGGGACTAGAGAGAGAGTCCAAAACAATGCTTTAAAAGAAAACACTACTACCTCTATGGCAGTCTTGATGTCAGAACATTTTTCAAAAGAAAAATAAATGGATATAAAAAAAATAACAAAACGGTAATGTTTGGCAATGTAGACTGAAAATGAACTTTCTCTACCATTTCCGCGGAGACAGTTCGGTTGATACGTGGAAAGACAGTGGCTCCGCCAACATCAACGTCAGATAACTGAGGGAAAAACGATTTGCATATCAGCTACCCGAAGATACTGAGGATATACAATTAACACACACACACACACACATACGCACACATATATTTTTTTTGAGAAATGTGTTTTATAAGCAGTGAATTTCGGGAAACTGACAAATATGTATAGATCTACATCTTACGTGCACTGGCCGCGACATACCGAAGTCGTAAAAAATGGTACTGTTATAGATCCCTTGCTTGGCGCTCAGCATATAGGGTAGTTGAAGGACTGGATTGCCTGGTGTCAGAATAATGTGACTGGGAGTGGTATCATGCTACATGTCTATGCGTGATACTGCAGTGTGGCAGAACTATATTTGTCTCAAGTAGACATCGTCACCAAATAACTGAACTACTGTCGATGGGACGATAAAACCAACAAACAAACAAACTTACATGCAACAATGATTATATCGTAGAATAATACGTAGGATAAACAAGAGGCACTGAGGGTAAAATACAGACTAAAGTAATAAACATTCTGATGAAGTATGAGACTGAGAGGCACAAAATCTTTATTAATTAAAGAAAAATGCTATCTAGAGTCCAATGATTAATTACACCTGCTGATTCTGTTTATATAAGAGATGCGATAGAACCGGTGGAAATGAAATAAAAAAACAAAAACAAACAAAAAGCAGCAACTACAATCAAATATACTTACATAGATCATAAACGAGGCAAACCTGTTGTCCACAATGGAAGTCTGAAAATAGTTTTATGGTTAACTGCTTTATGTATTCACTAGTTTGAGAGTTTTATTACATGACTGGATTCAAAGGTTGCGATTTCGAAACCCGTTGGGAAAAGGATTTTTTCTGACCTTCCCACGCGCAAAGTACTTTTTCAATCCAGGACCCGTTGAGAGAGATTGGCATAAGTTGTAAACAATTGTCACACGTGAACGTAAAATCAAGAAGTTTAAACTAAGAAATAGATTTTCAAAGGTATTTAATGCTATCCACTATTTGTACAGGATGACAATACAAAAAGATATAAAGGCAGTTTAAGAAAGACAGCGACCAGTTCATGCTTAGAAGGTATCAATTGAATTTAAAAAAAAATGGGCGTGGGGAAAACAGTGTAATTATCTGATATCACATTCATTTCTTCAAGCTTGGTCGTATGAAAACTCTTGCTGAATGGTGGAAGAACTACCTGCCAGTACAATGCATGCATATGTCACTATAATAGATAAATTCATAAATTACAGTGTCAGGATAATGTGATTAGTTGTGACATTCTGTCTCTTGTCTAAGGTGAGGCATCACTTAATCAGCCTCGTGTACAGAAAAGCCGCAATAATCTAGTCTTGATGACAAAGTTTAACCCAATAAAAAAGACAAGACAACTTTACAAAGATGTTCATGTACCTCATTTAATGGGAAGAAGTCGCCATGGGTTTTGTAGAATCCTGCTATGCCGTAGTTAACTACCTGTAAAATACATAACGTATGTATTTATGACATTTGATATGGCTCTCAGAGTCTATATTGTGTCAATAAACTATGACTGATATAAATTGCATAACAAGATTAGCCATTGTACATTCCCATTGTTGAACAGGGATGCTTGCAACGCTGTTCTATGGTAGCACACATAATTTAGACATCTATATTTATAGACCCCCTTTTTTTACTACGCAGAGAAATAGTTCCATTTTTTCTGTCTTATCACAAAATGGTGATAATATTCATGATAATTTCAGTACATATTGCGTTTTGGAAGTCGAAACTGAATTAAAATGTATTCATAATCGATGCTAGAGATAACGTGTTTAATTAACTGTAATGAAAAAAAATTGTACGCAAGCGAAAGAAATCGCTGCTCATTCGGAGTTATTTTAAACCATGACTGGCTGGAATTTCCAGCAACAGGCAACAATATCTTGATAAAATTTCGTCTGCATGCAACAGTTGGCTCATTAGTGCAGTGGGTAAAAAAGCCTGTTCGCCATATAAATGGCCTTGAAAAGGGGCGTGGGTTCGAATCCCAGCCGGAGAACAAGATTATACAATCGTTTTTTTTTTTTTTATCATTTTTGCAATATAGGATACATGTATTTTTGTTAAATTGAAAATCATTAATTTACCTATATTAAGTACATGTGTATATAAAATGAAATGAAAAAACAAAGAAAACAACAACAACAAAAAACATGATTTAAATAATGAAACTTTTTGTTTTAGATTTGCTTCTACAAATTCATAGAATCTTGTAAGCTTAAGGCAAGAGAAATGGGGAGAGTAAGAGTGGCGATATACTTATTGTTAGCAATTGAGACGGATGATGTGTTCATTTTTCTTACCGACCGTGTTCAAGCAAAGTTTAAGCGGGTTTATAATATTGGGTTTATTGACATCGCTTGAAAATTTGATCCTCGTTTATTAAATTTACTTTGATAAACAAAAGAAATGCGACATCATTATCTATCGCTATCGGCTCTTTGATTTTTGTACTGTTATTACGATTATATAACGCAATCAATTTACTGTATTACTTAAACTTTATCTGTTTCTTTACATATTTACACGTGGTTTAAAAGTCACAGACATAATGTGATAGGAAGAGTGTATGTGAGGAAGACTTAAGGGTAATGTTTACCGGTCCCAGTGGACGAGTGGTAAGAACTGTGAGGTGGGTCCGATCCCAGACTGCGACATACCAAAGTTATTTAAAGTGGACTGGCAACTCTCTTTTTCTTGGCTCATAACATACACTAAAGTTCCAGAAATGGTTGGCCCAGTGTCAGGATAGTGTGAAAGAACAAAGTTCCCAAAAGTGACTGAAAAATTGTTGAATGGAACAACAAATAAACACTAACTAGGCAAACTGTGGTGCTACGCATATTATTTTATTACGAGCTATATCATTAATTTCTTATTCTGACAAAATGCATTTTATTTTATTTTCGCCAATAAAAAAATCCTGACCTCAACCAAGTGATGTGACCTTGACCATCAAGCTAGCGACCTGGTTCTTGTTCCATCATAAGAATCTCTTGTGCCAAGTTATTTCAAAACACAACACACAACAAAGTTACAACTGGCAGACACAAACACAAACATGCACACAGGTGTAACATTATATGCCCGTCGCAATTTCATGGCAGAGAACTGATAAAAAGCAGCTCATGATTCTAATGTTGTCACTTAATGTGTCCTTCTCCTTCAAGCTAGCAACATGTTTCTTGTTTGCGACACAATGTCTTGTCAAAGGGACCACATTCGGCAAGTTATTAAAACAAGAGGGCCATGATGGCCCCTTGATCGCTCACCTGAGTATAGGGTTACCCAAAGAACATCAGTCTGTATGTATTAAAACATTTTGAAATCTGGCCAGTAGTTTTGAAGGAAATGATCCCTTCAAAGTTTTATCAAATTCTGTCCAGCAGTTTCAGAGGAGATGTCATTTTAAGTTTTCAATATATACACTTAAGGCAAATTTTCCCCTTTAAATTTTTGCAAATTAGCCACGCCCATGGCGGCCATGTTTTTTTTACGGATTGGAATAATTTTAGCAACTTTTTTGAAGCTTCACCAAATAATCATGCCTGTCAAATTTAATCAAATTCTGTCCAGCGGTTTCGGAGGAGATGTCGTTTAGAGATTTTGCTATACACATATAAGGCAAATTAGCCCCTCCCCTGGCAGCCATGTTTTTTTACGGATCGGAATAATTTTAGCAACTTTGTGAAGCTTCACCCAAAGATCATCCTTGCCAAATTTAATAAATTCTGTCTAGCGGTTTCAGGGGAGATTTAAAGATTTCACTAAATACATTTAAAACAAATTAGCCCCGCTCCTTGCGGCCATGTTTTTTTTTCGGATCGGAATAATTTTAGAAATCTTGGTAGAGGGTTACCAAAGGAACATCTGTATAAAAACATTTTGTAATCTGGCCAGTTGTTTTGAATGAGATGATTTTTAAAGTTTTCATATTTTTTTCTTTCCGTTGCCATGGTGACCAGAGTTCTGCATAGATCAAGTTTATTTTAGCATCTTTTGTGAAGGTTCACCCAAGGATCATCCCTACCAAGTTTAATCAAATTCTGTCGAGCGGTTTCAGAGGATATGTTTAAAGTAAATTGTTGACGACGCACGACGACAGACAACGGACGCAGGGTGATCCTAATAGCTCACCATAAGCCCTTCGTGCTCAGGTGAGCTAAAAATTGACTATACACAAAAAGTTACTATCGGACATGATTGCTTGCATAAATTTTAAACTCAGGTAACTGCTGTGACCTTGAAGCTTGTAGCCTGATTCTTGTTCGCGACACACTGACTTGTCCTAGAGACCACTCTTGTAAAGTTTTCTAAATCATGACCAATCACAATAAAGCTACAGCCGGGACAAGGTTGCTTGCAGAGACAAACAAACACACACACACACTCGGACACAGACAGGTATAACACAGTACTATGTATGCACGTGGCCTTTTCATGGCGCGGGCATAAAGAGTTTTAATAAATCTAATAGGAATTTGACCAAACGTATTTCGTGCAAGAGCAGTTACAGAACACAACCCTTCCTATATGTATTTATAAACGCGGTACACTTATAATTCTGCTAGCTCTATTTCGAACACTAAATATACCAACCTGGACACTTTCGAGTTCCTCCACATTCATGGATGATAAAAAGTTTATTCTTTTTGCAATTTTGTTTAATACCTCTGGTAGAGGCTTTGACTTATTGACATCTACGTAACTGAAAATGAATGGATGCAATTAAAAAATATTTGTAGACATGGAAATACACACAATGCATATGTTTATATCTTTCATAAACTTATCAAGGTGTTTAAAATTTTAAACTCTGTGTGTGTGTGTGTGTGTGTGTGTGTACTTGTACAGGAAGCAAGTGAGATCAATTTTGTACTCACTTGTTGCGAGTATCACACTTTGCCCACAACTGAGGACGTCCCCACTAGGTTTGACCTCGATTTATTTCGTAGTGGTTAGGTAAGGGTAAGTGTAGGGATTAAGCAAGGGTTAGGATAGGGGTCAGGGTTAGGCTTAGGGCTATATATTGTACATACAAATGACATTGTCCTCACTTGAAAGCGTTGGCACGATTGTGTGCGCGTGTGTGTTTTATAAAGGCGCTTGAAGAAATAGTTTAATGTATTAATATAATTGTTGGGATCAAATTCAGCGAGAAATATTGATACAGACTATAAAAGTTAACATCTACCTGTATTATAGTCTTCATCTATATTCCTCTCTGTTATTGATGACGAGCCTCCTTCGCATATATAGTTCTCGTATAATCAGATGATTTATATTTACAAATTTGATATCTTGATGTATGATTTGAACATGGATGACATATAGGCCCAGTGGGCTGGGTGCTTTTCATTTTGACATGTACTTCATTGTTTATTCACATGTTACGTTAATAACCAATTATCTTATCTTGCTGTTGTATATTATCCAATATCATATAAATGCAAGATAAATTGATGTTTAAAACAGTAACTGTTCAATATTTACCTCAACACAACAAAAACACAACATTTAAGATCAATACTCCATATAGTACACGTGTATATGTCACGTGTATGACCCTTTCAGTTTCTCGAATTGCTATTTATATGTCTATGCTAGTTACCTGTATTGTTGACTAAGTCTGAACTCTGGATTTGCTTTGGCACCTCCATAACCAATACCTGAGGGCCCCAGCTAAAATATTTACAGATATCCAAAAACATTTTTTTTAATTTGAATATACAATCACAGAAATATAAGTAATGACACTAAAACAACTGTTTTTTTATTGTATATTTACTTAAGTATTCACAAATAGATATTTACTCATTAAATCTAAAATCGGTAAAATTTAGCTCGATTCATATGCCAACCTTCGAACGTACAGCGCGGTGAATTACGTCATTGAAATATGCAGCTTATAATGATCTAATATTTCTTTTGAATGAAAATAAGACACTGCACCTTTGGTTTAATAATGTTCTTCAAGATGCTTGCTTGCTTAGGTGTTATAAAGTCATGGAACACTGTAATATATGGATTTGTTGACACCTCTTCCATCTTCAGTGGTTGTAGCAACAAACTTGGATGACGGTTGCTATGGTAGCGGCATGAAGCATCACTGACTGATGGTTCGGTTGTAGCCTGTTTAAATAGAATTAATAACACAGATTAAAGAGAATCTTTAAATGATAATAATGGATGGTTATTTTTCAACTTGGTTTGGTCAACACATCTTAATATCAAAGCATGAATCAGTCAGGTCGGGCGGGCCTTCGTGGCCGGGCGGTTATAATTGTAGACTTTCTACCATTCAGCTCCTCACCGCTGTGGGTTCGAATCCCGGTTTGGTCACCTGGAGTTTTCATGTGCGGAAGCCCTTGAGCTTGATTCCGGTAGGTCGGATCGTCGTCAAATCTGATTCCTGCACGGACCAATGTTCCGCATACATAGGAATCATCAGACAGCCAATACGTTGTCAAACTGAGTGGTTAAACAATTCCACCTACCTTTTGGTACATGTACTACAGGCTTTTAAAAGAAATATCGACAGTTTACAAACGTGGTCTGATACTTTCTTATTCGTTTTATACGGTGCGGATAAATTTGATTGATTGATTGATTGATTGATTGATAAAACTGAATGATCTTTGAAATTGATTGATTGATAAAACTGAATGATCTTTGAAGGAGAAGTTGTTGTTGTTGTTGTTGTTGTTGTTGTTGTTGTTGTTGTTAAGGCAAACCAACATGGCCATACCTCCTGACGTGCACTTTCCAGGCACAGTCGGTCCGCGTTAGCCATAACATGGCTTTGTTGAGCACGGGCTTTGGTCTGAAAGAGATGGGGTTCCGGACCTGACGGAGGATACCTGCTGTTTATGTCATCAAAAATGGCGGAATATTTCCTCATCAGATACCTGACTCTTTTGTTCCGGGGTTCTGGTTCGGTCAGAAAAAAATGGAGCATAGTAGCAATAAGAATTATCATGATGATAAATATATTTTCTGCAGACAAAGTGACGACACACTGCCCCGGATGGGTTATGGGAAAGTTGCGGAAGGCATTCGTAGAACTCCTTACTCATTCGTAAGACAACCGGTGTATCTGCTCAGACATCGAGGGCATACGAAAGCAATGGTGCGAAGTTTTGAATATGCTCAAAATTTGATACATTTCTGAAAATATCGTTACATGTATATCTTAAAAGATCGTAACAGTCCAATAGTCAGTTACTGTACGAGTTCTAAAGAGGCTGCTACGATTGCATAAGACCGAAACAAATTCGCAAAACCCTTTGTTTCTTTCACATCCGGAGCAAAGACCATTTCGCTCAGAAATGAGCACTCCCCGAACACCTAGTCTACATGGCGATGTAATATTTCACACTTTGTTCAGTGGGTTTTAAACAAACACATAGAATGTTGAATTAGTCACTGATTGGTCAGTTTAAAGCAGCGAATTTTACCGAGTATTGTCGCATCCCTGGTGAAATGGTCTATTCGGAGATTACCATTCTAGCTTTCTTTACAAGGGTAAACTGACACCTAACAAACCTCATTTATCATGTTGATACTTACGTAATTTCACTAACTTTTGCAGAAAAAGAAGTGTGTTGTTGAAGCTTCCAATCTGAAAATAAAAAGAACAGGAACTATACGTTTATTTTTCAGCTTTCGTGAATATAAGTAGATTATTGTTCAAGATATTTTAACATGTTTAATGTATTTTTTTTTCTCAAGATTGAGTCTTACCTGTCATTTACCAAAAAGAATTGTTATTATATAACACGTAAATCATAAAAGTTACATGTGACCTGCTTGTCCCCATGAACAAAAAATGGCACATTTATCACGGGATATCAATGGATGTATTTGACAATATTAATTGCAGACATAAATAAGTAAATGATACAAGATGATAGATTAAATGTACCTTTTCCGTGGAAGCGTAGGAAAATGTAATTTACATGTGTTAGACACGCTTTGATCCAAGTCTTACAAACACGTGTAGAGGTTTCAAAGCTATCCAAGACGTTCGTTTTGGGAAAAACATGTTTTATAGCTTATGCATATGGACACATATATATTGACTTCTGACATACATTTCTTGTCTTTAATGCAGCCTTTAGTAAGATTTGATCTACGTCACGTGGGCTGTCAGCGGGGGTGAAGGACAGCAAACGACTTGTTGCTATGGAGATTAACCGTCTCGCCCGGTCTAACCTCCCTGTCGTGTGGGCTTCAAGTCCCAGGTCAAGACATTCTTCACCTGTGGGTGGGTTAATGGGTGACTATTGTTAGAAGCTTTCTAACTCTACAAAATATATACCATGTTGATAGAGCGAGGATTACTTTGATAACATACGACTTTAACTACTAACATATATACATGTACTTTTATCACATCTACCCTCGGGCATTTATCTAGTATTCGCGATAAGCCATGTATACCATATATCCCCAACAGTCACTCAAGCATGTTAGCATTTGTATATGCAATACCATTAATTCAATTATTGTCAATACCTCATGGAATGAAACAAAATCATGTTCATATGAGTTTCTGCAAACCTGAAAGTCTTGAAGAAGACCTTCCAAAAACATTTCCATCAGCGACCTCGTCTGCGTGAATCTTATAAACATCCATGAGATTCATCAGACTGAACTGGGTACCAGACACATCTTCTTTGCTAGGCTGTTTCCGCGCGAATGCATTTACTCTCTGAATTATTGATACATCTGTAACAGGAAACATGGATTTCTAATCTATTTTGGATGTTAGTTGAAACAGATAATTTGTTTGTTTGTATTTTGGGTTTAACGTCCCACCGAGATTATTTCAGTCATTTTGGAGACGATGTCTACTTGAAACAGATAAAGTGCTGCCACACTGCAGTATCACGCCATGACATGTGGCATGATACCACAGCCAGTCACTTTATCCGACACCGGGCCAACCAGTCCTTCAACTACCCTTAAATGCTGAGCGCCAAGCAAGAGAGCTATAACAGTACCATTTTTACGACTTAGGTATGTCGCGGTCGGGGATTTAAACCTCGACCTCCCGCCCCAGGGCGGACGCTCTAACCACTCGGCCACCGGGGACGATGAAACAGATCGTAGACATTCAGTTGTACTAATTTATTTTATAGACCTTAATTAAAAGCGTTTTACTGAATGTAACCAATGTATGTAATACAACGGTCTATTTCTAAAATCAATAAAAAAAATCGCGTTCTCCTGGTATAGCCAATTTGTAAGTATCTTCACCACCATCATCATCATCATCAGCCAGCAGCAGCAGCATATCGTCATCATACAGATTAGGACTATACCTTTCGACACCGCGTTGATTTCCGTTATCGCGGCTGACAACAGAGGATTTATCTTTTCTGAGCGATCCCGAATAAACCTATAAGCGTTAAGGGGATGTTCTAGCGCTTCTAGCGCACGTTCTGGCTCCCTGTCCTTCCCTGCATAGAGCTCAGCAATATTCTCCTTCAGTCTGTTTATTGAAGAGCGAGACTTGTAGTAAGAGGGAGAGGAATAATGAATGTTTATTATTAAAGTCAGATTTCAGACGAATAATGAAGAAAACACAAACTGACTAAATATTTTGAAAGGAATTTACAGACACAAGAGTAAATTAATTAACAAGATTAAAATGGTTATCGATTAACTGGTTAGTTTAGTTCCTTTTATACCGAATTGCGACCCACTTGCGACTTGTGTGATCGTGTGATTTTTTTTTATCACTCGCAAAATTCGCCTCAGTTCGTTACACTGATCGCTGGATTGTGTTTACACCAAACATCAACTGCGAACCAGTCGCAATTCGTTCGCTTTTGGTTTGGTATAAATGTGGTGAACGGACATAATTTGTATGAGTGATAAATTCTCGATGCGCAAGTCGCAATGGGGATGCAATACGGTGTAAACGGGTGTGAGTTTTAAGATGTATAATGAAGTTAATACAAAATTATTAGATATTTGAATTAAATTCATAGACCAGAAAGTCTATCAGAGGTGATCAGAGTGATAAATGAAAAGGAACAGAAGATAGAGCAGGAGCAACTATTGTTGATAAAAAAATATGTTTGAGCAATATATTTTTCAAAAATGCAAAACACTCACCTCCTAATCTTCTCCAGACGAGCCGACTGGACCGCTATATAATTTCTAAGTGCACTTCCATTCTGCACTCGACGTGTTCACAAAAAACGTTTCACTTTATCCAGTGATGAGAATAAATTACTATTAATTCCACATTGGCACCCTGTTGAAGCTACCAATGCCATATTACATACAATGATCAAAAGTTGCAGAAAATACATCGTGTAACTGATTGATTGATTAAAACACACAGTTCTCTAATCCAAAACCGATTTGAAGGCAGTCAAGTTTCCCTAAGGGGGGATATCTTCCCGTTTATTAATACTTTTTTGAAAGATCAAAATACTTAATATTTTGATATTTTATTGCATGAAATGCAAAAATTACAGTGTTTAAATCTTAACAATTACAGTTAAAATATTTTTTGCAAGAGCACCGCATGCGGAGGCCAGCACTCGTCCATTGATTTCTAATTTTTATATAAAAAAGGAGCTAAATGACCTAAGAGTTATGGCCCTTGATGAAAGTAGCCCTTGTGATAGTGAAAAGTATGTGAAGTTTGATGACAGGTGGTTTAATAGTTTAGAAGTTATGGCCATTGTTGAAGTTTTTCACGAAGACGACACCAAAATGATGACAACAACTCGACTTTTTTTCTTTATAAGCTTGATTTCATATTGCATTAATTCCATAGTCCTCATTGTACATACATATATATTTCTCTCTCTGTATTATTATTTATCTCTAAATTTGCAACTGTCTTTTTGATAAGAATATTCTTGAACCATCTAATAATTCAATTGGAATGGTTTTGCATGGTGCACTAGTGTGAGACGTAATAATCATGTCGTCTGTCAATACAATACTATAGCTGAAACGCCCGTAATCTAATATATGTATAACTTGTACTCAGCAAAAGTAATCAACTCAATCTTTTATAGACTTTCTCCGATATTTTTAATCCGGCATTTATCCAATATTAAAGGTGATATTTTGAGAATAATGTATTCTTGTTTCTAGTAAACATCATTTTTTTTAAGGAATTCTGAAAATCTTGCATAAAATGACCTCCATAGCAATCTATGTTGCGCTATGCGGGCCACGCCGAATTTTGAATAATCGCGAAGTTACAAGGCTTTGATAAACATGTCACCAATTATCCAATTAAAGATCAGAAGTGGCACTTAGTCGAATAATATCTTTAGAACATTACGTAAAATACTTGTTTGAAACAGAAAAAATTGCATTGTGTATCGCCCTCCTTTGGAGAGAAAATGGCGTCAACGGACGATGTCGAAACTATAGCCTTAATAAAAATCTGTGTAGGATAAGAGAAAACGCCGACAGAAACATTTTTTATGATCAGGAGTTCTAGAGTAAATTGAAATTGTAGTCGAACATTAGTGGTTAAATGGCATGGACAATTTCGGGAAGGTTGCACTACAGTTGTACTACAGTTGAGGACGATGAGAGATGTTGACGCCCACCATCGTTACGACAAACATTTTGACTAAAGTTAAAGACATGTTTAATGCAAATCTCCTGATCCAAAGTGCACACATTTTTAAGAAAGAATTTTATATGCGTAAAGTTAGTGTGTGTTCGGTACCAAAACTTTTTAATGAACATGAAAAAAAAAACGTTTTGATGTCGTCTTGGCGTCGAATTGTATGTATACAGATGAAAATACAAATTAAAGAAAATGAACCAGTGTCCCTCCATCTTAACAAAAGTAGATATGCCTTCACTCCCCCTTTTCCCCTGTTTAAATTCTTTTTATGAAATATTAAATTCCCATGACAGTAAAGTTTTGAAAAAATTGGGGATTTATATAAAATAATCTTTTAAATTAAGAAATACTTTATATTTTGTTGATGGTTAGTATGAAAATGCAATAATATTGTAAGTTTCTTCTACTCTCCATGATTAGTATGGACTGTTATCTGACAAATCACGTGTTTATTTTGTACATATGCAGTTGTTTAGACGATGTACTTTGTACAAGTCTTTAATAAAATGTGTTCTGTTCTGTTCCTTTTAATCAATAAATCGATATGTGAAGTCCGTTAAGTGACCTTTTCACTGTAAATTTTACGTGATTGTACATGTATTCGGAAAATGACCAGAGCGTTCACAGAATGTTTATATGAAACTGACAAGATGAGTAAACACAGTCTTTAAAACATGTATCTGCCCGAGGGATTAACCATATAATATGTGACTGATGTTACCGGCGTTTAGGATGCAATAGACGATATATTGCCTTTTCCGGTGCAGATTCGTTTTAATCAGTTAAACGACAAGCTGAAATAATACAGTAGCGTAATTTAATCCAATATGGAAATCTTGGCAAATTTGAAATGCCACAACTAGTTCAAAATTCTAATTCAGAAAACATTATAACATTAAAATAACGTAAAATAGACCAGACTATGGCGGATCACGTGTCCTTCTCAAAGGTATGGGAGTATATTTATACTACTCAAAATTTGCTAAGGATCACTTATTGTTCATTGCATATCAGAATGCTTGAATCATTTAATATAATGATTGAAAAGTCAACTTGTAATGATTATTATTATTGCCTCAAATAATCAAATAAACCAGCTAAGAGGTATCACTCAAAATGGTGATCGTCAAAAGCAAATCTATCAAATACACAAGTATGGATTCACTAAGTGATCTACAAATTTGAGTAGTATAGAAAGAAGAAGTATGAATGTGAAGGAAAGTAATTAGAAATTGGTATAGGAATTTGAAAAAGAATCCAAGAATAGAAAGTATCATGAGAAAAGTATGGATGTTGTTATATAAGCATGCACTCACTCAGGTTCATACTGACAAAAACAAAGACGTGACCATCACATTTACAGAAAGCTACAAAACCTGACATCAAATATTGATGGATTATGAAACCTGCCCTGCGTTCAGTTAATCATAATACTCGAAACTCGAAGCTGTGATGGTTTGGGTTCCCTGCGTACACTCTTTTGCTACGATAAAACAGAGGTTAAGGTCTTTGTTTAGGATATCGACCGAATATGAGGCCTTTTTTACACAAAAAAGGCCAATGTACGACCCCATATCTCAAAAAAAAAAAAGAAAAAAAAAAGCGAAATAAAAACTTATCATTTCGCAAAAATGCAAGATTTGCAAATGAGCATTAACGTTGATATCGAATAGATACATATAGTATTTATCTTATTTACCGATTGAAATTTCTTTTCATGGATATTTTATTATATTAGTAACCGAAATCTTTATATAAATACTCATATAAATAGAGTTTTCCATGGAGATAGAAACAAAGAATCCATACAATGCTGCTGAAAAGCATGCGTCTTTAATTATTCTGTGTATACCTTTATTTAATTCAACCTACAGTTCACCTCGGTAAAAAAAGAATGGTTTTGTTATTCCGGAGTAAGTCTGTTTACATGACTTAAGCAGTTATGTCTTTGAAGCAGTCTTTTAATAATTCATTTCATAGATGATTTGACAGTTTCATACCCGTACATAATTTGTACAATTTATTTCTATTCATAACATTATTTTATTTAATCCATGTCTACTTTTTTAAGTTGACATTTGGCAGAATGGAAAAACAAGTCGATGTGGCGGATAACTAACGAATATACTCGAGTACGACTCCGAAAATATACTTTTACTTGACTTAACCTAGGTTTTCTACTGTTTGCACGTGAACAGGTCTTTCAGTGCATGTGACCAGGTCTAGGTGGAGTAAAGAAAGACCTGCTCACGTGCATAGATAGACCTCCCAACGAGATTAAGTCGCTCTGAATTATATAGACATAGCAGGTGAGTAGTTGTTGTTGTTGTATTGGGGTTTACCGTCGCTGCGATAGTATTTCAATCATATAGCGACGTCCAGCTAATTACATGTGGAGGAAGACCCCGAGTACACAGAGGTACCCGGGTAGAACCACCGACCTACCGCAAGCCAGCTGGAAGGCTTCCTCACATGAAAAATCCGAAGTCCCTACCGGGATTCGATCCCACAGCAGTGAGGAGCTGAGAGATTTGTAGTCCACGACTGTAACCGCTCGGCCACGGCGGCCCCCAGCAGGTGAGTAAATAAGGTAACTGAACGCAGGGCTGGCCAACACTGATTTTTGCCATTGCGCTTTCCTTTACGTCTTTCCTTTAGGGTGCCTTCACAACAGATATTAAGAATGAGGTTTGTTCGTAAATTTGTGCCTAGTCTTTTATAAAAATAATGTGCTATATATCTATTTTGTTACATGCTGCCTTGATTATACTCTGTCCTATAACACAATTCTACGAAATTTCCGAATAACCCTCGTAGTTAGTTTTTGAGTAAGGGAATAAGGCCGAAAACTGTCCTATATTTCATAGAAAAGAAACATCGAGAAATATTGGATAGTTTGAGGCGTTTCTCGCACTTAAAAATTCTCTCAATGTTATAATATTTGACATCACAAGCATGAGGAATTTGAATCATTCCTGATATCCTTTGTTGGAGTAATAGACGGATACCCTAAAAACACGAGGAAATGGAACTCTACATGGGTCTAATGCAAACACTGGAGGGCCAGATATTAACTAACTTAGACCATACATTCCCTCCCTCGTCCAATCAAATTGCTCGATTTCGCGAGTATAAATCCCATATACGGTGTACAGAAGCCGTATATCTCGGTGTATATATGCTCGTATTGCACGTAAAACACGGTGTAATGGCAAATTAAAGAATCGTGAGACATTTTTCTATAAACACCAGTCCTGGCATATGAGAGAGAGAGAGAGAGAGAGAGAATCACGTGACTTAAAATGTAAAACAAAACGACATTGTCGTTTTTTTTTTGCATTTAATGATAAACACAAATACGTAACAAAGAAAGCTCATCATCCTCTGTAATAGGGTCGGCTCGGTTTTTGTGGATGCCGATTCATGAGAAAAAAAAATCAACTGTTAAGTAGCAGAACAACCAACATGGCAAGCATCATATTATTATAATTATTATTATTATCATTATTAGTATTATATTGTTGTTGCTTTTATTATTATTATTATTATTATTATTATTATTGGAATATGATGTTGAGGATGAGTATAAGGAGAACATACCAATATTTGTCAGCTCTTTCATCCGACTGTCGAGTTGACGCCTAAACTCCGTAAAAGCTGGCTTCTTCATGTCAAATAGGCTGACGTCATCCCTCCCACACTCTTCGCGAAGATAACGTTGAATTGCTGCGGAAATGTTGTAAAGGGTATTTGGGGGGTATGGATTGCCATCTTTACGTCTACATTCTAATATAAATCTTGACAACCAATAATCCAGAATGGGTAAGCTTTGGCTGCTTAAATCCGTCGGAACAGAACCCATATCTCCAATAAGTGTGGCCGATTGCTCGTTTCTCCATTTTGCCCAGTCTTCATAACACATAATGGCCCAACAATTCTGTTTTCGTGTATTCTTTGGAATACGCTCAACCCTTCGCAATTGCAATGTCTCATCAGAAACAGCAGTTACATGGCTATAACGAAAGTCTTTTTCACTATTTTCCTCAGTAGTGAAAATGTCCTGGGTGGGCAAACATTCCAGTTGAGTTTTTGTCACATTTTCCACAGCACAAAACTGACTTAAGTCCATCTTTGTACAAGTACAACTAAAACTGTGTAAAGGGCTAAAATACGCAAACATACCGAGAAAAGCACGCTTTTGTTTTATTTACAAGCATACAATTCACGTGCAACGCGGACCAAGTGGAGACAAAATGAAATCTTGCAAATTGATTGGACGAGGGAGGGAAGATGGTCTAAGTCAGTTATACAACTCGTGCAGTGGTATATGGGATATATACCCTCGCTCCGCTCGAGGGTATACTTATTAGATCCACCCATACTTATTAGATGGATACAGTTCAATATTCAATATAATATACTGAAATAACAAAGGATTACGTCACGAAAATGTTACATTATGCCTAACTCTTTTCCTAAGGCACGCGACATTGTGAATATAATTTTGTACCATCCGCGCTAACTTGTCGCGATGTCGCGTTCGAAAGGCGCCGTCGCGACAACACCCCAGTTAACGCGCAGACGCGACAAACGTGTATACTCATATATCGCGCTGTTGTGACGACACTCTTATCCAGACATCGATGACAGTTATTACCTACCATAGAAATCAACCAACGTGTAACGTTTGATTATTTGCAGGTGTCATTACTCCTAGATCACTATGCTTTTTCTGCAATTGTTAGTTATTATCTGCAAATTGGCAATAGTGTCTTTATTTTTTACCGAATCTCCTCAGTGCGTATTTGACAATCTTTTTTCATCACTGTCAAGACTGAAAGATGCATATGTGAACACGTCTTTTCCGGAACTGGAAATGCATTTAGAAAAATATATAGCTGACCAATCCGCCCGTCTGATGGAGATCAAAAGGTATGTGATTTATGAAAAGCAATTTGCGTTGTTTTTTTTTTTTTGTTGTTTTTTATTTTTTTTATTTTGTATTTACTATTACTAAAATAAAGTGTACAAGTCTTACTTATCTTATCCTCATCTGCATCACCCTCAGTGGTTTCCGTTTTTTTCTCTGTATCTCTATTGTTTTCTTCAAATGTATTCTTTATTTTAAAGAAAATCGCGTATCGGGACAGTGGCGTATCAATTATACGGAAAGATAAACAAAGTAAGATATCAAATATGATATATTTTTTAAAATATATTTTTATTTTATAAACGATAGTATATACATTTGTATGAATATACCTTCTTTTGAACAATGAAACTACTTCAGCTGGGTCTAGGTAATGACACACCCTCTGGTCATAAACAAAATTTGTTCAAAGTATGAGCTTCTAGAACCAAGAAGTTATGGGCCGGACACGAATTCAGAACTTACGTAGCCTGTGACCATGATTTTGAGAAAACAACTTTGACAAAGCTTGTGTTTTGGTGTAAAATGTAACAGGTTTTTGCATATCTTCTAAACTGCATATTTGAGCATAAATAACATTAAGAGAATCAATCGAAACCGTTTCTTAGTGAACATTG
>CM037785.1:57669857-57683500 GCA_021229015.1 Solen grandis
AATTCTAATTGCGATTCTAGTTTATTATTATTTTTCTAACCCTTTTTTGTGAACGGCATAGCTCCATAATCTGAAAAGTCACAAGTATGAAATTTTAAGCAGTTATTACCACGTATTTGAAGATGATCCTAACGTTGAGAAAATTTTCATTTATGTCTTACTGTTCCCGCTAGGGGGCGTTTTGCATGAAATGTATCAATGGCTAATAACTCAGTTATTTGAGGTCTGATTCAAATGCGGTTTTTTGCATTCTGTTTCTTGTTGATAGCAAAATAAAACATCATAGGTTTCGAGGTAGGTGTCGCTGAATGTATTTGAGCTACAGAAGGTTTAAAGTTCGAACCTCGCAAAAAAAACTGTGCAAATGAGGGTAGGTCTACGAAAAACCTATCCATTTTTGTTAGAGATCAGATAGAAGAATTCTGTTAGCTGCAAATAAACGCACAAAATATATGGGGTGGCGAATTTAAGAAATGCATGGTTTGTCCTCTGGACACGGTCAAACTTCACTAAATTTTAGGAAAAGTTAAAGATTCAAAAACATGTTTTTTGTCGCTCCTGACTTTATTTTTCGTTCATTCTTCATGAAATTTTCACAAGTTATGTATTGTTATATCGGAAAGGGACTCACAATTAAAAAGTTAAAAAATAAATGAAAAGGTCAAGGTCATATTACGATTATTGTTTTTTTATTCGGCCCCAAATAGCTCAAAAACTAAAAATATTTCATGAAAGTATATGTACAAAAGTTTTAGGACTTGAAGAGGTCCTTCCCGTGATGTTTAGTTTTTGAAGATCGGACATGATTTGGTTATATTACGGAAGTCCAAAGTTTGATCCTTTTTTTTGGAATAATTGTTAAACAGTTTTTATGCTTCAAATTGTGATATATAAGAAATTGAATGTTCGACTAGTGTGACTTGTAGACTTGATTTGACTATTTGTTGCATTGCTAGGTACCTAATGATAAAATTTTAATCAATTTTGTTTCTCATTTTGCCGCTAGGGGGCGCTTAGCTTGAAAGCACTCTTCTACTTATAACTCAAAAAGTTGAAGTCTGATCCAAATGCGGTTTGTTGCATTATATTTATTGTTGATAACCTAATAAAATATGATAGTTTCAAGGTATGAGTGACTGAAAATATTTAAGTTAGTAATGGAAGGTTAAGAGTTCGAACCTCGCAAAAATGTGCAAATAAGTGTAGGTAAAAAACCTACCCATTTTTGTTAGAGATCAAATAGAAGAATTCTGTTTGCTGCAAATCATGTGCAAGACATATACGCACAATATATTTGGGATAGCGAATTTAAGAAATGAATGGTTTGTCCTCTAGAAACGGTCAAACTTCACTAAAATATTGGAAAAAAATAACATTTCTAAAACATATTTTTTGTCGCTCTTGACTTTATTTTTGTTCATTGTTCTTGATATATTCACACCTTATGTATTGTCATATTTCAAAGTACCTCACAATTGAAAAGTTAAAAAGAAATTTCAAAGGTCAAGGTCATATTACGATTATTGTGTTTTTATTTGGCCCCAAATAGCTCCAAAACTAAAAATATTTTATTGAGAGTATATGGACAAATGTTTTAGTTCTTGAAGAGCTCTTTCCAGTGATGGGGTCCTACCAATCCGCAATCCATGCGCCATCCAGGGTTCTATTTTTTGATGTTTAAATCCATTTTCAAAATTCACTTCAAGATCTCACCGGTGGGGGACTTGACGCCGTCCGGGGTTTGAAGACGCCACCCGTGTTATTTCAAGTCGTATTTGTATGAAATTTCACAGGTTGCTTTAAATAACATTTAACAACATTTGTGCAAATTTCATTCGAAAAATTTATGTTTTTATTGCATATTACCCTTTTTCCTCTTTTCCACGATATCGCGGATCTCGCACCTGTAAAGTTTGGTACGGTGCTATTATGCGGACACCAAATCCGGATCTAGTGTGTTCGTGCCTACCGGTTTATTTTAAAAAAGGAAAGAAACTATAACATAATATGTGTTAAATTCATTTAAATTGTTTTTAAAATCACCACCTATACTACGGCGGTCAGACTCAAATAGGAATATACGCTACTTTATAGTACCATCGCGTCACCCGAGTTTTTCTACTCCAGTATCATCGCGCCACCCGGGTTTCTATTGGTCATATCAATATGAAAATTTGCCAAAACATAGAGAAAACTATATCCTAAAATGTGTGTAAATGTCATTTCAATATTTTATTCTTAAGTGCACTTTTTTTTTAAATCCCACCCTATACCACGGCGGTCAGACTCAAGTATGAATATAAGCTACCATAGAAACACCGCGACATCTGGGTTTCTATCGGTCATATCAATATTGAAATTTGCCAGAGTCAGGCTGCACATTTATTTTACCCTGTAACATGCAAAAAATGTTTTAAAAGTTTCATGTCCTGACAGTGGGATTTAAATTTCAGTGAAGCTTTTTAGTTTGATGTATCAAATAATTATCACACTTTAATACATAATTTGAACTCGGAAATTAACGCGGATGGTAATGTAGACAGCCTTACTTCTATCTTGACAGATTTTCTATGTAACTATGGACGTAAATACTTTGAAAAATCACCGCGTAAACCAAAGACCTGTGTCATTGATGATAAATTTCAAAATGAATGGTATGATGATGAATGCAAACGGAAATATGATATTCATAAAAATGCTGTCGAATTTAATTTTACACTGTCAGAAAACGATAAGGTTATATTAATTCAGGCAAAAACGGGTTACAAATACCAATGCAGGAAATCAGAAAATGCTTTTAATTATACAAGAAGTAGAAAAATGAAAATCACCAAAAGAATTCTGGAAAAAATTCCGACAACCCAAACAAAATAATGTAGGGGGTGCAATATTCAACGACGAATGTATGGATTATTTTAGTAAACTCATGTCAAGTGGGGAAGGTGACATAGACAGCAAATAAGCTGATTATGTCAGAGATAACAATTCTGGTTCAGAACATGTTACGTTTGAGTCACTTGACCGACAAATCACTGATGAAGAAAATTTTTTAATGCTTTTAAAAAGCTCGGCTCCAATAAGGCCTCCTTCTTTGATAATATATTATACGAATATTTTAAAATGTCTAATTATTTTCGTCGATATCGTCCTAATTCGTCGTATAGGCATTCAAGATAAGTACTTTTTCTGACCGAGAGTATTTTTCTTAAAAAATTTACATGCACTTGTTCAATATATTGTGCTACCCAAAGACTTCAGAGCCGTAATTTGGAACTGAGCCTGAACTAAACTGTCAAATAGGTTACATTTATCACGTATACTTAAATCAAGTTGATTATATATCACATTGCTTTAGACTATAAAGTTCATGTACTTAATATAAACAGCCACCCAATGATTTTCTTAAAACTACTATTTTTGGGAACTGAAAACTATGTTCTTTCAGAATATGTATGGATAAATAACGTAAAGGCATTTGTGTCGTTAAAAGTTTTTGAAAAAGAAAACGACGTTCCAAAAATTCACCAACGCGGGTTGTAAAACGAAAATAAATTGTGAATTCGTTTGATATATTCCAGGTAAATATTTACTTCATCTATATAAGGTAATTATTCATCTCAAATGTGAAGGACACATTGCACTTTGTAAAAATAGGACACCTGTCACAAACCTGTAGGAAAATATTTCAGAGATACTATCTAGTACATTGTACTTCCCTTAACAATACTAGGAAATGTTATGCTTATAGAATATGATATGTGGAATGCAACTATACTTCTAAAATGTGAAGGTCATGTTGCATTTTATGAAAGATATAAACTGTGACACCAACATTCAGGGAAACGTTTACCCGGATACATTTTTATGAAATATTACACTAAAATGGGGAAAAATCACGCCTAATGCGATTAATTACGAGAAAAAGCTTACAAAACAAAGTTTTCCTTATTTGTTCATAGAAATGTGTATCCAGAATGCATAAACAAGTACGTGCTCAGTTGATCATGGTGCAAGCATGAATGCACATTTTGCTTGAATTTCAACAACAGGGTGACACTGTCAGCAATACTTTATTCTTAACCGGCCCATTGGCCGAGTTTTTAGAGCTTAACATAACCGTCTCCTTTGTTATTTTGTAGTGTGGTATCATATCACGTATCTTCGGCGTGATATCGCAGTGAGAAAACACTTATTTATGTCAAAAAAATATAACTGAAATAATGTCGGTGAAAAGTTTAAGCAGACACATTATTTTTATCCTTCCAGGTACTGGTTAGAGGTAGTCTCTATGTCTTGATCTATAAGTACATTTCTAGTCTCAACCGATCAATACAAGGCAATAGCAATAACCGATATATAGTCTGGTCCCTGCATGTTTGCCGCCCAACAACCAGCTGTTGAGTTAATACCCTAATATACATACAGAACAAAGGCATATTTATATATCCAATCAGGTCAGAAGTGGGGCCATAATGGGCACTTTGGAGAACAGAAAAATAAACAATGATTGTTTCAGATTTTTTCTTTTCAGATTTTAGCCACACTCTCAATACAATATATACTTATAAAGATGAGTTTAAACAAAATGGACATATGAAACGAGAGTAGAGTATAAGTTTACATTTCATCGTCCTGTTAATTTAATACAAGTAGTTTTAACAGATATATATTTATGTATATTGATTCATTAATGTCTATATCAGATCCAGTATAAGATATAAAAACGTTATTTAATTAGTAATTAGTTAAATTAAGTTTGTAAAGGGTTAGGGAGAATTCATATAAACTGTTCTCTATTACATAAAAAAAGAGTGTTTTTTTTTAAAATTATTCTATAGAAACATAGTTACTTGTTGTTGATATATATTTTTAAAAAATATTATTTTTCTAAACTGCTGAACAACAGTTGTGTAAATCAAACTTGAAAATTTAAGAAAACCTGGTCTGATTTAAGACCTTTCTTTCAAACACTGCTAAAGTTTGTTATACTTTCTTATTAGAAATTTTGCATACAGTTTACAAAAATGTCATGCGTCTTTGTTAAATAATTTTCCATCTCAAATTTAGTCTTAACTAGTGGTGTATGCCTAAGTATGAAAAATATAAACAAAATGTACACTCCGGTTTTGGACTTATGGACATTTTTCTTATTTAAAGCTCGGACATGAAACTTTTTGTGAAAAAGAAGGAATTCTAAATACTATGTTTTATTTTTTTATGGAAAGTCTGTTGTTATTGATTGTCGTTAAAAAACAAAAAACATTCGGCAAACAAACCTTACATGTTAAATTATTGCTTTGACTCAAAATATTTGAAATGCGTAATAAATTGCTACCCTACCCAACCCATTTTAAAGACTAGTTTAACCATTACCAGGTTAGGGTGCTCATACAAGTGTCGCTAAAATATCCATAATTCAGAAATTAATTTCAAAGTTTACCAAAATTTCAAAGTGGCATATTGGTTGATCTTGCCAAATTTAAAAGAATTTTACCGAGTGGTTTTGATATTATTCTAGGTAACATATTTGTTATTTAACTTAGCGTTATTTATAAGATAAATAACTATACAAACTTTAAGGAAAGCCTAACACCTTTTGTGTCACCTGCTGTAACAGAGGGTACACAGGGTAAACACTTCTGTGTCGTCTTTCTGCATGTGTGTCTTTCTGTCACCTTTTTTTATTCTGTAATAACTCTTGCTCTACTCATGCTATTGATATGAAATTTCACTGTTGAACAAAGCTTGACAAGACGAATTGTCATGCACAAGTTCCATAACTCTTGCATCACCATCTTATAGTTATTCCCTTTTTTCTGTCTGTCGCTTTTTTCCGCCACGCTTATTTATTCTGCAATCACTATCAGCCTCATTACTTAGAGCTTTGATTTGAGAAGGGTGTCAAAACTTATGTCTCTATAGTAACTTCGATTTTTGTTCCGTTCAAAAATTCGCTTTTGATTTGTTGAAAAATGGGTAAAACTATTTTTTTTTGCGGCGGGGGCGTCCCCCGCCTGCAATGGTATTAAACCGCTTTTCAGACACATGTCACTTTCTTAGAGTTCTACAGGAATTGTGCCAACAGATTTAGAATACTGCATAAGATCGATTCCAATATCCGTTTTGTTGTTGTTGTTGTTTCAATCTTTAATATTGTCGAGAAGCCTTTGTTATTAACTTTGTTGCGTATGTGTTTGTAGTAGTAGCAAATGAGGTCTAGTGGGGGAGGGTCCGGAGGGTCCAGTCCCAGATCTGGGTAAGTAGGTCAAACCTACGCCATCATGGTCAATGACCTAGGACACCGACTGCGCATGCTCATGATTCAAGGTTAAGGTTGAATTGTGGTCAATGATCTAGGTCACCGACTGCGCATGCTCCTGATTCAAGGTTAAGGTCGAATTAAGGGTATCCTATTTAGGTCATGTCTGCGCATGTCCATGATTCAAGGTTAAGGTTTTGTCTATCGTTACAAGTATAGACACTTCTGTTCCAAATTAGATAAGAGAGTCATTTTAATTTCTCGAATCATAAAAGTACTTCGTTACGAATTATACAAGGTCGCCTTATTTCATTCTTGTTAGATGTCAGACTCAAAAACGAAAATCGACATATGGAGATGGTTAAACGACTCAAATACTTTTGACGATTTTAAATTGTATTGACCGAAATGGCAAAAAAGCATCATATATGCATCAATATCGTTGCTTTGAAGCTAAATGATTGGAAGGAATACGTTGTCTATAATACTAATGTTGTAAACTATATATTTGACTTGAAAAATGGTGGCTGTTTCGAAAATACTTTGGGGAGTACCGATCCATACATGGATAAACATGTAGAGTTATGTCTGTGCGATTTGTAAGAGAGTGTGAAACCAGATGATCTAGGTCACCGACTACGCAAGCTTGTGATTCATAAACTAGGAGATGTCACCTGGTCAGTCAAAACATCAACCGCGCATTATTAAGGTTACGTCTGCGCATGCTTCAGATTGGGTCAAGGTTGAATTTTGTTTAAACCTCAAAGAACATCATACAGCACCATGACAAGCTCTTGGTTGTGAAATATTGGATTGAACTTTTAAGTGAAAAACATTATTGTATTAATATTTTTTATGTTAAAGTTCTAAACAATTTGTTTTAAAGCTATGTAACTCTGTCACCCTTATTTGATATAATTTTATTCACACCTTTTAAAACTTTCGTTACAATGATAACAGCACTTGGTCAGTAGAGACATCCAACCCCCACTCCAAAGTTGACGTTGCTAGGACAACGCACTCTATTCACACGCAGGTGGTCATCCCGCCGGAGCTGATTCTCCAAGCGATAGAGAGGTCATGACACAGCGTTCAGAGTGGAGTTGTTCTAAAGCGGTGTTAACAGTCTTTCTCTTTTTTCTCTCCATCATTGTATAGAACTAATCAGTGAAGTTTTCAATTATTATAATATTAGAGTATGATTTAAATAATATACTCTACTAACAAAATAGTAAAGAGTTTTTACCACAGTTTAAAACAACATGTTTATGATTCTTTTCTACTTCTATCTTTATAATTAGACTGTTAGTTAAAATGAATTTCTGTGGTTTTACACCCGACTACAAATCCAAATGTAATGGATGTTTTAACCGGGTTGGAGGACATAGATTATTATCTTACCAGGTGAAAAGTATTGATTTTACCACGATATAGTAGCCATCAGTGAACTAGCCAGAGGTTATTAACCTTTGAATAGTCAGTCCTGACATCATCAATTAGTCATTCACCTTTATTAACAACTACTGTACTTTATGACACATGACACATAATTATAAGGAGAAAGAACAAACTCTGTCTTGAACAATCATGGGACAGAGTTGACTTGGTGATATGTTTTTTACACACAAAAAAAAATGCTTTGTTTTTATCTCTTAGTGACTAAAGTACTAACCGTGAAATGTTAATTCAAGTACACATTGATTATTTACAATAACCTTTCTTAAGGTGATCTGTTCAAGCAATAAAGGTCAGTTACCCTTATTGTCAAGGGTGATATAAGCAGATTTGTAATTTTGGAGGGAAAAACGTTTGATTACTCAACAAAATTTGTAAGCACATAACAAAGTTCATGGTCACAGTATCTTTTTCTCATAAGAAAGTTTGAGGTGTAACTTGAATTTATATTTATATATAATAAACTGGTGTAAAAGAACAAGAAATTTGTAATACTTTCTTGAACATTGTATGTCATGACAAATTCAACTAAACATACTCATTAATACAGAAGATTATACTGGAGACAAAGTAAATTATTTGGGAGTAATAAAGATAGTTTTTTTAAAACTTGACGTAGTCTCCATTGTATTCTTTTGTAGTGGGATGTGTTTTTATTTTAAATTAAAGTGTATGCCGTTTAAAAGAAAATTTCTACAATCATATACAAAATGCGTTAAATGTATGTTATGTATGTACCTGTTACACACACACACACACACACACGGTGCATGAATATAAAAAGGGGGAGACTATGAAGTGAATTTGTGGTCCTGAAAAGGACCGTGATTTTTCCAGGGTTTAATCAAGGATTGGATGGTGGTGGTTTATAGGGAAATGTTTATCACAACATTCATCTCCCATAATGTCGCAGTTGTGCTGTTGTCCCTGTTCTGATAAAACACAGCAGCACTTAGTGCATTCTATATAGCATGGACTTCCACACTCAGAACATTGCCCGTTCATTACTGGATTCATATTGAAAATGATTACAGCTAGTTATGCATTTTCACACTCGTTTTAGGAAAATAAAGGTGCTGTTTTACTTTGATAGTACGCACTTGCTAATTAAATCGACATCTTTATGATGCAACCATTAATTTATTCACATAATACTTATCACACAAATGCAACTAAACATACTCATTAATGCAGAAGATTATACTGGAGACATGATTTGAAATTTTGGGTTTAATATAAATAATTTGTTTTATTATAGTTGTAGTCTACAATGTATTCTTCTGTAATTGAGTGCGTTTATTCGAATTTACTTAAGCGATGTACGTATTTCATACGTGATTAAATACAAATAACCACACACACACCGCTAGCGAATGTAAAGATACTGCAATAAAACGGTATCTACTTCCCACTCACCATGTGTTTATAGAGATGAAGTATTGATCAAATTTTCACCCAATTGTTGGACTTAGTGTAGTTTAACGCTTTATCAGTAAGCGCTGTTTTGTGTATTTCAACCGTTAAATGAAAAGGTGAAAATACTCGTTGTCAACAGTATTTCCTATTTGCCAACCATTCTCGATAAGCAAATATTTTCTTTCTCACTTTTTCAACTAATGATATTCAAGAAGTACAAACACATTTGTTTCTAAAAACTAGATTTTATTTTACAATCAAGGAATATGTACACATAAGAAATACACAACAGTAAATGATAAGACAACATTCACTTATGCAATGCAGACTTAATTATAAAACATGATCTTGGGAACAAATAGAACTAAATCAAGCGGAAACAATAACAGTAAAACAATGATGATGGTATTTAACAAACGTCAATCAACACAGAGTTTAAGGAATTCTGTAATGTCCATAAGCAAGACTGGAAATTCCATCTTCCACCCAGTACCTTTTATCATCGAAAGCACTCAAAGAAGTTTTGTTTATTTTATCACAATACATAATATGGTAATCACTTCGTAATCCATACATTGTATGTTTAGATTGCGTATTGTTTAATAATGTGTGCTTGTAATGTTCATGCATTATTTCTTTTTTCATGACTACACGAGAAATACCTTTACACCGTTTTTCATTCACTTCTATACCGTTTTTATCATAAATATAGCTGTACATTTTAGGACGCAATGCCACAAATTCCTTCATAGGCACACCACCTAACACCAATTTGTATTTTCCTCACATTGGTAAAAAGTGGGTGATTTGTAGGATAGTTAGAAGTGTCATATAAGTGAATACTCTGCATCATATCTCTATACACATCTTCTGTCTCCACATAAAACATGAAACTATCGGTGTCGGTTGCTAACAATGTTAATTTATCTTGATATTTGGGTTTTAGATGATTGTAATAATAATTATACATAAGATACTTGGCTAAATCTAATATCACCATGCCACAGTACACAGGTTGAACAAAGTTAACTTTGGTATTATTACACTCAACACCAACGAGAACTTCGCTGAATAATTTCATACGTTGGAACGTGGGTCTAGCAGCATATTTTCGCATTTTTTTCTCGGTGTGTGCCAACTTGATATCCACATATTTGCGACAGTTTTGCAACGTCTTCCCTGAAAATACAGAAATTAACACAATACAAGTAAATGGAAGCAACTAGTAATTATTCCTGTTACTTTTAAGTAATGACTCAAAGAGTGAATGTTCTTGTATAAAAAATATAAACAATTTCTTTGTAACAAAACTGATTGCTTAGCGTTTTGAAGTGAAAGAATACTACATAATATATTTGTACACAAAATAGTTAAAACATAATTACCGAAAATAGCATTATTCATCAGTTTGTAGAAATCTTTTTCAAATTCTGTTTGGGCTACTTTCCGACATTCAGTGTTGAAATCAATGTAGGATTTAAGGTATGGTTCTTGTCGAAACTGTAGTACCCTGTGGATATGTTTGATTCTCATACCTAGTTGTAGGTAGAGCTGGAGTGTGCGATAATGTACAACATAATTGTTTTTATCATTCAATGTCAACATCAATTTCTCTACTTTTGATCGAGTGGGATGAAAACCTTGTTTATCTTCTGTCCCATGTAGTTGTTTCCACAACGTTTTAGAATATGGAGATAATTCATCATCATCTACATGTCTTTTTTCTGGACAGAGAGGATAATCGTTGGTAAATCATGTAGAGATGATGGATATTCTAATGATGCTTCTAAGATGTACCCAATATCGCTGTTTTCTTCTACTGTGGGGATATTTAGTTGTCTGATTTCTTGTTCACTAAGCCATTTGAAATCAGAATGTGGGAGATATTGACTCATAGCCCATCCGTACGAATTGTTGGCATCCTCATAACAGAGGTAGGATGTAGGTTTTGAACAGTCATAATCTTTCAAATAAGGGTTATTGGCGGTTTTCAGTCGATTGGATACTTGTGACACACCGCCACGGACACCTTTTTCAATAAACAACACCATATCAATATCAGTCAATAGCTCCAATTTCATACCAGTCATTTTCAAGCATGCACTCCAACTTAATCCGGGCGCTCCATAATAATGAGGAGGGTCTAAATTGTATTTGGAGAGACACACATTTCTAAACTCTTCAAACACACATGCTAGTAAACTCACATCTGTCTTCACATATGTCACCATATAATCCTCCAGAGTGTCCATGTGTAGAGAGTTGAATACATTACATGCGTGTTCATAATCTTCTTCAGATATTGTTTGTTTGGTCAAGTCTGAATAGAATGCATCACGTGGTGGTAGATGTGTTTCTATTAGCCTTTCCATAGAATCCATATACTGATAGGGGAACACACCTTTTCTCAATAATAAATCTGCATGTGCTTTGTTGGGAAAGTCTTCATAAAACATTTTGAAACATTGGTTACCACCTAACTTAATATTTTCTACTAATTTGTCTAAGCTTGAATTCATAAACTGGAGAGAATCAATAAATTTTAAAGATCCGAGTGAGAATGAAATGTATTTCTCCATGTTATTTGCTATCACTTTAATGTTTCTGTCTTTGAAAAGGCCCACAGACTGCATGATCAGGTGGGAATCATACCCCCGTAAATTATGAAACACAACAGGAATAAAATCCGCTTGTTTACAATTGACATTGCATACATTGTGTGCAGCACCGATGAATTTCCCTGTTAGATGATTATGGTGTCGTACAACTCTCCCATATTGTTTATCGTAGATGGAAAGCACTTTGTCACAAATACAACACTTGTTTGTATTTTCAAATTCTGTTTGCTCTTCTTGCGTTAAATTCATAGGTTGTATAGTTTCTAAAATAGATTTGATGTGTTCTTGTTCTTCAATCATACAATGTAAAAATTGTTGACTAGCATCTTGACCAACATAAGACACCATAGGTTTGGTATACTGTGAATCTTCACACACTACTTTATAAGCAAATGCACATGGTGTTTGTTTTGCTACATGATTTTTATTTAAACATAGATAATGAATGGTATGCGTAATGATTTTTCATAATCCTTGAATTGCAAGATATTGTCACCAGGTTGCGGTAATTCCACCTTTTGTGGTCCATTGGTAGAACAATAACCCACATGATTATCCAACAATTCCTGTCGTACAAACCCATGTAAACAGTAGGGGCAATAAAAGTTTGGGCGATGTGATGACTTCGTTCTGTGAAGAAACTTGTTCAAATTCTGTGTCAAACAATAATGTGTTTTGTCACCAGCTTGTAAATACAACAAGTTCACATGATAAAACCTTCCTTTTGTTTTGTTATTTTCATAGGAAATATTTCTTTTTCTTCAAACCCAAAAACGTTTACTGAAATCTGTGGGTTCTGTTGTTCAAATTTGTCAATTTTAGAAATAGACACGGGTGATAGAATGTCTTTCATATTGAGTTCGTGCTCATATTGCATATAATCATTAGCATTTGTTGATTTACTTGGGTGTAAAGCAGCCAAAACACTCCATTGAAAACACTTCTGATCTTCATTTTTGATATTCAATATAGAATTGTTGTTTTGTAATGTTTTAGGTAACGGAATATAGCTACTGGCTTTCAACGGTGTATATTTAACAGTGTGAATTTCAAGATGTAACACCTTTTTTAACACCCAACCAGATCCATTACGCATAAATTCCTCTAAACTTTTGAGTATTTTCTGTAGCGCTTCATTCAGGTCGTGCTCGTTGTAAGTGTCCGGGTTTAACAATATGTATGTTCGACTTCTAAAGTGAGGTGTTGACACAGTATTATCTCCATCAGCGTTAAAGCGTTCCAACTCTATTTGCACAGTTAAATACCACTTGATAGGTTGTCGAGATACCCTTGATAACAAGTATTCTTGAATAAGTAGACGGGTGTTGGCTAAGAATCCAAGTAAATCGTTTTCTTCGGATCCTTGTGGCTCTATGGTGGCAATTTCGGCACTGTTATTCAATGCATTGGTTATAGATGATTTTCGATTTTCACCAGGTAATGGTGATTTTCGATTTTCACCCGATAATAGAATTTGATGTATTAAAGCATCAAATTTGAGTTATCAGATGGGGCTACTTTCGTATTGTTAAGTTGCGAGCGAGTAAGACGACGTTGATATTTCTGCCATGTTGTATTAGTCTTTTTCTCAAGACGATGTTGATATTTTCAGTTTAGAATTAGGTTTGAGAATTATTCTCCTCCTTTTCTTCCTTTTCCTGTGGCATTTGGAACGGGTGAACATTCTTGTGAATTGTAGCAAACAAATTTTATCATCGTGGTTTTAATCTTCATTCTTTTCTCAAAATATCTCTGCATTTTTTCTAGTATAAGAACTTTTTCATCGTTTGTTGCTATTTTTGTAGGAAATTATGTCTTACTTGTGCGGATGGTTGTGGATCTTTGTTTGGTACGCGGCCGTTGTAGAAATGGCGCGTTTCCCTCTTCCATTCAAT
>CM037785.1:57683600-57733600 GCA_021229015.1 Solen grandis
CAGACAGACTGACACACACACAAACACACTATCACCACAACCATGTATACAGCTATATTCGTAACAGTGCATTGACTAAGTGCACTATGTCGAGGAATTTAGGTAGGTAGTTTAACCGAGTAGAGATGGTATGTTACGTTGAAAGTTTAAGCCAGTACATTTGGCGTCCAGCTATGTTCAAACTACCCGTGCTGCACGTGATTCAAAGTATTGTATTGTATAAAGTTTTATGTGTATTGGTCACTCTCGGTGCGATTACCTGGCGGTGAGAAAGTGTCTAAGCGTTTATGAGGTGTTCGGGACCTTGCCACGTTTGTAACTACAAAATATGTCTTTACGGATATGGCAAAACCTATGTGAAAGCAGCAATTAACCATGTTGTTTTTCCCTGTATGTCGAGAGTCCTAGACGCTGCTGATAGTCAGTATGATGTCAGAGTTGTTGCTGTGGTATGCTTGTCGCCTCGTGATGTGTGCCCAATGGAGCCGTGACTTAGGGATGTCCTTGGTGGGAGATTGTATTATGCCATTGTGGCTTCATTGTATTGCATCAACAAGCCCTTTGTTGTAAAAGAACGTGTGTGGTAATAGTACCTGTGTGGTAACAGTACCTTTGTTGCAACAGAACCCGTGTGGTAATAGTACCTGTGTGGTAAAAGAACCTATGTGGTAAAAGTACCTGTATGGTGAAAGAACCTATGTGGCAATAGTACCTGTATGGTAATAGTACCTGTGTGGTATCAGTACCTTTGTAGTAACAAAACATGTGGTAATAGTACCTGTGTGGTAACAAAGCCTGTGTGTAATAACTCAGAGGTATACACATTAATTGTTCTAGATGGTGACTAGTATTTTATGTTATCTGCTTGGTGGCATAATCTTAGTTAGACAGTTACTGGATGCGTACCCTGTATGGAATTGATTAATATAATAGATTATATGATTCTATAATTTGACAATACATGCATATATTACATAAATATACTTGTATTACTGGCATAGGTGGGAAGGTTGTTTTACTATGGTATTTGGTTACAGTGGTTGTGTTTAACTGATTTGTAAGGATCCGTGATTTTATTCATATATATATATATATGTATACGAGTATATTAATCTCGCATATTTCTTGTCAGTTCATATGGTATATGTAAATGTATTTGATATGTAAAGTAATATAGTAGTCTTGTATATGTGTAAACATTTATTTGAATAAAATATTAGATAATTGTAAACAGTCTCGTTGCTATATACCCATCCAAAAGAACCGAGAGAGGTGTTTTCTTATAAATCGTGACACACTACAAACAAATGGTGTTGTCTGATAAAATGCTTCATACGCTATTTCAAACAAAGATTAATGATATCATGAACATGTTTTTTTAGCGTTTTCTCTTTAATCTTCAAATCATTATTATGGGGGGACATATTGTTCTTGTCGGAGTTGTCTGGCCGTCCGTCCGTCCGTCTGTCTGTCTGTCTGTCTACCTGTCTTTCTGTCCGTCTGTCTGTCTGTCACACTTTTTGTCCGGAGCATTACTCAAAAGTTATTACAGCTATAAACTTGAAACTTCACAGGTGGATAGATCTCATTGAGGAGAAGTGTCGTGCTCAAGAACTGTAATACTCAATATCAAATTTTCGGAGTTATTGCCCTTTGTTAAATTTTATACTTATTTTTGTCCGGAGCATAACTCACATTGTATTAAAGCTATTAAATTGAAACTTCACAGGTGGATAGATCATATGGAGGAAAAGTGTACTGCAAAGAACCATAACTCTGCGCCTCAAATTTTTGAAATGATTACCCTTTTTTAAATATCATACTTATTTTTTCCAGAGTGTAACTAACAAATTATCCAAGCTATTAAGTTGAAACTTCACAGGTTGATAGATCTCATTGAGGAGAAGTGTCGTGTATATGCGTAAAGGTAATATTGAAGTTGTGTTTTTCTGACTTTTATATCTTCACACTGCGTCTCATACATACAAACATTCATACCCTTATTGCAATGTTCCTAGATTTAATTCAATCACCTTATGCAGTGTAGAAAAAGAATTGAACTATCAAGGAATATGGTTTCCCTCCGATTAACTGCATGTATAATCACGTGCAAGGGATTAGTATCAGGTTACAAAGATAAGTTCTCTCTGGATCCTTCATGTGTTCACCGAAAGGCAGAAATGAACGATGGTAAAACATTTAATGAAGACCTAACCAAAACATCAGAAAAAAAGTATTTCATAGTTTCATAACTGGTGATGAAACAACATAGTTCTATATTTCATAAGCCCGAATGGATAGTTGCTAACAGGATTTGGGCTCTGAAACATGCCAAAAACGAACACTCACAGCAAAGAAGGTGTTATACGCCATGATAGTAAGAAATTGTAATGTAAGAGAACTTAACTCTCATATTTTAATCACTTTTTCAGTTACAAACTTTTAATGCTACCTAGGATTGTTTTTTTAACCTTTACAAATAAAAGTAGTACTTGTATCTTCGTTCAATGAATGTAACAGTTCTGCTATTTCAGTGTTTACATTTTGCATATATAAAGCTTATTTTCTAAGTAAAGAATGGAACAATTTTATATTCTTCGTTAATTAAAACAGATTTTTATTATTAGTGAAATAATGATAAGGAAAAAGTACAAATATGATTAGGTGGTTTTATTTGATTACTATGTTGAATCTCTGAAGGGATTAAATTTGATAATGATACAATTAAAACATTTATAGGTTTAGATATATTTTGTATTATACAAAATTATTGTATGATCGTAAGGGTCACTGGGGATGACTCCAACTTCATGATTCCATAAGACGTGGTAAATCAACAGTTTCACACGTTACACAAATAGTCGGGCAGTTTATTGAAGAAACACCTTAATAAGGAGTCACTCACCATATGAGATTGTACAAATAGTCGGGCAGTTTATTGACTTGACTAGACTTGACTTGACAATTTGAGTTTACCGTCGCTTCGACATTATTTCAGTCATATAGCGACGTCCAGCTAATTACAGGTGGAGGAAGACCCCAAATGCACGGAGGCATATTTTGCACCTGAACAAGAATCACTCACCATGTGAGATTGTACAAATAGTCGGGCAGTTTATTGAAAATACACCTTAACAAGGAGTCACTCATCATATGAGATTGTACAAATAGTCGGGCAGTTTATTGAAGATTCAACTTAACAAGGAGTCACTCACCTTGTGAGATTGTACAAATAGTCGGGCAGTTTATTGAAGATACACCTGAACAAAGAGTCACTCACCATATGAGATTGTACAAATAGTCGGGCAGTTTATTGAAGATACATTTGAACAAGGAGTCACTCATCATATGAGATTGTACAAATAGTCGGGCAGTTTATTGAAGATACAACTTAACAAGGAGTCACTCACCTTGTGAGATTGTACAAATAGTCGGGCAGTTTATTGAAGATACACCTGAACAAAGAGTCACTCACCATGTGAGATTGTACAAATAGTCGGGCAGTTTATTGAAGATACACCTGAACAAGGAGTCACTCACCATGTGAGATTGTACAAATAGTCGGGCAGTTTATTGAAGATACACACCTGAACAAGGAGTCACTCACCATATGAGATTGTACAAATAGTCGGGCAGTTTATTGAAGATTCAACTTAACAAGGAGTCACTCACCTTGTGAGATTGTACAAATAGTCGGAGAGTTTATTGAAGATACACCTGAACAAGGAGTCACTGACCATGTGAGATTGTAAAAAAAGTCGGGCAGTTTATTGAAGATAAACCTTAACAAGGGGTCACTCACCATATGAGATTGTACAAATAGTCGGGCAGTTTATTGAAGATACACCTGAACAAGGAGTCACTCACCATGTGAGATTGTACAAATAGTCGGGCAGTTTATTGAAGATACACCTGAACAAGGAGTCACTCACCATATGAGATTGTACAAATAGTCGGGCAGTTTATTGAAGATTCAACTTAACAAGGAGTCACTCACCTTGTGAGATTGTACAAAAAGTCAGACAGTTTATTGAAGATACACCTTAACAAGGAGTCACTCACCATGTGAGATTGTAAAAATAGTCTGGCAGTTTATTGAAGATACACCTGAACTTCAACAGCGGCACGTTGCCCTGTATGTCCATCACCGGCTCGACTGTCAGGTTCACAATGGTGTAGGCTGGAAGCAATGACGATGGCCACTCTGCAATTTAAACGTTAAACAAATCTCAACTACTATCGGACTAACTGGCTCGAATTCCACCATTATACTTAGTGCTAATAGGTACTCTTACCCTTACATGAGGTAGGAACCCATCATCCATTCCTATTTTATTAAATATATTAGACACTTTGTTTGACATAAATATTTACCATACTGACAAACAATTTTATTTTTGTTTAAAAATAGTTTAGTGTTTTATACGAAAAACAAGAGTTAAAACATATGTTTCAAAATATTTAAGCATATTGTAGCAATAAGGAAGGTTGGTGGATGACACACATTATGTTATTGTTGATATTGAAGAAGGCTGCATACTTACATCAAACCCTTATCGACAACAAATTTAAATACAGAACAGCCACCACATTAAACTCTAGATTTTGTTGTTGGTTTTCTTTAAATAAAACATTATTGTTTGTTTATATGAATTAAGTATCCACGACAGAGCGGATTAGGTGTTCGACATATAACAGTCATATCAAGGAAATACATCCATCTCGTTCTATTTAAAACAATCATCATTCCTAATACAAAACAAAGAAGGTATACATTCTGTATACAATCACATTCCATGTTATAGTAAAATGAATGTCAAATAGACATATTTGTTGTCTATAAGGTAAGTCATTCCTTAAATAAGTCAAAATATCATATGTTGATTCCTAAACAAAATAAACACTAAGTAGTCAAGTCTTTGGCTTGTTAAAAGTTTTATTAAAGTAGCTTCATAATTACATAAATATGTTTCATGGAACTCGAATTGCGAAATCATATTATCTGATATTTTTTATTGCAGGTGATCAAAATTATGCTCGAACTTGAAAAGAAAATGAGGCAATTGTACCCAAAGTTGATACAAAATTTTCATCTGCAAATTAATTAAAAATTAAGTGCAATAACCGTCTGCCACATTTATACTACATGTAAAATGAAACAAGTGTGATGAGCACATGATCCAAACAAGTTTGCAATATTTTTATTCACTTTATAAAGAGTGTCTGAGTCAATAATAAGAAATTCTATATGTGCTCAGAATTCAAGACCTGTGACATACACGTTTACTTTCAAGAACAGATCGAGTGCGTGTAATGTCAATGGGACGCTTTTTTCTCATTATCCTGCTCGACAAAACTTGATACTAAAACCAAGTGGATCAAGTCATTTCCGAAACTTTACTGAGGTATGTGGAGAAAATACTTAAATCGAGTAGCACTAATATCTATTTTTTTGGACCTTTTTTTTTTATTTATTTATTTTCCTTTTTGGAATATCATGTTTTGCATTGATTTAATTCACGGATAACCGGTGAAAATTTTTTCTTCTACTCTCCCTCGTTAATGTAAGTAATTTTTTTCTTTCCCGACAAATAAACTTGGCATGTGTAGGTCAAATTACACGGGAAAAGACAATATTTGTAAAAAACCACAACGGGGAAATCAGATAAGTATATAATAAAGTATCCCCCAAAATAAGGGCTTGCGGTACCACATTACACGTTCCGCAATATGGTTTTAAGTTATAGGTATCGAATTCGTAAGTGACGTGAGCGCATGCGCGAATAATAAATGTGATCAGTCATGTGACGACACAGGAAAACAGAAATTCAAAATAAAGGTTTTATAATGCTAAAGATAGATTTAAAACCGCTTGCCTCTGATAGAGAAACCACCCACTTTTTCACAATCACGGAAGATATACGAATATAGATAAAAATCAAATTCTCAGTCAATGATCATCTGTGAACGGGCTGATTTAATGTCGATGCGATAGTATTACAATCCTATTGCGATGCCAAACTAAGTTTTTGATTGATTACATGTTGGATTTAACGTTCGACCAACAGTAGTTATTTTATTTCTGTCTACCTGAGACAGATAAAGTGACTTTCACGCTGGGAGAGACGCCCAGTTATATAGTGTCACGCCCAATAACGTTATCTTGACACTTGGCTATCTAGTTCAAGAACTACCCTTATATGTTGAAAATACTAGGACCATTTTAACGAAGCTGGTGTGTAACTGCATGATCAGGTGTTGGATGCTTAACCCACGCGGCCACCAGGCTCGTTACGGCAGATAAAAGTCTGAAGTATACTACAAATCCTCGGAGGCGGGCACCTGGGTAGAAGTACTATATATTTTTACAAATAAAATATATCCCTGAGATAAAATTGTGATTCCAACTCAAAGCGATAAGGGTCTAAGTGATAATGTGCCAGCGACTTTAACCACTGAGTCGCCGAGCCCTTTCACCCACTATATTTCTGATAAGAAGGTGTTATTAATAAATTGCATGTTTAGCAAGTTTCTAATCTTACGTATATAATAGTAATAGTAATCATTGGGTTATCATACAAATTGCTATCAAAATGACCATAAAGCAACAAAAAATGTTCTTGTACAGTTCATACAGTAACTCTCATCCTATAAAGACACGTAATCAGAACCTTACCTTGTCCTGGATGGTCCGTAGTACATTGATTCTCTAATGTACACTGTAAGATCCCGGTGTAGATATGGTGGGTCTCCCAGCTGGACGAACTATCCACAACTACTCTGTTGGTCACATTATCCTGACTCGTGGGACAGCCGCACATGTAATATGCTTCGTGAAAACCGTACTGCACATATGTTGATGGGTCCTGCAGGATCTCTCCAGGCGGAACACTGAGACCAAAAATGTTGCAATATATGACATCATAGCAGGAGATATGTTAGTACATTATATAAATGGGTAATGAAAGGATTGCTAGTTAATTATAAGCCAGTCTAACCAAAGCACGTGTTGCTTTATCACTACCTGACTGTATACAAATATTGACCCCAGAATAATCACTATGTACATTAGAATGGATTAAAAGTTTGTTTGAATTTAGTTTTCACGAGTCGAAACAGAGTACCAGAACCAGCGAGCATTTAGTTTCTGACTGTTTTTTTTCCTTCCCACAATTCATGTTAACTTTGGAAAAAACATTTATGAGGTGTACACAAACGGATTATATCGGGTATCTGCCAAATGCAACACGTCTGAAATGTAACGATAATAAGAGGGCTGCGATAAGAGAATTACAATCAAAATGAATATGTAACACAAGATACATTTTTTTTTTTTTTTTGTTTGTTTTTTTGTTGTTGATATGGTTTGTTGGTGTTTTGTTTTTTGTTTCTATTTACAAATAATGCCTGAGTCATATTTTAGTCAGCTTGAAAAATCAGCTGCGTAAAGTACCACCAAAAAGACAAACTTAAACACAGGGATGAACAACAACTGTTGGAAGATGTTTCTGACAGGGGCAGTACTCACCTCCAGCTGTTCAGGAAGCCGTCACTGACGTGAGATAAGAAGCCATTTCGGTAGCGGAACTCTCCTTCTGTAAAACTGCACAGGCCTTCCGATTCAGTAAATGTACTAGTACCTAACATGCTGGTGCCCACAGAAACACTCAAATCACCGCCATAATAACTGTATGAGTTGAACCACATGCCATCCAGCAGCTGAAATAAGAATAAGCTTCGTAGTGTAGTTAGATACTCGTCAAATCGATTGTGTTACTTTTAACATAGACTCTAGGTGAACAGTGTAAGAAAAGATGGTTCTTATCCAATTCCAAAAATTGGAGACTGTGTCGGCAAAGGTGGCTCTTGAAATACATTGCAAAATTTGTTCTTCAAGGGGATATTGGCAAGTACTACTTTTAGAAAGAGCAAAAGAAATATCTGCTTTTGTAACACCAGATGGACTTAGCGAATACAAATAATGTCTTTTTAAAATAAAAATTTCTCCTGCACCATTCCAATATAACTTTTACATTAATAATGCCATTTTCAGTGATGACGGTTTTGAGGATCACATATGCAGACCATACGGAATTTCTGCAACAGAATAACTACAGCGAATCTGACAATCAACATGGGAAAGAGTGAATTTGTAAAGCAACGGTAACATTTTAAGGACATTTAGTGGGTCAGAGTAATATAAAACCTATTCATATAGAAAGTTTAAGCAATTTCTGAATTTCCGGTACCTATAAACAAAAGCAGCTGATTTCTTTTTAGTTATGGCAGATGCTTTAGAAAATTTTGTCCACATTTTTTATGATTTTGCAGAACCATGAACAGATCTTTTAAGTAAACTTTATGAATTCATTTTGTTTTGATAGTGTCAAAAAATCTATTTATAAAATCAAAGCAATATTTAAGGGCGCACAAGTTCTTGCATCACCAAATTTTGATAAGCCATTTAAGTAAGCTGTAGATGCTAGTGATATTGGTGTTAGTGTTTTCCTTTACAAGAAGACTCAGAAGGCCTTGATAATACAGTTTGTTACTATTCAAAGAAATTTAACAAACATCAGAGAAATAATTCTACTATTGAAAAAAAAATGTTTTGCCTTCGTGCTTTCTCTGCAGTAAGTTTACATTTCTGCTTTGGAAACTCCAATTTTTACGTTCAGTGATCCTTTGAAATTATTCACAAAATGAAAAACAAAAACCAGAGTGTTTTCACATAGAATTTTCTTTTGCAAGAGTGTAATCTGGATATATTCTACAGTAATATAGTTTGTGTTATGGATGCTAGGGTATATATATTCTTTTGTTATAATATGCAAATTAAATTGTGTTTTATTCATGTCAGATATTTAACTGTTTATGGTAAGGGAACCAAAAGAAAGTTAACCAACTTTCTTTTTCTTTAAGTGTGGAGTTCCCATTCTATTTGAATAATTATCTTGATTTTTCCAGGAAGATCCCCAAGACCAATTTTTAACTTAATATTCTTTTTATAGAGAAAGCTTTAGAATTATCTAGAACATTCTTTAAGTACATAAAAAGAATACATTTGAAGTCACAGATGAACAGATAACATCAAATATTTCATTACTGGAGATAATTTGTGAAACTTGTTGGACTTTACGAAGGATAGCTGGAATATTATTTCAATTTAAAGGATCCTGTGTTCAGAAAATAGCGCCTTTATTTTACTTAGCAATATTTCATGTATTTGATACAGTACCAACATACTTAGTAAATTTTTTGATTCTTGTAAATTCATTTTTATTGATGCATTTTTTTTTTAAATAAAAGTACTAAAAGTCTGCAAAACTATGCTGTGTTTTTAACTAACTCATTCCTGCGTTCGTAACAAATTCATTTATAATGCTGACATTTTTTTGTTTCTGTTGGAAGGTATGTAGGTAATTCCTTACGCGCTTTTGAACATATGTTTTTTATATAAAAAGAACGCTATGAAAATTTGGTATATGTAATTGCTATAAAGATCAAAACTAACATTTTTTGCTCATATGTTTTGAAAATCTAAATTAACTAAATAGTGAATTGCTTTCAATGTGTGGGTAGTTCGTATTCTACACACAATGAAGCTTAAAGTAGTTTCTCTTTTTATGACTTCCATTCATACAAACCATTATATATCAGTATCAAGGCGTCAAACAGATAATGACCACATCTTTTTACTGCAATATCTTATTATACTTCGCACAGGTAATACTAGCCTTTATAGGGCACAATTTTGCCTGGCTTTTATGTTTAGTGACTCTAAATTGTTTGGACAATTATGTTGTAACCAAATGTTAACCTGCATTCCTATCATTACTATGAGGTATAATATACCTTAAAGGAATAACCCCCTATCATGTAATCAGTGTAGCCCTCAGACTGTCCACGTAATATTCCTTTGAGATGTGTTCCCCCACAGCGGTAATCGGTCAGTATATCATTTCCATTTCGTACAGTCACACCGCACAGGCAGACAGAGTCGGAATGTTCACATTGTTCAATGTTGATCTGGATCTGTAAACAAAACAAAACCTTGTTTGTATCTCTATTGCTCTATTATTAATTCTAGTCTTTTTTCTGCTTTCATTTTATTGATTATAGTGTAATGCCACCTTTTCACACAATAATACAACTATTACATTACGTTTATTAAAGTTCTAAACTGAGAAAAAATATGTTGCAAATCATCATAAAAATACTGTCATCTTAAAAACACATTCATATTAAAGAGCTTGACATGGTTGGAGAAGAACAAAAACTTTGTATCTTCAAAAGATAAAATTTTATGGAAGATACAATCTTAAAATCGACTATACTACTATGAATCTAATATACTATAAAAACTTTAGGTGGGACAATAGTGCAAATGTAGTCATAAAAAACCCACCTCAACTGGGAAAAGATTACTACGATACAGTGTAAATACTCCACGGACATCCAAACTGACTGAGTCACTGCAAAAGAAATGTCAACACTTTGGGTTTTATTAAAACTAGTATATGTCACCGAAAAAAGAACAATTTTGGCATGCTAAAGTAGGCCATAGATATATATTAGAAGCAATTATCTTAATCGCTTTTCATAGTTTTCAGCAGTCAGAGCATCAAGAACAAGGACAATGTAAAAAGTTATAAACATAAGTAATTGCAAAATGTGCAAAGGGGAGTATCAATGTTTAATTGTCAAACAATCGAAACTAGACTGATTAACAGCACTTTTTTTTACCAAAATATATTTAAAACACTTGGTATTAGAAAATATGCTCTTTTTTCCGGATATTTTATACATTGCCGAAAACAGATAAGGAAGTTACATCTAGAAATGCTATATTGAAAGCGCGACTAGGTTCAGTGTGATGCATATAATTTTAAATCACAGAGCCCTGTTCTGGATGTTGTTTAAAAGCAGTAATAAACAAAATGTACATGCATCATTGACTTACTATGTATTCGAGCCATACTTCTGAATATAGCCCGAGTATATGGAACAATACTCATAGTTCATGAATAGACTGCTACCGACAAAAACCTAAAATGAAAGTGGTGATTATAAAAATGACTGAGAGAATGAAAAAAAATAATTTGATTGAATTAAGTAAGTAAATGATAGTTTATTGCACACACACACACACACACACACACACACGTATATATACACCTTCGAACAACAGGTCAAGTTTGTATTAATTGCTTGCGGTTTTGGAAACTATAGAATAAGAATATTGCAGAATTTCTTATTATCAATTCATTATTGTTAGATAAAAGGCAATAAAACATTTATAGTGTAGGATGTTCAAATAATATATGCTAGTAATATATTTCTGTCTTAAATCTTGGAAAATAGAACAAACTAACAGGAAATGGAACTCTGACTCTACAACATTCATACAAAATGAACAAATTTGATTTTCTCTTGTTTTTTTTTTTAATAGCGGCCTCTTTCTATTTGTAACTGGTGTGAAGATGTTCTAAAACATACATAAGCATTTCTAAATTTCCGTATATTTGATATATCTAAATGATTTTCAAACTCAATTTCCTTTTTAATATTCGAATACATATCGAACTTAGCACTATTGTTACAAAAAATTTCTACATACTTGAAAATATTGATCCTTTAATCTTTGTATATATTCTTTGAAAAACATACTTACTTTTGAAACATGTTGATTTTCCCAAATATAACCAAAATATATTGTATTCTTACGTTTGAAACTTTTATGCCCCAAAGAATCATATATTCTTAGCATTTCATAACATTCTTTTAGCATAACGGTACTCTGGCATCTGTAATATACGAACCGAATATTTGATAGTTTTTCTGGATGTAAATATATACAATATATACAAAGGATTACGTCCACAATCACCTAATATTGCTGCATTTATAGTGCATAAAGGTGCAGACTTGAAACGTTTATATGCATACAAATGTAAGCTCTCAACGATATCAAAAGATTGTAAACCTCAAAGTTTACTTCCATGATATATCATGGTGATACTTTTGTGTCAGTTATTTCAAAATAACAATATTTTGACATTGGCATATAATCATAGAATGTCGAAAATAATGATACAAGAACTAGTATGACCTTTAATGCTATACTCTCGGCCATTTTACACATAGACAACGTAGGCGTATAGAATAAACCCACATAATGAAAACCATTTACACATTCTAAATTCTGTCCATTATGATACCATTTTTCTATGTTAGCCAAACGACATTCTTTAATAAATTACAACAATGTTTTTTTTTATTTACGTTTACCTTTAAATTCCAGGTTTAACAAAAAGAATATGACAAATTCAGCTGGCGCTTTAAACCAACTATTGTATCTGAAATAAGCGCAACATCGTCCGCAAATAGCAAAATAAAACCTCCACTATATCGGGAGTCAGTTGAAGAACTCTTACATTATTGCTCTCCATAAATTCATATAATTCATTAATAAACAAAGAAAGTAGCATCGGGCTTAAATTACAACCCTGCTTCAAGCCGATCGGACAGTCGATTGCCTCACTCATGTCAACACCATGTCTTACACGTGTTCTAACCAGTGAATATATAGACTTATTAAAATTAAGTAGTTTGCCTTTATCCCCACACTTATTTGGAGTCTGAAAAAAATTAAAGCTATCAACAAAGGCTTTCTTGAAATCAACATATGCTACATACACCTTTTTATTTTTCATACTTAATTTTTTTACATGCAACAGAATACAAAATATAGGCGTTATCAATAGTTAAATAACCCCTTCTAAACCCTGCTTGCCATTTTAATTATTTTATTAAAAGTCACAATATTGAGCCAAACGTTCATTTAATGTTAATATAGACTTTACTTAAAACATCGACTAGAGATATACCCCTGTAAATATCAGGATTATCCAGTGCGTTTTTCTTACGCAAAGGAATCTGAACTGATGTTGTCCATTTCAGAGGGAATTCTCCTAATGTAAATATCCTATTATAAATTATTCTTACATATGCAATATTATATTCTATACTATATTTTATAAGATGTTTAGTTGTTAAATTACCAGATGTAGCCTGAATTAATATTTATATTCATTATCATTGCAAAACAAGACCGTGACTCCAGAGATCCATATGGACATTGAGTTCCCAAGAACAAGATTGAACAAGATACCCGATTATCGGATAGAATGACTACTTATGCGAAGGCACAGATCTATACACAGCCCTTGATCTTTGATAAACTTCCGCATATTGGCTCACTGTCATTTCAACTATAAAAGAAATATATTGTTCATATACAAAACAAATTGTTGATTATGTCAAAATGAGACATGATCAAAGATCAAACAGTAATCAACAAAATACTAACAAAATACGCCACTGACGGTACAACAAGCCCCAAAAATGTCTTTAAATCTCTATGAATGATTATAATAAGCAATTAAATAAAAGAAAATAGCATGGGCAATATCATCAAACATATACAGGGTGTTAATACTCTTACTATCAATTATAAAAAATTAAAGCTATAGAATGAAGTTCAAGTATTTTTTCATTCTTATATGATCTGTATTGAAAAGTTGTGTTAATTTAAACATACTTGTTTTATTGCAATGTTATTTTTCATATATTTGATTCTTATAACATTATATATATATATATATATATATATATATAGTAGACATTCTAGTACAAAATGGAATTCATCCTCTATTACATAAACTACCCTTTTCTCTCATTTACGGATACAGATATAGGTTTGTACCATCTGCGCATTTGAAGGCTATGAGATGATAAATGAAGTCGACTGAGTGCGAATCTATATTTCTGAATGTAAACTAAATCGAAAATTATTAATATACTTATATCTATGTTAGTTTTGGAACCAATATAGAGTTACAAACACATTGAAATATCGCCATGAATATGTTAGTTATCCGTTCTACATGAAAGTGTGATTGACCTACATTGATATCCGGATGAATATAGTTATCCCAGATTGGATGAACAGTCTCAGATGTAGATGGTCCAAAACGGATCTTTAATTTGTTTCTGTCGAGATGTTCTTCATGTTCAAATGTACGAATATGGGTTCCAATATTTTCCCGTATAGTGGTGCTGCCGTTATAGGAGTATGAATATGAACTATGCCTGTTACTGCCAGTTATATCAAAATGGTGCTTTGTAACACCCCTGATTGTCAGCCCACACAGAACATGCTTGTCATCATTCGGTTCCATCTGACACATGGACTGCTCGCCGTCATCAAGAACGTCGAATTTCAGAGAACATTCCGTTGTGACATCTCCAACAGGGGTGACACACCCTAGCGGCACAGTAAGCCAATGGTTTTGATGTACGTAACTTGTCCCCGCAATTTGAATATGAATATCATACTGCAACATAATGATATATGTTATTGTTATCATTTGACGGGTTCGGCATATCAACTAAGGCGTAATAAAAGTTACTTGTTTCCACTTACCCGACCGACCCTAAACTTCTTTTTCGTCGCATTCGGGCTATTACGGTTGCAAAACGCAGTTTTTCGTAAAATCCGCTAAAAATATGGTAAAAATGGAAAAAAGTCAAGAATTAAAAAAGAAAATTTAGCCGACCAATCGACCCTTTTTCGGAGATGTTAGTGGAAACAAACATCTTTTTTCGTCTACTGACATTTTTAAATAGTCAGAAATGTATTGTTTCAATAAAAAATAGTTTAATTTTTAGAAATTAGATGTGTTACTTTGTTGTCACCACATTTTTATATTACCGTGTTTATATCCGTTTTAAACTCATAGCTGAAAATTTGGCTCCCTGCTAATCCCGAGTGTGGATTGATAATCGCCGTGGAGCATTGAAGCTGTAAATAAATTCAAACATCAGGTAGGACATTAATAAGTGTCGCGACTGAAATGTATGATATCAGTAACGTTAACATATACATGTGCACTATTAAAGTATCTCTTGTCATTTGTATTTGATCATCTACAATTATCTGACTATATCTATAGTAATCTGACTGACTGAGAGAGCAATTTACATTTTTAATGTAGAATAAGTAACCAAATGTTTGCCTGTTGAGCAGTAAACCATTGCAAACAAAGACACACGAATATATTAAAAAGTTTCACTATAAAGATGTAATTAACACATGCATTGAGATATGTTTTCAACAACGCGTTCTGCATTCGTTTTTTCATTGATTGATTGATTGATGATTTGAGTTTATCGTCGCTGCGACGGTATTTCAGTCATATAGAGATTTTTAAATGAATTAATCTGAAGGAATTCTTTCGCATTTTTATATAGCATATGTAGTCCGAATAAACTGGAAATACCTTTTCGACGTTTACTTTACTCATATGGAAACTGTAGAGTGAACGGTTGCTCATTCGACCGTGAAAGATTTTCCTTTCACCCTCGTCGGACACCCATGTTCAATTCGTTACTAATAAACCGGTAATGTATAGAGAGAAGCGTAAACTTTATGGATTATCCAACGATGCCCTTTTCATACGTGTTGTTTGTTTCAATTGTTTTGTTTTTTTTATTTGTTAATGTTTACTTTTCTGAGAGAATGCGAAAGAGTGATATATATGTATATGCAATACTTCAACATTTTTCTGGAAAGCAGTATATTTTTTGTATTGCAATTAAATAGTGTGTAATCTACTATTCTAGTATATATGAAAGACATTTCAGCAGTATATATTGTGAGAGAAGGGGGGGGAGAGGTTACTGTGAATCCCAATGTGTATCCCGCCGCGACAAGATCCGTCTCGTTGAGGAAGGAGTCGTAAGCAGGACTGGAGGAGTCAAAAGGCCCGTACGCTGCAAACTTGTCTCCATTCACATACCTATTATCAAAATTGAAAATCGATTATTTTGTTCGGCGTAGCTGTCTTACCTCACTTTTTTAACCTTCTTAGGTATGATAACGTGAGACGGTGACAAATGATTATGTTTTACTAACGAAAAAAAGATACGCACAGTTGTTTGTTGAGATGACAACTAGCTGAAACATATACTGTATGACAGTGCGTATGATTGCAGCGGCGGTGGAGGGGACGCTTTAATACCGAGCTTTTATCTCTGCTTATATTGACTTTCTAGGATGAAATGCTTCACATAATGATTCGTATATCATATAACCGATCTATATTACTCATTTGCGCCGAATATATTTTTAATAGATATTGCTTGTTTGTTTTCATGACGAACATGTGTTAAATTATTTATTTTTTTTAAATTTATGCATACGTTAGAAAAAAAAACTTGATATTCCATTGGAAACATCTAAAACCTTGATCAGAATGCGAAACTTAAATTAAAAAAATGAAGAACATGTTAGAATAAGACATGAAGTAAAATCGTACCAGCTAGTATAACGCTGAGTAGATGCTTGGTAGGAGCTAGACAGATAATGCCCGCATTCGAAGGACACATGGGGTATGTTGTACTCTATACCGTTGATATTGTCCGTGTAAAAATTCAGATAGCTCGAAATATATGGGCTTGAATAGTAATTATTTGTGGATGTTGAAACAGTTGAATGATCTGAAAGTACGATATAAAAAGAATATTAAAATAATACTCTCTCTCCCTCTCTTTAATGCTTAACTTTTCGTTTTCATTTTATTTTACTTTCACTTTTGTATTAACCATATTGTCAAACAGTATAAAACTTGAGATGAAAATTATTATTTTATAGCTGCGAAGTAATCCATTGAAATTCTGTAGATGGGACGTTTAACCCAAAGAAAGCAATCAGACCAAAAGTACGAGTATTTCCTTTGCAGTAACTGACTGATATAAATTCACAGTGACATTTACTATATAGTTTTGTAGCATCGTGGACCCTTAATATAGGCAGGGTTACCAATCGTTATTGAATTTCTAAGACATCTCGAAGTGTTTTACATACCAAGGCAAAATGCAGTAGACTGAATGTCTAAGGGTGGTATGTATAGGTGAGTGTCCTCCCCGCACATGCGCAGTCTTGTGGTTAGGTCATAGAACCCCCCAACACTGACATCAACATCTATCTCTGATGTGCGCATCTCCGACATCTGGCTGTCAGACAGGGCCTCTATAATACAAACATTTGACACGCATGCGCATTGTTCAACATCGAAAGTTTACTAGAAACGTTAGATAGATTATATACGTGTTGCAGTTAAATATCATGCATGCAAACATTTAAATAACTGATCAGCCATAATTGTCTTTTGCCCCATATTTCCCTGGCAATAATAATCCCCTCCGACTTTTGCCCGTTCCACCGGTGGTATTAAACAATAACGTTTTGATGCAGTTTCATGAATTTTAATACAACAGGGTGCATTGGTACGTGCAAGAACAATGTCTTTAGCACAAAAGGTCACATTTAGTAGAGGTCGTAGGTAAAAGAAGGAAAGATGTGTATTTCTGTAACCAATATATATATATATATATCCCAAGAATATACCAAGCCCAAAATATTCCTTGCCAAAATGAGTAAATGGTATCTTTTTACTGCATTGAAACAAGTAAGCAGAAGTGCAGAAGTTCCTTTTTGGGGAATTTAGATATGAGGAAGTGAATACCTCATTAGAAAACGAACACTATTCGGCGAAGGATATCAAGTTTACGAATTTGCTTGAACTTTCCCCAGGACACATGTATGAGTAAATCTTTAATTTTCGCCGCTTACCTGTCAGAAAGATAGGATAGAATGTGCCGCAGCTGCCTAGTGTCGGCGTGTCGGCAGCAAATCCGAGTCCGTGTATCCCAATATTGTGCCAGCCTTCATCCAGAGTGGCGTCGTCGTTGAGGGGCTCGTTAGGACCTGGGTTGTACAACAATGAGCGACTGTCTATGTTCGGGAGAGGCGGCACTGGATCTACACACGCTTGTCCTAAGAAAAAAAGAGTCATTGGGCACAAAATGACCAACATAGGTTAAAGTTTGGATGATTAAAGTACATGCATATTTACCATGTCACCCAATCCATGCAGGTGACATTTTGCCTTTATGGAAATATCTTATCTAATATAAGTTTTCCATTTATTTTAAATAAATAAATGACAGTCTACACATTTAGATATGAACATTTGCAAAGAAAATCAATCTAAAATCATATTTGAATTCAAGCATATTCATGTTTTAAAATTCATTAAAAATACTCATTACTTAGGCACCGGTTGCCGACTCGTGTAGACCCATCTGAGCATGCACACTCAGAGTCTTCGTTGCAGATGGTATTTGCAAGAGCCGAACAATCTGTAACTCCATAGCAGAAGTTGTCTAAAACTGAAAAATAAGATCGGTTTAGTAAGTATTTCACTTTGAATATCTGCTTTTTGAAGTGTTATTTTTACTTAAAAGAAAAGGACACCAGAGCTGGCTGATTTTTTTTGGGGGGAGGGGGTTAAATCTTGTTTCGATTTTCGTAGAAAAACATAGATATACCTTTAATTTCAATAAATGACTGATATTTTCCTTGGTACTTCTGCAGTAATGAATTATTACGTTATTACATTTATGTTTCTGTTTAAAACATTCTATGAATATAAGCTTGGTTTTCATATCATTGACAAATCTATTCTGGCCGTCCATTAAACAAAGTCATTTCTTGTAAAGACCGTTATAACACATGTAAAAGTGAATACATAAATATTCTTATATCAAGTAAACTGAAACTTACAATTCTTATAACAAAATTTTACATCTCTTAAACTGTGATACCGTTTATTCACTAAAATATAGACAAAAAAATGCGACATAATCAATTTTTAATCGCTGTGTTATTCATCGCTATCAGGGCTTTAATTATACTAATGTAGACTCGTAACTGTTATCGGACATTTGTTAGGATCAGTTTAGAAAATTTCATGTTTTATGATAAAGCTTGTAAATATCATATAATATTCATAACATTATACTTGAAATAAAAGCTCCGATAGGATCAAAACAGCATAAAAATAATGAATAAGAAAAACACATTGTTATATAAAAAGTGAAAGTATCATATTGTTTTTTTCTTCTGTTCAAAATTGATGCGCATGTACAAGTTAAGCTGTCAGATCTATTTAGTATTGTCGTGTTTCTGGCCGATTCTGGTAAAGATGTATTTACGTTACTAAATGACCCAATCAAAAATAAGAATGCCCTTTCAGAAAAATATCACCTGCATCTGAATCAAATCAAGACAGGAACCGTGTAATAGACGTTGTCAATCGACATTTAAGTAAGAAGTCAAACCGTACTGGGTTCACAGTTATTGTCCTCATCTATGAACCCTTCCTTGCAGTCACAGCGCCGGTCCTTTCCACATCTCGTGTTGTCTACCTTAGTACAGTCATCATCTCGTGAACAAAATGCACCGATAACTGAAATGAAAGAAAAGTCTCTGTATAAGCGTGTTCAATGAAGTGATTTAATAATACAAAATGGGGGATAATTATTGCGTAACAAGATGAATAGTTCTACTGCCTCGTAAAAGCTTGAACGTCTTAATAGCGTAGAAGTTAACGCACCGGATTCCGAGATAGAACTCAGGTCGGTCCGACGTTCGACGATAACCAACTAAGATGAATGCATTTCTAATGAGTATCTGTAACTTTACTAAATGGTTTTATTGTAGAAATTAATGAACCAAATTAGGTTCAACCGCCTTCTGATCAGCATGTCATATGTGACAATGAGATCAATACGTATCTCGATAGTGCTCCTAGATAGAGTTATGTAGGCTTTTTCAGTCGAGGAGTTTTTTATGTATATTTGGATTACTAATTCCATCATGACATCCCTTATTTTTCTCTTCCATTTCGTATATATTGCATTTGGCAGATAGCCGGTATTATCCGTTTGTGTACACGTCATATGCTTGTTTCCCAAAATTAACATGAATTGTGCAAAGGAACAAACAACCAATCAGAAATTGACTGCTTGCTCAGGTAGTCTGCATGTTCGATTGTTAACCAAATACATAACCGGAAACCATTTATTATTATAAGCATCTTAATTAATTAATTTCTTAATTATATTTTAGTCATCGCAGTTCGGTTTGTAATTTAGCTGATGCAGTAATTAAGATATAACTCTTTGAGAAAAATCTACTTAAAACTAGATATGCAATCTGTTTATATATATAATATACAATATTAAACTAAAGACTTGCACAAAATCAGTTGGTGATTATGTTTAGACCGGCCTATAATGAAAACGAGACTTCTAACCTATATGGGAAGATCGTTAAAATGTATGTGTACATTTTATTATTATCATCGCTATCATATTTTATTAATATATCAAATTATTAAATTTGAATTTAACTAAAAATAACACTTGTACGTTTCTAAATATCAGATACTTTAAGCCGTAAAAAACAAGTTGTTATGTGTTGATTATGTATTTACATGTATTTATAATCAAATTGAATACATCAACTTATTTAAAGGCAAAATGCAATACGAAGATACTTGTATGTGCTTTATAAACACAATCATTGGTATTTACCAACAAATCATTTAAACAACAAAGTTTTGTCAGACTTACAAAGTTTTGTAGACTGTCATAATATGTAGAGAAATGAAACGCACATGTAAACAAAACTTTGATATAAGTACTTCTAATGCATAATGTTCATAAAGTGGTTTAGACTCACTAATAAAACCATTAACAAATAAGACGTGAAAGTATCATATTAATCAATCAGATATATTCATTAAAATTGCAAAATACACATTCTTATGATTCTGCGTGTTATGCAAGGTCATTTTAGTGACGTAGATGGTTCTCAGTGGTAGAACATCTCCAGTGAGCCCGGTTGCTTAAAAAATACCTGCTATATAATGATGTTTAGTATTTTACATTGATGTGAAATACAATTTTCATTGTCTAAGTGGCAACGCCATCCCAGAAAAACAAAATTGAAGCTGACCTTGTCACTCTCTAAAACTGCAGAAGAGGCATTTTTTACACCGGGATTGATACAATTAATCAGAATTATCATAAGAATGACCTAATATTAGCAGATTTATACCTTTTCATGAGAAAATTTACTTTTCCGTTCTTTGTATGTGCAAACGATTAGTTAAATGTAAGAGGGATAAGGAAAAGAGTGTTATGGAAAAAACACAACGTTACCGCTGACACACTGTCCATTTTGTTCTTTATAGCCGTCAATGCAGTTGCAAAGGAAATCTGAATTACACTCAGCATTTGTTGTGCTACAATTTACAACACCGCACCTTTCTCCGATCTCTGAAAAATGAAACAATGAAAAAGTAATCCTGGACAAGGTAACCAGTTGGTAAGAGAATCCGTCCCGTAACCATGCGGTCTTGGGTTGGATCCCCGGTCTTGACATACCAAAGTTGTTAAAATGGTACTGGTATACTTCCCTTATCCCAGGCGTTCAGCAAGTAAGGCCAATTCTAGGACTGTTTGATGCAGTGTCAGGATTGGCATTACTTGTTTACGGCATGACGTCGCAGTGAATCAGCACTTAATCAGTCTAAAGTCCGCAAATGATCGAAATACTGTCGGTAAGAAAAAATATGTGAGTAGTATGGTCGTCGGTTTGGCTCCAAAGACTGCGCATGCGCAGGAGTGACGTCATCAGATTATTTGCGCATGTGCGGCGGCCATATTGGTTTTCTATATTTAGAATGACATCATGATCTATATTTAGAAATGGCATCATGATCTATATTTAGAATGACATCATGATCTATAGTTAGAAATGACATCAATGTACAGAGTTGTACATGGGCTAAGGAGATTGAAGGTCAAGTCTTAGGCGGAGACACATTGTAAACACCAAAGAACATGAGATACAAAAGAGGTATTGATAGTCCCAATGATATACAGAGCTGACTTGTATATTCAGTCATAAGGCTTAATCACGGACATTGAGGGTCAGGTCCTCAGCCTTAGACGGGGACTATACAAAATCTTAAATCAATAATGTTATCAACATATGATCATCATACAATAAACATACAATATATAAAACTATATCAAATAATATTTAGAAGAAAAAAAAAATAACGACATTACTTACGATGTGAACAGCTCCACGTTCTGTTATAAAAAATGAACTCAACACTCATGTCTTATGCGTGATCTGCCGTTTATGGTCATAATACTTCCGAAAACTATATTTAGAAATGTATTTAGCACTGTACAACTAGAATAAACCAGAATTAACCAGTTTTTATCTAAAAATAACCATGATTTTGATCAACAACCAATCAGAATAGAGAGCGATGACGTTATGTTTAAAAATAAAGTCAATATTGGAACGCATTTTTTGAACATGCCTGTACACGTTACTTCAACACAAAACGGAAATAAAGATCAAATTATCAGAATTCAGACGTGTGTGGAACACACTTTTTGAACATGTCTGTACACATTATTTCAACACAATTTTTGAACATAATGACTTCTTTGCGAATATTGAAATCATTTAAAGCAGGCACCAGTACATTTCATAATCACATACACTGTGACCTATATAGCAACAGAAAGAAAAAACATCTTACCTACCATGCATGGATACATTTTACTTTGAATCTGGAGTAACACATTCCATTTGTTAAATTCTTTCTCTCTCTCTCTCTCTCTTAATTTCTGTAGAGTTTGTATATGATTATATAAGCACATTCTCATACTTAAAGTATCAAATTTAATGAAGTACATGAACACGTACATGTATACATGTAACATTTTCATGTTATATTCCCTCTCACACACACACACACACACACACACACACACACACGTGATATACCATTTTAAGTCAAAGTATTTCCGGTAATTATTCTTGGAAATGTATTTCCAGTATACAACTAGAGTAAACCAGAGATAACTGGTTTACAATTTGAACCGACCAATGCCATGTCTTCATTTTATATCGATTGAACAAGTATGACATGTTGTCTAAAAATAACCATGACTTAGATCAACAACCAATCAGAAACGAAATGTAGTATTACAACCAATAACATGTTTTGAATAGGCATGACATTGCACAACAACCAGCAATCATTTTTACTCCATGAACCTATGAGGCGTATACACACACACACACACGCACACTTTCAAACAAATGTGAAAGCGTTCTGGAAATGAAATGGACATGCCGAGTAAGGTAATCTTTTTAATATATAAATCACCTACCTTTTTTCCTCAGTATCCATTTTTTTATATCACACAACAGAATTTCCAAAAAGTGAATGACATGTATATCCATTAGTCTTTAGAAATTTTCTGCACACAAAAAATTCCAACTGATCACTCTAAGAAAAAAAACCTGTGTACTCTGTGCGTGAAAAAGATTATGTTTTGGGCTTCGTTAACTTAAAACACATGTGTGTGTGTAATCGGTATACTCTTAACAGCTGTGACCTTGCAGCAGAAAAGCTAATTAAAAAGTCATTACCTCTTTCAGTTTACCAAATTATATACCATTCGAATATAAGTATAAAACATTGAACGAATTTTGTTATTTTGATTTCAGAAATCAATTGATTGATATTGTTTTAGTGCAAATTAAGTCTAAACACATGATTGATCTGATATGGATTCATTATTGATTATATATACAAAAAACCAATATTTTCTTTTTTTCTGCTCTAACATTTAGTCAATTGAGTATACGAATTTTGTTATTTTGAATTTTTGAAACTCAGTTTATTTATATTGTTTTAGTGCAAATCAAGTCTAAATACATGATTGATCCAATATTGATTATTTATAAGTCATTTGAGTATACAAATATTGTTATTTTGAATTTTTAGAACTCAAATTTTTTTTTATATTGTTTTAGTGCAAATCAAGTCTAAATACATGATTGATCCAATATTGATTATTTATCGATTTTTGTTATATCATACAAAAAATCAATATTTTCCTTTTGTTCACTAATATTTAGTCATTTGAACAAACAATTAGTAAGAAGCTTCAAAATAAATCTGTTGTTTTATTTTCAATCGAATTATTGTCAATTATCGATTTCACTGATTTCCCCCACCCACTTTTTTAAAGGTACAATGTTAAAAGGTAATATCTCCCTTAGTTGTTATCCGATTTGAATCATTTTCATAGCAATGGAAAGCTCAAAGTGAGATCTTTACTTTAACATCTTAAGAATCTTAAAAATAAACCGGAAATCCATGGGTCTTAAAAACCGGAAATGACGTCATTAATGTCAAAATTGACCCTATTTCCTTTAGTTTTCACTCGATTTATATAAAAAAAATTTATAGCTATGAAAAGCTAATTTTGATTTCCAATCGAATTATTGTCAATTATCGATTTCATTGATTTCCCTTTTTTAAATTGGTTTTTTGAGGATCCTATTAAAAAAAAAAACATTTTAATCTGTTACTTATACTTATTTTAAAAATTTTAAACACATTTTCTGTTCTACAATTATATTGTCGTTAGTCTCAAACATAGAAGGTTGAATTGGTTGGAATTCCTGGTGGTCGAAATCTTTTGTTTGATTTTACAGGGAAACTCATATTCTGACGTTTCATGGAAGTAGACTTTCTTTCCCTTGGTGGAGAGTCTTGTCTCTTGAGTTCTGACTTGGCCATTTCTACTGCTTGTGCCACAGGGGTAACATACTGAATGGTCGGTTCTTTAGACGTGCCACCAGTCTGTATTTTTTCTACAACGTAGTGTCCTTTATGATTAGGACGTAGTTTTCCCTCGGCCATGAGGCGAAAATGTTGTGACCATCTGTCAATGTTCATTATTAGTTTTTATTTATGTCTATTAATCTTCTCCCCCTTATAAACTTATTCATCATCATCATCACTAGATTCCGAATCTATCTCTCCGTGACCAATGACCTCATCGAACCAATGATTGTACTTTTTCAATACTCGTTTAATCACTTTCTTTTTATTGTCTGAATCCAAAATTTCTCGAAGAATTTTCTGATGAACGACGCTTCCTTCTAGTTGAGCCGCTGTTCTCAAAAAATCTGTATACATTCGCATGAATTCTTTTTTATCGTCTTCAAAGACAAACTCGTAGGCTTTTGAACGGGCTTTCTGTTCTGAGTTTCCTTCATTTCTATATTCGTAGTATTTTTCATCCCAAATTGTTTCCGTTTTCTCACCAGCTTTTTTGGCTAAGGATTCGAAATATTCATTTATGTCTTCAATGAAGCCTTGTTCGTCCATAGAACTTTCATTATCAGAACCATCATCGCAGGTGATCCAATCTCGACGGCCTACTTTACTCGTAGGCTCATCTTCATCACTAGTATGTTCAGCTTTTCTTTTCGACACCGCTGGACACCATGCTCTGACATGTTTTTGTAAGTTACTAATGTCTGAAAACATAGAACCGCAGTCGTCGCAAGAAATCATGATGTTTTGCAAAGTTTCGACTGAAACAGTATCCTGTCTCTGTATATCGTTTGGTGGTTCCATTCTACAATCTGTTTCCCTTATAAATTCCATCACATTTGTGCGCATGCGCAGTGAAGCTGGTGTAAGTGGCTTTAAATCTACGAGTAAATAGCCATAGGGATGACTAACAGCCTTTTCAAAAGGTCTTAACAGTTCTTGGGGGTTACTGGGGTACATTTGTCGGGCAAGGGTCATAACCTGTTGTCTGTCTATAGGGTTGTTAAATAATACCAGATAATGGCAATTTCGTCTCTGGGTAGGATCCTTGCTGAAATACAGGTTTTGGTTGATAGCGATGACAGACAGATTTCTATGGTGACTACCTTCCGTGAATAAATCGGTCACTCGTTGGTCTTTCACCGCTTCCGTAGCCATGTCATCTAATATGATCACATTTCTGACTCAAGGGTCCAAAAACTCGTCTTTTTCCAGATTAAAAGGTACTCCTTTTTTGAATTCTACTTCCGGAAAAACGTTTCTTTGTATTTCGTCATATAACGGTTGCCATCTCTTGTATAACCAGATAATACGTTGTGGAGCGGGACGAAGTTTTTCATAAGCCCTCTGTAGTAGCTGTGATACGAAGTAAGTTTTACCACAAGAGGTCGGTCCGCTGACCATACACGTAAAGGGATGTTGAAAAACAAATTCCTGTCCATTAGTTAATGTTGAAGGAGGTATTTCCCTAACTTTCTTTTGTGTCTGTACTCCCTGAAATATCGAACCTCCCCCTTGAGGAGGAGAAAGAGGAAGAATTCCTCCTCCCTGAGGAGGAGGAGGAGGAGTCAATTCCGGAGGAGGAGGAGGAGGAGTCAATTCCGGAGGAGGAGACCTTTCATTGACTGTCTTTTCATTTCCATGTTTAAATGCACAATGTCTTAACATATTGTCCCTTCTTGTGAATACTTGTTCACACTCTAAACACTTTGTAGAAAACATATTTTATGAACTGAAAAAAGGAGGCACTTCCCTTTATAAGCTTTTATAAGTCCCAAGACTTTGATCCTGCTTGTTCTTATATAAAACAGGCTTCACACATCTCTAGATCCAGCTCTGAAAATCCCTCGTCGTAGTTCATGACATTGTCCATCTTATAGGACAAGATTTTCGCATGTTTTTTTCTACCCTCGAAGTTCAAACTAATGAAGATAGAGTCATTTTTTACATAGAATGACGTCATTTCCGGTTTTTTGTTTATCATGGACTTCCGGTTAGAAGTTTAAAGTAAAGATTTACTTATGCTTTTATTGCTAAAAAAAAAAAAAAACAAAGTAAAGATCTCACTTTGAGCTTTCCATAGCTATAAAAATGATTCAAATCGGATAACAACTAAGGGAGATAGAGTCATTTTTTACATGTGTTGACGTCATTTCCGGTTTTTATTCATCATGGACTTCCGGTTAAGAGTGTTCAAAGTAAAGATCTCACTTTGAGCTTTCCATTGCTATGAAAATGATTCAAATCAGATAACAACTAAGGGAGATATTACCTTTTAACATTGTACCTTTAAAAAAGTGGGTGGGGGAAATCAATGAAATCGATAATTGACAATAATTCGATTGAAAATAAAAACAACAGATTTATTTTGAAGCTTCTTACTATTTGTTTGTTCAAATGACTAAATATTAGTGAACAAAAGGAAAATATTGATGTTTTGTATGATATAACAAAAATCGATAAATAATCAATATTGGATCAATCATGTATTTAGACTTGATTTGCACTAAAACAATATAAAAAAACTGATTTCTGAAATCAAAATAACAAAATTCGTTCAATGTTTTATACTTATATTCGAATGGTATATAATTTGGTAAACTGAAAGAGGTAATGACTTTTTAATTAGCTTTTCTGCTGCAAGGTCACAGCTGTTAAGAGTATACCGATTACACACACACATGTGTTTTAAGTTAACGAAGCCCAAAACATAATCTTTTTCACGCACAGAGTACACAGGTTTTTTTTCTTAGAGTGATCAGTTGGAATTTTTTGTGTGCAGAAAATTTCTAAAGACTAATGGATATACATGTCATTCACTTTTTGGAAATTCTGTTGTGTGATATAAAAAAATGGATACTGAGGAAAAAAGGTAGGTGATTTATATATTAAAAAGATTACCTTACTCGGCATGTCCATTTCATTTCCAGAACGCTTTCACATTTGTTTGAAAGTGTGCGTGTGTGTGTGTGTGTGTGTATACGCCTCATAGGTTCATGGAGTAAAAATGATTGCTGGTTGTTGTGCAATGTCATGCCTATTCATGGAATGAAACATGTTATTGGTTGTAATACTACATTTCGTTTCTGATTGGTTGTTGATCTAAGTCATGGTTATTTTTAGACAACATGTCTATACTTGTTCAATCGATATAAAATGAAGACATGGCATTGGTCGGTTCAAATTGTAAACCAGTTATCTCTGGTTTACTCTAGTTGTATACTGGAAATACATTTCCAAGAATAATTACCGGAAATACTTTGACTTAAAATGGTATATCACGTGTGTGTGTGTGTGTGTGTGTGTGTGAGAGAGGGAAAATAACATGAAAATGTTACATGTATACATGTACGTGTTCATGTACTTCATTAAATTTGATACTTTAAGTATGAGAATGTGCTTATATAATCATATACAAACTCTACAGAAATTAAGAGAGAGGGAGAGAGAGAGAGAAAGAATTTAACAAATGGAATGTGTTACTCCAGATTCAAAGTAAAGTGTATCCATGCATGGTAGGTAAGATGTTTTTTCTTTCTGTTGCTATATAGGTCACAGTGTATGTGATTATGAATGTACAAATTGAAGAAAGTGTTTATCGTGATGATGTTTTAAAAAAAAAAAAAATTGTGTTGAAATAATGTGTACAGACATGTTCAAAAAGTGTGTTCCACACACGTCTGAATTCTGTTGAAATGATGTGTACAGACATGTTCAAAAAGTTCCAATTAATTTTTTTTTCCTTTTAGTAACGTGTACAGCATGTTCAAAAAATTTAATTTAAAAGTGTGTTCCACACTAACGTGTACAGGCATGTTCAAAAAATGCGTTCCAATATTGACTTTATTTTTAAACATAACGTCATCGCTCTCTATTCTGATTGGTTGTTGATCAAAATCATGGTTATTTTTAGATAAAAACTGGTTAATTCTGGTTTATTCTAGTTGTACAGTGCTAAATACATTTCTAAATATAGTTTTCGGAAGTATTATGACCATAAACGGCAGATCACGCATAAGACATGAGTGTTGAGTTCATTTTATAACAGAACGTGGAGCTGTTCACATCGTAAGTAATGTCGTTATTTTTTTTTTTCTAAATATTATTTGATATAGTTTTATATATTGTATGTTTATTGTATGATGATCATATTATTTTTATTACCCCGGCCCCCTATGACTGAAATATCAGTCTGTATATCATTGGGACTATCAATACCTCTTTTGTATCTCATGTTCTTTGGTGTTTACAATGTGTCTCCGCCTAAGACTTGACCTTCAATCTCCTTAGCCCATGTACAACTCTGTACATTGATGTCATTTCTAACTATAGATCATGATGTCATTCTAAATATAGATCATGATGCCATTTCTAAATATAGATCATGATGTCATTCTAAATATAGAAAACCAATATGGCCGCCGCACATGCGCAAATAATCTGATGACGTCACTCCTGCGCATGCGCAGTCTTTGGAGCCAAACCGACGACCATACTACTTATGTGTATGTGTGTGTGCGCGCGCAACACGTATATCAGCTGAAAAAGATCAGAGAGTATTTCATCCCCATCAGCATCTTCATCATCATCTGACTCCAGCAGCAAGAGGAGGAACACTAACACTTCAATATCATCACGAGGCACATGATTTGATCATGCCTAGATCAATCAACAAGTCAATATGTCGCCCTGAGTAGCCATTATCTGTAGGTTGTGGTTTCGAGCCATTCTGGGGCAAGACTATTTCATGACTTTCCCTGGCGCAGAAAAGGGTCCACCTAAGGAAGCGTAGTAAAAGTGTTTCCCAATCTACGTACGTGTATAAGAAATGATTTTAATATGGTTTTATTAATTTAACGATTCTGTTGCCTTATAGATCTAAGTTTAATGATAAAATACTGCAATTGAAGATGCAATACTACAGATACGTCAATTTAGCTCGAATATCGTTCAACAAATCATGGATATTTATCATCTATGACGGATCTCGGTAAAGAAAAGTCTCATAAAAACTTCCCTGATCTCTAATATTACATACGGATTATATGCGTATCAGTAAGTACGAAATCAAACGGCCTTTTAACGAATAAACAAACGTTCTATAAATAGAATACATGCAACCAGTATAGTGCTCTCCAATGAAAAATATGAGTTATGTAACTATGTTTCATTTCCTCTAAAGAACTTTTTTCCGGTTTAGGAGGCAATAGGTGCCGGGCATATATATACTAGTGAGTACTCTAAGTTTGCTAAGCACCTCCGGCTATTTTCCCATAGAGTCACATGAAAACACATGCTTCATGTCATGCTATGTACCTGAAAGGAAAGCGTTAGCTGACCATCATTTTTACGCATAGTTTTTGTCAAAATGATAGAAAAGAGACTCAAAAATGAGTTACAACGTTTTAGCCAATTCCTGTCATTAGTTGGCAAATTCTCAAAAGTGTGTTTTTTGCAAGAAATGGCATTTTATAAATGGAAGTTAAATCTTGTGATCAATACAGAAAAAAATGACCATGAACAGGTCAGCATCGTTACAAATATCCATAAAAGTATTCCATTTAGAAAACAGGAATATTTGAAGATCAAAGTTCTGAATTTAGCTGACTTTAAACTTTAAGGTGTTTTCTCAAAATTTCGCACTTTCTAATTATGATTACTTCCCAGTATTGAAAATCCGAAAGGCTTATTTTTTGTAACTGGTAGTAAGTTTGGTACATAAACAATACTTCTGCATAAAAGCAAGATTTGTTTTAATGTAAACTTTAATGTAGTATGCCTTTAAAGTCGTTTGTCTTAGCAGGTAAATCTACGGGAAAATAGTAAGTGGTGCTTAGCAAACTTTGAGTAGTATAGTTTAAACAAACACCAATATTCACAAGGGAACCGTGCACCATGCACAGATTAGACATGAGGACACTTGTCAGGATCCTGTGCGGTTATAAAAGTTGATAATTATGCCCTATGAGGGCCGATCAAACTACGTGACAGAGCTCGATCGATTCCGGAAACATTCGTGTAAATATTCCGGAGATTTCCATGAAGGGGTAGGAGTATTAATCTTCTACAGTCATTTCATACATCAGTTATTCTATCTAGATAAATCGGACTAACTGATTAACCTATAGACAATATTATGCATATATAGTCAAAAGAAAGATTTTTTTTCATATTTTCACATTACTTTCTGTTTGTAATTGCGATGGATGATTTTGGGTAGTATTGAAACTTTAAGTTTGCTTTTAGAATTAAGTAAGAATACAAATATGCCTACCGGTGATTTGGAATGTTATATTGCATGTATGGCTGTGAATAAAAGAGATGTCCAAGCTGGACTTTGTATGTAGGAATTTAATGAAATTGATAATAACGTGGAAGATATGCATGTTAAGACCATTACGGCACAGAAAACCCCGCGCTATGAGCAAGATAAGTTTACCTGTTTCGCAAATCATTCCATCAAAGAAGAACGTCTCGGTACAGAGACATTGATTATTCTCGCACTGGTAGCGGACAGTATCCCCGCAATCTTCAGTCTCACAGTCTTTACGATACACTGGAATGGGATGTAAAACTTAGAAACATTGACGGCGAGCCTCTATGTGTAAACATATTTCTTTCATTTAAATAAGTGTATAGCCGTAAAATCACTAAACTGCAGCACGGATTGCACAATTTTGTCGTTTTTACAGTATTTATATGATAAATAAAAGTCTATTAAAATGGCTCAACGACGATTTTAATTGATATTCTAAATGTTCTGTGTTCTATATGCATGCATTTTAATATCTTTGGACGAGTTAAGTATAAGGGGACAGTGTTTAGAACTTATATTTTTATTTCGGATAAAGCATCTAAACCTGACAATTTACCAGATGTACATTGGTGCATATCGTCCTCTTTATAGCCCGGTAGACATCGGCAGACGTTATCATGGTCACAGTACTGATTAGGTGTGGACATCCCAGACCATCGGTTGTAGTAGCAGTCCACAACACTGCAGCTACTTCCCAGGACTGAAATATATAGATATTGTATTGAAAACTGGCAGCAATTACTTGTGGAACAGTGCTGCTTTGTATATTATCACCACCAGTGGAAATTTCAATACCGGATTTCTAAATGAAATGCGCTCTGTCGGGCAAGCTTTACGTGCACCTGTTTGCTCGAACTATCGTTATACATAGATAAGTATGCTTTCATGACGAGTTCCTGTTAATCCGTGTGGCATACACGCATAAAATGCACAATAATCTTCTATATATGAATTATCATTTTATAATAGAGGTTGTCGCGGCACACAACAAACGATAACTCTGCAACAATGCGTAAGTGTTAAATAAATATCAATGGAGCAAACTATTTTAAATAGAATTCAATGGAATTTTGTTTCTTAAGCCAGTGGCGGGCAATCGGAAATTCGCTATACATGAAATGCACCAATTCATGCACTTCTGGAATGTAATATTTCTTTGGGTAATCTAATACGTATATGGCAAATTGAATAAGATATTTCATTGAAGAGGATGATTGATCCTAGGTAGCTCTTGGTCATAGTAACTGTGACTATGTCAGGGGCAGTCTTGACACAATAGGATAAAACTAAAAAATAAAGGTACTCGTAGAGCTTTGATACTCATAAATTAATCGCAGACAAAAAAAAATCAGTTAAATGCGTATCAGTAAGTACGAAATCAAACGGCCTTTTAACGAATAAACAAACGTCGATAACTCCATTTAAATTAGGTATGACATGACGAGGATATGTGCAACAAGCGTTGGTACTTATAAATGCTGTGACCAATAGCAGCTGAGAAATAGAGCATATAAAATAGAGTGAAGAAACATGACTGAGGGGAGCATACCAACAATATGAGGAAGTAGCTTATACTAATGGTGAAGTTAGATGAAAATCTTCAGTAAATAATGATAGGGCCGTTTCCCATACAAAAACGAACCATTGGTAGCCGAGAAATAGTTTTGACAAAATATATTCAAAATGTATTACATAGGGCCATAACTCATTTAAAATCCAGCTGACCAAGCTGTGCCAATGGTTTGTGTTATTAGGCTTGATACTTATTACGTTTGAAGTTGAATCAAAATCTGATATATAGCGCGGACAAAATATATTAAAGAAATAAATCAAAGGACCATAACTCATTTAAAATCAAGCAAATAGTGACGTGCGAAACGATATGCGCAACTAGGCTCTTGTAAAGTTTAATAAAAATCCGACCGAAGATAGCCGAGAAATAGGGCGGGCATATCTCGTCTATAGACGGACCGACCGACCGACGTGATTCAAAAATAGCATATTTCTATCGTTCATTGAAATACGTTCAGCCCTAACAGTAAATAGTAAAATGACATATTAGCTCCAAGATCCATTTGATTTGGAAAATCAAATAACTATGTCAAAATCCCTGACAGAGTTATGTACTCTTGCCTACACCCCTATTTTCATGTGTTAAGTTTCAGAGAAATAATAGCAATGTTAACCCTTTACTTCATATACTTATTTTGACGCCTTGGCAAATAGTTCCTATAGGAGCTGTCTGACCAAGGTCTCCTCTGTTTCCTCAAACGATATTGTAGCTCAGATCTACACAGTTCGAGTTACAAAGATTATTTTTTTCATCTACAATTTAAAGTTCAATCAGTTAATATTCATCAAGTCATAAATTTGTGCATGAATATTCATGGGGTAAAGGGTTAAACAAAACCAAAAAGGTCATAAATATACAAAAATACTTGGAAAAGTTACAGCCTTCTACTTGTTCTTGGCCTGATAATGTTGACATGGATATCATTTGATTAAAAGTGGAGATAATGACTATATCAAACAAAACTTAAACAAGGCCATAAACACATGCAAAAATATCTGGAAAAGTTACTGTTTTAACTAGTTGGTCTAGTTATGATAAATACATGTGTGAAGTTTGAGGGATATAAATTGAGTAATAAGTGAGATAATGGCAATTTTAAACAAACCTTTAACATTTTATAAGTCCAAAAAGGGCCATAAATATGCCAAAATATCTGGTAGCTGTTCCTTCTTTTACTGGTCGGTTTTGATGATGATAAACACATGTGTGACGTTTTAGGGGCATACATTGCGTAAAAGTGAAATAATAACAATGTTAAACAAACCTTTAACATTTTTCTTCTAAGTCATAAAAGACTCATGTGTATGCAAGAGAAGAGTTACTGTTTCTGGTTTTACTGGCTGGTCTAAGGCTGATTAACACGTGTGTAAATTTTGAAAGACATCCGTTTATTAATAGTGGAGATTATAGCAATGTTAAACAAAACCTTAACATTTCTCAGAACGTCGACGCAGCCGCTAGGGTGACCGCAATATATCATCATATTCTTCGGATTATCGAGCTGAAATGACACCGTGCATACCCATTTCACATCGGTTGTAAGAATAGGAAGGTCTGGTGGCCCCCTGCACACAGCTGCACCTGTAACCGTCACATTCCGCGTTGTCCAGAGGACAGTCGCTGTTGTCTGAACAGGAACTGTACAGCACTAGAATGATTCACATGTAAACATATTCATTAAAACAACACGGACATTTAGAAAAATCAATGATTAAATATCAGTTATTTAAGATTCTTTATGCAAATATTATTTCTTCTAATAGTATTATTGATTTGTTTATGATAGTTTCCGCATTAATTTTCCTCATTTTTAAATGGCAAACGATTTTGTAGTACATATTTGTATTATCAAACATATATTTTGTATACAGTTGGTCCCTTCTTAGACAAACCATTGGGTTTATATAAATAAATGTTTTAATTACCCCCTTTATTCTTTAACACTGTTACTAATACATTGCATTAACTAAATGTATTAGATCTATGTTTTTTGTTTTAGATACAGTTCAGTTTTAAGTACAGGATAGAAAAGCCACTAAGGAATTGTTATTGTGGATATTATTTATTGTTCTTTAGTTATAGTTGTTTTAGTCGGTTCTAACCTTGATTGCAGTAGCCATTCTGAAACTTATAACCGTTGTCACACAAGCAAACGTCGCCCTGGCAACTGACACTGTACGCTGTCCCACATTCGTTGTCATCGCTACAAGCCGTATCATGCACTGAATAACGTCGTAAGGGAAGAATACAAATCTTGGAGCAAATCGTGTCAAACAATGGAAGCATGCTTTGAATTTAAGATCTTTTGCTACATCTCCGCGTCTTAGGTCAAGATATAGGTGAGTTTAATCAAAACATATACATGCTATTATCAAATGTTGTTCAAATCTCATGTGATGAATTTGTTTGATCCGTGCTTACATATTAACAAAATTTATAAAGGATGCATACGAGACAATTATTCAGAAAACGACAACTTCGAAATTCATTGCAATGCATTTTACTAGCCTTAAAATCCTCCGTACCATTTTTCGTTTCCTTAAACCAATTTCAGGCAGCATAATAATTAAACAAATATGATTCTTGTAGACAAATTAAATCACTACTTGACTGAAACTATTTTCTGCTGTACTGCGTTGAGGCAAGATATGAGGCCCAACTCACCGTTCACACACACACCGTTGCTCTCTTTCCACATGTACGAGTTACACTGACATGTCCGGTCCTGACACACAGCATGTTGTGCGGCGCTGCAGTCGCCCCAGGTGAAACATACTGAGTTCAGAACTGACAAAAGAAAGTGTACGAAATTATTCACGTTATGTGAGATTTCAAATTTGTAGATATGTACCTCCTATTGAATTAACGGTAGCCCTGTTGCATACCCCTTGTGTGTATGTAGTTTCCACAAACACTTTTTAAGAAATTTGCCCTGGGTTTTGTTCAAATCTCATAAAATATCTCATTTCGATCAGGATTTATATTTGAAATATGTCACATTTATTAGAAATGTTCATTGCACGTATTCAATATTACCTTGTTCGCAATCACCATTAACTTCCCTGAAGCCGTCTGCACAGGAACAGACATTATTCAGACATCGGGTGTTAGTCATGGTGCAGGAACTGTTATCTACACACGGTACTGAAAAAGACATGTCAGAGCAAGGCAGGGTCAGGGGCAATAATTCCTGGAATATGCGAAGTAAGTGCTGGATAAGGTATCATTATATTCAAGTGAAATGTTTGACCCCTAGACGAGTCTTACCAAGGTCGCATTGTACTGTTATATAGCTGCTGTTTTTGGTACCTAGCTCAGAAATTGCTAAGTGACTGTGTGATGTAGCCCTATATCTGACCATGTTAAAAAATATTCTGCCAGTGATAAACAACTTTTTTATTTTATTTTATTTTATTTTATTATTCAGAGATTGATCTGTGGCACACCTAATTTAGACTGCAGGTTCGCCACCTCAAATCTTACAACTCACCAGAAAGCGCAAGATTGGACTGAATTGCAACAAGTACCAGCGGAATTCAACAGCTCATTATAATACTTTCATGTAACCTAGGGAGTTCATGTACCAAATGGTAACAGGCTGACTGACTACACTCTTCCTCGTTCCACCAAACAAAGGATTCACAGAAGTATATATGTAACAAATTTATGTCTTTCCACTGGATTAAGAATAAAGTAAAGGAAAATAATTCAAGAAAGCACGAATATCTAATAGTTAATACCTTGCAGACAAAACTAAAATAACAAAACTAAATCAGATACCATGTAAAAATATAAACAATAATTTCATCACCTATAGAGCCAATCCAACTTGATATAAAACACTAAAATAGTGAATCCAGATACATACAGACCATATATACATCACAGAACACGTGTACCTACCCGGGGTGCAGCCATTTATTGCGATGTCACACAGCTCTAAGGTCGCACATTCGTTGTCAGAAGAACATGGATTTTCTGCAAATAAACTTTAACTTTATGAATGTTGCATCAAAACACAAATACAATATGTAAGAGTAAGACCTGCAATAAGTTCATTCATTGATAAACTTGTTGTTTACTTTTATTCATTTTTTTTTTAAATTTTAAAAAGTATCCCAATAATTCAAGGTTCCTCACTGGCATTTTGATTTTCGTGTGTGTGTTTGTATGCTGAAAGGGCTCTCAGGTGACCTATGTGTAGACTTATTTTGGATTATCGTCAAACTGTGTCTATACTCGTGTGTATTTTGAAGTTTTAAAACTCTGTAAATACTATGTTATGTGATAAGTCTCAATCATCGTATACATGTTCTCTAGATATTTATCGATACTGAAGTAGGTAATCCATAAAACCTATTTATAATCTCCTTCCACGCTAGTGTTTGTTCAGCCGACTCTGGTCATTAGGTAAATTCGTAAATCACGAGATAGCAGCCGATAAATATGACGCTAGGAAGTCATGTGCATAAACCGAATATGGTGGAGTGAAACATTTCGAGGCTGTTTTTCTCAAGTGTTAAGTCTATACGTTTTGATTTCCAATGTTATGGAATTTCGTAAATACAGATGATATATTTGTTTATAACTGATGAGTTATGACCCAATATCATGAGTCAAAGTTACTGTTTACTATGGTATATGACGTGGGATTGGCATATTTATTTTTCCTACATGCAGTATATAATTGTTCTCGTGTTTTTAGTTTTGCTGGTTGTTTTAATATCCACATGGTTTATACTTCGCTTATATTAGATGCCTTACCACGTGTATGTGTTAAAATTATGTGTTGGCTTTAGTTTCATATAGTTTGTAATGGCAAGTGTTTGTGTGATGAATTTATTTTTAGAATGTGTTTGTCTTAATGCATATCTTTATCGATAGCATTTATGCATAACCTCATGTTTCATTGTTCCAATCAACGAAATCGGCATTATGAAGACCACCTCCTTACAATTATCTATTTTTATGTTTTTGTTAATCCGTTAATCCATTAATTTCTAACTTGATAGCTTAATGCTTAAACTCATTTCAACCGTTTGTTCTAGATGTTATAGGTTAAACATAAACGAGTATATATATACTTGAAGGAAGTGAATTATTTACGCATTAGCTGAGAAAAGATGATTTAAGCGGACTATATTCGTGATTAATTATGAGAAGTAAACAAATGACACATTATACTCTCCTTCATCGCATGAAGCGCTAATGTGACGACGTATCATGTATAACACTGGTCGTGGTCGAAACTGAAACTTTTAGAGGCATGATTCATTTTAATATAATAAAATATGCATCAGTTATCAGTTAACCAGTTAAAATAAAGTTGTAATTATGTATAAATTTATGTTGGTGACTTTGAGCGTACGTTTAAACATGTATTAAAAAGAATGGGATATGCATATATTGAAGCTTTATAAACAGAAACAGATTTTAGCTGAGAATGCATTTGTAAAGTAAGTTTAAAGTAATTAGTCATAATATATAGACTACAAACTTTGATCAAATGAGTTAAGGGAAATCATTACTAGGCGTTTCATCATGGTTCATTAGTTTCAATTTCAGATTTAGTTTGTTTGAAAAGGGATAATTTGCTTAATGCTGATAATAACATGTAATGATTAACATGAATGATTTGATAATGAATCCGAAATTGAATATATTTGAATTATGATAAAATATTCGAACTGGAGCCATTTCCGCAATCATTCATGAATGGTAATCAAATAGCGAAAATAGAGCAGATGTAGTTTATTTATCTTTTCTTTTTTTTTTTTGTCTAGAAAAAATGTTAATTGTTCGTCGATGCTATCATAAAGATTATAATGTTTTATAAAAGTAATATGTATAATTTTCTCTTGGTTTTAACATCTAATCATAAGGAATACAATTGTCGTAGGGTAATTATTCTCCCTTTGTTTGTGTTATATATGTCCGTATTTTGTCACGTCTATTGTCTTATTTCGTCTTAACTAGGATAGACATTCATACAAATGCACCGCCATACTATAACATCTTCATTTAACTAGTCATCTTATTTGTTACTAAACCGGTGTGATCTCTGCACTTTAAAACTGTGCACCGGCGCATTTTGATGGAGACATAATTAAACAACTTCATTTCAAACTTAAACTTGATTTTCATGATAGTACACTTTACCGACAGGATCTATCGTCATATTTAGGTGGAAATGTTGTCTATATCTCAAAATTACTTCAGTCAAAACGTAGGATTGACCTGGAATCAGATTCAGTTCATGCTATTTGGGTTAAAGTTAAGTACTATTCATACTCATTCCTTTTGTGCACAATATACCGTTCACCTGGAACTCCAGTTGCCTTTGGGATAATTTTAATGAAGCTCTTGAAAGGGCTTAAGAAGTAAATTCTAATATAACAGTAGTTGGAGACCTTAATTAAGACCTATTAAAATACAGGGAAATCCATCTGAATAACGTCATGAATCTTAACAATATCCGTAATGTAATTACTAAACCAACTCACGTTACTGATCGTTCTATGACTTTAACTGACCAAATATTAATATCTGAATCGATACCTTTTGTAGACTCTGATACTTTAGATGTGGATTGTTACATAAGTGACCATAAAGGAACGGTGGTTATATTTAAATTTCACACTCGTTTAGACCGAGTTCCATAGGGAAAAAAATGGTATCGTGGCCGTGCAGATTAATACATGTAAAATGTAAAGATTGGAATTTTATGAATGATGTTGATGTGGATACAGCAACTAAGCAAGTCACAAATATTATAATTGATTGTATGAATCTCTGTATACCATCAAAAGACATTGTTGTTAAGCAAAATGATAAACCATGGTACGATTCTGAAAATAGAAAATAGGTAGGCAAAAATCAATTGCAACTAATTTCGGTCGTTATTCTAATTGGTTAAAAATATAAAAGTCTTCGTAATAAAGTTTATAACCTTCAAAAATTGCTAAACAACGTTTTTTTAACAATATTGAGGAATCCCTGTCAGTCAGTCATTTAAGTATGGAAATATATTCGTATCTATTAAACTGTAATAGAAAATATGATTCAATGTTTGAAGATAAATATGACAAATGTTCATATTTTAATCTTAATCTTAATTTTAATCTTATTTTTGAACTTTTTTAAATGTATTTCTAACGTTGTTTTATATTTGTTCTTGTTGTTGTTTTCTCGTAATATTTTTAGAAAAGTCAATGTCATTTATATTCAGCAATATAAAGTTTAATGAAATTCTTTAGTACATATTTATGATTTAATGATTTAAGTATCAAATACTTAATGATAAAGCATCATTATTCCATATGTTTTTTAAATGCTATATTCAAGCAAACGAAAATTGTAAAATGCCAATCCAAATGCGGTATCATTAATGATTGTATTTGCATGCACCTATTGCGACATACAATACAATACATTTTTTTTATTTCCGACGTGCACAATGTACATTGTCAAGCATAAAATAAATAGAAAGTATATCAATTTCGCGACTTATTTTTGTAACTTATTTATAGAGATGTGATTTCTATTGTTATCCAAATAAGAACGTTAATTATAACTCGAAATGTCCGATATTTCTATAATTAAATAAACATGTATTTTCATCCGTTAAAGGAAATATGTTGTTTCTTTAGACCTTTTTGAAAATATCACTAATCCTATTAAGAAATTGTCACACTTTTTCCTTTAAAATGCATAGCACAAAAACGTTGACAATAAACAACACATTGACACATATCCTCCTCACTCAATTCCCGCTCGAACCTAAAATCGGTAGTTTGAGTACTTCTAGTATAACCGATAAGCATATTGAGAAAGAAAGAAAGAAAGAAAGAAAGAAAATAAATTACAAATACGAAATAGCTTTCCAAATTGTAACAGCAACTGTATTGTAATCGTACAATCACAAATTAAAATAGCACGTGAAATGTTAACAGTCCCTGGTTCCGGTCCACACTTGGAAGTTGTGGGTACTGGCAAAGTTAATAAAACTATAAAAGAAAAGAAATGTGCCATGGAGTTACGAAATGCATACATAAATCCCACTGAATACCCATCTGTCTCGGGTTACAGATGATTTCCCCCAGATGGAATAGTTCTCTAGACTAGTAACCAGCACCCTATGTTAAGAATTTTCCTTTAACTATATTAGAAGAATACACTTCCGATTCCTCTCAAATCACGTTGGGCGCCAATGTCACGGGTTGGGGATTCCAGGCCATGTATTTAATGTGTTAATAGGAAGAGCGTCTCAATTCAACGAAGGCAAGGAATGGACCGATTATCAGATAAACAGGTGTAAATTAACTGTCGCAACTTCTTCGTTCATGCTTTAATTGAACCAAGGAAACATATTCTCTACCCAAACAACCTAGACTGCCACATAGTCGATCATTTTCACACAATCACTAGGCACATGTACACATGTATTGGTCAATTCAAACAGTATATATTGGTACATGTTACAAAACAGGCACCGCATAGACAAGCTTTTGTTATATATAAAAGTTTTATGGAAAATGCGTGCAAACGACTCTCAAGTATCAATCAACAGCAAATACTATCTGCGACATACACGATGATACACGCCGTAATACAGATAAACACGATGATACAGACAGATACATACGATAGTACAGACAGATATACACGATGGTACAGACAGATCTACACGATGGTACAGACAGATATACACGATGAAACAGACAGATATTCAAGATGGTACAGACAGTTCTACACGATGGTATAGACAGATATACACGATGGTACAGGCAGATATACCAGATGGTAGAGTCAGATATACACGATGGTACAGACAGATCTACACGATGATACAGACATATATACATGATTGTACAGACAGATATACTTGATGGTATACAGACAGATTTACACGATGGTAAAGGCAGATCTACATGATGGTATAGACAGATGTTCACCGTGAAGTAGACATATTCTATTATATCTAACGATCAATATTCTGATACTGACCAGCTGTACAGTTAAGGCTGCCCTGGTCACAGATATGATAAGCAGGGCAGTCTAGGTCCGAAGAACAAGAGGAATCTGAAATTGAAACAACACGGTTGTTTTTAAAATGAATCCGCTTTATTAATTAGGCTGTCGTAATATGTTAAATTAACCTTTTTATATTTTGTGATAAATATATTTATATTTCTATATTTAATACAATCTCAACTGCTTACTTTGTTAAACCTAAATGCAGTCTTACCTTTGCAAAAAAAAAAAAAAAAAAGTACGCGTCATTTTTACAGGATTTTAAGAGGTAGGTGATTGAATATCAGTGCTGAGACTTACCGACACCTCTGTGGAGCACGGTGAAAAGAAGAATGGCAATTAACGGATGCATCGCTCTTTGATAACGGATTCAACTGTTCATGATATCATGAAATAAAAATCTTGTTTTCAGTTTCCATCTGTTTAACTCTGATTCTTAATAATATTTTGGATTCGTTATCACAAAAATGACGGCACATCCACACAGAAACGTATCCCGCCGTCCATATGCTTGAATATCCTTGTCTGGGTGAAGCGAATCGCGTGATCTCGATTCATCCCTGACGGAACCTGTCGGGTTCAAATTAATATGAATTACAAAATAACATAGCATATCTATTGCATCCTCTATTCATCGCATTAAGTTTAAGTTTACCAGTTCTTGTTCAAAATATAACAAAAATCCTATACAGTGCCACAGTGGTCTGAAATTCGATGACATAGGAAACATTTATCTATTTTATTCTGTTATCATATCTCGCCGGCATTACAGCATTGAGTATCTTTAAACAATCGCTGTCTCTTTAAATCTATTATAGTTTTCAATAAAAGAAAATATTTTCATCCATTGACTGCTTCCTTAAAGGTGTGCAGTTCAAAAACGGGTCAGAAAAGCTTTGTTTACATTTGCACAGGATCCGTATATATACTTAAAATGTTAAAACGAATATGACATACCATGTATATATAGTCAACATAGTTGTTCCAAAATGATTTGCTAAATTTTTAAACGGGCATTTGTACAAGTATATATTCAACTGAAATAAATACATAATGGTTATGTTTGTTTAAAGAAAGATAAATCATGATACGTCGAAAATTGATGAAGTCATTTCAAAACAGTATAGCAGTCTTGTGGCCTAGTTGCCACCTTACCATGTGGACGTCTCGGTTAATTAACAAAACATTCGATAGGCCTGTACTTCTCCACCAGTCTTGTCAAATACCACCTCCGAGCCTACGTTATACGAGCAACATAGGAGGAAGAAAAATGACCAGTGGTAGCAATTTACTGATAAGGACATGTCTTTTACAGGTAACAGCGTGACTAAGAATTGTAAAATGAAACAAATTACATTCGTAACGTAGAATGAGACAAACCGGTAAGTAGAAGTCCAATAGTTAACCCTTATTGTGGAAATAATTATCGAAATATCGTGATAGTGTATTTAATGATACTCATAGTCCAGAATTTGAGTATAAACAAAGAAAAATATGCCATCTTATGTTAAAAGAACGACCATTTTAGCTGGTAAATAGAACGTCATAGGGACACTGGTTGATTAAACAAATCCCATTTACGACCCTTCTGCAAAAAAGATAAGAAACGTATTATTTGACTAAGAGTTCTTCGGAATCTCTGTTGTATGGTTTATGGGTGGAGACGATTATTATTTTCGTTACTTTATTTCAGTTTTGTGTTTCAAATCATGTTCTACAAAAGAATTTCAGTAATTGTACCCTAGGCTGCATAACAATACCGTGTCTACAGAATGACAAAATCATATATGCGTTTAAGTTGTAAAATTTCTCTGACTTCAAATTCGAAATAGTTTAAAGCAGTTTGTTAAGTGTTTTGTAAAACACACACATATTATTATGTTAAAATATACTTTTAAAGATCTGATAATAAACCAATGATTGACCGGAAGTCTGGGACTACTTTTTGAAAATGCGACATCATTTTAGTTCACGGGAAATGGGTCTTTAGTATTCTTTTTATAACATGGATTGTAATAATAATGAATATCAACGTGAAGATATTGTTTTCTATGACCACGAGTTGAAGAAAATATGGTCTTTTGATTCCTCTATATCATATGTCTAGCAATCAATGGACCGAGTATGTGTGTCATATCGAGATATATGAAATGGGAAGAAGTGTGTCATATCGAGACGTATGAAATCGGAAAACGTGTTTCAAATAGAGATGTATGAAAGAGAAAGAAGTGTATCATATCGAGATGTATGAAAAAAGAAGAAGTGTGCAATATCGAGATGTATGAAATAGGAAGAAAGAAGCTTGTCATATTGGAATGCATGAAATAGGAAGACGTGTATCATATCGAGATGAATGAAAGAGAAATGAGTATGTATCGAGATAAATTAAATAGGAAGAGGTGTGTAATATCGAGATGTATGAAATGGAAGACGTGTGATATATAGAGATTATAAAACAGAAAGAAGTGTGTCATATCGAGATTTATGAAAGAGAAAAAAGCGTGTCATATCGAGATCATGTAAAAGGAAGAAGTGTGTCATATCGAGATCATGTAAAAGGAAGAAGTGTGTTATATCGAGATGTAGAAATAGAAAGATGTGTTTCATATTGTGATTATGAATGGTGAATGTGTATATCTGGTAGAATAGTAGATTATATCATATGGATAATGAAAGGAGATGTGTGTCATACCGAGATTATGTTTAAGGAAGAAGTGTGTTATATTGCGATGTGTGAAAGAGAAAAAAAGAGTCATAACGAGATATATGAAATATCGAGGCGTGTGAAAAAGAAAGAAGCATGCAATGTGATATATGGAAGAGAAAGAAAAGTGTCATATCGAGATACAGTCGAACCTCGTTAGTACCTGGGAAAAAAATTTGATTAGAAATTTTAATGGTATTTAAAAGAAAATAACTTACTTACTACATTTTATCACTTTATTGAATAAAGTATATTGAATAATAAATACGTACAGTAATTCTATATACAGTATAGGTCTTAATACAAATATTCAATTCTTAAAGACATGTAGTACATATCTTCTGCGATCTTTTTCTTCGACTTAACCCCCTTTTCCACTTCTAATATGGCCGCATATTTCACTGTGTAGGATTTTGAATTCAGCTTTCTCTTCGTCCCTTTACCCTTGGCCGATCCAGACATCCCCCAGGATTCAGACTGGGTCCTTCTCTGGATTGCTCGGTAAGAGTATCGGGCACATAAACGTGTTTATCGTCTGATGCCATTTTGGTTATGTGGATACAGCATTTCGACACTTAATAAATACCTACAGTATAAATCACTCAAAGTGACAAGTAAAATAACAAATATGAAATATCGAACCTGTGAAATAGAAAGAAATGTATCATATCGAGATGTATGAAAAAGGAAGAAGTGTGTTATATCGAGATGTATAAAAAATGAAGAATTGTGTCACATCAAGATGTTTGAAAAATGAAGAATTTAAGAGTATATATCATGGTGTATGAAATAGAAAGAAGTTTGTCATATCGTGGTGTATGAAATAGGAAGACGTATGTCATATCGAGACGTATGAGAAAGGAAGAAGGGTGTCATTTCGAGATGTATGAAATAGGAAAGATTTTACTTTATTCTAGTACATTGTATGTCATTTAGTAGATTGTTCCATAAAAGATTAGTCAATTGTTATCTTAAGGCTAACCCCGACTAATGATAAAGATCTCAGATAGTTTTTGGTTAGTTTGTTTATTGGGTTTAACGTCCCACTGACAGTATTTCAATAATTTGGAGACGATGCCTACTTGAGACAGATATAGTGCTGCCACACTGCAGTATCACGCCGTAGACATGTGACATGATACCACACCCGGTCACATTATCCTGACACCGGGTCAACCAGTCCTGTAACTACCCTTATATGCTGAGCGCCAAGCAAGGGAACTAATATAGTTTTTGGCTTTTATACGAGTAGGAGATTATAGAGAACTTTTCACAGATAGTAGAACCTATTATCAGCCTTCGCAAAGGTCATAGCACATACAAACAATACAAGGGGAATAAAGGTACTAAGGAACATAAGGTGCCGACAGCTAAGTGGCGGTAGAGTTATCTTATTAAATCTTATTCACTACAAATCCATTTTAGAATTGCTATGTGTGACAAACCCTTTATGCATTAAGCTCTATACTGATGTTTTAGGCTTAGGTCTTGGTGCTGTACTTTATCAAACATCAGGTTGAGGTTGAAAAAAAGCTATTGCGTATACAAACAGAGCTCCTCAACTCGAGCTTGAGGCTTTAGCCCTGAAATGTCAGTCATTGAAATGTCCCAATTACTACCTATACAGTAATTTGATAAGCATTTACATTTTCATTGCGTTCAACTGTTCTAAATAATATTTATGCTATTGTAACGAATAACTTGTGTCATTGGTACGTCTTTAATTTCTATTTGTCATATCTTACCTTGGTATTGTTTTGTTATTTTAGATTTATGTGTGTTTAATGTGACACAATTTTATGATCAATTGAATTCTATAACCCTATCAATTTTATTGAATATGCGTTTATTATTCTCAATAATATGTAGGCCTCTTTTCATCACATAAATAGACCGTAAACGGAGACGACGACTTTGTCTTAAGGAACAGCCGATTACATTCAATATCAGCAAACAGCTGTCATTCTTAAAATCGGTCGATTAACTGCGCTAAAATTGAGGAAGTCAGCAACTGTCAATTTGTTTATGTACCAGTATGGGTATCTGAGCCGTATCTGTGTCGATCCTAAGTCATACGTATTAATCCGAAGTTGAACGGAGATCCGCACTTAAAAAAGTTCAAAGTTTTTTTCCAACGTATTAAGCAGTACCTAACCGCAGCCTGTACTGTTTGTTCCCAAACGTCTCCGTATGTGTCCCCCACCCCGATTGAATCACGTACCCACAAAAACAAATCTCAAGGTTCGAACAGATCCGTGTGTGTGTGACCGCTACATTACTAATGTTTGACATTGACAGGACTAAGTTTGTTCTATGTTCTTGTAGAATTAAATGGTATATAATGGAATTATGGCTGTTGAGTAGCTATTAGTGTTTTGTTGTTGTTGTTGTTATTGTTGTTTTGTTTGGGGGGGGTGTTGTTGTTTGTGTGTGTGTGTGTGTGTGTGTGTGTGTGTGTGTGTGTTTCAGATGTTAAGACACAAACTTTTCGCACAACCATTATAAGTACTCGCAGAAGAACCATGAATATATGTTACATGTACACTTTCTACCCGTATAAACGACACCCTGTTTGTATGCAGGTACAATGCAGTGTCATTTCACTGCTTCTTATGCATTACCTCCAATTGAAGAGCATCCATACAAAAGCTATTATTACTTACTGAAGGTTGTGGGTTCAAATTAGAAAGGAAAAAATGTGAAGTTTCATTTTTATAATGTGTTGGGGGACATGCACCAAGGTAAAATGATGACGTTTGATTCTAGGTACTCGCATCACTAATTGATTAGTAAGTTCTAAATGTCACGGTCTATGTTATTAACGCCGGCCCAGGACGGAGATATTATACTATTGAGCAAGAAAGCAAATTTTTACTTCCGCACCGCTGACGTAATAGTGAAATAGGTTCCTTCTCAGTCGGTCGCAGAAAGATGAACAGGTCAGATGACCGGGAACAAGTTTTGAGAAATTGTTTTGAATGCTTGGAAATCTGGACTTGTTTATAGGCTACCGAAAGTTCCAAATGCCCGCAGCGGTTACTTCCCCTTATCTATACAGTAATGCCGAAGAATGAAGGGGAGATAACTGCGTGGAGATTGCGAAAGTTCATGTTGCTAGGTAGGCGTATAATTGGACAGATTCGATTAGAGTATGCCCCTTGATCGATGATCAAACATAATAACATTCCTAGCTATGAACCTCTCCTTCAACTGCAAGTTCTTCGACATATAATTTCCCTTTACGTAACAGTGTAACTTTTTTGAAATGCTAATACTTGTTATTTTTATATATTCCACAATTATAAACTGCGAACTTTTGAAGCAAGTCGCAAATCTGCACTAACAATACTTTACAGACAATACGTTTTTAATGACTAAAGTATTTGTTAACATTGTCTGTGCTTTGTGCATTTAAAAATAATTGAAAGTTATAAGAAAAGTGTCCATCCTTTTCAGTCCTGTTTTTTGTTGTTGTTTTTTTTTTGTATAAGTCTTTGGTAAATAACTTCATACACATGTCATAATAAAATATGTAATTTTGTACTTTCGGAGATGCACGTGAATGTTTTTTTATTATTATTATTATTATTATTATTATTATTATTATTCGTTATTTTCCCGTATTTAACACTCAGATTGGTGCAAATGTGTTATTCATCTTCTAATTACTTATAAAAGAAGAAAGAATATTTCCGACGGCAGGATTCGAATCAAGAGCCATCATGGCAATAAACATAAGTCCCAAGTACTCTGTCGACATATAACTTGCAGTAACATTTATACATGTATTATAATTAGACAGGGCTTCATGAGCATGACTCTTGTTACGATTTTTCGTCTCCAGTCAATTTTATTACTTAAAAAATATACATCTACAGATAGCATGAGTTGAAAACCGCTGATTTGGACGAACAGGTAGTGCAACCACCAAGATATAGCAAGTATATTTACTTATACATTGTCCACACGGTGGTGATGGGGTGGTATCAACGCCTTAAAAAAGGCAATGACAAATATTAATACCGCCACCATCAACACCACATATGCTACCACTGTCTGTTGCTTCTACTCCTGGCTTTTTCTGTAATCAAATATTATTCAATTTTCAATTTGTTTTTGATGATGATGTAATTATATCTTATTTTAAAATCTATCAAGCATATTATATTCGTAGAATTATAATAAATAAAATTCAGAATTTTGTATATAATCCACACTTAACTAAATTGCATAATATTACATGAATAAATTATAAGAATTACATGTTATTTGCTTGTTAGTTATTATTTATTTATTTATTTATCTGAGGTTATAACCTAACTCAGCCTCTAACCAAGTGTGCACCTTATACATGTGTGTGACTACCACCTTTATATGTTGTCAAAATCATATGATTTTTGTATAGTATATAATATGATATGTAACGAGAAACATATAATTGTAGTGACCAGAGATGCTACCCCTGATAAACCCCGCCTACTCGCGTGGCCGGCAGTGCATGAAGCCCTCGTAGAATGTATGTATGAATAAAGTACGCTGTGTATATAGCTAGTGTATAAAAATGTAAAAAAAAAAAAAAAAATCCCATCTTTGGTTCAAGACTTCTTCCTTCATACAAGGATTTAAGTGTGTACAATTAATAACATACCCACAATTGAAGAACCTTACAATATGTTTACGTAACTTGAAATTAAGAATACTATACTATAAACTATACACTTTTGATACTAATGGTCCCTTTTTCTAATTTTCTGAGGTTAAAACAAATACATTTGTACTATCAAACATTGTCCAACATTAACGTTAACACACAAGCTGACATTTCTGTATACCATTAAAAGAGTGAGAGAGGGGATAGAGAAGATTGGGCTTTCTCTGTACTACTTAAACAAAAGAGAAATGGAAAATGAATTTTACTGTCAAATTGACAACACTGTATCTAATAATACATGTACATCAATACAGGAAGTCGATCGGCTGTTTCATAGCCAAAGTATAAACGATTCATGGGCTAAAACCTTTCTTCAATAGGACCATGAAACATATAATAAATCATTATTTTCCTGTATCATTAGAGAGAGAGAGAAAGAGAGAGAGAGAGAGAGTAGTAGTAGTAGTAGTAGTAGTAGTAGCTCCGGATAGCGAATTCTATGAAGTGAGCGCATATTGAAATTATGCACTTGGTGACCATGTTGATATGTATTGGTAGACGTTATGCACACAAATCATCAACACGTGTGTTCTTGAAACGCGTGTGTCACCTGCTGAAGCTTAACAGAAAATGCGTGTCTAACAGACAGGCAGACGGGCGGACAGATGACGGAAAAGTGACCCTTTAAGTCAAAATCAAATTCTTAGCCAATGACAATCTTTGAACGAGCTGCTTTGAACTGGAATAATTGATATCGTCAATCACTGACAGAAAAGTGGTTTTGAGTTTTACTAACAAAGACTGATTTGATCAGCTACGGTCGTGTTCAACTCTTTACAGTCATCAGTAATTGATTGCGTAGGTCAATTTGCTAATATTAATGACGTGCATGCGCATATCGAATTTTAAATGCTTATCTCGGCATGGGGTACGTCAAAACCTTCGATCAACATTATAATACAAAATGTACCGATTAGATTACTTAATGTCGGTTATTAAAAAACCCCAACCTCTACTTCGCAGGATTGCTTTAACATTGTTAAATGCAAATTGGCAAGATGTTTGCAATATTGTAATGGATATCA
>CM037785.1:57733700-57770895 GCA_021229015.1 Solen grandis
AATTTATTTTTATTCAAGTATACTTTGTAAGTATTTTGTATAAGGAGGTACGTATGTACAAAATAATAAATTATATGATCTTTTCTGCTTTCTAACAGACGTTTTGACTTTTTTACGTAGCTAAATTTAAAGTTAACTTGAAACAATTTTTTCCTAAAGCCCCGGTTACATCTTATGATTATATGTATAGAATTGTCGAAATGCACACACATATATAACCAAGTGTCACACGTATACTTAGAAAATCAAAAGTAAATAGACACATCAGAGACGTCATCGCATTTGTAAACCAAAAGTATGTACATACTTGGTCACTGATTAGTTTTCACCTTGCAATATCAGAATTCAAAAAAGGGAAGTGGACATCGCTGTTTTACGAAAAAAGAGGGTTAAGAAAAGTCTGTGCGAATGCATATAAATATAGTGTTTTTTTTGCTTTTAACCCTTTCCCTCATAGAGGAAAACATGAAAAGACCTATGCGAACAGCATAAAACCAGATCAGCCTGCGAGTAACTCGCAGGTGATCAGGTTTTATGCTGTTCGTGCTCTCAGTGGTCTGGAAATGAGGACTTTATAATTAAATTTGGTAAGGTTTAACTGTGGTTTTCTGCAGATCGGGCTTTTGTGGTACCTATTGAGTGCGTCAAAATGAGTCTATATGAGGGAAGGGTTAAAGTATGACTGCAGACATGTACCGGCTAGTAGTAGCAAATGAGGTCTAGTGAAGGAGGGTCCGGAGGGTCCAGTCCAGATCTGGGTAAGTAGGTCAAACCTACGTCATCACGGTAAATGACCTAGGTACCGACTGCGCATGCTCATGATTCAAGGTTAAGGTTGAATTGTGGTCAATGATCTAGGTCACCAAATGCGCATGCTCATGATTCAAGGTTAAGCCCGAATTAAGGGTATTTATTAGGTCATGTCTGGCATGCTCATGATTCAAGGTTAAGGTCGTAATTTAGGGTATTCTATTTAGGTCATATCTGCGCATGCTTTAGATTGTGTATATATCATTGAGTATTCAGTTTTCTCTAAACATCAACATTACGCTCAGTAAAACATTCAGACATTCCTATTACCCTATCTTCAGTGTATAATCCATAAAGTTTGACAGCCAACAGATCAAAGTATTGTCTATCAGATGACGACACCAATAACCCCAAACCCACAACCACTACCTTGAATATCGAAAACTAACTCGTTGTTATCAACAGGCCCACGTGTAACACCCGAATTGCTAAAAATAAAATCACTTTTATGTTTCAAATGATAGTCGTGTATGGCATAATTATAGCTGCTGTTATTTAATCTTACAATTCAACATCAGTTAAGGATCTAGGGTTTTGGTGTTGTTGAGTAGTTGTATTGGTTATGTGTTTACCCAACCCTGGTTTGAAATATAACAATCTAAAGAAGGTATTTTGTTGATAAAGATCTGGAGTAGAGATAATGTATTTATGTTTGGAAGTATAAGCAAACGTTTTAATTCAGTAGGTTAAGCCTAGGCCATAAACCCGCGCATCCCCATGATTAAAGGGTTTAAAGGGTCGAATTGGGGGCTACTCTATTTAGGCTACTTTCTGCGCATGCTCATAGCTCAAGGTGGGATGGGGGGGATCAGGTCAAGGTTGAATTTTGATTCAAATTGTATAAAAAGAGGGTTTAATTTTTGTTCAATCCTCACAGAACATCATCCACTCACACGACAATCTCTTGGTTGTGAAATATTGGATTGAATTGGTAAGTGTGAAATATTAATTTGTAAATAATTTAGTTTAAAGTTCTAAATTTTTTTAAGCTATGTAACTCTGTTAGCCTTATTTGATATAATTAGAGTTGTACCCTTTATTCACACCTTTTAAAAATTTTCTTTTACAATGATAACAGAGAGAGATTTTTATATCATCAACACTGGTTTAATTCATTGTCTTCTTTTTTTTAGATGGCACAAGCTCAACTTGAGTTTACAGAAGAAACAATAAGCTATTTACAACAGAACGGATTGGAAACTGTACAGTGGTCACCAGTTCGTAACCAGGTTTATTGTAACCTCGATCAAAAACTTTCTTTGATGGTGAAAAAGACTGAACGTTCACACCATATTGTATTGAAGAAAGGCTCATCACAGATAAAACTGAGTTTAAAACAATTCGAAACAGTCTGTGACTTAAAGCAAAGTGTTCATTTACTAAAATCCTTTCTTGATGACCAGTGAACTTATGGACTGTGTTGATTGCTTATCGCAAAAAAACTACAAATACTACAACGTTCGAGTTTCCACTTTTGATACCTGGTCATCACAGATAGAACCAAACAAGTATCAGCTAGCCAAAGCAGGATTCTACTATTCTGGGTACAGTGACAAAGTTATTTGTTTTTCTTGTCACGTAGAACTCTCTAAGTGGGAGAAAACAGACAACCCCTGGGAAGAGCATCATAAACATTCACCATCCTGTGATTTCCTAAAAATCATTGGATACACAATAGATGAAGACGTTGTTGATAAATTCTCTGGAAGCCATCGTAACACATACACATTTGGTGAACAATCTCCTTGGTCAAATAATCTCTCGTTAAACACATTTTCAAAATGAATGATAACACAGCTCACGTAATGATAATGAACTCCTACTTCGATTTTGTGTATGCAGAGGCTTTATATAAATGTCTTGGTGATGTTGTTAAACAACAATGTTATGGGTGTGAGGTAGACCACCCATCACAAGTTCAGCATTCATGCATCATGTACGATACTCAAGAACATATCGAGATGTACTTTGATTTGTTGGTCAGTGTAGTTAATGAAGATATGATTCTTCTATCTTGGAGTGAGATTATAGATTGTCTCAACATATGTCCTGAACTACTGGCATTACAGAAACTAAAAATATATGATAAAGACTGGTTGGGTGCAATGAAAACCGATCAGTGGCAAACAAAAATGAAGAAGATGGTGCTGACTATTGCACATCTAGAAAATAGGTTGTTCTATAGCGCCAAATAAAGTAGTTTGTAACACGAATTTGTTATTGTAAATCATGTATTGATCGAATATGTTATACTTTGTGTGGAAAAGTGTTTGTGTAATAACCATGTTTGTTAGTTATTATGTAATTGATTTCTAATGTTGTGCATTTTCATGGAAATAAATTTAAAATTTTTTTTTAAAAATTAAAAGGAAAAAAATTAATAACCAAAAATTGATGGTTTATAGGTTATTGTTAGTGTGGTATCCTCAGTGACCACAAACCATGCGAACCAATTTTAATCCTTATCTCAGCACGGCTCAGCACACCACAGTGTAAACAATCCACCATATGCGATCAGTAAACCATAACTCATACCTGTGTACACCCCAGATACTCTTTAACATCTGTTATGGAGTGTAAACTATTATTAGCAGAGAAGGTGACCTTATACAGCGTACACTAACAGATAATACAAATTCAAAATCAAAATAAAATAGGTTGTACTTTAACCTTCATTTTAGTTATGGATAAGCATGAGAAGGAGTCTATTCTACAGAAATATTACTATAATACAAATAACCCTGGTGCATTTACGGGTCCTCAAAAGCTTTACAGAATTTTGGAGAAAAAATATCCCAGAGTATTTACACTGCATTTTATCAAGAAATGGTTAAAAAATCAAGACAACTATTCTCTATCAAGAGAACCACGACACACATTTAAAACGGCAAGAGTTCTGGTATCATCTATTGATGAACAGTTTGATGCTGATTTAACTTCAGTGGAAAACCTGAAGAAATATAATGATGGTGTGCGATTTTTGTTGTTTGTGATTGACATATTTAGTCGTTACCTGTGGGTAAAACCGTTGCATGACAAAACAGCCACATCTATTTTACAATCTATGAAAAAAATATTTGCTGAAAGAAAGCCTTTAAAACTGAGGACGGATAAAGGTTCAGAATTCAATAACCGGTTTTTGAAGAAATATTTGAAAGACAACAATGTGTATTATTTTACTACGCAGAATATTCCTAAAGCGAATTATGTTGAACGTGTACAGAAAACAATGAAAGTCATGTTGTACAGATGGATGAGATACAAGAGATCCTATCGATATATTGATGATCTACAAAGTATAGTAGACAATTATAATGCATCGCCGCATAGGAGTTTAAACAACACAGCACCGAAAGATGTTAACAAACAAAATGAGGCTGATTTATTTTATTACATGTACCTAAGATCCCCGAAAAAAATCCAAAGAAAAGTACCATTTCAATTCAAGAAAGGAGATCTGGTTCGTATTTCTCATATAAAACATCCCTTTCAAAGATCCTATCATGAACAATTTACTAGAGAAGTATTCAAAATAAATCATAGACAATATAAAGATGGAATTCCCATGTATGCGGTGAAAGACTTAAACAACGAGGTGATTTCTGGATTATTTTATAATACAGAGCTACAAAAAGTAGAAAAAGACGAAAACAGTTTATGGTTTATTGATAAAATTTTAAGGAAAAGAAAACGTGCTGGAAAACTGGAGTATTTCGTATCGTGGGATGGTTTCCCATCCTCATTCAATTCCTGGGTTTCAAGCGAAGAAGTCAAAGAAACATGATAGTGTATATAAAGAGTGACGAAAGTAATGACTATTTTCCCAACAATAAACCCTGGCATTTTAAAGTACATTTAAAATCACCACTGATATTTGAAGGAAAATGGAAAGTGGCATTGATAGAATTTCAAGCCTCAGCTTCAAAGGTACGAAACAGTTCGAGCCAAACTATGTTCATATTTTCAAATATTTGTGGTGAAAGTATTGTGGAAGGAAAGAAAGTTCCAGTTTTACGACGTTTAACACAAACTAAAAGTAATCACTGGAGTTCCAGTTTTGATACACCCATATATTTACCGTTGAAAGAAAAAGAGCTAGTAGAATTCGAAATCTATATAAAGGATATGAAAGATCAAAATGCCTCATTCCTACAAGAACCTGTGTTGCTGACATTACAGTTTGTAAGACAAACATGAATTCTGCGTTGTATGTACCTGACCCCAAAAAATGGGTGAAATATTTTGAGAAAAAACCATCAGATACTTTGAAAATGAATAATTCCACCATAAAGCTAAGTTCACCAGTTCAAAGTGTGGTGGATAGAGCGAAATCGGAGATAGAAATACAGACACACCATCTACTTCAATCATTACGACATCAGCTACTAACAAGTACAGATCGAAACGGGCAAGTAAACCTAAACGTGTACAGACAACTAAACAGAGACAGAGGAAATATAAAACGAAACAAAAGAAAAAAGGTGGAAAAACTGGACAAAAAGCAAAGACAAAACTCTCAAAAATTGTGAAAAAAGCTAAAAGAACCACTCCTAAAAAAATCACAAGTAAAAGGAACCACCTGAAAGATATATTTGGGTAAATATGTCAGTGTTAAACAATGAAGCTTTTCATGAGGGAATTCCTATGGGTTTACAGTTATTCGATCTCCCACCAACACAAGTAGCTGTAAACAATGTCACATACCAAGAAATTCGACCATCATCTCAAGTAACAGATGGAAGCCCAATCGAATTTAGAATAAACTCTAGCAATTCAATCGAATACATCGATTTGAAGGGTCTCAACTTTATGTGAGATTAAAAGTGGTGAAAGCAGATGGGAAACCTCTTGAAGCAAATGAAAAAACTGGTCCTGTTAACCTGTTTCTACAGTCTTTGTTTTCGTCTTCAGAGGTTACTTTACAAAACAAAACGTCAGTGACATGTAACAACAACCCTTACACGGCTATGATCAAAACATTGATGAATTTAGATCCTTCCACTACATCAACACAAACCAATACACAGGTATTTTACCCAGATGATCACGATCATCCAGAGGACCCCAACCCAGCAGGTGCAAACAACGGACTGACAGTGAGAGCTCAATTCATAGCAAAGTCAAAAATATTGGATTTGCAAGGACCGTTATTTCATGACTTTTTCCAAATACCACGTTACATATTAAACCAAGTGGATGTAAAACTTAAATTGTATAGATCATCGCCAGCTTTCTGCCTTCTCTCAGGGGAAGCAACACCTGCTTACAAGATTGACATTCTTGATATCATGTTACTCGCAAGAAAAGTGTCTGTTAGTCCTTCAGTGCTTTATGCCCATAATGAAATGTTACAACATACAAACGCGAAATATTTTTATCCTAAATCAGAAACACGCATACAGAGTATTCCCTCTGGTAGTACAACATTCCACTGGGATAACCTATATCAAGGACAAAAACCCGATAAAGTTGTGGTTGGGTTCGTGGAGTCAACCAGTTCATCTGGCAATTATGAATCAAACCCATTCGACTTTTTTAACTGTAATATTACATCTATATGTTTGTATGCAGATGGTATACCTGTAATGGGTAATCCGTTAAAGTTAGACTTTAACGAAGGTACAAGCATTGTCAGAGCATACACCAATCTGTTTGTTTTAGCAAACAAATGGAACCAAAACGAGGGTATCAGTATTACCAGAGAACAATTTGTTAGAGGATCAACTCTGTTTGCCTTCGACTTAAACCCATATTTTAACGAATTTATTCCGTTGCTTCAAACAGGGAATGTTAAATTAGAAGTTCAATTTGGAACAGCATTAAGCGACACAATAGCTTGCATTGTGTATAGTGAATCATTGGGTTATTTTGAAATAACCAAAGACAGAGATATTATTATGTAATCGTTTTATCACAATGAGTGACTGTATGATAAATGTTGTTTTGCTTGTGTAATTATCATTGTATTCTATGTAATACCTTAATTCAAAATAAAATCTTAAAACAAAGAGTGTTTGTATTAATTTATTTACCAATTTATATCCCCACAAAAACACACCCCAACCTCATTATGTACATAAGCGTCTTCCTGAAAACATGGAGGTTTTAAAATTTATTTCACCAGCTATTTGTATAGTAGCTGGGAGTTCATCCTCGGGGAAATCAACATTAGTTTTTGAGATTTTAAAACATAGTCATGAAATGTTTACAGAACCTCCTGTGCAAATTATTTACGCATATGGTGTATGGCAAGCAAAATTTGCAGAAATGCAGAACACTATTTCAAATATTGAGTTCTTTGATGGATTACCAACAAAAGAAAATCTAGAATCATGGTCATTGGATGGAAAACATCGAATTTTGGTATTAGATGATCTTATGAGTGTGGCAGAAAAGGACAAAACAACACTTGATATTTTCACGAAACATAGTCTTGTACAGAATTTATTTTCTGGTGGAAAATACTTTAGGTGTATTTCGCTACAATCTCACTATTTTATTTTATTCAAAAACAGACGAGATGAACAACAAATAAACGTATTTGCTAGACAGTTGTTCCCTTCCAACACACACTATTTCATGGATGCTTATAAAAAGGCAACACAAGACAAGTATGCATACATCTTGATTGATATTAGTCCACACAGCATCCCTGAGTATTCATTACGAAGTCACATTTTGCCGGGACAAGTTGTTAGCATATTTATCCCTAAAAAATGAATGTGGTTGTCAAGAAAGAAAAGGATTTCATTTTACTTTTACTCGCCACAACAAAAAAACAACAACTCGCATTAGTAAAGACTATGACAAAATCACAACTTCAAGTCTTTGTGCAGATTGTATACAACGTCATTCATGGGTATCGATCTTTACCTGAGGCGGATAAAAAGAAGTTACAACGTTATAAATCTGTCATTCGAACATTTATCGCTAAGAGTGTGTCAACAAAAAGAAGAAAGGAACTCCTTACAAAATATTTGAAATATTTTTTACTATTAATTAAAGCTGTGATAAAAGAATTATAATGGCAGAAGAAATGACATTAGTATCTAAACGAAAGTATGAACAGATGATAGAGGGATTGAAGCAATTGAAAACTGAACAGATATCAACCGAAAAAAACACAGAGAGCAACCAAATACACACAGAAAAAAACATTGAAAGAAATAAAGAAATAATTGAAAAACCACATATGTTTGTAGAGAAAAGTTTTGACCAATTATTTGGAGATTTTGGAGATGAAATATCTAAAGCAAATCCTTCCCCACAAGGATATTCACTGTTGAAACAAGTTGTAAAGGCTAAGCGGTCGGGTCAACCACCGTCACACCAATCTGATAAGAAGCGGGAATCACAATGTCATTCCAAAAAAAAAATCGCGCGAAAACCTCAAGGTCAGAACATCAAACCCACCACAATAAAAATAGTTCAAGGTGGTAGTAAGAAGGCTTGGGTCAAGCAACCATGGTAACGTCAAACGTTCACAAGATCATAAAAGACAAAGACATACCAATCAATCAAAATGGGTCAACTATTTAGTATAAATGGTTGTCTTAGATGATTAAACTTCATTTTTTCCGTAACCATCACGTAGGTAAAATGGCAAATTCACCAGCCTGGAGTAGTGCTGATGAAAATGAAATGATGGATATTGCAGACCAAACAGAAAATAATCTCCAACAAAATTTAGACTTTTGTACTGAAGATGAGGAAAAAATGATGAGATGGGCAGATTGTGTAGAAAAAAGAAAATACAAATGTAAATTGTGTAACAAACTGTTTCAACACAAAAAACACTTGAACCGTCATGAACTTTCACATACATATTTTGTAAAGTGTTACATCTGTGGTCAAAAATTTAGAAGAAAAGATTTCTTAAATAGACATTTAAAAAATGTGCATGGTGTAAATCCTCGTACATTTCAATGTAATCATTGTCTGTTTGAGTTTGACACTTATGAAGACTTGTACAACCACGTGGTTTCTACACACCCTCTGAACAAATCAGTAAACAATCAGTCAACATCAACTTCAGGAACACAATCACATGATGAAAATCGAAAATCACCATTACCGGGTGAATATCGAAAATCACCATTACCGGGTGAATATCGAAAATCACCATTACCGGGTGAATATCGAAAATCACCATTACCAGGTGAAAATCGAAAATCAGCATTACCGGGTGAAAATCGAAAATCACCATTACCTGGTGAAAATCGAAAATCACCATTACCTGGTGAAAATCGAAAATCATCTATAACCAATGCATTGAATAACAGTGCCGAAATTGCCTCCGTTAAGCCACAAGGATCCGAAGAAAACGATTTACTTGGATTCTTAGCCAACACCCGTCTACTTATTCAAGAATACTTGTTATCAAGGGTATCTCAACAACCTATCAAGTGGTATTTAACTGTGCAAATAGAGTTGGAACGCTTTAACGCTGATGGAGATAATACTGTGTCAACACCTCACTTTAGAAGTCGAACATACATATTGTTAAACCTGGACACTTACAACGAGCACGACCTGAATGAAGCGCTACAGAAAATACTCAAAAGTTTAGAGGAATTTATGCGTAATGGATCTGGTTGGGTGTTAAAAAAGGTGTTACATCTTGAAATTCACACTGTTAAATATACACCGTTGAAAGCCAGTAGCCATATTCCGTTACCAAAAACATTACAAAACAACAATTCTATCCTGAATATCAAAAATGAAGATCAGAAGTGTTTTCAGTGGAGTGTTTTGGCTGCTTTACACCCAAGTAAATCAACAAATGCTAATGATTATATGCAATATGAGCACGAACTCAATATGAAAGACATTCTATCACCCGTGTCTATTTCTAAAATGGACAAATTTGAACAACAGAACCCACAGATTTCAGTAAACGTTTTTGGGTTTGAAGACAAAGAAATATTTCCTATGAAAATAACAAAACAAAAGGGAAGGTTTTATCATGTGAACTTGTTGTTTTTACAAGCTGGTGACAAAACACATTATTGTTTGATACAGAATTTGAACAAGTTTCTTCACAGAACGAAGTCATCACATCGCCCAAACTTTTATTGTCCCTACTGTTTACATGGGTTTGTACGACGGGAATTGTTGGATAATCATATTGATTACTGTTCTACCAATGGTCCACAAAAAGTGGAATTACCACAACCTGGTGACAATATCTTACAATTCAAGGATTATGAAAAATCATTACGCATACCATTCATTATCTATGCAGATTTCGAGTGTTTAAATACACCACTACATGATAAAAATCATGTGACAAAACAAACACCATGTGCATTTGCTTATAAAGTAGTATGTGAAGATTCGCAGTATACCAAACCTACGGTGTCTTATGTTGGTCAAGATGCTAGTCAACAATTTTTACATTGTATGATTGAAGAACAAGAACACATCAAATCTATTTTAGAAACTATACAACCTATGAATTTAACGCAAGAAGAGCAAACAGAATTTGAAAATACAAACAAGTGTTGTATTTGTGACAAAGTGCTTTCCATCTATGATAAACAATATGGGAGAGTTGTACGACACCATAATCATCTAACAGGGAAATTCATCGGTGCTGCACACAATGTATGCAATGTCAATTGTAATCAAGCGGATTTATATTCCTGTCGTGTTTCATAATTTACGTGGGTATGATTCCCACCTGATCATGCAGTCTGTGGGACTTTTCAAAGACAGAAACATTAAAGTGATAGCAAATAACATGGAGAAATACATTTCATTCTCACTCGGATCTTTAAAATTTATTGATTCTCTCCAGTTTATGAATTCAAGCTTAGAAAAATTAGTGGAGAATGTGAAATTAAGTGGTGAACGTTGTTTTAAGTTGTTCTTTGAAGACTTCCCAAATCAAACTCATGCAAATCTGTTGTTGAGAAAAGGTGTGTTTCCCTATCAGTATATGGATTCTATGGAACGCTTAACAGAAACCCATCTACCACCACGTGATGCATTCTATTCAGACTTAACCAAACAAACAATATCTGAAGAAGATTATGAACACGCATGTAATGTATTCAACTCTCTACACATGAACACTCTGGAGGATTATATGGTGACATATGTGAAGACAGATGTGAGTTTACTAGCATGTGTGTTTGAAGAGTTTAGAAATGTGTGTCTCTCCAAATACAATTTAGACCCTGCTCATTATTATGGAGCCCCCGGATTAAGTTGGAGTGCATGCTTGAAAATGACTGGTATGAAATTGGAGCTATTGACTGATATTGATATGGTGTTGTTTATTGAAAAAGGTGTCCGTGGCGGTGTGTCACAAGTATCCAATCGACTGAAAACCGCCAATAACCCTTATTTGAAAGATTATGACTGTTCAAAACCTACATCCTACCTCTGTTATGAGGATGCAAACAACCTGTATGGATGGGCTATGAGTCAATATCTCCCACATTCTGATTTCAAATGGCTTAGTGAACAAGAAATCAGACAACTAAATATCCCCACAGTTGAAGAAAACAGCGATATTGGGTACATCTTAGAAGTATCATTAGAATATCCACCATCTCTACATGATTTTACCAACGATTATCCTCTCTGTCCAGAAAAAAGACATGTAGATGATGATGAATTATCTCCATATTCTAAAACGTTTGGAAACAACTACATGGGACAGAAGACAAACAAGATTTTCATCCCACTCGATCAAAAGTAGAGAAATTGATGTTGACATTGAATGATAAAAATAATTATGTTGTACATTATCGCACACTCCAGCTCTACCTACAACTAGGTATGCGAATCAAGCATATCCACAGGGTACTACAGTTTCAACAAGAACCATACCTTAAATCCTACATTGACTTCAACACTGAATGTCGGAAAGTGGCCCAAACAGAATTTGAAAAAGATTTCTACAAACTGATGAATAATGCTATTTTCGGTAATTATGTTTTATCTTTTTTGTGTACAACTATTTTGTGTACAAATATATTATGTAGTATTCTTTCACTTCAAAACGCTAAGCAATTTTGTGACATAGAAATTGTTTATACTTTTTATACAAGAACATTCACTCTTACAAGCATTACTTAAATGTAAGCAGGGATAGTTACTAGTTGTTTCCCTTTACTTATATTAATTTCTGTATTTTCAGGGAAAACGTTGCAAAACTGTCGCAAATATGTGGATATCAAGTTGGCACACACCGAGAAGAAACTTCGGAAATATGCTGCTAGACCCACGTTCCAACGTATGAAATTATTCAGCGAAGATCTTGTTGGTGTTGAGTGTAATTATACCAAGGTTAACTTTGTCCAACCTGTTTATTGTGGTATGGCGATATTAGATTTAGCCAAGTATCTTATGTACAATTATTATTACAATCATTTGAAACCCAAATATCAAGATAAAATAACATTATTAGCGACTGATACTGATAGCTTTGTAACCCACATTCTGACTGACGATGTTTATAGAGATATGATGGACAGTATTCACTTGTATGATACATCTAATTATCCAACAAATCACCCACTTTTTACCAATGTGAGGAAAAAACAAATTGGTGTTTTTAAAGACGAATTAGGTGGTGTGCCTATGAAGGAATTTGTGGCATTGCGTCCTAAAATGTACAGCTATATTTATGATAAAAACGGTATAAAGTGAATGAAAAACGGTGTAAAGGTATTTCTCGTGCAGTCGTGAAAAAAGAAATAATGCATGAACATTACAAAAAAACACTGTTAAATAGTTCCCAATCCAAGCACATCATGTATGGATTACGAAGTGATCACCATATTATGTACTGTGATAAAATTAACAAAACATCTTTGAGTGCCTTCGACGATAAGCGCTTCTGGTTGGAAGATGGAATTTCTAGCCTTGGATTTAACCATTATTCTATAAGTGGTGTTATATAAAGTCAAAGTGTGTGTGTGTGTGTGTGTGTGTGTGTGTGTGTTGAAAATGTATTTATGATTATCTGCTTTGCATAAGTGAATGTTGTCTTATTATTTACTGTTGTGTATTTCTTATGTGTGACATATAAAATAAAATCTAGTTTATAAACAAATGTGTTTGTACTTCTTGAATATCATAAGTTGAAAAAATGAAAGAAAATATTGCTTATGAGAATGATGTGGAAATGAAATCTTACAACGAGTATTTTCACCTTTTCATTTACGTTGAAATACACAAACAGCGCTTACTGATAAAGCGTTAAACTACAGTAAGTCCAACAATTGGGTGAAAATTTTATCAATACTTCATCTCTATAAACACATGGTGAGTGGCAAGTAGATACCGTTTTATTGCAGTATCTTTACATTCGCGAGCGGTGTGTGTGGTTAATTGTATTTAATCACGTATGAAATACGTACATTGCTTAAGTAAATTCGAATAAACGCACTCAATTACAGAAGAATACATTGTAGACTACAACTATATTAAAATAAATTTTTTATATATCAAACCCAAAATTTCAAATCATGTCTCCAGTATAATCTTCTGCATTAATGAGTATGTTTAGTTGCATTTGTGTGATAAGTATTATGTGAATAAATTAATGGTTGCATCATAAAGATGTCGATTTAATTAGCAAGTGCGTACTATCAAAGTAAAACAGCACCTTTATTTTCCTAAAACGAGTGTGAAAATGCATAACTAGCTGTAATCATTTTCAATATGAATCCAGTAATGAATGGGCAATGTTCTGAGTGTGGAAGTCTATGCTATATAGAATGCAGTAAGTGCTGCTGTGTTATATCAGAACAGGGACAACAGCACAACTGCAACATTATGGGAGATGAATGTTGTGATAAACATTTCCCTATAAACCACCACCATCCAATCCTTGATTAAACCCGGGAAAAATCACGGTCCTTTTCAGGACCACAAATTTACTTCATAATCTCTCCCTTTTTATATTCATGCACCGTGTGTGTGTGTGTGTGTGTGTGTGTGTGTGTAACAGGTACATACATAACATACATTTAACGGATTTTGTATATGATTGTAGACATTTTCTTTTAAACGGCATACACTTTAATTTAAAATAAAAACACATCCCACTACAAAAGAATACAATGGAGACTACGTCAAGTTTTAAAAAAACTATCTTTATTACTCCCAAATAATTTACTTTGTCTCCAGTATAATCTTCTGTATTAATGAGTATGTTTAGTTGCATTTATCATGACAAACTAATTCTTATAGAAAAAGATACTGTGCCATGAACTTTGTTATGTGCTTACAGTTTTTGTTGAGTAATCAAACGTTTTTCCCTCCAAAATTACAAATCTGCTTATATCACCCTTGACAATAAGGGTAACTGACCTTTATTGCTTGAACAGATCACCTTAAGAAAGGTTATTGTAAATAATCAATGTTTACTTGAATTAACATTTCACGGTTAGTACTTTAGTCACTAAGAGATAAAAACAAAGCATTTTTTTTTGTAAAAAAACATATCACCAAGTCAACTCTGTCCCATGATTGTTCAAGACAGAGTTTGTTTTTTCTCCTTATAATTATGTGTCATGTGTCATAAAGTACAGTAGTTGTTAATAAAGGTGAATGACTAATTGATGATGTCAGGACTGACTATTCAAAGGTTAATAACCTCTGGCTAGTTCACTGATGGCTACTATATCGTGGTAAAATCAATACTTTTCACCTGGTAAGATAATAATCTATGTCCTCCAACCCGGGTTAAAACATCCATTACATTTGGATTTGTAGTCGGGTGTAAAACCACAGAAATTCATTTTAACTAACAGTCTAATTATAAAGATAGAAGTAGAAAAGAATCATAAACATGTTGTTTTAAACTGTGGTAAAAACTCTTTACTATTTTGTTAGTAGAGATATATTATTTAAATCATACTCTAATATTATAATAATTGAAAACTTCACTGATTAGTTCTATACAATGATGGAGAAGAAAAAGAGAAAGACTGTTAACACCGCTTTAGAACAACTCCACTCTGAACGCTGTGTCATGACCTCTATGACCTCTGTCGTTGAGATCATCTCTGGCGGGATGACCACCTGCGTGTGAATAGAGTGCGTTGTCCTAGCAACGTCCAACTTTGGAGCGGGGGTGGATGTCTCTACACAACTCTCTGTTATCATTGTAACGAAAGTTTAAAAGGTGTGAATAAAATAAATCTAATCATATCAAATAAGGGTGACAGAGTTACATAGCTTTAAAACAAATTGTTTAGAACTTTAACATAAAACATATTAATACAATAATGTTTTTTCACTTAAAAGTTCAATCCAATATTTCACAACCAAGAGCTTGTCATGGTGCTGTATGATGTTCTTTGAGGTTTAAACAAAATTCAACCTTGACCAATCTGAAGCATGCGTAGACGTAACCTTAATAATGCGCGGTTGATGTTTTGACTGACCAGTGACATCTCCTAGTTTATGAATCATAAGCTTGCGTAGTCGGTGACCTAGATCATCTGATTCACACTCTCTTACAAATCGCACAGATAACTCTACATGTTTATCCATGTATGGATCGGTACTCCCCAAAGTATTTTCGAAACAGCCACCATTTTTCAAGTCAAATATATAGTTTACAACTTTAGAATTGTAGGCAACGTTTTCCTTCCAACATTTAGCTTTCAAAGAAACGATATTGATGCATATAATGCTTTTTTGCCAATTTGGTCAATAAAATTTTTAAAAATGTCAAAAGTATTTGAGTCGTTTAACCATCCCATAGTTTCGATTTTCGCTTTTGAGTCTGAAAACTGACAAGAATGAAATAAGGCGACCTTGTTAATTCGTAACGAAGTACTTTTTTTAGAGATAAAAGGATATTCCACTAATTTGATAAATTCCGGCATAACTTTTCGGTAACACATTCATTTTCGAAATTAAAATAACTCTCTTATCTAACACGCTAAATTTATCGAAAAGAAGTGTCTAACTTGTAAACAGAAAAAACCCTTTAACCTTAATCATGACAGCGCAACATACCTAAATAGAATCCCTTAATTGGGGCCTTAACCTTAAATCAGAGCATGCGCAGTCGGTGACCAGACATTGACCACAAAAAAACCCTTAACCTTAATCATGAATGCGCAGTTGGGGGCCCTAGGTCATTGACCTGTACGGGGTTTTGACCTACTTACCCAGATCGGGACGACCCCCGCCCCTCCTTCACTAACCTCATTGCTACTACCGGCTTACGTATGGACAGTTTTGTATAATCTTTGATCGCTGAAGATTATCAATCGGACGAGAGCTTATACCTTAATTTTTCATTTATTTAGTTATATAAGGCCACCAATCAGTTTGTCTTTGTTTTATTCTCTCTTGCCAAATTAAAGCTACGTAAAAATATACTTGAAGAAATGACCATTTCGCGTTCAGTTTTAACAACTATATAAAAATAAATCTTGAAGCTATAATTTATAACAATATTTTTATTATTGTAAACCAATAAGATACATCAATGCAGATAAAAGCTACCAAAAACGCGCTAAAAACATACCCTATGCAACTGATAAGAAATGTGTATGCACATGAATACATGGTATAAAAGGGATAAAATGCATGATGTGTTTTTTCTTTCGCCCTTCTGATATGAGGTATACATAAGATCGAATACATTTTGTATTAAACCTCCCCGATATCATTTTTCTCGGTTAATCAATCCGGTTTAATGTTTTGCATTGCCTATCGTCTGAACTATTTTTAGTCGGGTTGCAAATGGGAGAGTATACGATCAAACGGTTTTGAAGAAACTACCTCCACAAGTACGCGTATCTAAAAATGAATATTATGTCCAATGGGAACAACTAACAACTTCTGCTAACCACCTTTCGACCTGTGTTGGACCAGTACTTTGCGCCATAGAAGGTTACGATAGATTGTTCGCAATTCAGAATCATTGGATATGCACCACTGCATCTCGGGTCTCTACCTTAATAAGTGAACACGCGTATTTCTTTTGATTGAGGTTGGTTTGCCTATTATTCTTAAACTTTCAATTTACGGTAAAAATACCAGGACTAAATATGGATGTCAATTTTTTTAAACCCCTTTTACCTCATATACGTGTTTTGACACAGCACTTAACTCAGTCTGCTCGGCAAACAAAACCCCCTTTGTTTCTCATACCATAAATGTGAATAAAAAATTCCTCAAATCACAAATTCAATTCATTAGGTGAAATGTTAAAGTCATTAAAAGTGCATGTTAGTAATTTCTATATTCACATTCGAAGCCTTTTCTAGAAAATCGAAGCGGATTGTAGTAGTACCCCACTACTTTTTGTTAGGATTATGTCATCAACCAATCTTGACTTACTGTTTGTTGATTAAACATGTGTAAACCGGTTCTAGGTCGGATGTTACTTCCAAATTTAGCTATCGTATCGCCTTGTTGCTTTGTCCACGTAAATTTTTCCCCATAAATTGTGATATTGTCTGGGGCCTCCGTGCCGAGAGGATAAAGTCGCTAATTTTAACCACTCACTAAGCCCCTCACCGCGTGGGTTTGAATCCCGGCAGGGCCTTCGGATTTTCATGTGAGGAAGTCTTCCAGCTGGCTTGCGGTAGGTCGGTGGTTCTACCCGGATGCCTCCGTGCATTCGGGGTCTTCCTCCCCTGTAATTAGTGGACGTCGCTATATGACTGAAATACGTCGAAGCGACGGGAACCCAAATGTCAAGTCATAACGTTTCTACTTTCGATTGGCGATACCCCTACGGGTACACAGCCGGAAAGGTCATTTTATGTGCGGAAAGTTTTCCCCTTTTAGCGCTAACCAAACCCTAATTTAAAATTGGCATTAAAAATTTTGCATAAAAACTAAATGACAACTCCCAAAATACCTATATTTCCGAGATCCTTAGAACAATAATTTATCCATTTCAATCAGGTTTTTTCCTAATAACGAATAAAAATGCTTTTAAAACACATTTTAATACAACATGTGCAATTTTACCTACTTTTTCAACATTCAAATGAGCTACCCGATGTATAGGTAAAATATCTCTCTTCAGAAAAAGACCTAAATTAATAGTAACGAAGGCAGTAGAAGACTGGAGATTTGCGTTCGAATGCCTACCAAACACTGAAATATGGTTTTTTAAAGCATTCTAATATGGAACATATTTTTAAATTTTATAAACTTCAACGAATATAGCATTAATGGGGACTGCAAAGGGGGGGGTACAAGTTCTTAAACTTTAAATTTAGCCCCCCCAACAATTAAAATTTTGCATTAAACATGGAAAAATTTACATGAACAAAAAATATTATTTAAATTTTAAAGTGTTAGGAAAAAAAACAATAAAAAAAAAACTCATGATACGTTTACAGACAGAAATGGAGAGGAAACTAAAGGGGGGGGGGGGGGAGGGTGAAAGAAGATAGAGAAGTTGGTACATTTGGGGGTTTGTGTTATGGGTTACGGTTGAAACGTTGTAACAAAAAAATAGGGACGGTTTAACAATTAAAATTTTTGTTTTGGAAAAACTGTTCCCAAAAAAAAACAATCAAGTTTAAGGATGAAACACGAGTAGCGTGAAAAAATCCATTTATAAATTTACCGGAAAAAATATGTTCACTTTTTGTTTCTTGACAAGTTCAAAAAATCGTTTGAAAATTTTTTAAAAAGGGCATTTTAAGTTATCAATTTTTCTCAAAAGAATGAAAAAACCGAAAAAAGACGAACCCAAAAAAAAAAGCGGGAACTTCTTGGAAGGAAATTGTGTTTTTTAAAATTTCCGTTTTTAAAAAAACCATAAAAGGGTATTTCGTAATCTTGGGGGAAAATTTTTTCCAGTTCAAGAAAAGGGAAACAAAGGGTTTTTAAAAAAGCTACGACGGGAAAATTAAAAGTATAGGGATTCCCGGGTTGTATAAACAGGGAAAACGTTCGGGAAAAAAAGGGTAGAAAATAGTAAAGGGCCATAAAAATTTTTTTTTAAACATTAAAATTTTTTCGATAAAGACGTTTCTAAAAAAGGGGAACCACCGTTTCACGATAAAAAATTTTTAAGCTTGTTGACCATTAATCCGTTACATCCTAGCACCTCTATTTTAAATTTTTTTAAATTTGGCCCTTTTCGGATTGGTACAAAAAAATCCCAAAAAAGTGCATTTAAAGAAAGGGAAAGGGGGGGATATAAAAATTGATTTGAGCTTTCGACGAATATTTTTTGTTTTGAATTCCAAAAGTTTCGTCGATATTTTGGTTTTTTAAAATGATAAGCCATTTACAGTTTACTCGGGTTACCCAAAGGGTTTTTGGGAATCTTTTGGAGTAAAAAAAGTTTTTTCAAAATTAAATAGGTTTTGATCATGACCGTAATAAGATTCATTTTTAACGGAAAAAGAGAAAGCCATGTTTAGCCACCGAAAAAATACGAAGGTCATATTTAAAACCCCAAGACTTTGACTTTTGAGTTTCTGAAAGAATACCTGCAAAAAAATTAGAATTTAAATTTTCATGATGCTTTAAAAATACTGGAAACAAAGGACCTAACAGCCCCGGGGGACCCGCTTAAAAATCTTAAAAAAAGAACGGACGACCTCTAATACCTTTTTTCCGACGATTGCTTAAATAGTTAAATTTTTCCAACCTAAAAGTCTCCTTGAATTCCAACGCGTAAATTTTAAAAAAATAACCCCGAGCCAAACCCCGTAAAAAACTTTAGATATCACAGAAAAAAACAGGGATGGGGTTTTTTTTTTAAAAAAAGTTTTCACAATTTTTTAAAAAAATCCAAGATATAAGTAGAGTGCCCGTTAAAAAACCGGATTGTTGTAGAAGAAGATTATGCTTTAAATTTTTGAAAAATGTTTTTAAAACAAACGTTCCATAAGTTTCCGGAAAACTTAAAAAATTTGGAAAGTTATTTGGGGGTTCTTTTCGCCTTTTTGTTTTTAACTTCCTCAAATTGGGTCAGAATGTTTGTCTTGATGTATTTTAAACCCTTTCGAAAAGGGTCGGTTGGAAAAAAAAAAGTGGCCCTTAGGTCAAATCTTGAAAAATCTTGCCCCGGCCCCAACAATTTTGATGTTTACACACTAGAGGCCAATTTTGTCCAAATCTTCCTAAAAACTTAGTCAGAATGTTTGTTTTTGATGATTCTTGAACCCTTTCGAAAATGGGTCAGGTTGGATAAAAAAAAGTAGGTCGTAGGTAAAATCTTGAAAAACCCTTGTTTACACACTGGGCCACATTTTTGATCCAATCTTCTCAAACTTGGTCAGAATGTTGTTTTGATGATATCTTAAACCCCTTTCGAAAAGGGGTCGGGTTTTTGGATAAAAAAGTAGGTCGTAGGTAAAATCTTAAAAAATCTTTTTTTTAACACTGGGGCCCAAAATTTGACCCAAAATTTTCCCAAAAAATTGGTCAGAATGTTTGTTTTATGATATTTTTGAACCCTTTGAAATGGGTAGGTTGGATCAAAAAGTAGGTGTAGGTCAAATCTTAGAAAAATCTTGTTTACACATAGGGCTAAAATTTTTTAACCCAATTTCCTCAACTTGGGCAGAATTTTGTCTTGATGTATCTTAAACCCCTTTCAAAAATGGGTAGGGCCGGACCGAAAAGTAGGTAAATAGGTCAAATCTTAGAAAAAAATCTTGTTTAACACTAAAGGACGTTTTGATGCAATCTTCCTCAAATTGGTCGATTGTTTGTTTGTGATACTCAAAACCTTTTGAAAATGGGTGGGGCTGGGGGACAGAAATTGTAGGTGTGGGTTTTAAAATTTTTAAAAAATCTTGTTTTACTCTGAGGGCAAATTTTTGGCCCCAATCACCCTAAAATTTTGCCAGAATGTTTGTCATGTGTTTTTTGTGGAGGGGGGTCAGAAAATTCCTGAACTTTTGTTTCCCCTCATCATCTTAATTTTAAAAGCAATTTTTTTTGTAAGGGCAATGAATGTTACTTTTTCAGGTGAGCGATCTAGGGCCATTTTTGGCCTCTTGTTTTTAAATAAGGTATAAACCAATGAGTTTTCCACTTTTTCAGGAAAAATACTTTCACGAAGGATTTGTTAAAAACAAACAACATAGTGGGTAAGAAATGTAATTTAAATTTTTCTTTAAGACTTTATGAGTTATCAGTCAGGACCAAAGCTTTTTTAGTAAAAAGATTTCAATTATGTTTTTCAACGTCGATTGATTAAATTATTTTTATTTTTAAAGGGAATGACCAGTTTTCATGCAAGTGGGGGGAGTTTGAGTATGTAAATATCAAAACTTGAAACAGTGTAAAGAAATCATTTAGACAGTTTGCTTTTTCTTCGTTAGTAAAACGATTCATCAATCCCTTTTAATTTTGTTCATGTAGGGTTTAAAATCAGAAACTTTGTAATTATTTAAAAGATTTTTAAAGTTTCCCAAATACCCGGTTTTTTTAACCCCTCTTGTTCAATGTTGACTAAATATTTTCATAAAAACGTTTTTTTGCATTTTTTTGTTATTTCCCTTTATTTCTTAGGATTTATATTTAATCAAGAGTTTGGAACTTTTTTTTTTGCTTTTTTCCCTTTGTTATTGCGTATTTTGAAAAATTTTCTAACTTCAAATATACCAGGTTTTCATTGGCCTTGAAAAACAAATCCTTGGGCGGTATCTTTCAGACATAGACGATGAAAAGTATGGTAAATGTTTCACAAGTTCTCAAAGAAAGTGTTCTAAAAACCCCAAATCTTCGTGCGATTTAAAAGCATTCGTTTTTCAAAGTACCTTTTTTGTACGCAAAACTTTTTTATTTGTACAAACATGTCGCGAAAAATCAAATTTAAAAAAGCTTAAAAAGCTCTTTGATCATAATATGGGGCTCCACATAAATACAACCGATCGAAACATCAAAAGTTTTAGAATTATTACTGGGTAAGAAGGGGAAATGAGTCTTGACTTATGCGCGTGGGTTCAGTAATGATATTGTCTAAATTGTTTATGAAAAATATATTTTTCAAAAAGTTGTACATTATTGTTTAACAGATTTCTTAAAAATCACCTAAATAAATTTCGTTGTCATCGAGGGCACTTTTGTATTAGTTTTAAATGTCCCCAAAAAGAGGGGCTGGGGTTTAGGGGGGTCTATAGATGCGCACAGAAAAAAAACGATGAAGTTTATAAAAGTCTAACCCTATGCTTTTGAAGAGAATTAACTTCAAGATCAAAACTACGTGTATAGTACGACTTTTAAAGTAAAAAACCCCCCCCCAGAGTGAGAGGACAATTTTCTATACTATTAAAGTCGAAAATTCTTTCAATAGTTAAAATTATTTCAACCCGATTGTCTAGGTGGTTTCGGTAAAATAAAATATCAAAAAACTTCAAAAGATCAAACACATAACTAAGTTTGTTTCATTAACTTTAAAGTTGATGTAAGAGACTGATTGCCCAGGGTTGCGTCACTGCCAGACGAAAAAGGTCCTGGATTAGATTCAAATCACCGACAAAAAAGGGTATACAGTAAAGTTGAAAAAAAAAATTCCATTCACGCCCCCTACAAAATAGTTTTAAATTAGCACATGAGAACTTAACTTACAATGAAAAATGAATTTGATAAAAAAATGGACCAGTTGATGAAATACTGAAATGATAAAAAACAGGTTTCATTTAAAAAACGAGTTTTACAGTAGAATATCCAATGGTCACGCGCAAAAAAACACATCTTACCTACTATAAAAACAAAGGAAGATAAACCCCGGAAAACCCGGGCCCTTCGACTGTAACAAACAATTTCAGTATAAAACCTCACCCAAAATACTCATCCGAAGGGTGAAAAAAAAGAAAAAAGAAAAGGAAAAAATAGAATGAAAAATGATGAGGAGATGAATGAGGAAATACGTAGAAAGAAAAATTTAAATTTACACTTTTTTTGTTTCTCGGTAAAAAAGGGGAAAAAACAAAATTTTATGGTAAAGATAAGTTGCATTTTAAAAATTTAATGAAGACTTAAAAGATTAAGAATGGGGAACATTTCTGCAGGTTTTCGTATACTGTTAAGGAGAGACTGTATATCAAAATAAAAATTTGGAAAAAAAATTTCCAAAAAAAAATATTTTCTAAAGATACAAAATAAACCCTTTTTAAATCTTTTTTAAAAGTATTCCCGTTTTTTTTTTTTTTTTTAAAAAATGTTATAAAGTTATGTATTTTATACATACATTTTAAATCTAATCACACTGAAAACATACAACAAACACACACACACAACATAAAAATTATATTATATTATATTATATTTATTTATATATATACACTCAAACATACATTACACATCTCTTATACACACTACTTACAACTAAATTTACCGTACATAATGCATAACATTACATGCATATATTATAAATATAAACTTGTACATTACTAAAATTTAAAATATATCGAGGTCGTGTTCTTAATTTAATATTACTGTTTTGGATGCTGAGAACGTAAGCTTGATTTTTCGAAAAGTATTTTAAATGTTCACAAAGTAATCCCGTATGCGTAATAGCATTTTACCGAAATGACTTTAGTTTAAACCCCTTTCCCCAATCTAGACTCTCCTGATGCCCCAATAGGGATTATTAAAACCCAATCGAGAAAAAAACAGTCAAACCTTTCAAATGTAAAAAGTGTGTTTAAAGATGTCCGCATTTGACCTTTTTTGGTGCCCCCTATTTGGGAAAGGGTTAAAAATTGTACATATATACGAATCTGTTGTAAATATTCGCATTGTTGAGTTTGCGCAAATACAATTATACCGTGCATGGACACGCCCCACACCCCTTATATCTTAACATGTGTAAGTTATGGGCTACAAACTAGATGATTATTATACTGTTTGAGCAAAACAATGCAATCAGGGACATATTTTTATAAATTTGTTCTAATCTTGGTCCTTTAAAAATATTTTATAATATATTTACCTTCCCTTAGTTGTTTAAACATCATTTTTGAAAAAGAACTCAAGATAGGTAGTGAAAAGAACCGGTATAAACAAGGAATTAAAAATCAGATTATCGCAATTTCGACACCGCACCTTTAAAGTAGATAATATTCATTTTAATTTAGATCGTTTGGTAAATTACCAACAGGAAGGTGAAAAAAATGACAATTTTCAAATTGGACAATTTTTGAGTTACAATTTGAAATTTTTCATTATTTTATTTAATTTAATGTACACATGCTTTAAATAAACTCTTCGGAAAAAATGGTCTAAACTTTAAATGTTTCACTGCCCAAAGATATAGCATAGCACGTGAAACATGTACATCGCAGATGCATATTTATCCCTGATTCAAGGCTATCAATAAAGTTTGTTTTATTTTTTTAAAAATATAAACATTTGGTACCCTTGATACAATGTCATACATACGTATGTCGTGCGTACAATTACAATTGGTTTAAATTCAGAGTTACAAAAATAAAACAATAAAACGACAAAATCATCGTAACAGCATTCCTATTTGCCATCGTTATTCTATTTAAAGTATCAATTGAAGTAAAAAAACCAAAAAAATTTAGCTGTCAAATGTTTAAGTTTACACATGGATATATGTAAAAACCCGCAAATGGGTCCCCGGGTGTTTTATTCTGATTCAAGGATTATTATATGATAAATACTTTTTTATCATAATAGTGTTTAATTGATAAAAAAAAATTTAGACTTGTATAAGTCTTAAAATACTAAAATAAAATTTTGTCAGCACTCTAGGAGGAAAAGGAAAGGGAAAAAACTTTCAAGTTTTAAGATTTCCATTTGTGAATACAAAAAATAAGTGCAGAATTAAAACTAAGTTTGTTTGTTTTTTTGGGGTTAGGTCCCACCCACAGGGAAGAATATAAAGGGGAAAAGAAGTAGAGCATGGGGACATTGACCAAATGATTTTAATAGGAGAGAGGGAGACGGGGAAGTGTCAAGAATACAATGAAATAGTCAAAAATAAAAATGAATATTAGAAAATATTAAATAGGGTATTCTAAATATACTCGTATGTGCTGTCAGAAGCAAGAAAAGATAACGATCTTTAACGTCAGAAATGACCCATTAAGCAAAAAAATTTAATGACAGAGAGATGAGAGCCTAGACTTCATTTTATGATATATATACGATTTGTTGTAAAATGTGGTTGTTTTTATTTTTGGGAACAAAACCCTTTGGGAACGTTTAAAAGGTTTTTGGGGTTTTTAAAGTCTCGTTCAGGTGATGAAGTCTTTAACCGTCTACGTCTTAAAGAAAATGCGGCCCCTCATAAGACCCCCGCACTGCTAAATTTGCCTTCTTTTACAAGTTGTCTTCGATCGAGAGGGTTGCCGTAAAGAGTCAGGTCTTGTTTATTAGACTCCCTTTTTAACTCGCCTTTTTTTTTTTTTTTTTTTTTTTTTTTCCTTGAGCGCGATTTACCACCCAAAAGGGCGCGCGAGAACGATAGGAAACAAAATTACGATTATTCTGAGGGTTGAGATTGGTTGTGGACCTTGGGGTTCCTCGGGGGTTCCGATGGGACCCCGTCTATTCGGAGGTTAAGCTCGACGTCACGGCATGGGAATACTGAGCATATCTCATCCCTCGTTCCTGGAGATTCGGTGACACCGATTTTTGCGCAAACAAGATCTGGTGGTACGTTTTGCTATCTATGCTAGGGAGGTACTAAGTTTATGAAAATTCAAATTCCCGAAATTGGTCGTAAATTGATCAACTTGGTCATGGGACGTTTGTTTTCGGGTTCAAACGGGGAAAACGATTTATTCAGGGAATCTGATATAATGTTCGTACGGACTGAGCCATTTCCGTTCACTGATGTTAATATGCTCAGAAATCTGGACTTCAACAGCATTTAATCAATTTATTGTCCCATACATACATGCAAATATTTTGATAAGCGTTAGGTACGTGAGGAAATGCATTTATTTATAATCGATATTTTCTTCAAATGTTTTTACTTCTTTAGATCTGACTTTGTGATTTTATGTGGGATTATGGGCCCCGGTTTACGGGCCCCCCCTTTATTACGTCGGGCAGATATAAAACACTACTCCGTGCAATTTCTCACATAATAATGTTGAAAAACCCAAAACTAAAACGTAATCTTTTTCGAAAGCGTCGCTCAGGATTTCAATGTACGTCCTCTTCAGACCCTATGGTCGTTTTTCCTTGAAATTTTAAACTTTTTTTGTATTTGAAAACCCAAAGAAAGGAAATCATTTTTTCCTTTTGCAGTCTGTTCATTTGGTATTTTTGTGATAGAGTTTAAAAAAATTCACCACGGGGCGTTTTACTCTTTTCACTGGGTCACATGTCGTCTTCTAATGTTATGAAAATATTTTTTGTAAAAGTTTGTTTAGAATCTTTAAAACGCCGAATTTCAGGGATGATTCTTTAAAATTTCAATTCGTTTTCTGCTTTTTTACGATTTTAAATTGTCGTTTTCATTAAAAAAAAAACTGGGAAAGTAATATTTTTAAGGTGTGCGTCAATGTTTTGTACCATGGTTACTGTCAAAAACACGCTGTTCCGAGGAAATATACATCGGGATAAAAATTTCTAAAACTGACTTAAATTTAAGTTGCCCCTTGCCCCCTATGAAAAGATTTATTTTATATTTTTGGATAAAAAAAAAAAACAGTTTCATTTCCTAATTTTGAACCAAATTCATGACAATACTGAAGTTTTGCTTTTTTTCGGGGGGTAGAGAACTCTTATCTACCTATGAAAGGGGCATTTTTTTTTTTTTTTTTTTTTTTTTTTTTTTTTTTCTTTTTTTTTTTAAAAAAAAGGGAGAGGGGCTTTTTCTTTAGCTCTCGTGGGGGAGGTTTTTCATCGGGAGGTATTTTGGGACATGTTTTCGAATGGCCTTTTTTTACATTTTTAAAAAAGGAGGAGGGGGGATGGGGGGGGGGGGGAGAGAGAGATTTTCAGACATTTCACCTTTTTTAGAAAAAGAAAAATTACATAAGTTTTATCCTTTTCTTCGGAGAGAGGGAGAGAGGAGAGGAGAGAGAATTTCTTTAGTTAATGAAATAAAAAAATATTTTCAATAACCCCGCCCATAAAAAAAATGAAAGTTTTTATGCTCAAAGATTCTTGATGAATTCATCAGAAAAAAATTCTTAGGAGGGGAGGAGAGAGTACGATCCTTGACGGGCTTATTCTTCCCTCCCGTTTTTTAAAAAGGGTTGTTTTCCTTTAAAATAAGGTTAAATGAATATTTTTGGCAAAAAACATTTTTTAGCTTAAATATATTCAATCTACGAAGGGAAAAAAGGGGCGTATCAGAAGAATTCAAATCCCGTTCGTTTTCCATCATTTTTGGGGGTTTTGACATGAGCGGAGGCGGGGACAACCAGTACCAAAATATCATGTCGCCCCAAACGGTATTGATAGGCTGGGTCGGCCCAGTACTTCCCGCTGGGGGTCATTGATAGAGTATTTTGCCCCAAACATAACAGGTTTGGGGTTTTTGAAACACGATACTTTTTCTTTTTATAAAAAAAAAAAAAAAAAAATTTTTATTCGTGGGCCCCATTATGTCGATTGTTTATGTCAAATTTTTTCCTATGTCGATTTTTTGCAAAGTCCCGATTTTTTTTTCTTTATTAATATTTTTAGCTTCATATCTCTTTTTTTCTTATCTCGATTTTTTCCTCCCTCGTTTTTTTTTTCCCTGTCCGATATATATTCAACTTTTTTCTAATTTTAAGTCGCAGTTATTGGGTTTTCCCATGCGAATATCCCCGTGTTGGTACTGCTCACGCATAATCATTCCCCTTTTTATAAAGCCATTTTCTGTAATTACTAATTGCGTAACATTGATTAATATTTTTAAAAAAGCATTTTTTTTTTGTTTGCTTTATTATCTCGTACTGAAATTTTGGAAAAGTAAATTTTACGGGGACCCCCAACTTATTTCATGTTGCTTGAATAACGAACCGATCAAACAGGTATTTTCTTTAGACATTTATTTATCAAACCCTTTTTTTATTCGTTTTTTTTGCGAGGCCCGGGAAGTCCGATTTATATATGGTGTGTGTGTGTGTGTGTGTGGTTGGGGTGAACACACATTCAAGCAATCGTTGTTTTAAAAAAATTGATTTTAAATATGTCGATAAAAAACTTTATTTTCATGTTACCCTTTATTTGCTCTCTTTTAAACCAAAGATTTGTTAAACTATTTTTTTTAACATATGTAGAGGAACGCAATAATTGTCTTGGCATTTAAACAGATGATGGGTCTTTTTAATATTCTTTTATATAAAAAAAACAAAAAAGGGCCCAATGTATAAAGCGTAGCAGAATTTTCAAATGGACTTTATATACTCTGCCTCGAAACACACAACCCAATAGCAACATAAAAAAAAGTATGTATGCGTGTAGTCTAAACCCCGGGGAAAATAGGTGAAAAAGAAGGGAAAACTAGATCAGGGGAACGCCCCCGTATACCGGGTAGAGGAGAAAAGGTACATTCCTGGTGGCCCCGGGGCAGCAAGAAAAAATACCCCCTGTCGGACCCGCTGGTTTATGGTAAAAAAAAGTAACAAAAAAATTACGAGCGGGTTTATTTGGGGAAGTGATTTGCAGGCGAAAAACCAATTTTGGGGGGCAATTTTGAACCCGCCAGTTGCTGAACCATAAATTTAATTCATTCCCGCGGTGGGACGGTCAGAAGTTTTTAAAAAAGGCCGAGAAAAATTTTCAGTTAAAAAGTACTGAAAAGAAACCCTCGTCTTATGGTAAGCAAAATTTAATTATTTTTGCCGCCTCTCTAAATTAATTTTGGGTTTCAGCGTATTTATGTTAGTTATTTTTAAGATGGTTATATTATTTATGGGAAAATTTAAAGGTTTATTCAAAAGTTTATTATTGTCTCTTTTTTTTAAATTTAAGTTTGTGTCTTTGAAAGGGAAAATTATTGTTTTTAAATTTTTATTTTGTAGCTGGTTTTTTTTATTGATAATTGTCATTTAATTTCTATTTAAATATTTTTTATGATATTATTCATGCTAAGAAATGGTAATAATTTTAAAAATGTTATTTCATTTTTTTATATGCAATTTAGTTTATTTAGGGTAAAATGTTTTTGCCGTGTTGTAAAATTTTTAGGACTTTTCCCCTTTGGGCAAAAAGCATATTGGGTTTGTACTGTTTTTTTTATTATTTTTTTTATTTTTTTTTCTTCTCTTTATTTGTGTTAATTTTGGATGTTGCTTGACTCGAACAATAAAAATTTATGGTATATATTTAAACCTGAGCTTTCGGATGCAATGAAATTTCATATTCATATGCGTCAAAAAAACGTCAGTTCCCCGGGGTCAGGTGAAAAAGATTGTACGGGTTACAGCCTTATTTCTGGACCCGATTTTCAAAAATTTAAAAATGTGTATGTTGGTCTAGTTGTCCCTTTTTCGGTGCCCTTGTTTCCAAATTCAAAAAGGAAAAGGGTTTTATGGGAATCGAAGTTCGAACTAATGACGTCAAATTTAAAATGGTATAAAATCGCTTTAGAAGAGTAGAAAGTGATATTTGGCTGAATATTAGTCTCCAGATCTTCTATAAAATTAAAAAATGAACGCCTATGACGTACATGACCCCCAAAATGAAATAAAACTTTCGTATTAAAACTTAAGGTTTTTAACCCCTGTAGGCTTTATTTTTTTTTTTGATTTGCTTGAATTTTTGTCTGAAGATGCGTATTAGATTCTATGGAGCCTGTCACTTTCTTTTCCCCGGCAAACCCCCAAAAGGTAAAGGTCATATATAAATTATCGGCTTTTTTTCGCCTTAAATATCTCAAAAACGGAAAAATATTCTATCGGGCACTATGCTTTAAATTTGTAGTGCTTAGAAAGCCTTTCAGATGATATTTATTTTTTGATGATGGGGGTTTTAAATTGGGTTGAGTTGGGGCGGAAAAATGAAAATTTGGAAACCCCCTTTGTTTTTAAACGTTTATACCTCAAAAACCTTTGATTTTTAAAAATATAATGAGAAATTTTTTTTGTTGAGCAATTTTTGGCAGTTCTTTTGAGGGCCTAAATTTTAAATGATTGGCCAAAAGATTGATGGAGAAAATGGGAAAAAAACAAAAATTCGTTTTTGTAGCTTTGGTGAATTTTTTCATTTTTCAGGGGTTTTAGGTTTTGTTCTCAAAAAGTATTAGAAAAATATTCCTAAACATAAAGCGGTAAAATGTAGAAAATTATTGACAAATATTGTGGTCCTTTAAGTTTTGAATAGAACAAAGTATAAGGAATTTACATCAAAATAGTTTTTAAACATGTAGAATTTCAGCGTTTGCCGTGTTGTCATCTTTTCGGCTAATACCCCAAAGCTATTAGAAAAAAGTCCACACCTTAAGCGAGTGAGTTTTTGTAGGAATTTTAAGACGTTTTTTGGATTAGATTTTTAAAATTTGATTAAAGTATAAGGAAGTTACATCAAAAAAATACGAATAAAAACCAAGTGTAAGAATTTTCGAGAAAATCCTTTTTCGCTTTCACGTTAATTGAAGCTTTTTCGGAAAATTGTAAGTTTACGCTATGAATTAGTCATATAAAGTGCAAAAAACTTTTTACTTATATCTTTTGTATTACTAGTAAACAAGCGTACCCCTTTCCGGTGGCGAGTGGGTTTTAGTGCGTCCCCCCTCGGGGCGGAAAAAAGTCGGGGGTTCGATCCCCGACCCCATACCAAGTTGTAAAAAATGGAATTTTAAAGCCCCCTTGCTTGGCGCTCGGGGATATAAGGGGATTTGCAGGATGGTTAGCGCGGTTCGGATGATGTGACTGGGGATTTTGGTATCATGCCACATGTCTCGGCGTGTTGCAGTGTGGTAGTCCTATACCCACATAAAGTGGGATCGTGCCTGGTGAATTAGTCGGTGGGACTTTTAAACAACAAACAAACTGATATCAATATGGCAGGTTTACTACAGATCATACACACGGGTGTTGCACATGGGAGTGCGTTTTTTTTAAACGTTTATTAAAGTTGCTTAAATAATCATGTTTTAGATAAAAATTACAAAGAATGGGAGTTTGGGAAAATTTTTTTTTTGAAAGGGGATTTTAAGGAAAAGAAAAAAAATGACCTAAAAAAATTAATTAAAAAAAAAAATAAATATAGTTTATTAGGTTTAACGTCCCCCCGACAGTATTTAAGTCTTTTGGAGACAATGTCTTTGAGAAAATGTGTTTTGTCACACTGCACAGTACCAGTCGTAGACATTTGGCTAATACCACCCCCAGTCTCTTTTCCGGACCCGGGCCATCAGCCCGGGAACTACCCTTATTAAGTGAGCGCTACCAAAGGGAGCTATACCGTCCCTATGTTTCGTTTTTGGTAAATACAAGAATTTTGAAAAATTGAATAACGTTTTAAACATTAAGATATGTTTTCTCGTTTGATTTGGTATTTCCCCGGGGTATTCCTCCCTGATATTTCGCTGGCACCTTTTTTAAACGATTTTTTTTTAATATTTCGTTCTTTCCTTAATGTCAATCGTTGATTTTTCTGATTTCTCAACAAATTTAAAAACAAGATAAATAAATTAAAAAAACAACCATCACATAAATTGTTTGAAATCTGAAAAAGAAATGAGCGCGGTCAAAAATGAGCGAAATTTATGTTTTTACATCCATTTGGGAAAGGTGCACGTTGTGATCTTTAACAACACGTGAGAAACATTATAGGGCGCCATTTTAAATTTTTTTTGCAGCATAACGTATAAAAGGGCGGGGCAAACTCTAAAATTAGTCAGTGTTTTAATTAAGTATGGTTAGTGTTTCTTTAGTAAGCTTAATGAAAATTTAATCGGTGTGGCGCGGTAAAGCCGCGCCCGATTTAATGGGCTTAATGCTTATTTAAAAAACACTAACCACTTAGTTTTGGAAATTTTGTTTTTAAATTTTTCGCGTCGCAATTTCCCAAAAATTTTTATTGATTTTTTAGATCCGCCTATCAATGTTCCTGGCGTGAATTTCATCAGTGACTGTAGCATGTTATGTCAAAGGTCAAAGCGTCGCTCTAGCTGTGTATATTATGTGATTACGCATTGGATTTAACGGAAGCCGATTTGATCTCTTCGGCAAAAAGTGGTGATTGAAATTTGAATAAAGATATGTTTAGAAAGGGTTTATATATCGCACCTTTATTTGTGTTTTGGACATTATTTTTTTTTTTTTTTTTTTTTTTAACCCCCTTTTTTGTTGTGTGTTTTTTGTTTTTTCTTTCTTTTTATTTATTACATTTTTCCCCAAATTTTAATTTATTTAATGGGTATTTATTAAACGCTTTGTTTTGTAATTTGTTATTTTTGCCCATTCTGTGTTTACAAGTGTAGCTTGAAATTCACAAGTGTCTTTAAAACGATGACCGATATTATTTGTTAGAATTGTGGTCAAAAACCTTTACTTATTTTTTTTAAAACTTCATGTTGTATCACCATTACTTAGGCAAAAATACATGTTTTTTAAATAAAATAAGCAAAAAGGGCGAGTTCTTTTTTTATTTTGGATTTAAACAGAATGCTGGTGGTAAATGTTTTTCTCTATGGTTGCTGTGTATTATTTTTTGTCGTGTTCATGCGTTTACATCAAAAATCCTGTAAAACGTTACACATGGTGGATAAGACACAATTTAAATTTACTATATGTTCTTTATAAAATATATACAAATGACAATTTTGTTGGGACATTGGATCCAAACTTTCCCCCATTAGATAGTCTATTCAAGAGAAAAAATTTTGTCATTTTAAAACCCGGGGTCCCCCAACTTTTTGACCTATTTAAAGGCCAAATAAAATGGTATGTTTTGTGCCCGGTCGGCCATTTCACGCCATTTTTTCAAAAATTCCCCCTCAGTAATGCTAAAAATATTAAAATTTTTGTGCAATAAGGTCCAAATTGGACTTTTTATGACTATTTAAACTGTTCATAAATTCAATCCTTTATTGATGTCTTTCAGTCAAAATCTCACCTTAATTCTGCATTAATGGGTCACTTTTTCTGTGTAGGGCCCCCGGTAACCCAAAGGGGAGGTAAATTTTGGTCTTGTCTATTTTGGTGAACACATTTAAACTCCGTTCTCGACACATCTTGACGACATGCGCAGTGAAAGGTGTTGAGCTGGTTTTAAATTGATCAGTTGATTTTGCGGAATAGTGTTGGAAAATTTAGCCCATTAAAAGATTTAAAAGGGACAAAATTTTTTAAAAAATGGGAAAGATTTCATTGGAAAATATAATTTCAAAAACTAAGAGAATTTAACAATTAAGAAGCCGTCACTCGCTCGCTGTTTGGGTTCTTAACTGTTAAATTCTCTCTTAATAAAACTAACTTAACGAATAGAGTCGTCTCCCTCGTTGTACAAGATTATTTAAATTTAACTCACGAGGTCACGCGTCGACGAATCTATTGCATGGTGCTTTACGGTTTTTTCCCTCGACTGTACGCGAAATTAAAAAAAAAAAAATTTTGTATGCGAATTAATAGGTTTAAATTTAATTGCTTTTATTTTTAAAAAATTAAAACAAAACCCAAATATGTACATTGAATTGTAGGGATTTTCGGCATTTATTTTGGTAGCTAGAATACTAAATTGGGAAACTCTCAGCCCCCACCCCTGTGGGTTCGAATTCCGGGGAGGGACTTCGGATTTTTTATGTGAGGAAAGGGGGCCTTCAGCTGGCTTGCGGTAGGTCGGTGGTTATATCGGAAACTCTGTGTACCGGGGTCTTCCCCCACCTGTAATTAGCTGGGCGTTTATTGATTGAAAAAACTATCACAGCGACGGTAAACCCAAAAAAACAAAAACATTTTAAAATGGCAAGTTATAAGGGGAAACGATATCAAAAAAAATTTATTTTTTTCGGGCAAAGGGGGTTACTTCACAAACGTTCATGCATGAGAAGTCCTCGAAAAAAAAAAAGTAAAAGGTAGGAAATTAATATTATTCTTTTTAGCGGTATTAAATTTTCATTTCAAAAAGTTGCGAAAGTCCCATCATTCGTATCAACGAATGAAAACTAGTTTGGATTGCTTTAAAAAAATTATTAATAAAAAAAAAAGATATGAAAAAAAAAAACCCCGTCTTTTAGTTTTAGATGAAACCCCAAAATCAATTGCGGTCCGAGGAAATCCTCTAATTCCCCGGACTACCCCGTGACACAGATATGCATAAAAGGGTTTTTTAAAAGCACACCAGATTTGAACTGTTCCAAATCTTTTTAAAATAAAAAAATTTGATTTTAAATTAAACGTGTTTATAAGTGTCACTTTAAAAGAATTTCACAAATAAAATCCTCTCTCTCTTCCCCTCTCTTCTCCTTCCCATCCCTCCCTTTCTATTAACCCATACATTTATTGTCCATTAAATTTTTTAATCATTTTTTAAATTTTTGCCCTTACAATTCTGATTTTTATTAACCTAAAACTGCCTTTTTCCGAATTTATTCTTATTGATGGATGAGGATGTTTAGAGCTATTTCACATAAAGTAATAAATTTATTGGGGCTCGTAGATACTGAAATGACGCTCGGGCCCAAGTCAAAACAGTGGGGGGTATCAAAGTACTTTTCTGTGTGAAGACAGGAAAAAAGCGCCTCCTAAAACTAAATTCTGCTGGTAGGCCGTTAAAACGAGTACTAAATTTAAAGTTTGTACAAGAAATTAGTCTGATTAGTTTTACCTTGAGTGGGTCCCTTTCATATCGAGTTACATAATGTTAGCTGTCTAGAAGAATAAATATTCGAGGCTAAATTACACGTCCCAGTCGAGAAATAATGATCCCTTTGGTTAGCGTTTAATGTAGATTTAATTGAATAATCATCATCAACAACAGCAGATAAGCAAAACAACAGCAACTTAAAGTTTAAACAAACTATGATGTGAAAAAAGCTGAAAAGTATTAATGCAATGTTGGTGTTAAAAAATTTCAATGAAATAAAAGTGAAGAAAAAATTAAAAAAAAAAGAAAAAGACATACATGTATTTAGATACATTTAAAGTTTTTTTTTCTGTTAACTACAAATATGATTTGTTTATAACACCGGTATGGTTTACTTCCCCCCTGCGTCCTTTGCTTTTAAACCCCATTGAATGTGCTTTTACCGACAGTTTTAAAAATCTTCTGCTGCTGCTTGCTGCTGTGATGAGGTTGGTGATGGGGGTGATGATGGGGGGGTAAAGGGTAGAAAAAAAGACGGTGATGATAATGATGAAAACTTACTTTTTAATTCCGTTTGGCAGTAATACCCCTAGTTTTTGTAATGATCTTTATACCGTACACTGGGCCCAACCCTTACGCATAATCTCATGGGTTTTTCGTTTCCCAGATTAGATGCGTATTAGGGGCCTTTCACAACCTGGGGAAAAAGTATAGTTTGTTACATCTTTTACTGGTTATGATTTTAAAGTTTAAATAAAAATAAAGAAAAATTTTTTAAAAGTTTTTAAATTTTAAACTTATGATCTCTAAGTATTAATAATAAAAAATGAAAAATAGTTTATAAGTTTTAATTTAACTTTATATATTTGACGAATTTTTTGTAATTACAGTACAAGGCTGTAGTTTCCTTCTTTGTGGAAGTGTGCTAATCTTGATCGATCATCGATGAAATTAAGGTTGATTTAAAATTTTATGACAATGTTGTCATCGTAAATGATACATGACAACGGGCATACTTTTATTCTAACCCCTTTTATTATTTATATTTTTTCCCGTGTATTCAAATGTTCAAATTTCAAAAAATTTCTGCGATTTAATTTAAGCACGTTTTTGTTTCCCTCGCATTCACTTCAGAGTAATTTCCCTTTAAATAGCCGGGGTTTTACGTAAGATTTACACACCGTGAACGCCAAAATTTAACTTATTTTCTCTCTTTCTGTCATTCCGATAAGAATAAATAAATTTACATTAAGTTAGAATTTTTATGTTTAGAAAATTTTTTAAAGTTTAATATTTGAATTTGTTTAAAAATTCTATTTTTTTTTTTAAAAAAACTTAAACGCTTTGTTTTTATGAATTTTTAAATTTTTTTAATACTGTCGATTTCTTTAGTATAATAGTTCTGTTTTGTTAAAATTGTACTTTTTAGGTTTTTATACCCGTACGCACGGTGTAGTTGGCGTTTAAAAATTTGTTTGTTTATGCAAAAAAACATTTTGACTTGACTTGACTTGTTATTACGTCTCTGTGTGAAAAGGGATACCTCATTTAGACCAAACCCGTATTTAAAAAGTAGATTAAATTTAAATTTTTTTATCCGTCAAGTTTCTGATTCAAATTTTCTTAATTGACGTTTAATGATAAAAAATAAAAATAAAAATAAAAATCCGTAAAAAATTGTTTTGATGTAAGGGTATGTCCTTTCATTTGTTCTAAAAATATTTAAAATATATTACGACATGTGTGAAAAATGTGTGATAGAGATCTTCCATCCATCCAAAAATCGAACATACTAAAAAGGTGTAATTCATACCCAGGGGCCAAATTTGGTTAAAGCATCCTACTGTATAATGCCCATTTTAAGTCTTTTTAAACTTATTTAAGTACAATTCAGAAAACGTTGGACGTTTCATGATTGTGATTTATATCAAACTTCTGTATTTGATGTTATACTTTAAAGACAAGATAAAACCCGAGGCATTCATTGTAATGGCAATCAAAAAATAGAAGTGTATTTAGATCAATTCTGTTATTTCGTTTACGCCAAGAAAGTGACCTATATCAAAAACCAATTTTTTTCAACACTGAACCCTTTTTGTTCGACTTTGGATGTGCCCAAATACTGGCGTGTTAACATAGTATAATGTGGCCCTTTACATTTAAGATTCTTGTACATTGTTTTTCGGCAGAACACAATCAGACGTCTGTCATTGTTGAATTAAACTAATTACTTTTCTACTTAATTGATCTATGGAGTATGCCAAGAATTGTTGACGCACATTGAAAATATTTTACCCTTTTTTTTAAGGTCATTTTAAAAGAGAAAGAAGTGGGAGGCGGTTTTTAATTGGATGCTTTACTTTGTTTTGAGTAATAATCGTGTAAAAGTTTTTTTTTAGTTGAGTATAAATGCGACGTTCATTGTGATTTTTGGATTTTTTAAATTTTAACTTCTAACAAACGGAATGTTAACTATATCACAAACTTGAGATTGCTGTGCATTGGGATTTTTTTCTCTCATTTTCCCTGCGTTTTTTAAATTTTATTTTTGTCAAAGACTAAATTTCAAAAGGGAAACTTACTTTATTGAATGGTAGGCCCTTCTTGTTTTCCTTAGAACGAGAGAAAAATTAATACAGATTTTGTAAAAATTGGTTTTAAAAAGTTTTTAAAATGGGGTTTGGGGAGTAAACTGTAAAAAAAAGCGAAAAAAAAATTTTTTCTCAAGGGGATTTTGTGATTTTTT
>CM037785.1:57770995-57809510 GCA_021229015.1 Solen grandis
GCTATTTTGGCCAATTAGATCAGGAGGTTTGCTCTTTAATAATTTGTGTGTTTAAAGCCATAATTTCTCAGTCAAGTTTGACATAAAATTTCGACCTTAGGCATTGTTTAGTTCGTGGAATTATAAATGATCTCATTGATTATGTATTCAGTACAACAATGCTTTAAATTAGTAACTTGTACAGGCTATGAAGGCAGTTGTTTTTCAGGTCAGCGTCTTTAGGGCCATCTTGGCCCTCTTGTTTAAGGCTTATGCCCTGTTATTTACTTCCGGTAAAGTCGACAAACATCGCTTCGTCATGGACCACTTAAGCCTCTACCAAGATAATCCCCTATTATTCCCTATTGAAAATTTAAAAAAGCCTTGGTTATCTCCGTGAAAGGCCATTAGGTCCGAAATGTAGCGGAACCATTGCAGGGGCTATACCTTAATATAACCATTTAAGTCCTGTTCAACTTTGAGCCCCTGTGATTTTACTGCCTTTCAAGTCTAAACTTTAAAAAAAAAACTTGTTTCTATGCCCTTGAGATCTATGATTGGGGGTATATTGTTTTTTGCTCTGTCTGTTGGTTGATTGGTTGGTCAGCAACTTTAACATTGGCCATAACTTGAAAACTATAAGTTACTGACTTGAAACTTCATATATAAACAGAATACGGTTAGGAGAAGTGTAGTAACCAAGAACCGTAACTCTACCTTGATCATTTTTAATTATCTCTATTTTTTTAATTTATCAAAGCATTTCTGTCCAGATAATAAATTATTTACTATATACTTGAAAACTTTACAAGGTTTTGACTTGAAACTTCATATATAAGTAGATGACAACTAGGAAAAGTTCAGTGACCAAGAACCATAAATCTACCAAGTCCATGTTTAGTGACCAAGAACCATAAATCTACCAAGTCCATGTTTTTATTATTTCTGTTATTTATTATTTTATTTTTTTTTTATTATAATTTTTGTTCGGAGCAAAGCTCGTCAACAAAATAAGGTAAGAACTAAAAATTGAAACAATATGCCAATTTTTTTCTGGTGGAAGGAGGATGGGCTGGTCCAAGAAATAGGTAAGGCCACAGCCAGAGTATAATTACTCGCATATTTTCTGAGTGGATTTTTTTTTTTGTTTTGTTAAACAATAACAAAAACAAAAAAAAGAACACCGCTTTCTGTGCATTTTTTATTGATGAATATACAATTTAACTTACAGTGTTGTGTTTACATATTCAATCCCCTTCGATATTAACAATTTAACGATACAATGCCTATAAGTGCCATTTCTTAAATAGTACTTATGGCGCGACATAAAACTAATATTCTTTGACATAAATTTTATTCTCCAAGGACCGTATCGAGGAAAAAAGTACTGATACATAGGGTACCTGTCTCAGCAACATACTTTCATTTTCTTGCCTTTTTGAAGTTCCTTTTTGAAGCATAACGGTAAGACAGAAATGGAAATATTAAAGCAACTTGTCGAAACCTCGCTTCTATTTGAAAACGACACATTATAGACGGCTTTATCAATTTAAAACACAACACTAACGTTTGACACATATTTTGATTTTATGAAAGATATGCATAAATATGTAAAAAAAAACTTATATCTATCTAGTTCACATTTTCTGTTATTTGTACCACTGGTTACCAGATTCTCACCATTCATCTCACGTAGGAGGTTTCATTATGGTACGTCTTTTCCGTCATGACATCTACTTCATCATTTCGTCATCTCTCATGACGTGACACCATAATGAATATAATAGCTTCAGATTTATTATTATCAAACAGTCAAACGGAAATCTGAAAATAAGGTATATGTCGCAACCCTATCACATACGTGATGGTGATACTGTTCATGATCACTATTTTCGTAAATTTGTATTTTCAAAAAGTTAAATATAGTTTCACCTTAAACCTTAGATACACAACTTAAAATTAAAATCGGTGTGACCAGTTTATGTATATTCTTACCTCGAAAGCGACTACATTAATATCTTATGATATTTGAAAGTCACTGATTCGTTCGAAGCGGCGACAATTTATCAGTGGAAGTATGTCGAAAGTGACTGATGATCCTCATTAATGCATGGTCGCTTAACCAATCTTACAGAATACAGAACTATATCATGGTGGCTAAATGGTTAGAGCGACAGCTCCTTTGGTCCCGTTCCTGGCCTTAACACACAAATTCCATTAAGATAAAGTTGTGTATAACGTTAATGTAATACGACAGGTTGTAATATACATTACGCCTCAGTTTACAGCGTAGTGCCGCTACCTCTATCTCAGTAAACAAGGCGTTACGTCAACGAATTTAATTTTTCATATTAGACATTTTACTGGTATTACTTTGACAATGCTTAAACACTGAGAGTATGACTTGGAAACTATGATCGTATCATTTCATATCAATACTAAATATAAACTACCATAGTAAATACTAGCTACCTTTACTACCTACCAAAGTAAATATTAGCTAGCTATGGTGGCTGATTTCTGCCATTTCGTGTTGTCGTGTCTTCGCCCCGAAAGACGAAAGGCGAAATAACGAAAACATGCCATATTGTCGTTATTTCGCCTGTAGCCTTTCGGGGCGAAGACACGACAACACGAAACATGTCAGGCGAAATAACGAAATTTTAACAGGCGAAAGGACGAACAGTTTCGCCTTTGAATGTTTCGTGTCCGCGAGTCGAAACCTTTCGTGTTGGCGCCCTTTGTCTGTCGTGTCTTCGTGTCTTTGCCCCGAAACGCGAAAGGCGAAATAACGACAATGTTGCAGATTTCGTGTTGTCGTCCTTTCGCCTCGAAAGGCGAAAGTCGAAATAACGAAAATGACTGTACGTTTCGGGTTTCGCCTTCCGGTAGACATGCGCAGAACGTTTACACATGTGCCGTATTGCTTTTAGGCGGCCCTTTCTAAGAAAGATGGACGACATCTTAAATGAAATAGGACTGCCCGAATTAAAAGAAAAATGTATTTATTGTTCAGGCACATTAACTTCTAATGATTTAAAAAAAGCTAACATAAATTTATACTTATATGTAAGCATCTACATATAATGTGTATTAAAACATCAATTTTATTACTCAAAAGGATATTATCGGCGTATATATTCTGCAGCAGTGAAATAAAGCTATCTTCACCTGGCATTATTGATATTTACAGCAAGTATGCATATGTGTAAACGTTCTGCGCATGTCTACCGGAAGGCGAAACCCGAAGCGTTGTCATTCACGACTTTCGCCTTTCGAGGCGAAAGGACGACAACACGAAATCTGCAACATTGTCGTTATTTCGCCTTTCGCGTTTCGGGGCGAAGACACGACAAGCAAAGGGCGCCAACACGAAAGGTTTCGACCCGCGGACACGAAACATTCAAAGGCGAAACTTTTCGTCCTTTCGCCTGTTAAAATTTCGTTATTTCGCCTGAGATGTTTCGTGTTGTCGTGTCTTCGCCCCGAAAGGCTACAGGCGAAATAACGACAATATGGCATGTTTTCAATAGTTCGCCTTTCGGGGCGAAGACACGACAACACGAAAAGGCAGAAATCTGCCACCATAGCTAGCAACTATAACCCATCGGCCACAGCCCTTGGGTCCTGAATTGTATGACTTTTATTTTCACATAATTTATGACTCCAGATTTTACAATTAAGAGACATACGTTGTGTTGGTATGACGAAGATTTAGACAATGGTACGCACGTGATATCCGTAGTAACTCGGCTTAGATGTACAGCGATATTACTCGTAGAGCTGATTAAATTTTATTTATTTTACAACGATTACGAAACAAGTTCTTACAACTTATATTAATCACTCTCGATATCTCTGGTGGTGGCGTATGTGTTCATTATTGTACCCCTTAGAACTCAGTCTCGATACGATCACCAAATAGGTCACGTGTCCGCTCATTGATGTCTCTGATGCATATGTTTTTCAAACTCAATAAGTTTAAAAGAATACAATGTAATAGTTTTAGCAAGAAAAAGTGAACAAATTAAAGATAATTCAATTATATGGTAAGGAAATACTTTTATTGTCTTTAAGGTACTTCTTTTGATGCCGGACTATACTAAGATGTTTACGATTTTGACATATCTTTCTCTGTTATTGTTCATTTCTTTCTTTAGATCTCAGAAGCAGTGAGTTAGAATGAGGTGATGGACTTTACTGATAATAAATAAAGAGTGCCGCGACATTTAAATGTTAGTTTGTATATGACAGGGCCGTCAGTACTTGCACTACTTTTATTAGCATTTTCCAACCAACCCCGACATGTTTGTTTTTTATTTCCGGTGTGAAACTAAACCAATCATTATATGTCATTTTTTTAGGACCAGCCTTTATCCGGCGTCCGTCGTCGTGAGTCGTAAGTCGTTAATCGTCAGTAGTTTACATAAAAATCTTCTTCTCTGAAACTACTGATGGGAAAGTGACCAAACTTTGCAAGGATGTTCCTAAGGTGATCACCTATATAAATTGTTAAAATGGTTCCGATTTGTTGCATAATTAGGACACAGGAGCTAAAAATAGATTTTAAAAGTGAATCTTAAAAAAAATCTTCTCTGAAACCACAAGGCCTGGAGCTTAGATATTTGGTGTGTGGCATTGCCTAGTGGACCACTACCAAGTTTGTTAAATCATGGCCCTGGGGTCAAAATTGGCCCCGCCCCAGAGGTCACTTGATTTTCAAAGTAGAAAAAATTAAACCAAGGCCCCAGACCGGTTTTTGGTGTGTGACATTGTCTAGTGGACCACTACCAAGTTTGTTCAAATAATGACCCAGGGGTCACTGGATTTAACATAGACTTATATAGGAAAAACTAGAAATATTTTCTTGTCAGAAACCACATGGCCTAGGGTTTAGATGTATGGTGTGTAACATGGCCTAGTTTTAAAGGCCCTTGGGGGAAAAACTAGAAAATCTTCTTCTCAGAAACCACAAGGCATTAGGTTTAGATATTTGGTGTGTAACATTGTCTAGTAGATCTATACCAATTTTGTTCAAATCATGGCCATTGGGTCAAATTTGGCTCCGCCATAGGGGTTACTTGATTTAACAAAGACTAATATAGGAAAAAATTGAAAAATCTTCTTCTCAGAAACCACAAGGCCTGGAGTTTAGATATTTGGTATGTAACATGGGCTAATAGACCTCTACCAAGTTTGTTCAAATCATGGCCCTGGGGTCAAAATTGGCCCTGCCCCAGGGGTCACTTGATTTTACATAGCCTAATGATACCAGGTGAGCGATCCAGGGCCATTATGGCCCTCTTGTTTTTCAAATTATGGGTTTTTAAGTCAAAATATCACTTTACACAAGGAAAAACGTCATCCACTTTGATTAAGACATTATCCATTTTCAGGGGAAACGTCTTCTTAAAAGATAAAGAAAAATATCTACCGTGCATGTTATAAATACTCCCAAAAATATACCCGATTTGAATATATGTATTAATTCAGCTCACCGTGGTGCGAACTATGGAATGCTTAAAGTGAACATTAGAGTGAATAAAGGCTTAATTCATTCAGTTAGACGTAGATTTTTCAACATACCCTAACAGCTATCTCACAACAGCACTGAACCGTAAGTGAAATCGAAACATCCGGTGACGGTATGGGTTGGATACAGTGACACACACGCGCTATGTAAAATTAAAGCATTTGCGTTCGTGACACGGTCGGATATATATCCGTGTAAACATTGCTTTATCAATCATTGCGGTGAGTTTCTTTGTATCATATTTCAGTTCATTAAATTCGAACAAATAAATTGAACTTATAAGAACGATAATTACTGATTAAAACAAAATGATATTAAGCCAATGACGATAAATAAGATCACAAATTTGATATAACAGTACATGCAGTTAAAATTATACATAATCTCAAAAAAGAATCATCCGATTTAATTCCGTATGAGTATACGACCATGCAGTTTCGTATACTTAACGTATACTTAAAACGTGAAGGTGACCGTCATCCGTCGGTAATGGAGGATGGCGGACGTTTGTTTGTTTAAATTAAACTGTTTAATAGGTATTTTTATTTAATTATTAAAGGTAAATAGAATGAAACTCGAAAAAGCGCCATGCCTCGCTCCATAAACCACTAGGTTTTCACGTTTCTCCCAGGAACTTGGAATACAAGCCATAAGGCATTTGTTGTTACGCAAGGAATTGTTTGCAAACATAATTTTAAATAAGATTAGATAAAGATAAAGAATGAACATGCTAAACGAACATGGAAATTCGTTTTAGTATTGATACTTTGAAGTAAAATACCTTAGCGTACCAAAGTACACATTTATGAGATCAGTCGGGAAACAACAACAACAACAAAAAAAAAACACAAAAAAAAAACATGCTGCTTAAAAGACTTTTCAAAATGATACACGAGTGTAAGGCATGGCATGTAGCCTGTATTCGATACGAATCACGGTTTCATAATATAATGACTAAATTATGACATACACTCCGGTAAACCAAACCTTTCAGGTTATTGTACCTGTTGTTGTTGTTGTATTATGGTTTACCGTCGCGACGTCCAGCTAATTACAGGTGGAGGAAGACCCCGAGTACACAGAGGTACCCGGGTAGAACCACCGACCTACCGCAAGCCAGCTGGAAGGCTTCCTCACTTGAAAAATCCGAAGTCCCTACCGGGATTCGAACCCACAGTGGTGAGGGGCTAAGCCCCCTATTGTACTTGTACTTGACTGCAGACTTCCAGAATTCATATTTAGCTTGTCTGTTTTTCGGAGAAAATGTCAAGGTATTGTCACATCACTCTGTTGTCGTCGTCGTTAGTTTTGTTTTCGTCATAAACAACTTTAACCTTGGTCATAACTTTTAAACCATTAAACAGTCTGTCATCAATTAATAATTCATCTCCCCTTCCCTTAAAAAAAAAAAAAAAAAAAAAAAAAAAAAAAAAAAAAAAAAAAAAAAACAGACGAGCGTTAACACCTTGGCACCTGCATGCAGTGCTCTTGTTTCAAGTCTTCATATCCCTTTGTCTTGCTTTTATTGTAATTACATATTCTGTTGCGTTTGTGAGGACGCATTTTTTCTCCGTATTCATCGTATATGTAATATTTTAACAATTAAATTTTAATGTAAGGGCTTTGTAAATAAAAAAAAGAGGAAATACAAGAGAAACGAGAGTCTGTTTTGTATCATTTCAGCCAGGGTTTGATATCCTCAGTAGACTGACTTGATTATTTGAGTTTACCGTCGCTTCGACAGTATTTCAGTCATATAGCGATGTCCAGCTAGTTACAGATTGAGGAAGACCCCGAATGCACGGAGGCATCCGGGTAGAACCACCGACCTACCGCAAGCCAACTGGAAGGCTTCCTCACATGAAAATCCGAATGACCCTGCCGGGATTCGAACCCACGCGGTGAGAGGCTGAGTGAGTGTAAAGTCAGCGACTTTACCCTCTCGGCCACGGATCTGACCGTTGTAGATGCAAGTCCTGTTCGTTGTAAGTCTTTCTACAAAATATACTAGACATTGATGTTTGAGTAAGACACTATTGTTACAAATTAACGAATACAGATAAGCCTTTTTTTTACCTTATACAGATGATGTGTCGTATGCTTTGCCTCGTTACAACTGCGATCATGGTTTCGGGTACGTTCGGTGAAGTGACCGATATGACCACTACTTCGCCCTCCTGCAAAATTTCCCTCGATCCTTACAGCGGACCTTCTAAGTAAGTTTCGAGCTTTATGTGGATATTTTCTGTCATCTAAAGTAAGTGTCGATAATTGTTTTAGTCCGTATGTGGTAAGAACAAAGCATACTGTGGTGTTGACCTTGGTAACTTATTATAGGGGTGTTTTAAATATCTTTTTCAGTTTTTACGTCCCATTGTGACCGTATCCTATTAACATTGTCTAATCAAAGCGCTGAGAAAACAGGGTTTTTATTGTGATGATGTTGCATTTTTTTTTTCAATGTAAACTTGATAAAAAAGAATCAAGTTTTCAAGCGATGCCAATAAACACAATGGTATAAACCCGCTTCAACACTGCGTAAACATTGGTGTTACAAGAAAAGATGAACGCACCGTTTGTTTCGATAGACCTCTAGCAAGAAGCATATTATACACTTATTTTCACTATTTCTCTTGACTATAGATTATAAGATTTACATCATTATGTGTGTCAAAGTCAAAAGGAAACAAACAGAAAACAACAATTTTTCACTGTTTTTATTTATGTATGGATTCTTTTTCATTTCATTTTATTTATCCGTGTTCTTAATATATGTAATATGATAATATGCAATATTACAAAATAATATTTACATAAATTATACATTCAATATTGCAAAAAATATCTAGAACAGATCAAATAAAATTATCATCGAAAAGAATATCCCTGGCACGATATCAAACCCGCAACCTTCTCTTGTAATGCGTTGGTGAAATTCATCTTAGCTATCTTTTTCACTGAGCTACTGGGACAGTTATTTCTCAATATATTCTCTTTATTATTATCATTATTACCTGGTGAAATTTCATCCAGTGATGGTTTATAATATCTCCGAATAAACTGCGATTGACTCGCTTGCGCATTACCTTATTTTAATGTTGTTTATTAAACACGATTTCTCCAGTATCCATTATTAACACATTTAATTCAGTTTCGACTTACATAAAACAATTATATTTAAATAAACGTGAAAACAATCACCACTTAGTGATAAGACAGAACGCAAAATTTGGATCTTTATTACCGCGTAGTGAAAAAGAGAGAAATGGAGGGGGGTCTAAATATAGCCCCGAAATGTTGGCCGATGCAGAAATGTGTGTTACCGTAGAACAGTAAGCAACCATGTTCAAAAACGAGTTCTTTGGATTTCTAAGTTGTTTTTTTTTTTTCAATATATATATATACACCATTAATATCATACGAACAAATATATTTCACACCTCGTACGTAATGTCGTGTCAAGTATATCATTGCGGAAAATAATGGTCATTATCCCTAAAAGTACAACTGGTTACGACTGAATGGTTACCTTTAGGTAGATGAGATGCACAATGACATAACAGATACAATCAATACCTGCAAAACAACCAACAGATGTTTGATTTGGCTGACTTGCCATATTCACCAATCAGTGCTTTATGTTATGGTTCTCAATACTTAGTGTATAGAGTTGTATAACATAGGAATGTTTCGCAGACATAATCATAGATAAATATTTAAAATCTAGGGAAGACTAAGTTATTATTATCACCAATTAAGATATTTTAAATAAAAGAGGCAATGTCTAAACTGTGAATCATTGGAAATTGACCTAACAAACATTTTACATTATACTATGGACAGTACCTGTAGAGACATATAAAACTAAAGATTTAGTAGATTTAAAAGATATTCCTTAACCTTCCTTTTAAATGACGAGATTAGTTATTGTTCGTTGCGAGCTGTTCCATAAGGTACTAAGGAACATCCATTACCAATCAAAGCACTGAAGGCACTGATGTTGTGTGTGTCTCAAATGAAAGAGTGTTTGAAGAGCTGCATGTTGATCACCAATAAATTCACTTTGATAAACAAAAGAAATGCGGTATTCCTGTTCTCTCAGCGCTATCAGAGCTTTGATTTGTATTCATGCAGTACCTTATCTACAACAGACTCTGTATATAGATTGAGGTAATTATGCAAATTTTCTGCACAGGTCAGAGGCTCCGAACTCATTTCGGATAGTAGATTTACAGGTTTCGGTCATTTTTAGTGTAAGAAATAACCCTTGGAGATATCTGAGGTCGATAGATTGATGGGATTATTAGTATGTTACAATGATTTGTTTTGGACTTCACATGGATTATTGTAATAGCCTAAATTGACCGAACGCTGCACATTTACTATCAAATTTATTTGCAAGCCACATTTGCATTGAAGCAAACTATTTTAGTGCGCTCGGTAAAGTGATCACGTGATAAAAACAATTACATCATTCGATTGCAGTAACATCAACATAGAAAAATAAGTCCTATAATGTTTTCATGTCACAGGCGATTTTTGTAGCCTGTAGGTATTTATTTTTGACACAGCACTGATTTTTCAGCATTTTGCTTAATACTAGTATACTTATAACGTAGAGATATATACAATTGTTCGATCATATTTACACTATTATTGTTATTTAAGGGGTTTTAAATCAAGGAGAACCTGTGTTGAAAACGCAGTACTATAGTTGTTGTGACTGACGTCACACACAACCAAAAAACCCTTGATATCTTGACATATATCTTGCTGAAATCATCAGATCGTCTGAAGTGCAGTCAACTCTAAACCTTGTATGGCAGTCATGGACTGGGCCTACAGGGGTAAACGTGTCACTTCAAAAAAAAGGGGGGAATGATTTGAGGTAATTTTAAAAAAAAGATTTAGTTAGTTAGATTCGCTGTATTTTTAATTGGTACTAAGTTTACTTTCATCTATATTTATATCAGTATTCGACCATCTATTGAGAAGAGCAACACAGCTCTGATGTTGCTATTGGGATTCGGTGCTTCCTCCATCCTGGTGGCGTACGGCTATATCGCTATCCGGAAGTATATATTCCGCGACGCAAACAGCCTAGATATGATGTTCGACGCCGGGGGTCGTGTGAGCGTAAGTCTGACGGCGGTGACAGTGACGTCACAGCTGTTCTGGCCCTCCGATTTTCTGCAAAATTCTACTCTAACAAGTAAGGTAGGCTACTATGCATTTGGTATTTATTCATCTGCACTACCAGCCTTTAAGATTTATTCACTCTCTCTCTCTCTCTTGAGATATATTCCATAATCACTCAAAACAAACATATTTTCTTTTTATCCTATGTCTTTTCTATAGTTTTTGCATTAAACTAGCCAGACATTGCAAAAATGGAGCCAAATACATGTAACGTCAAATTATATGACGTAACCGTGATGTTATGGAAATCTTTATCCGTTTTATTTTCTACTTTGCCATATATTTCAATGTACAGAACGGCAACAAAAACTTTATTTCACTCAATTTCAAACATATGAATTATATCTCATTGATATATTTCAGTATCTCATCGAAAATCATTAGATAAATATTTCAATTCACACACTTCTTGGGACTACTTATTGATTCCTTCATACTGTGACCGACCAGAAATAATGTAGTGACAGATGCACTGTTGTGAATTTATATACATATGTCCAATCTAAATGGATATTAATTTCCGTACAGTTTTTCCTAACATTCACGAAATACCTTCCGAGTTTTTTAACACGTAAATCGCATCGCTAAGGCGTAATAAAATATTACTTGTTTCCACTAACCTGACCGGCTCTATTATTTGTACCAACTCCTAAACTTTTTTTCGTTGCATTCGGGCTTTTACGGCTGCAAAACGCTGTTTTCGTCACTTACTCTAAACATGGAAAAAAATAAAAAAAAGTTTTGCCGACCTACATGTTAGTGGAAATAAACAACTTATTTTTCGCCTAATAATGTTTTCACGAATATTAGGAAATGCTGTACATCTGATATAAGAATCATTAGAACTTTTATGTAGAGCACAATTTTCCGCTTTGTATGCGCTATATGCCATTATTATTAGTGACGAAATAAAATACTTTTAGAGTGGAGGCAAATATGCTGCTTGTGAAAGCTTTAAATGACATTATATACCTCGTGGTATTGCCACACTGATGGTTGTGAGTGAGACAATTTTCAGTGAGTAATTTTTTTTTTCAATGGGAATGCTTGAGGGTATTAAATATGTGTTGATAGATGTTTTATTAGAAATTAAACAGTAGATGCTTCAATTTGTATTTTAAACTGACTTGGTAAAAGATGATAAATGATAAGAGAACATTTGTGTTGTTGAATAAATAGGCCAATTCAAACACGCAAGAGTAAGCCACGACGAACTTTTAATTAGGTTTTGTTTCAAATTAGTTTTATCTGATTAATGTGCATTATCAACTAGTACATGTTATTTAATTAGCATTTACTTTTTTAAAAGCGCTTGCACGCGCCACAGTACTACCATGAAAGAAAGAGCAAAATCAATATGATGAGTCCAATGTGTACACGGTGTGATGTGTTACACGCAATATAATGTCTTTAATATGTACACAATATTATGTGTTCAATACAAACGCAATATGATGTGTTCAATACAAACGCAATATGATGTGTTCAGTGTGTAAGCACTCGTTAAATTGTAGAGAATATAAAAACAGTCATGTTATGAAAGCATAAAAATACAAGAGTGACCAATACTAAAGCACCTTGTAGACAGATGTTCGGTAGAAACACTGAAAAAGTTTTTCTACTCTCCATCGTTAATAATTTAAATCTTTGTTTCCTGACAAATTTTGTCACATTGCACGGGAAAACGCTATTTTCGTAAAGGCCCACTTCGGGAAATGCGTTATATATATAATAAAGTATCCCCGAAGCAGGTTCTTGCGGTACCTTATGACACGCTCCGCAACATGTTATCCTTAACAGTTCCGGGTCGCAAATTCATAAGTTCAGTCTGTGACGTGAACGCATGCGCGGAGAGTTAACGTGATCAGTCATGTGACGGCGCACGAAATTATAATTTTGTAAGATATAGTTTTTAGAATTCTTAATAAAGGTTAAATACCGTTCGCAACGCTATTGCCAATGGTGGAGAAACCACCGACGGAGTTCTCATGTGAGCTTTTAGGATCAATAGCTGTCCGTCATCCACAATTGTTACAACGACATTTCCTCTGAAACCAACACGCCAAATTTGATTAAACTTGCCTGTGATGTTCCTTGCATGAAACTCTACCAAAGTTGATCAAGTGGTTCCCGTCCATTGCACATCTGTGTAACATGAGCTAAAAATAAATTTTAAAAGTGAAATTCTTCTTCTCCGAACAACAAAGCCTGGAGCTTAGATATTTGGTGTGTGGCATTGTCTTATGAACCACTACCAAGTTTGTTAAAAACCATTACCCTTGGGTCAAAATTGGCCCCGCCCCAAGGGTCACTTGATTTTACATAGACTTTTATAGTAAAAACTAGAAAAATCTTCTTGTCAGAAACACCAAGGCCTGGAACTTAAATAATTGGTGTTGGCATTGCCTAGTGGACCAATACCAAGTTTGTTAAATCATGGCCCTGGGGTCAAAATTGGCCTCGCCCCAGAGGTCACTTGATTTTACATAGTAGACTAATATAGTAAAAACTAGAAAAATCTTCTTGTCAGAAACACCAAGGCCTGCAGGCCTGGAGCTTAGATAGTTGGTGTGTGACATTGTCTAGTGGACCACTACCAAGTTAATTCAAATAATGAACCTGGGGTTTAAAATTGGCCCCGCCCCAGGGGTCACTTGATTTTACATAGACTTGTATAGGAAAAATTAGAAATATTTTCTTGTCAAAAACCACATGACCTAGAGTTTAGATATATGGTTTTTAACATGGCCTAGTAGACCTCTCCTATGTTTGTTCAAATCATGGCCATGGGGTCAGAATTGGTCCCGCCCCAGGGGACACTATATTTTACAATAACTTGTATAGGAAAAACTAGAAAATCTTCTTCTCAGAAACCGCAAGGCCTAGAGTTTAGATATTTGTTATGTAACATGGCCTTATGAGCATCTACCAGGTTTGTTCAAATCATGGCTATATAGAAAAAACTAGCTAAATCTTCTTTTTAGAAACCACAAGGTCTAGAGTTTAAGTATTTAGTGTGTAACATAGGCTAGTAGACCTCTATCAAGTTTGTTCAAATCATGGCCCTAGGATCACAATTTGCCCTGCCCTAAGTGTCACTTCTGCATAGTTTATGTATTCAGTATGACCCTTATAGAGTCATTGAAGGCATTGTCTCTCAGGTGAGCGATTCACGGCCATCTTGGCCCTCTTGTTTCTTGCCATCACGAAATGTTGCATTTGGTGACAGAATGTCTCTAGAATGTGTATTGATAGACGCAATACACAGAGATAATTAAAAATCAGTTTCTAGTCAATGGCCAGTCAAATTATTGTGTCTCACAAAACATTTTTTGACAATAATATTATAATGACGAAATATTTTGTTTAGATATATAGCTATATATAACCATAGCCATGAAAGTTTGGACCACGTTTGTGCATATTCGGTTACACTATGGCAGCTCCACTGGTACAAGGTTTTGTTGTGATTTCACCTATTGACACATTTGACTCTGTCTGACATGAAACCTTGGATCTGTAGGCTGCGGACAGTCTGGCCAAGTATCATGAATATCGGACTTACAATATAGCCTTAGGGATGTTAAGACTTTCCTTCCAATGAACCTGATGACCTAGTTTGTTTTACTCATTTACAAACTCAGTCTGGGTTGTATGTAGAAAACCAATATGACAAAAAACAATTTTACAATGTGATATATGACATTGGACATAGGCTATATAATTATGTGAACCATTCTCTACAGATGATCTATTACAAGGTTGTTGTAGGTTTTTAAGCAATGTGGTATATACATCAAGAAATATTGAATGGATGAATGTATAATATTTGCAAAAAAAAACATACAAAAAAAAACAAAAACAAAAAACAAACAAAAAAACAAGAAGAGTCAGGAAGACTAATCCGACGACGATTTATTGCATGCAAAATCATTAAGGGCCAAAATTAACATTATATTTGGTCAAGAGTTATCTAACCTATTTGTGTTATGCCCCTTAAGAGCTTAGTTAGGCATGAAACCAAAGGCATTGTTTATTACGAAGATGCTTGCATCATAAATAAATACATTTCACACAAAAACATTAACAAAATTTAGATTCACACAAAACTTTGTCAACATTTAGATTCACAAAGCTTAAACAAAATTTAGATTCACACAAAACTTTAACTAAAGTTTAGATTCACAAAAAAACTTTAACAAATTAAGGTTCACACAGAACTTTAACCTAAATTTAGATTCACACATAAATTTAACAAAATTAAGATTCACACAAAACTTTAACAAAATTTAAATTCATCCAAACCTATAACAAAATTTAGATTTACACAAAACTTTAACCAAAATTTAGATTCACACAAAACTTAAACAAAATTAAGATTCATACAGAACTTGAAACAAAATTAAGATTCACTCAAAAATTTAACAAAATTAAGATTCACGCAGAACTTTAACCAAAATTTTAAATTCAGACAAAAATTTAACAAAAACAACACAAAAAATAACCAAAATTTAGATTCACTCAAAACATTAAAAAAATTTAGATTCACACAAAAACTTAACCAAAATTTAGATTCACACAGAACTTTAACAAAATTTAGATTCACTCAAAAATTTTACCTAAATTCTAGGTTCAAAAAGATCCAAAATCCTTAATACAGTTATTTGCACTTTTCTGCTTATCAGCTTTTAAGTACCCCTAAGGTTACCAGGGGTCATCGACTGTAAACACGAATTAAAGATGATGTCTTGAAGATATTCAGAATTTCATACACGTTTGTATATTGATAGGAAATTATCTGATCTTCAAAACAAGGGGTCACCGGTTTACGTTTATGTGTTACGGTATATGTATAACATACACTTGTCATTGGTTGATATGTTTGGATGATTTCTGTTAATTAGGACACCCAGTATATGTAGATTTGTTGACACAGCAAGCCTACCACATATTTCTGCAATAATTCTAAGGCTTCGAAAATCAAAGTTAAAAACCTAATACGCCCTCGAGTTTATAACTAGATGTATAATAATTAAATTATATAAGACCCGAAGCCTTGGGTCTTATATAATTTATTGGGACTTTCTCAATGTTCAAGACCCAGTAACTTACGACCCAATATGTTTTCATGTTTCTAAGGACTCTAACAGTTGAAATATGGAGAATGAACGTGTGTTGCAAAACCAGTTTGTTGGGTCCGAATTCCGCCAGAAATTAAAATTGAAATATTGAAACATAAAAGTATTAAACTGATTCCTTATTTAGAAAAACTATAGAACTGAATTAACAAATAATATATATGTACATATATTGCGTACATAAAAATATTAAACTGATTCTTTATTTAAAAAAACTATAGAACTGAATAAAAATATTAAACTGATTCTTTATTTAAAAAAACTATAGAACTGAATTAACAAATAATATATATGTACATATATTGCGTACATAAAAATATTAAACTGATTCTTTATTTAAAAAAAACTATAGAACTGAATTAAAAAAATATATTGCGTACATAAAAATATTTAACAAAAAATTTAAACTGATTCTTTATTTTAAACTGATTCTTTATTTAAAAAAAACTATAGAACTGAATTAACAAATAATATATATGTACATATATTGCGTACATAAAAATATTAAACTGATTCCTTATTAAAGTCAAAGCACTGAGAGCACTGTCAGAAGCGAAAGTTAAAATGTGTGAATTATAAAGTCATTCCCTTTTATTTATTTTTTTTTTTTTGTGGTATGCATGAAAAAAGCAGGGAAGTTAAATCTTATTAAAACAGCAGGTAATTATTATATTTATTGGTCTCTGTCAAATTAAACAATAAATGGATAAGGAATAGTGGTTCTTAATATTGATCCTCTCAGTATCTTTAATACTTCATTAATTTGCTGCAGACAAAAATAATTTTAATAGAAAAGCAAGAAAATGGGACAAGATAAAGTTATTGTTCATTGTCACTTCACATCCTTCCCATGTGTAAAGAATGATATCCATGCCTTCAATAGTTTTTAAAATATGTTCTAGAAAAACATAATTTCACCATACAAATAATTAATAGAGATGAAGCAAGGTAGTGTTATTGTTCTTGGTAAGTAAAGTTTGACCTTTGTATAAAGTATAATCTCAATCCCTTAGTACTTCTGAGTTGTGACATACAGATGAGACACTTGAATCATTTGAGACTATAACAAGAAAAGATTAAAAACAAAATGTTTCAATTGACGGCTTACATTAAACATACTGCCCCCCCCCCCCCCCCCTCTCATTTCTACTGTTTTGACCTTATAACTGAACCTGTCTATGTGCAGGACCCTCATATTAGAAAATTCGACCTCTCTGTAAATACTTTATATATAAAGAGGTATTTTTTTTACTGAATATCAGGGTCCTGCGGTCTATAAATTAAATCAAAAGGTTAACAAACGCAAAATAATGGTCTCAGCTGGACTAGAACTCACGACCCCTTGCAAGAACAAAATACTGAACGACGCTCTTACCAATTGAGCTAATTCCGCAGTCGCAAATTTGTGGTGCTAATAAGGCTATTTATGTGTAGTTTAATGAATGAAACTGCGGATGAACACTTAATTATAAACTTGCTTCTTTTACAGTTTTATTTGGTATAGAAATTGTGATATTTCCCAATGCTTTCAAAATCCTGCAATATATCTAACTTTTATCAAAACTACAATGTTTACTTCTTCAACCAGTGGTTCTATTTTTCAACGCGAATGTATGGATAAGTGGCCGTAATGTGATTGTAAGTAGAAAATCTACTTTAGCTTTCGCTTCTAAAAACTATAGAACTGAATTAACAAAAAAAAAAAATATGTACAGTACCTATATTTCGTAAATGTTTTTATCAAATACGCTCCATCTTTATATATAGACCAATATGATATTTAAGACTGATTGTTCCTGCAGACTGGGCTGGGCGGTAGCTTGCTCTTCAGTGTCGGAATCGTGGTCACTATTTTCATGTTCCCTGTGTTGTCCATCTACCTCAAGATAAGAGCGCCAGGAGCCAAAACATTTCCACAGGTAATATAGTTTTCCTCAGCATTTGTCCCTTTAGTGTTGTTTCTTTGAATTTGTGCATGCAACTTTGTACAACTTTCATGTCCTTCTCACCTGTCGTTCCTTCTTTCTTTCTTTCTTTCTTTCCTATCTTTTAATTTTATGTGTTACTGGTGTTATTTATTTTCAAATTTGTCCTGGGATTTTAATCTATCTCGTACAATTGTTTAGAATACTACTACTAGTAGTAGTACTACTTCTACTACTTATAGTAATAATAATAATAATAATAAACACATTATTTGATATGGAAAAAAGATGAGAAAAGGAATAAATTTATGCATTTAAGTATTATATCGGCGCCCTCTATCTTCCTTCTTAATTAATTTGATATCGATTGACTACTGGTAAAATTCATTGTTTACTTAAGTTCCTAGTTTTATTCAATATTTACAGATAGCGTACGCGAGGTTCGGTAGGACCGCTCACATTATGTTCTGTATCCTTGCCCTCGTAACCAGCCTCATTATCAGCACCATCGTCATGCTATCTGGAAGGTCCACTATCAAAGTCCTCACGAAAGAGTCCAACAACGAGTTTATCTTTCTCATCCTTGCCGTCCTATTTGGCTCTTATTGCATGGTGGGCGGCCTTGGCACTACCTTCTACATCTCCTACTTCAATACTGCCCTGGTATTTGTGGCCGTCAGTGTATATGTATATAAGACCAGTCTGGCGCCTCCTCCAGAACTAGTGAACATCACGTCCATCAAAGCCATGTACGCCGCAGTCTCGTGCTTGAATGGTCCAGACGGCAACTTCAATAACTCCTTCTTCACATTCCGAAGTGAATCGGGTTTAATTTTTGGGGTTGTATTACTTTTCATGGCTACATCAATCGTGTTCTGTGATCAAGCTTCCTGGCAGAGCCGCATTGCAGCCAAGCCGACTGAAGGGGTGGTGGGATTTATTGCGGCTTCCTACCTTTGGTTCGTGGTCCCGACCGTGTTGTCGTTCACTGCCAGTCTGACCTACCTGACCATGAGTTACAAGAACGAGTCACACCTACTCTCAGGGATGGAAATTGATAACGGTTTGTTCTGAATCATTATAAGTCAATGATTTTGTGTCGCTAACTCCACCTTTCCTATCCCGAGTTGCTTCATCGCCAAACACGTGCAAAAAATATCATAAATCTATGATGTAAGTATACACCTCAACCCCCCACCCCCAACCTCCCGGACAACGAAGATCTGGTTCTACGCGAATTGCCATAACTTATTCAATTCAACTTCCATATATTTTGCCAAATGAAGTAAATTCATGTCCTAGTAAAACTATTTACTTATTATATTGAGATTTTACTTCTTTCTGTCCTTCATGTGGAGCCTGTATGCAGAAATAACCACCTTTCAATTTACGAAACAGCCAGACCTGAAGCAGTGTTTTATTAACATTATTTTATTTCATTATATCGCTGCGAAACACACTCACATTTTAGCAGTTACACTATCAGGCCTTAACGCATAAATTTTGTGTATCCTTGTTTAAGATCTAATAACTTGATTATGCTTTGAATATTTATAAACATCATCCTTATGCTATGGCTACCATGACAATACGTGTTGAAAATGCAGGTTATATCAACCCATACGTGTTGAGCATTACCTTAGGGGAGACCGGCAGCTACCTGTTCATGGCCATCATGATGATGGCTCTCATGTCCACCGGGTCAGGCGAGGTCATGGCCATATCATCCATTATAGTCTACGATATCTACAAGACGTACATTAATCCCTTCAGGTGAGAAATACTCTAAGTCAGTCATGTTACAGCATACAGGTTTACTTATCAGTCATGCATTGCACAAGGTAGCATTTAACTTGACGACGTCCAGCTAATTACAGGTGGAGGAAGACCCCGAATGCACGGAGACAGCCGGGTAGAACCACCGACCTACCGCAAGCCAGCTGGAAGGCTTCCTCACATGAAAATCCGAATGACCCTGCGGGGATTCCATGGTCGTCATCGTCGGATAATAATGATGATGACTATTTGGTTTGTGATTGTTACGATAAAATTAATTAAACTGATTATATTGATCCTCAGCGGAAGAAGCATCATCATCATCATCGTTGTCGTCGGAATATAGTTTTGATGAAAATAATTATGATGTGTGTTATGATAAATTAATGATGATGATGATGATGATGATGATGATGATGATGATCAAGAATATTAATGATGGTGACATTCTTCCCTAGACCAGATTTATCCCCCGGGAGCTGTGTTCTATGTGGTCAGGCAAAGCCTCTGTATCCAGCAGAGGACAAATCCGAGGTATGCAGGTGCCCGTCCGTCATCGGCTGTCGCGCGTGTGAAGATGACATTCAGACACAGGCACGGGGCAGGGTCAACGTGGGGTACCAGTGTTCTACTCACGGACCCTACCGACTGTATGAAGACGGCTTACTCAGGTACAAGGTAATACACTCAGTGTCGCTAAGTAATAGATAATCTAATAATAATATTGAGGTAGCCATGAATTTTACATTGCTAAAAAGACCGGAGATAAGTTGAAGTTTGCGCTCAGCATATAAGGGTAGTTCCAGGAATGGTCGACGGATAATGAGTGTGAATGGGTGTGGTTCATGCCACATGTCTAGGGCGTCATGCTCTGTCTGAAAGCATTTTATTTGTCTCAAGTAGACGTATATTTGTCTACTTAGGACAATTATGTACGACGCAATTGGAGTTCATAACTAATGAGTTCTGCAGGCCCCATGTTCTCGAAAATAAAAAAGGTACGTAAGTATGATTTTCATGCATATACTCAAACTATGTCCATTAGTTTCAGAAAGGGTAAATGAACAAAATCATTGCAGCTGTGCTTAAAATTATTATACCAAACGTCTGTTTTTACAAAGGGGAGATAATTAACATGAACATGAATTACCTCCAATTCAAGTAAGATGAGGTTTAATTTCTATTTCATTTTTCTTGAGAAATATCATATCAGTGCATCTAAAAATAAAAGAATTCTCTTCCCTAGTTTTTTTCAGCAGACAAAAATCTTTAAAAAATGTGAGCAATTCTTTTCACAGTTTTGCAGTTTCTATATATACATGTAAATGTCTGTATTCATGATATAACAAAAATATGTACTTGAAATAATGTTTCTAATAAACATGTAATTAAAATAGTTTTTACTGTTTTATGTTTATTTCCTTCAGATGTGTGTTTAATTGTGACATTGTTTTTAGTTCATATCTAATGAGAGGCCAAATACTAGGGATTATAATAATAAGATTTGGGCAAAAACAGGCAAGGTGACCCATGTATTTTAATGCATAAACTTGTTTCTCATTGTGAAAATCTCTCCGTTAAAACCTACTCTAGCATTATGTCCATGAGTGGTACATGGATTTGATAAACATTGTATTTTCCCCCAGAGCTGGTGCATGACGTGGCTTATAATTTTCATTGTGCCCTACGGGTTGCTCATTTCGGAGACGAGCATCAATGTGAACTGGGCCACACTCAACTCCCAGGTACTCACCAGTCCCTTCTTGTGGCCAATCTTCCTCTCAATCACGTGGTCTAAAGCCACAAGCCAGGGGGTCATAGCAGGTGAGCCAGTTCATTGTGTTAATGATTTAAGTTATTCATAGCCTCACCGTACGTTTTGAAAATATGCTAATTCTGCCTTTCCATTAAACGTACAGATTTGCTTAATCATCTATTGAATATAAACAGCAGATTTAATTGGATGGACACGTACTGAAATTCCGGAACATTTACTAGAACCACTCTGAAAAAAACGTATCAGATCATGGGATTTTTCCTAAGTGTTAAACAGAGTACAAAATTAAAGGTGTCACTTAAAACAAATTAATTTTAACTTGATGCCTAGTGTATGTACTATGATACTAATTTGGCTTTCTTAAATTTAGATCTCTCTTCCTACCTTAGTAGTATGAAACCATTGTAATGTATGCATGTATATATATATTGCGATTTTTTCAGTGCATGCGCACTAGGTTGAAATCTCATTAAAATCAGCTGTACGTTTTAGCTCCTATTCCCTACGCTACGAAGATCTGATAACATCCCGCTAAAGGACGTCTAAAGTCGACCTTAACGTTATGAATATGAATAAGAAAATGATATCCAATCAGAATGCTCGTTTCAAAACAATTTGAATTCGAAAATCGGAATACTTTGATGATATCCGCAAAATTAAAAATGTCCTTTCACTGCCGTAAACTTGCGAGTATTAACGAAGTGATACCGGCCAAAGTATTTTGAAGCCGACGATTGATTGGCTAATCAAAGGTCAATTCAGTCGACCTTTGATTGGATGTCATCAAGCGTCAGTTAGGATAAGATTTTAACTGAATGAAATTGACTGGGATGTTACAGGAAGCGTATCGGGCGTGATCAGCTCCGTTACCCTAATGCTTGCTGTGGGATCCACATACGAGGGCGGGCTGTCCAACTTCTACGAGAACACTGCCCGTGACTACAGCCTTCTGTCCTCCATGGTTGGCGGATTCTGCGTCAGCGGCGTTGTCAGCACAGTGGTGTCCCTGTGTACACACAGCATCAGGAGCGAGAAAGACGCCCTAGATGTTTGGGCAAAGACCTTCAGCATTGACAACCCGCTGAACCCCTTTCGACTTGTGTACAAGGAAGAATTGAAAGACATCGGAGCTAATGAAATTATCACTGCACAAACAATGGAATTGATTTTCCGAAAGATGAAGCGATTAGCTATCATTTTAGGTGCCATCAGTTTTATTTTCTTCGTTATCTTTTTGCCTTCCTTGGCGGTCAGTTTTGGCGAGCTGAGTCTTTCTCAGTTTACCGTTTGGTTACGGGTCTTCCAGGCTTGGCTGTTCGTCGGCACAGTGGTTGTTGTCATCGTGCCGCCGGCAGAGGAGTTCAGAAACATATACCGGCGATATCGACAAAATAAACTTGCTGAGACAAATATCGAACTGAAACGTACAAATCCTTTGCTTTAGCAACTGATAGTACATGTTGCTATAACAATGCTATTTTTGAAGGATATTTCTATTCAGGCCTACACCACAGTGACATGCAGCACTGTACCATACGATGGCACAGTTATTCCTTCTAACATGAGTTGAAGGAAGTTGCACGCTTTAGTTTTTCCTGTGTGACTCACATATCTTGTTTTCTATTTCTATTATATGGCATTATAACCGTAACGTATTTTCTTATATTTAACATTACGTATAACGTATAGGCCGAATGACATCACTCCGCGTCATGCGTGTATTCTATATATGCATCATGTGTTGAACTCAACAGCATGATTAAATGTATTTGACACAACTAACTTTGATTGGATATGATAATGAAAAATGCTTGAGAAATACACAGTCACGTTTCAGCTATTTATGGAACGCCAGAACTGTCTTATGTTGAGAACGACTGATATTGATGGTCAGTTAGTGTTCTGTTAAGTCCGAGATACAATATGTTGGGTAGTAATTGCAATGTGAAGTATTTTCTTTTGCCGAGGCAATGTGTTGATTGGAGTACATGTACTAATTGTCATGTTCAGTCCTTACACTAAGCTGGAAAGTAGTTACAAATTATGTTAATTCGGTTGTGCTATAAGGTTTTGCAGTTATTGTTTTCCGTTGTAATAATATGCTATGTGGTGCTCTATGTATTATGTTCAACCATAAAAATAAACTGTTGAGTATTAGCACCAGTACGTTGTGTTGTGACACTGTATTATTTAGAGATATGAATATCATTTTCAGTTAAGTGCTACCCTGCCGTGTGCTACAGCCATGAGTAGTACTGTTATTATATTCTGTTTCGATAATGTCTTATTGGGTGGTGCTATCACTATGTTCCGTTATAATAATATTTTGTTGGGTATTATAGTTATTTTGCTCAGTAAAGAAAACGAATTGTGAATATAATGAATAAAACACCGAGCAGCATACTATCATAACTGAAAATATCTGTAATGCCCAACATTATATTGTTGTGACTTAACATAATTTTATTTCCACTTGCCTATTTTGTTTATGGACAAAACAACAATAATAGCACCTATGAACACTTGACGGAAGAAAATGTTACCAGCACTTAACACAACGCTTCAATAACTGGAGACAATGGATTTACCGCCAAGTACATTGCATCTCTGAGTCGGTATAACTCTAGCTGACCCGGCATTTCGGTCGTTTTCAACAAAAGACAGTTTCGGCGTTCCTCTAAATATGAAATGATAATATTTAACATTTAGCTTTTGTTCGTACTAATAGATCGTATGACAACACTTTAGATTCCCCTGTAGATATGCTTTATATTAGAGACAAAGGAATATTTGAAAATTAAAAAACATCTAAAAATTACTTAAATATGAGAGGCGAGAGACAGACTTATAGTTGTTGGAGTAACTTTACCAATTAACAGGGTGTCGCTTTCCTGTCTCTGTATTCTTATTTATACTGTATGTAAGCAGTTAATTGTCGTTATCTCGATATATATAACGCTATGGTTTTGAAACCTAAAGGTTCAGTTTGTTGACATCAACGTTGAATGAATGATGTAGAACGGTTATATGATGTACAAATTATCCGCCGCGGGGAAGTCAAAATAAGCATAAATAAAATAAAGCACGACGATGTATGAAGCAATTTATAACCGTCTGCGGTGAAACAAGCCTATACTATACTGCAGATTTTTATAACGTTCGACCTGAAAAAGGTGTCAGAGTTGTCCAGGGGATGTGCTTTGAAACGAGTAAAAACAACTGTGTACTGTACTTAAGCCAGGATATTTCATCACAAACTGCGTGAATCCTGCCTCAATTTTCAACTCAGCGGACACCTGTGCGTATCCCGTTTCCCTAGGTATAGGCATTTTCTAAAAATAACAATCGTTCAAATAGTCAATTAGTCTTATATTGCGTCATCATCCGTAAATGGGTAAAAGGTTAGACAACTACGCCGATAGTAAAAAACAAATGTGATTGTTTTATTAACAGATTTTTCTATAGATGTACATTGAGACCTGTTTCGGGCCGAATATCTTCACAAATATATTAAATTTTGTTTCACTGTCCCCATATGACTAGAATACAGTCATAGTTCGCTTCATTAAAATTAGTTGTTGATATTTATTCTAACGATTTCGATGGAATGGGCCGTGACCTTCTTTGTCTGTGTTAATTTTACAGAAAGAAATAGAAAATAGCTGTCAGCCGTGGGATACTTGGCTAGCACTTTATCGTTATAAGGATATTCATAAAACGTACGTCGACCAGTCAAAATGCTGCTTACATGAATGAATACTCTTCAGTTGGAAATCTAACATCTGTTAGTACCCAGTAAAGGTTTGTCTAAGTGCCGTAAGTACGAGAGTTTCTATTGGTTCAAAACTCTCCACTACCTAGTGGGGCTGCGAATAGTGGCGCGGTTTTTCAAATAATTGATAACGAGCACATGCTAACAATTCCCAGGGTCGATGTATGGAGTAACGGAACGAGCGCTCGCTGGTTTTCGACGCGGCGATTGGGGAAAATTGAAATGCTCGTTGATTTACGTAAGTTTACGTCTCCACTTGGAGTGAAATGGTCTATTCGTACATCATCATTCTCCATTTCTTTAATCCAAATCGAAGCCTCGTATCTTTTTATAATATATTTCAGCGGACGCATGTTTCTATTTGTTTAAGGGTTGGGGTGTAAACATGTGTTCTTTCAGACAATTTTTTTTTTAAATTTTATTTATTTTTTTTTATTTTATTTTATTTCATTTTCACGAGGCTTGTCCTTATTGGACACATTAATTTATTCTTATTGTCACCATTTAGTCTTTCCATATAAAGCAACTTTCCATACACGAAGATAAGAACTGTACATTTGTCTATATTCTGAAAATATCGTCTTTAAAAAATGCTTAATTTATAAAATAAGATGCTATTAACTCAGAGAGAATTTGCAAATAATAAGACATAAGTCGAGCTTATGTCACATAAAACCAGACCAGCCTGAGTTACATAAAACCAGACCAGCGTATGTCACATAAAACCTGTCACATAAAACCAGACTAGCCAATGTCAAATAAAACCAGACCAGTCTGAGTCACATAAGACAGACCAGCCTATGTCACATAAAACCCGACAAACCTAAATCACAAAAAATCAGACCAGCCTTTATCACATAAAACCAGACCAGCCAATGTCAAATTAAACCTGTCACATAAAACCAGATCAGCCTATGTCACATAATACCTGACCAGTCTATGTCACATAAAACCTGACAAACCTAAGTCACATAAAATCAGACCAGCCTTTGTCACATAAAACCAGACCAGCCAATGTCGCATAAAACCTGACCAGCCTATGTCACATAAAATAGACCAGCCTATGTCACATAAAATAGACTAGCCTATGTCCCATGAAAATAGACCAGCCTATGTCACATAAAAATAGACCAGCCTGAGTCACGTAAAACCTGACCAGCTTATGTCACATAAAAATAGAACCGCAAATGTCACATAAAAACCTGACCAGCCTATGTCACATAAAACCTGACCAGCTTATGTCACATAAAAATAGACCAGCCTGAGTCACGTAAAACCTGACCAGCCTATGTCACATAAAAATAGAACCGCAAATGTCACATAAAAACCTGACCAGCCTATGTCACACTCTTCACAACACATCAGGATCTGGTAGTGTTACACATATTGGAACTGGCCCCATTAAGTCATAGGGTTCATATGGTATAAAATAAGTATCTGAATGAATAACGACCGATTTTTTTGCTTTCAAGCCAAAAAGGTAATTTATTAGACGAAGGCAACACCTATCTACAATTATCAACACCATGGTCACAAATTGTCAGTCATTAATGAATTGCATTAAAATCCATCGTCTTTAAAATCACTTTGTAGTATTTGTTAAAACTTAGCAACTAATGGTCAGAGTTTGATTTCTTCCAAAACAAATGATCATCACAAATTGATCCGTTATGAAATATGTCCCCTTTTTCTATTATTATTCAAGGGAAGTAACCCAGATATCATTTGTAAACAGTTTGACATGGTATTCAGAAAATATAACATTTTTCGTTCACTGTACTAACCAGTTTTTTTTTTATTCAATTTCATTTTGTGTAAATGGTTTTCTTAATAGTTTATCATCGCAACGATCCGGACATGTCATGAGTATGCGCATCTCTCAAAATGTCAACACCATTAAGCTGAAGTGTTACGTTAAACCCAATATTCAAACAATTAAGCTGAAAGGTTTGTTTTTCGCCATTATAGGGCGTCTGCTTGTATTTTTCAAGACGTTTGTATTCATTTAAAATGAATTAAAATATATCACAGATTTGAAACTTTGTTTTCTTTTTTTAACAAAAGGGAGTTACATCTTTTATATTTTGATTTGATAAAGCAATAGATTAGAAAATTTACAAGAAAAACGAAAAAAATATATATTGAAGGATTTTCTGCAAAAAAATAATAATTGAAAATGAAGCTATTTTTTCTCTGTAAAATGGAGGATATTAAACAATTTTCTCCGCTCTAAATTGATTCATGTCCTTTTTCTCCACTCTAAATTGATTCATGTCCTTTTTCTCCGCTCTAAATTGATTCATGTCCTTTTTCTCCGCTCTAAAGAAAACCACAAATATCCCAATGAATTTAAGACAAATCTTCCACTCTGCTATGAGAATGTTACCCACTCAATCAAATTATTTTCTAGGTTTCATAAGCTGTAAACAATTTTAAATTACAGGATTTTCCCGAAAAAGATCCTGATTTTGTCCGTATAAATACAAACCCCAGTTCACTAAAAACACAGGTCTCCTGTGTAGTGGATTCAGCCTGGATTTAGCCGTCTCCAGCTTCAAAGATAATGTATGTCTCCGCTCTACTTAGAAAATAAATTGCCCACATAATTATTTGATTGAACTTATAAACAAGTTACCATCTCAATTTTCTCTATGTGAGTGTAAACCAAGAACTTGAATATGACCATAACTTCAGGTATTTTTTTCTGGACGGTATTCAGTAATATATATATATATTACCGCTATTAAGTCATGTTTATATATTAGTATTAAAATTTTGTCTCACTGCAATAAATGACCTTGCTTTAAAACCAAGGTCTGATATTTCTATTCAGGTCAAGCCGTTTGTTTACCAACGTTGAATAATCTAAATCTGGTACGTTGTAGATCCCAATACTGAGTTTTACACAGCGAATAGATTGTTTGTTCATTCCTAGTCTAGTAAACTTCGAGATAGGGTTAATTTCCATATTTCATAACGAATTGTCTAAGTAAGTTGTCTGGATGCCTTTAACTTCGAAGAATAGTGTTTATTTCTTTTATATATGCTGATCTTTTATGGTTTTCCAGATTTAAATCTAAGTTTCTTCAAATGACCAAAACTAGACTAGACTAGACTATTTGAGTGTACCGTCGTTTCGACAGAATTTCAGTCATATAGTGACGTCCAGCTTCTTACAGGCGGGGGAAGACCCCGAATGCACGGTTCAAATGACCAACATGATAAAAAGGACGAGATTACGTTTTGGATGGAACTAAGGGAGGTACGTATTACATATACAAAAACCTTGCATGATATTGATTACCTCCCTTTAATTATAAAAACCATCTTCCTTTCTTTGCTGAAATAAAGGCCGCTTATTGTTTATAGTAGCAACAACTTTCGTCCCAATTTGTGGATTTAAGTGACAATCTATTACCTAACGTGATGCAATTCCAACTCACGGTTAGTAGGAAGTCTATGATCATACCGATATTTACTTCCTTGCAACCGGGAACAGTTTGACAGTCGGATGAAAGAACTGACAAATGAAGGTAAGTTCCATGTCTTAATGCGCTGAACACTAATGCAAAGACTGTACATGAAATTTCGACTGTTTATATATGAACAATTTTAAGAGATACAAAAAGCTATAAAAGTCATGATAAATTATGTACAATTAATATAAATATATTTTAAATAATCTTATAAATAATAAGCAAATGATCAAATAAATTAACTAATAGATTTACTAGTAACAAAACAATCAATTTATTAATTAAATTACAGATTAATAATCTAATTAACTATGAAACATCGCGCTATAAATACTAATACAGAATTATTTTTTTTCAAAATATACATCAAAGATAAGAAAAAACATTGCAAAAAAGGAAAAATTGCGATGTATATACAAATAAAAAAAAAATATGAAGAAAGCGATTCGAGAATAAACGAATGAAGATATAAAACTATAATAAGATGATAATTAGTAAATTATAAAAATAATCTCATATAATAGGATGCTTCTACTATTCACCCCCACCCTCGCCTACACGCAGACACACTACACTTTGTCCGCGGGATATTTATTTTAATTAGATGATAATGTAATTTTAAAAATAATCGCATGAAATAGCATGCTTCTACTGTTCGTCACCGCCCCGCATTCACGCAGACACTGCACTCTTTCCACGGGATTCTCATTTCCTAATTGAAACATTATCAGACCACGTCTATATGATACAGACACGCTCAATACATGCCTCTGATTGGTCAACGACGGGGGAGAGTGGTTTAAAGCTAGGATTTGAAAAAGGCAGAATTTTCTATTGCTTAAAAGGGCATGAAGTCGGAAAGTACGGGAAAGGTCTGACTTCCAATCTTACAGTATTTGTGGGAAAAACGATATCTAATTGAGGCAACAGGTGTGCAGATGTTATTGTTGTAACCCTTTCTTCTTATTATTTCTTTTTTCTTTTATTTTAGAATTGCATGTGTTTCCAGATTTTCGACCTCACCGAAATATGTGAATACGAGGGCGGGTCAATAATTAGTGTCGTTACCATAGTAAAATGAAAACCACTGACGAAAATGTCAATTTCTTTATGTCAAAGTAATCCCCTTTATGTAATACACAGAGTTTCAGTCGTTTATTCCAATTTTCAAATGCTTTTCTATAGTCTTCTTTAGGTATACCTTTACATAACTGATACAATGCGGATCCAAGTCCATTCCGGCTTCTGTAGCGGCGACGCTGAAGATGTTTCTTTGACTTTGGAAACAGAAAAAAGTCACAGGGTGCCAAATCTGGCGAGTATGGTGGGTGGTTTAGAACAGTCACACGTTTACTTTCAAGAAATTTCTTCACAATGTCCGCTTTGCGTGGTGAAGCGTTATCATGCAAAAGGTACATGCCCCTCATTCCGGTACTAGGACGAAGCTTACAATAATATTTGTCAACTTTAGTTAGCACTTTCCTTCTGTAAAACTTCGCATTGACAGAGCATTTCTTTGGAACAACAACTTGTGCAACTTATCCGTGAATTCCGAAGAACATAGCATACATTACTTTCTTGGAGCTTGTCACTCTTTTGGCTATACAAGGCCTACGGGCATGTTTCGTTGCCCATATTTATTTTGCGAGTCGGCTCAAAAAAGTGGAACCAGCTTTCATCACCAGTAACAATGTTAGAAAACTTCCCACTGTCATATTTTGGAAACATCTTTGATAATTTTCTGGCACATTTAACACGCTCTTGCTTTTGTTCAGGACTTAACAAATGTGGTATCCACCTAGCAGCGATCTTCCTAACTCGAAGATGCTTCTTCAGAATGGTAAAAGCTGACCCTTTTGACATGCCAGCATTCCTAGCTATCTCAGAAGTCGTATATCAATGAGATGAGATCGTATATCAATGAAATGAGATCGTTTACTTTTTTAATGTTGTTTCTGGTGACAACTGAAGGTTTCCTGCCTCTACCACTGGCACCCTCCAACCTCTCTCTGCCGTTCTTAAACATAACAATCCATCTTTGAATTGTTCTTCAACTAACAACAGAAGACCCAAAAACAGTACAGAGTTCATTGTGAATTACTGTTGCACTTAATCCTAAAGCCATACGCGTTTTAATATAAGACCGTATTTCTAAAGAGTTCACTGAACGTTTGGCAGACATTTTTATACGCAGTTGGTCGTATGTACCTCTTTCAGTACTTATTTTCTCACTGTCCTTGTGTATAGATATACATGTATGATACACCGTTGGAAAGCTAAAGAGTTCGTGCGTATCATAGTATAACTTTGCACGTCCTCCATGCAATATTCGTGAAATAAACTGAGGGACGACACTAATTATTGACCCGCCCTCGTATATACTCGTATTACTCACTCAGATAGATGAACATAACTCGCTCAAATAGGTGATCATTACTCACAGAAGAAGACGAAAACTATTTATCAAATAAGTTACAATAAACATTTATTTAAAAATATGAGAATTACACAATCAAATAGGTGAGAATTTCTCAATGAAAAAGGTGAAAGTTACACAATAAAATTGGTGATAATATCTCACAAATTAAAGTGAACATTACTCACATAAGCCTGTTCCCTATTTGAGTTCACACATACCTGAACACTATTTACTGAAATAGGTGAACATTACTCATAAGGTAAGTAATGCTTATCGAATAATGTAACTATCGTCCATCTAAATAGTTGAGCATTTCTCACTAATTAAAGTGAGTATTGTTTATCTTCCTCGGTGAATAAAGCTCACCCAATTACGTGAACAACACTGTTCATCAAATTCAATGAACAATACTTACTGAAAATGATAAACAGTACTCACTAGAATATAATATAAGAGACTTTTGCTGAATAAGGTCAGTAATGATTCCCATATTAAATGACACTTAGTAATCTCATTCAGTGAGTACTGTTCATTTAATTAGTTAAGCAAAAGTTACTTAATATAGCAAGTAATGATATTTAATTTGATGAACTCACCTAATTATATGAGTATTACTCATCTTATTATATGAGCATTACTCATCTTTTACTCATCTTATTATATGAGCATTACTCATCTTATTATATGAGCATTACTCATCTTATTCAGTAAATACTATTCACCTTATTTAGATGACCATTACTCAATGGATTTTGAATATAGTATTCATTAAAGTAAGTGAGCATTACTTACTGATAAAGATTCTTTTTTTTTTTTTTTTTAAAGTTTTTTTTGGAAATATTAAAGTAAATGAGCATTACTTACCGATAAAGATGAGCTTTGCTTACAGACTTCGGATGACAGTACTCATTAAAGTAAGTGAGCATTATTTACCGATAAAGATGAGCTTTGCTTACAGACTTTGGATGACAGTACTCATTAAAGTAAGTGAGCATTACTTACCGATAAAGATGAGCTTTGCTTACAGACTTTGGATGACAGTACTCATTAAAATAAGTGAGCATTACTTACCGATAAAGATGAGCTTTGCTTACAGACTTTGGATGACAGTACTCATTAAAGTAAGTGAGCATTATTTACCGATAAAGATGAGCTTTGCTTACAGACTTTGGATGACAGTACTCACTTAATGTTCATCTAAATGGGCAATACTCACCTTACTTAATGAATTTTTGAGTGAACGATATTCACTAAAATAGATAATTAGTGTTCCCTTAAATGAAACCGGTTAGGTGAGTTATACTTTAGTAGGTGATAAAGATTCACCGTATTAGGTGATTATTAGCATTACACATTGAATAACGTAAGTAATGTTCACTTTTTTGGTGTGTACTGTTGATCAGTGAGTAAAGCTCATATATTAGAGTGAAAATTGTTCACCTAATTAGGTAAACATTACTCAGTGAAAAAAAAAATGTTTGTAATGTTTATCTTATTAGAGGATCATTACTGACCTTTTTGGGTGAGTACTGTTCACCATAGTCGGTGATTAATTGCCTTAATATATTAGGTGAGTACTGTTTATTTATTTGAGTGACTCCTCATTTAATAAGGTAAACAGTTCTCACTCAAATAGGCAAGCATTATGAAGGCTGTGCATGAGAACCCACGACCAGGATCATGCTTTAATTGAGACCTTAACTGTAACAGCAAACGTGGGATAAGTTCGCCTCTTTCCAAACTTTTGAGATATGCATAGCCCGCATTGTGCAGACACTTGTTGCAACCTGAATACCAATTGCTCACACCTTATATATCTTTCATGTTACATCTTAATCACGGGTTTAAACGTATATATATATTTATAGAAATTATAGATTTTTTAATAATATTAATTTCTTTCATCGAATATTTATTATTTTGTTGACTTTTTAATACATACAAAGTGTTTCTTCTTTACAATAGCTATAAAGTACATATAATAATACCAGCGTTTTCAAAGTATAGTTTGATTTTCTGTTGTTATTTTTTTCCTGAGAAAAGGAAACGTTTATCAAATAGCCCAAGGATATTGTTATAATTGTTGTTAATCGGCTTTTTATAAGACACGAACGAAAGAATATAAAATGATATAACATATTATAATACAAATATAATGTAATATAAAATGAACAAATAAAACTTTTTGTTTACTTTTCGAGAGTTTTCTTCACATAGTGTGAACACTAATGCATATATAAAATCTTTCATCATGAATCTATTTTTATCTCTTCGAGTCTTATTTAAGGTTTTGGGACTTTAATGTGAAGAATCACAAAACAACATCAGTTTTATATACCGAAAGTATAATGTATTAGCCATATGTTACTTAAATTATAATATTTATAAATAAAATAGAAGTCTTATGAAAAGGAATTATGAAAAAAAAAACTGAAAGCTAATCTGATCTGAATTATACAGAAACAATGGTCAGAGGGGGAAAAAAATGTTTGACCCAACATGGCCTTGAGTTCCAAAGTAGTTGGCAATTATTTTAGCTTATTTACAGATGCCCTTCAATTATAGATAGGTCGGTGGCTCTACCCGGATGTCTCCGTACATTCGTGGTCTTCCTCCACCTGTTCCCTTTCCAAAATGCATTAGTCTTATCATAAAAGAAAGATTAATATTTTTTATAAATATGTATATATGTATTTAAAATATATTATAAGTTACTCATTTAAACATACTTTTGATGTACCTAATAGTATTTATATATTTCTTTTTTCTTTTCTGAGTTTCAAACATTAAAAAAGACGAAAATGATCCGTAATTCATAACATGGTTGCTGTGGTTTATATTACTAATTCGTATGTGTGAATATACTGAAGTTATTATCTTAGCTGTATTGAGACGTGTTTACTGTAATTTTGGGAATTATAACACCAGGCTCGAATTCCACCAACAATACTTAGCGCTAAGTAATACCTAAATTCTTTAACAAAGGAACATACACATCCCATCATTTCTATTTTATGAAATATTCAAGTACATGGGTAATCTTAAATGAATTATTACCTTAATAACTAACAAAATTGTAAAGAAATGAAAACTAAGGGTATTTTTTACTTAGCGCTAAGACTTGGCGGAATTCGAACCTGGAACCAGAGAATCTCCGTGTTCGAATAGTAATTGTCGATGATTTCCCATCACTAAGCCCCTTTCCGTTATGGGTTCAAGTCCTGGTCAATCGGGCTTTTCACGTGAGGAACCTTGATCGAGGTAGGCCGGTGCTTCCGCCTTTGCTTTCGTGAAATTCCTACAACTATAATAAGATTAACGTAAAAATATCACAAAAATGCCGTAGCAACGGTATACATATTCACAAACATAACAATAATAACTACATAACGACAACAACAAATAAACAAAGAAAGAAAGAAAGAAACAAGCAGGGACATACCTAGATTAACACGTGAAGACGATTGATTTCTACAGTTTTTATATAGACAAAGAAGGAAAACTGAGTGGCCGAGTGGTTAGAGCGTCCGCCTCGGGAGCGAGAGCTCGTGGGTTCGATCCCCGGCAGCGACATACCAAAGTCGTAAAAAAGGTACTGTTATAACTCCCTTCCTTGGCGCTCAGCATATAAGGGTAGTTGCATGACTGGTTGGCCCGGTGTCAGGATAATGTGACTGTGTGTGGTATCATGCAACATGTCTATGGCGTGATACTGCAGTGTGGCAGCACTTCATCTACCTCAAGTAGACATCGTCTCCAAATGACTGAAATATTGTCGATGGGACGATTAACCAAAAATGTAACTAAAGCATTTGCCATATTCTTGGTAACACGGGCATGGTTTCGTAATATACAGCATGGACATATAAATATCAGAAAATAAGTAAACAAGAAAAATTTCGACGCACGCGTCAAAGAAGAACTATTGTTGTTGGCGTGATTCTCTGTCATTGCGGGACAATAATGTAGTATCCATTTCGCTGCTCTTCTGGCATTTGCTTCTTTACTAAACGCAGAAATTCATTGGGAACCAGCATTTAAAAGGCATGTTTTTAGATGGTTCCTATAAATGACGTTATATAATATTTTAAGGAGTAAAATAAAATCCATTATTTTTTTCTAATTTATTTTTATTTAGATATTATTTTTTAATGCATGATAAAAGAATTCTTTGTATCGAATGATTTCATCGCCAACGGAGATAATTTTAGGCACATATTTTGTCAGATTTTCTTCCTGTAATACAATATGTTAGTTTTCGGCGTAAGCAGTATACAACTGATTTTGACCTATTTCTTGAACCAATTTAATCTTGGTTAACAACCGAAGAGACCGGAAAAGCACTCGTTTCATTGGTTTGCATAAATCATTTTAGGACATTTCATCATAAAATGGGAGTTTTTCTGCATGATTGTCAATTGGCAAATAACAAATTAAAATTATTTCATCCAATGCCTTTAATTATTATTCCTTGTTATGGGTATCGGAACTTAATCAATATGTTTCATACATTTGTTCCTAAGTTTGTCAAACTATTAACATGTCAACAAATAGCATGGACATCACTGTATAACAAGGTTTAATGTATTGTGTATATATGCGTAAACGTCCAAACGATATGTACATTTCGTTTGCTATTAATGTATCAAATATTACGCTTTGGTCCTTGTTCTTGATGTTAATATTTGGTTTCTGCTCAGAGATTTGAAATATTTTCAATGATATGTAAGCAGACAATTCCTCTTCCATTCTCATCATCACTTTTTACATCATTTTCATCATTACCATCATCATCTGCATAAATATGCAAAGTGATTTCTATTAAGAACTTAAGACTTGTTTTTATTTTGTTTGTTATTGTTATATTTTCTTTTATCGCCATTTTGTACATAACATTGATGTTTTATTTCAGAAGGCCTCGTGTAAAGAAATTATACTTACAATGTTTGTAAACTTACTGAGCTACCTTCTATAAATAAAGATTTTATTATTATTATTATTACTATTATTATTATTATTATTATAATCTACCTATTTAAACATAAAAAAACATCCAGCTGAAAAATTCAAACTTAAAAAACAGTTGTGAGTCTTTAGAAAAGGTAGTTAACCTTGATAGTGGACTTGTCCCTCTAAGTCAAAAACACTTGCAGTGTATAAGTTAGCTAACATAAGCTATTTGTGGCGCAATTGGTTAAATGCTCGTCTGTGAATCTAATGCCCTCGAGATCGAATTCCATGTGGGGATTTTTTAAATTAAGTTTCGCTTGTATTACACCCCCCCCCGCCCCATTTTTTTTTACTAGCTAATATATTGCAATTCCTAAATTTAGCGACAAATACGTTTTCTAGCATTGTGCTAAAATCACAGACCATTTAAAACTTGCCAGGATTATTATGCTAATATATTGTAATAATTTTAATGTCTTTAAGTTTCATATCTTTGTTGTTGTTTTTTCTTACGCCGAATACATTTCTAAAGATTTTTTTTTATATTTTTGTATATCTATTGTCATAATGCATGCAATACTTTTAATTTACATGACCTGCAAAAGGAGAGGACTCACATAGGCATATAACTCGTTCATTTTTGAATATAATATGTATTAAACTCATTGGTATTCTTACTGGCCGGTGGACATGATTTCAGCATAATTACAATAGGACCAAATCCAAGATCTACATTTCTAGTAGGTAACTGATAATATAAAAAGTTTAAATAACAATTTGGTGTAATCTGTTTTACAACCTGTGTTCCCATAGTCAATGTTGTTATTATTGTTAGCAGAAAGGGTGTAAGTACGAAAACGGAAAGTATGTGTATACTTATTTTTGTGTAAGAACAATATAAACACATAAAAAGTTAAAACTAACTTTAAAATAACGGAAAACATAATGAAATCTGTCATAGTCATAGACAATTTCAAGATGAGATTCGTGACATACTCCTGTATATATATATATATATATATATATATATATTCATTTACAAAATTACATCATGTAAAGACAGGCAAGGAGAAACGCTCCTGCCGGCCCGAAATAATGACAATGTTAACTAACCCACATGTTTTATAAATAACTTAAGAAAATTTTGCAGACAGAAAAATCTTCAGGACGTTCTATGTTTTTCTTGGGATAGCTCAGTATTGCGCAAATTAACCTTCCAAGCTATAATACAATACTAAATACGGAAATGAACAATCCCACAATTGTGTTGTTTTTACAAAATATTATTGTATAATTAAGAAGGTTAAGGTCTAAAAATCATGGTAAGGTTGCTGTCTATGAACGTTCTTTAGAATAATTCAGGCATCTGCTGTCATATCGGAAAGGGAAATTAAAAAAATTAAAGTGGAATTTCTTCCCTTTTTACTTTTATCGGTTGGTTCTCTTTTACACCAGACCCCTCATATATGTTTCAGTACAATTTTGTGAGACGTTTTGTACACATTTCATCCAAGACCTATAATAACAAAGTATTTAAAATCAAAATCACGCGGCAGATTTCCAGATCTCGCAAAGTCACGTTTACAAATTTCTGCTTTTCTATTTTGAGATATTTGAAAGTAATTAATATCTTAATACCTTCAAAATGATACCTAATATATCAAAATAAGAAAAAGAAATAAAAAATTTTTATGTAAAATAGAGACGCCCCTGCGTGAACAAAAGTATGTAGATTTTGTTGTTTTTCTGCTACACTAGTTGAATTTAAATCAAAATTTTAATGAATTTCCAAAATTTATAAAGCTGAAAATATTTTCTTGCACTATAGAAGAATGATACTTTTATAAGAAAGTTATTTTTTTCTGTGATTAGACAGTTTGCAAAATTCAGCGATCTGCTGCGTGACAAAATAATATATCCATCTGTCTGTTACAGGAGATTCCTATCTTTGCTTAATAGGTCTTAGATTTCATCCAGCCCTTCTCAACAGACTGGAGAGTTTTCTGTCAATCAGTAAGCTCGTTATTCTAAAACGGTTTACAACGTTAGTTATCTTGGAGAAAACAGTATTTGGAGTTGCGGTCTTTTAAGACAATCTACTGTACATCTCAGTTTTTAAGATATCACACCAACTAGCGCAGGCAGTATCAATATCATAAGTTTGTGCTTTAATTGCATTTCAACGTTAGTCGATAATCGTATTTAGATCAAAGCTATCGACGGTCATTTTGATTGCTTATTATTAGATATTATTAAAAGCTTGCCTCTAATCACGACTAATTAAGTTTGTTGACGAAATGAGAATCAATGAATAAGTGTATGTACTTCTACACGGCCGTGTCTCACATTTAGTAGAAACCTGCAATTCCAAAACATTTGCTTGTAATATCACTTTTAAGAGTTATGCAAAAAAGCAAGACACCAAAGGATAAGCGATTGTCATATTCTCATGCTTATTAGACATCAAAGACTGAACTGTAAAATTATTGAAAGAGATCAGCGAGATGAGATAAAGAGATTACTTTAATTGGCTGTATACAGCCATATTGCTATAAAGGCAGTACGGTTTTC
>CM037785.1:57809610-57859610 GCA_021229015.1 Solen grandis
AATATGTGCATGCATCATTTACAAACGTCAGGTCTAATATTTCCACTAGGCAATGATACATGTCATTTTCACAAATATCCTCAGCTGTAGGCTGTTTGTTTCAGAGATTTCTAAATTGTGTTCTAAGAAGTCCATGTAAATCAAGAGTTTCTTCGACCTATTTTTTTACAACATTTTTATCTATTAAATCCAAAAAGAAAATCATTAAATTATCGAGAATATGGCCAATGAAAAACATTTGTGTTCTATATTCTGAATAATTTGATAATATGAGTTTTTCCTTGGCCAAATTCTCGATAATTTAATGATTTACAGAAAAATTCTTTAATCATAGTAGACAACGTCTATGATGATGATTTGAGATGCAACAAATAAACTTATCTATAGATCAAATGAGATGTATTTTGCACAACAGGTAATTCCTTTCTTATATAATTAATTATTGGAAGAGTAAGTATCTGTCTGCAAGATGCATGGCATTTCCAGATAGTAAGCTACTAACGTGGTTTTAATGTTAATGTAAAAAATCATCATCATCAGCAGCAAGAAGGACAATGATAACGAAACAAATTAGTACAGATAAGTTTTCATTTAGTAAGGGATTTAGATACAGGTCCCGAAATTTAAAGTCTTCCCGATAGTCTTTTTTGTATGGATGATAAATATATAAAATTAAATTAATATTTACAAGGCTTTACAACATATGTTACAATTTTTAGTTAAATTCACCCATTTCCGTACTGGGACCGCAGATTTGGCCTGGGGCCGTCAATTAGACTTGCCCGATACGGCCATGTGTATAGTGTTTGTGATTTCTACACTTAATTCTACATTATGCTGTAAAATGTATTATTAAACTGCTGTTTCATTGATTTTTCAAGTTGACGTTATGTATCTGTATAAAAATCTGGATAACGTTATTTTAAGGTTATAAAACATCTTCCAAACATCTTTTTTCTGAGCTTTAATGAATCAGGTTGCTTGCAAGATCCGTTTACCAAGTTTTAAAACTCGTGGCCTACGAATTTATGAAGAAGTTATCAGATTTCCATTAAATGTGTCGAATTTCTTTTTTTTTTTTTTTTTTTTTTTTTTTTTTTTTATTTAACAACAATAACGGCAATCTATAAATAGGGCTTGTGACACGTCAGTAGCTGGCATTCAGACCGGTGTTGACACATTGATAATAACGGTGGTTGCTCCTTTTTTTTTTTTTTTTTTTTTTTTCGTATATTGGGGTCATCTTCTCCGTCTGTCCGTCCGTACGTCCGTACGTCCATATCTTGTGAACGCAACTCCTCCTTTGTTTCTGAATGAATCTTTTCAAAACTTGGTCAATGCCATTACTATAATGGTAGATGTGCATGAAGTGGCGATTTTCCGGTTCATTGATTTTTACAAGATTTGTGTCCCTTGAAACTTAGTCTCTGTAGCTGATTGATATTGAAGCCTTGTGAACGCAACTCCTCCTACATTTCTGAATGAATTTTTTCAAAACTTGGTCAATGTCATAACTATAATGGGTAGATGTGCATGAAGTGGAGATTATCCGGTTCATTGATTTTTACAAAATTTGTGTCCCTTGAAACTTAGTCTTTGTAGCTGATTGATATTGCAGCCTTGTGAACGCAACTCCTCCTACGTTTCTGAACGAATTTTTTCAAAACTTGGTCAATGTCATTACTATAATGGGTAGATATGCATGAAGTGGCGATTTTCGGGTTCATTAATTCTTGCAAGATTTTTGTCCCTTGAAACTTAGTCTCTGTAGCTGATTGATATTTCAGCCTTGTGAATGTAATTCCTTGTATGTTTCTGACCTAATCTTTTCAAAACTTGGGCAATGACATTACTATACTGGGTATATGCACAAAGCAGGGATTTTGATGTTCATCAATATTTGCAATAGTTCTGCCTTTCTAAACATGGTCTCTTGAAAACACAACTCAAGTTTCTAAACAGGTAAAAGTGCATAAAGCAGGGATTTTCTGGTACAGTGATTTTTGCAAGAGTTATGCGGAGAAAGATAAAAGGATTCATATTGATACTGCTATTTGACCTACTTTCATACTGGAAGCATTTTAGGGTTCTATCTCTGTTCAGCTAAATTACAGACTTCATTATGAGCTTATGCTTACAGAAATGTTAAAAGCAATAATTAAAAGGCTCCTCTTGGTCTTTATATTTTGTGGCGGCGTATATTGTGGCAGCACTGGCACTCTTGTTTATTCTGCGGCTCCATTGAAAAAAAAAAGAAAAAAAAAAGCTATGTCCATACTGACGCCGCGTTTCCACATGGCGTCGATAATACATTATTTATTTTCTGAACAGTATCACCACTTTAAAATTTCCACTAATTTGAAAGAATATGAACTTCAGTTTTTATTTGATTTTGTACTGCCAATATATTGTCGAGGTTGATCAATATAAGTTGTAAGAACTTGTTTCCAAATCGGCGAAAATGAATAAGTTAAAACTAAATATGTTCAACATTTGAATAAATTGTTTGAACTCTTTAATGAAACTGACAGTCATATTCTTCGATTTGAAGATAATAGTAAAAGAGACCTAAATGCTTATAAAACGTTTATTTCTCAAACAATCTCATGGATCGATATCTAAAGTGGTGACTATGTGAATGATCTGATACAGATATGGGTTACTGTAACAACCATAATTATATACTTATTTGTCAGGGATTATAGATTAGGATTGAAACTATCCGCATAAATAAGCAGAAGTGATGGCGGTTCCAGAAGCAATATGACTGCCAAACTGAAATAAAAGAAACTACATGAATAGTGTATCAATATTTGTTCTTTTACATATTCTTATTGCTATAAAAATATAGATACGTAACATATTTTTGCAGAAAGATTTTGAAATAATAGAGATTATATTCATAAAGTCAAGGTTGTATTGCGTTATTTTTTGGAAATGGTTTCTAAAGAAGTGTTTTTGTTGAAAGTAAACATTTTCACACCATTTCTAAATTACACTAAATGCATCTAGCGAATGCAACAACGTATGTTAGTCGTCACAACAAATATTTTGGTATCTTACAATTCTTGTTACTTGTAATTGGTTATGTTTTTCACTCAGACTGTCTCTCCAGACAAGGCACGGGTTTATCCCAAGAACCCTCAAGAAAATAGGAGTGATATGAAATATATTCAGTTTGACATAAGACATTCACTTTAATTTTGAATAGAGTAATATGCTTCCAGACTATGTCGAAACAATAAACAAAGACCAGTTCCTAGACGTGATATCCCGATTTGAGTGGATAGACTACGAGAAGGAATGCAAGAGGTTGAGGGAAGACTTTGACATGTTTGATACGGAGAAAACCGGAGTGCTTGACCCGGAAACTTACCTGCAGATACTATCCGGGGAGGGCTCGAATCCGATATCCATTGATGAAGCCAGAGAGACTGTGAAGATGTTTAAAACAGACGAAAATGGATACATAGATATAGAAGGTATTTCATCTTTTTCGAGCATATACGTGGGTCAGTTATAATGTATGTTAGCTTTAGAGATGTATATGAACGTAAGACAGACTGGGTCCATTCGTGTACGGAGACCCAACCGATGGAACAGGAGTAAGTTTAATACAATGACGCATCTCTACATTTCGTCTCACATTTGAACTTCGTTCCTCAGATTTCTGACTGAATCTGCTGTGCAGCCTTCTTATTTTGCCATTTCCATGTATACACCCCAAGATATGATTATCGGAGGGAATCGAATTACAAGAGTCTAGCCACCGCTTCTTTTTTTTTCTTGTATGTCGTAACTGATTACGTGAGAAAATGAAATATTCATTTCTTTCTGAGGGGCACGCAAGGAGGTAGCGCTTTTAAGGCTATCGTCCACAGTAAACAATAGCAGTCTGCATCTGGTTATATATTCGGAAATGTTGCAGGATGAAATGAAGTCTTCAGTCATTATTTTTCCCAAAGACCGCAAACTTGTGATAAGCAGTGAGGTGCAATAGTTTGATATTTACATAATTATCACTATATAAAGGACATGTGACCATGTGACCATGAGGTTTCAAATCACAGCCTATGTGACTTTCTCACGTCTGGTTCTGTTAGTCACGCAGCAACACACACGTCAGACACAAGAACGAGCAGTGGATTAAAATGTGGCTCTTTGGATACCTAACTGGGTAACATGTACGTAGTTTGTAACAGTTTCAGTTTCCGACGCCATGATGCCTGGCGAAAGTAATGTTACCACACACACACACACACACACACACACACACAACTGACTGTAACATAGATTTTATGTTTAATGTTTATGTGAAATGCTAAGTCAAGAAAGGAAAATAAAATATATTCAGTATCACTTCAAAATATTACGACATCATTAATTTTTCTCAACGTAGCATATTTTTTTCACGATTCTATTTTTATTTTCAGGGTTAATAAAGACATTACTTTCCCCGATGTCCTCAGAGTGAAAAGTAAAATCACCCCGATTTAATCAGAAAATGACTCTCCCGGAAAGCTCCAAGACATGTTTTTGTTCTGTTTGATTATCCGGTGTCTACATGTTAGCCAGATGTCAGAGTCCTGATATTGAAACATGACTGTGCGTGTGGTCTATGATAAAATACAATTCGAATCAATGCGATTTAATATCTTTTATTTTAGATTTATATGTTACAAAATTACAACATGTGTAAAACAAAACGTAATCAGAATATCAGTTGGTGGGCGAAGGAAATAACTAGGTAGAAAACGGAGAGAGAGAGAGAGAGAGAGAGAGGGGGGGGGGGGGTGTAAATTCCTTTAATTTAAAATTCAAATGATGATGTCATTAATATCTAAAAGCTTTTCCTATCAAAATATTCCGTTAATCAATTTAGCAAGAACATTTTAGTTTATCAAGTTAACAAGTTAAAAAAAAAACTAAAACATTTAAAAACAAGATAAAGATAGAAAAATATAGAAAAGATAAAACTATTCTAAGTCGGTTGTAAGAAGATTGAACCATTTCATACAGAACCTTCCTCTTTAGAATTGTCCTCGTACAAGTAAACTTTCTTGTGACCCTGATACATTCAACTTCATGTTTGTAAATACATGTATATGTATTTGTATGTTTTCTCCTCGTGTTATATTTTTGTTTTGTCGTCTATCCGAAAATATTGATTATATTTCACATGTAATTTTTAGTCTTAATAAATTTTAAGTTCCTTAAAATCCATCTAGTGACAACCGGGTTATGCCTCAGGCGGCAACATTTATAAATATAATACATGTATTTATTAATCCACGCTTTGTTACTGTTTAATGGACAGCTAAATAAAAATAATTCTATTTTTGACAATCATTCCATTTTAACTTCTCAATAAAAAAAATCGCATTTCTGCTTTTGTTGTCCGATATTCTTTATTAACTAAATTCACAGTGAGATTAAAATGTCAACTTGATTCAAAAGAATGCCTCAAATATTTCAGTTTCTTTTGCATTGTGTTCTTGTATACATGATTGTTGTTGCATGGAAATTACTGACATATTTAATAAAGATAATTAAAACAAATTCTGTTATTCCTCAATTGTTTTTCAAGTAAAACAGAAATCTCTCTCTCTCTCTCTCTCTCTCTCTCTCTCTATCTATCTCTCTCTCTCTCTCTCTCTCTCTCTCTCTCTCTCTCTTTCATTATTTGTGTCTTAAATGACTTGTTAAGAGAACCTTGCCAAATGTTTTATGTAAATGATGTGTCCCCAGACAAGGCTGATGTGATACATTATTTTTCTTACAGTCAATAACATGATTAAAATCTCTCTCTCTTATACACAAACAAAAGAAAGTTTTACACGGCACACAATATGCTTTCAAATAAAAAAAATCCACTAATGCTTTAAAAAAACTTGAATTTGAACTGTTTAAGATTATACATTTTCGATTTACGAATAAAACGAAATGGCAGAAATTTACAGATGCAGAAAAATCCACCAAAGTGCCATAAAAGATGGCGTAGGTGACATAAATGAAAGTGTGTGTGTCATCTCTTCTTGCAGATATCATTAGTTTGATTGATTTGTTTCTCCATCATGTGGATATATCAGGCACTAAGCAGCTTCGATAAATCTGGAAATAAATCAGCGGCAGTTTTTAAACTTACTGGTGTTTCGTTGGCGACATTCCATTAAAAAGTCTGTTTTAATATTACTTTATGTTGTCTGAAATAGTACAATGTAAATATTCTTTTCAGTGTGGGCTTGAGAATAAACTTAAAACCTTAAAAGTATAAGAAAGCCAACATATTTCAGTTATATCTAATTTAAACATGTTTTGGTCTTGAACAACAGATGTTTGTTTATATGGCAGTAAGGAATGGTCTCTAACCTAGGGTATTTCCTGTATTGTTTATTGTGTTTATTACATTGCTTGAAGAATAATAAGACAAGATTTATAGACTATAGTTGTACTAATAAACCAACATATTCTTTGCCAAAAATATTCTAAAGAGCATTACAAGGACATACGTCTTTCAATGCTAAGAGGTTATATACTTTCTGTAATACCCTGTCTGATCGTTACAAGAGATAATATGGCTTTTCTCGGTAAAACACCATTGACCGTAGCGAGTCCCCAGCCCTAGTTTATATAGGAAAAGATTATTAAGATCACTGAAAGCCATCAAATCGGCAAACATCTTGAGATACGGCGATTAGCGTCAATAAAGTAAATCAATAATTACTGATTCATTATCCTACTGCTCATAAATTTACCCGAAACATTAATCCTGTCTGATGAAGTACCGAGGCTTTTGATGACTGCATCAGCTTCAATCTCCGCCAATGGGTCTTCACCTAACTTTGTCAGAATCTCCCGGAATTCCACTTTACTTATCAAATAGTCCGCTTGCTTGTCAAACTTGGAGAAAGCTTCAGCTATTTCTTCGTTGATCGTCTCTTGCGATTTTAAAGGAACGTGTTGTTCAACGAAATCCCCCATATCGTCAATATCAATATGTTCTTCCATGCCTGAAGCGTGCAGAATAATAACACAGTCTTATTAATCAGTCTATAATAATTCGCCATTACAGATTTATTATACCGGTATCTGACACACAGGCTTGCGTCACACACATTATTCATGATGATACTGCTTGTTTGCACTGATAACTCCAAATGATCTCTCAAGATAATTATACATAATCCTTCTTCGTGTTTTCGTTTCATCTCTATTTTATCATGTTTTATCTAAGATAGAGGATTGCTAAGCTCATTTCTACTGTCTTGGTGTTCAGGAAAAAAAACTATGGAGGGGAAAAAAGAACCTGTTTAAGTTCATAAAGACTAGAAATGTGTCCATAGGACACAAATGCCCCCGCTTAAGTGCTTTGTCACAAATCTGAAATATTTTGGTTTGTTGTTGCGTTTAACGTCCCACCGACAGTATTTTAGTCACTTGGAGACTATGTCTACTTGAGACAGATGTAGTGCTGCCACACTGCAATATCACGCAATAGACATGTGGCATGATACCACATCCAGTCACATTATCCTGACACCGGGCCAACAAGTCCTGGAACCCCCTTATACTGAGCGCAAAGCAATGGAGCTATACCAGTACCATTTTTATCGACTATGGTATGTCACGGCCGGGGTTCGAACCCACGACCTCCCGCTCCAGAGGCAGACGCTCTTACCACTCAGCCACCGGAGACGGTTATCTGAAATATGATTCTAGCCAGGAGAAGATGATCGCAGGAAGTAAGTAACAAAATTGTACAAGGGAAACAACAAAAGGTCATTCAATGCTTTTAATCAAATTAAAGAATATACAATATTAACATTTTTTGCCTGCTATAGCCAATTAAACATCGGTTGGTTGGTTTTTTTCTCGGCCTTTTCATAGCTGCAGTAACTACACCAATATTTTCTCTAGCACTTTTTCAGTATGCATACTACATAAATATTAACTTTTAGTCAATCCCTGTATTAGTATTCAAGTTATGCTCTGGACTAACTTTCAGAACAAAGGACAATCACTCCAAATTACTTGATTGAGAGTTATGGAACTTGGTCACTGCACTTCTCCTGAATGCATGAAATATCAACTTTGAATTCAATCCCAGTATTAGTATTCATGTTATGCTCCAGACAAACTTTCGGGACGGATGTACTGACTGACGGATGGACTGATGTATGGATGGACAAATGCATATCCATATTGCCCCCACCCCACAATAAGTGGTGAAGGCATAAAAACATCTACCAATGAAGTTTCATGTTGATACCTCTTATAAGTTTTTAGTTATGCTCCGGACAAAATTTAAGTATGAAAAATAACAAAGAGCAAAAACTCCTAAATCATACAAAATAGAGTTATGGTTCTTGTGCACTGTACTTCTCTTTACTGAGCTCTATCTACTTATTAAGTTTCATGTTGATACCTCTTATAGCCTTTGAGTTATACTCCGAATAAAGTATGAAAAATAACAAAGGGTCGTGCAAAATAGAGTTATGGTTCTTTTGCACTGCACTTCTCTTTCAAGCTCTATCTACCTATGAAGTTTTATGTTGATACCTCTTATAGGTTTTGAGTTTTGCTCCGGAAAAACTTTCGGGACGGACGGAAGTACGTACGGACGGACAAAGGCAAATCTATATGCCCCCCACCCCCACCCACATTAGTGGTGGGGGCATAATAAAAATTTGCCCATCTGATTCCGTCTTTACTCACGTAATTACCAGCTCAGTCCCCGGTATTCCTCATTTTCAAAGGAATCACCCTCGGTTAGCATTTGTGTATCTTTGTATCTTGATCAGCATAATGCAAATTGTAACTATAATATGCTTCATACCTTTAATTCTATTTTTTTCCTCCCTGCTAACAAAAAATATATGTTTAAGAAAGATACAATGTAGCATTCTAGACAGAAAACTAAATAAACTGAAATATCATCTTGGCTGAAAATAATACATAATTCATAAAATAACAGACTCGAATTTCTCCAACAATACTTAGCGCTAAGTAATACTTAGATAGGTATAACTCATATTAGGTAGAAACGTATTCTACCATTCCTGTTTTCACAATGTCTGTAGCGGAGCGAGCACGGATCATTTGACCAATGAAACGACACGTTATATATATGGTTGTTCGAATTTAAAATCATCGTTTGCTTTTGTAACTTCAATTAAGAGTATTTAAAAACTACGCGTGATTTCATTGGCTAGCATGGCGCTGATTTATTTTCATAAAAACAAAGAATGCAAGTATTACTTACACTCAGTGTGGCTGATGGAATTCGAGCCTGTTTGGAACTTGATCCCACTTCTCATTATTTAAAGGTTTTAAGTTTCTTTATATCATCCTCACTTTTTCTGTTACAACAACAAGTAAACCCCGTAAACCCTGATTAAAATAAGAATTCCTTCAAAGCATGTGCTGTACCTTTTGGTTTATGATAAGGGGAAAAAGTGTAAAATACCATCGAAAAAGATGTTCATGTCCGCCCTCGTTGGATTCTGACCAATCAGCTGCAAGACTTTTCTCACTCCTGACTTGTCTAGGTACCCAATGTCACCATCGTCAACCGACAAGGCCGCCTTTCGAATGGCTAAAGAATTCGGTTGTAGTATTGTATTTTTTTTTTCAAATGTGTGTGTTTGCTTGGTTTAATAACTAACTGATAATAATTTTAATAATTTTGGATTTTTTTCTACATGAGACAGATACAGTGGTGTCACAATGTAAACATCATGCCGTAGGCAAGTGTCAAGGGCAACTCCACCAACTCCATCCCATGTTCTTTGTTTACAATAAAAGAGTACTTGTTCGCTATATTCCATTATCAAACTCGACTGAGATATTATCATAACCATTGCAGAATGTCTGAAAAAGACAGCTATGAATGTGTGGATGCTAGATTGAAATCAAGGTGAAATCTGGCCTTTTTCCTAATCAATGGCACTGACTCCAGACGATGTCAGCAATTGTCAAACTTGGCCGAGAGATTATCATACACTTTTTCGCAATTATTGCTCAAATATTTTGACGCTGAATGGTTAACAGTGAATTCTGACATTGTTTGGTACTTCAAGAGCCACAACTCTTGACTTAATGGTGCGATATAATCCACATTTAACATGGACAAGAGATTATGCCCATGTGTCTGATCAATATTCCTCAACAAATGAAGAAGATATAGAGTAAACAAATTATTTGTGGACAACGTACAACGGGCATCCAAAAATCACAATAGCTGACAACCTGACCAGGTGAGCTAATATCAATTTTTCTTTTGTGGCGTTAAAAATATGTATGGCGATAACTTAACTAAAAATGTTTGACAAATAATTTAACAGTAATTTAATTGTAAACATCAAATGTATTTACCTTCTTTTAAAAATTCCGACAATCTCTGCAACAGAACGTATGATCATATAACATGTAAAACATTTATGTACGAGTTTAACAGAAGAATACAAAAGTAAAAGCATGTTATTAATTAATTTAGCGCAATCCCAATAAACACAAAAGTCAGGACACGTTCAAATTTATATTTTATTTATGTGGCGTTGTTCACAGGCAACTACCAAGTATCCTAACTATGTTTGGAAATATAGAAAAACACTCATGAGACGGAAGGTCAGACTCAACTAAATAGTGTTGCAATGACATAAATATTTTTATCCCTAATAAAATATATTTAAAGAGGTCAAAGAAAGAATCTGAACAAAATGCTCTCGTTGGAGCTAAATACTATAACTGGCCATTTCTCTTCTTTTCTTTATATTTGAGGTTAGTGGTTTACGAGGTGTGAGGTTGATATGACGAACACGGTAAAAGAAACATATAAAATGATATATCCATTTACTACAGAGTAGGATTATATCATATTATACTGATAATCGTAGGAAATACACGCACTGATAATGAAAGTCTATCTTCGGGGTCTTCCTTAAGTGTAATTTTCGTGAATATTTTTCTAAATTGATGCAAATGAACAGAAGTAATTTAGTACCTTACGTTTGCAGTAAAAAAAAGGGGGGAATTTAGAAAGTAATTTCCTTTGTTTCCATAAATCAAAACTACTACAGTTGTATAAATCAAACAACATACACAAAGTTATTTTCCATGTCTGGTCTACAGTTTAAGAGATGATAATCATTTAAAAATTATTCTTTTTTATTTTATCTCGTTTCTCTTTCCCATATACATGTAAATAGATAATGATTTTGTCAAATACCTGAGACATGCCGTTTAAGTTCCAGTCCCATATAAACCAGAACAAACCCGTACGTGTACGATTATGTCGATATTGAAAGGAAGAATACACATTTACAGAAGCGTGACAGAGATTTCTGTCCATTAGAACTATCAATACAATACACGGCTACGGGCGTATGTACTGGGCTAATAAAACAATGAATCATTGTGTTCACTCATTTCATTGTGCACTTATTTCTGATATATGAGTACGCTGTAAATTCCTTTCCAGACTTTCTATCTCTCTGTCGCTCCCCTCTCTCTTTCCTATTGTCAATCATTCGATTCTTTTTCCACCTTCCACTCAGTATGTTCCCTTTTTCCTTCTTAGTTTTACGTCACTATATTCTATCTTATAGCTATATTCACAATGCCTTGTGTAAGACATCAACTGATGAGTTTCCTAATTTGAACAGTGTAATACCACAAGGATTACTGTCTGAGACAATGTGGGTGGTGCTGTCCCCCTTATGGGAGTTCTTTATGGATTAGACTTCTATTATTTCGATATTATCTTGCAGCTATAGTCAATGTCAATAAACAGTTTGTTCGATTGTTCACAATGTGCTAATGCTCACTGTCGTATCAACCTAGACAATCGGTACGATATCCAACCACTCACATCATTTTGACACCGAGCCAACAAGTCCTAGAACTATCCGTACATACAGAGCTAAACAAGATAGGTGTACCAGTACCATTAATGTCACAGGCTGGCATTTAACCCGTGACCTCCAGGTTACAAGGTGGACGCTATAACCGCTTAGTCACGGCGGCCGGTGACGAGGACTTGACTTGACTATTTGAGTTTACCGTCGCTTCGACAGTATTTCAGTCATATAGCGACGTCCAGCTAATTACAAGTGGAAGAAGACCCCGAATGCACGGAGGCATCCGGGTAGAACCACCGACCTACCGCAAGCCAGCTGGAAGGCTTCCTCACATGAAAATCCGAATGACTCGGTGACGAGGAAGTATACCCTCCCTTCAAAATATAACAATACGTGGTATTGGTACCACACTATTATCAGATAACTAAGATATCAAACAAATTAAACATGACATTTAGTTCTAAACTGAATGCATAATAAATTATCAACTCCATTGCGAATCATTTAAAAGTTAACGGAGATAATCTGAAACATCGGCTGACCTCGCAATACTATTCTAATACAGTAAATATGATATTAATTGTAAAGAGGTAGGGCATACGACTGAAATTCCAAGTTTGCAAATGAACCAATTCCTTCATATTACAAATGAAGCCAATAACAACAATGCATGAAATGCTATCAATCAACCGAGTGGCGGTACAAAGCCAACGAGACTTAGTAAAAGTATCGTCTGTGATCTGTGATAAATTTCATAGAATAAAAATTATAAACGATAATACGTATAGAAGCAACAATTAGAAGTCAGCTATTGGAACTTTTAAATTCATAACGTTTGTCGCGCGCAGCTAGTTCAATAAATGGACGGAGATTGTGTTAACAAAATACAATGGAATAGACAAAACAAAAGGACATCTTTTTATTTAGTTTAATCATACAAAATGTTTGATTATAAATATAAGCATTATCTAAATTACAAAACATCTATCACAGTCGTTATGCATGGTTTTCTTAGTGAATAAATACAGAACTCATCTAGCAGTCTGATACACAGGAGAGAATCTGTAACATACTCTGTGAAACTGTACTAGTTCTAGCCAGAACATTAAAAAAAACATACATCTCTTTTAAAAAACCTATGGTACTGTACTTACTTAATATATATGATATGAACAGGTACAACCCGTCTCCATTTGTTTATATGGAGAAGAGAGAGAAAGACAGAGAAAACAGTGAAACAATGAATGTGCCATCCTTAAACATTCAACTTTTCAAAAAAAAAAAAATTCAAACAGTCCAGACAAATCAAGTTCTACATAAAAAGACCTCCAATCAAATGCACGCAAAACTTCAATCAAAATTAAATTCTGGTAGCAGTCATTTTTAGATATTAGCTGTCAAAAATATACAAAGTGAACCAGTAGTTTGGGGATATCTGGGAAAATCTACCCTAGCAGGGGATCAAACTCTCAGCCTTTATATCCATAGTCAATGAACACTCCCCTTGAACCATAATGGGTATAAACAAGAGAGATCACTGTGGATAAGTGATATATAACTAACAGAGATTCTCTCCCCTCGTCACTAGTGTTTAAGTCCTTTAAATTGACAGCATGCTGGACTGAGATAAGTTCCTGAGAAATACAATTCCATAACAATATACATGTACAAATGACATCAGATCAAATTGGTAAAATTAACAAGGATCATTTTAAGGAAATACAAAATAAGGCACAGCTAGAAGGCAGACACAATCACAAATTCAAAAGACACTACAATAATAAACACACAATGATATTAACACACTGATAAAAGAAGACCTACATATAAATATCGATTTGATTTACGATAATATTCATGAAATCCAAAACTTGATAATCTGTATTATCAAATGTTTGTTTGGCAAAATATGAGCAATAATTACTGAAATGTTATTTTCACTGACATTAAATTTCGTGGAATCTGCAAAAAATACAATTTCAATTGTACATACATGTATATATTCATGGTATCATCTTTCAAAAATGAGATTTTTTAAACAGAATTTGTGGGGGATAAATACTGGTGGATAAAGCTGTCCATGAAATTGATGAATATTAAGGTCTCCCATGAAAATTAAGTCTCCCATAAATATTAAGGTGTCTATAGTATACTAAGCCAATGAAGTTTCTTCAAAACAGATGTGTAAGGGTGCTACAACAAAAGTAATAATAACAACCCTTTCATTATACATAAGAATCAACAATAAAATGAAATATATTTCAATATTTCAATTATACCTTAGTGAAGATTTTGTTTTGGTATCACAACCAGTGACTAGACATCGTGGGTTTGCAGTGCATTTGTAAATCAATGTCTTGTAATGAATACACAGTTAACAAAGCAAGTTCTCTCAAACAGATATTCTGCAAATCTTTTTATAGAATGAAATAAAATGTAAGGTGGAAAGGGATGTAATTCTGCATAACTTTGAAAGTACATAAATAGAAGTTCCAACATTTATAAAATTAATGTGTCATTTATGCTAAAATTATCCATTTTTTACAACTTTTGCAAACTTATTTCAGAAACAGCACTTCTGAGAAAGAAAAAAAAATACAGTTTGCTGGGAAGATAAATAAATAAATGAATAAATAAATAAGAGAATGTTATTTACAAAAAGTGAGTAGATAAATGTACACAAGAGTGTTCTCTGGAACACGTGTCAACTGTGAAGTGTGACGGAAAAAGTATGACCGACAGACAGATGACGGAAAAGTGATCCCTATGTGTCACCTCTGCTTACCCCAGGTGACACAACAATGTCTGTGCAACTTTTCCAAATCGTAGTAGTTAAGTTAATGGGCCTTGGTTTTAATTCTGAAGAGAAAGGACATTTTCATTGATTTACTGAAAACCTCGCATGATAAATGAAGAGACATGGTTAACACATACAAGAACCTTACACACACACCAATGGCAAGCTACAAACAACTGTCATGGAAATACAGACACAAATGTGAGGAACACATTTCTAGGTGTTGCTATGTAGTAACAAGTGACATATATATATATAATGCCTGAGAAAGATCTACAAGGAATGCTAGTATTGGTCTAGCATCTACGTATCGGTTTATCTACATATATCAAACACATATAACATATGATACACAAGCATTATTAACATTAATACCTCATTACGTTGAACCAGCCAGGGGAGGAGTCTTATCTGATTAGGTCTTCTACCTCTCACTTTGTTTCAACTGGTAAATAACCAAACTTGAGCTATCACTGAAGGTGATTCATATCTTAACAAAACCACCTTGAACTGATAAAAATAGCTAAGGGCAATAACTCTATGCAAATGCATATCTGGTAAGCAAGTGAAAAGTGTCACTTTCAATTTTGCCAATATTCTTTTATAATACAGTCATTTTTGTATTTCTGTATTACTGAGGTTTTGTTGCATGTTTGACACTGTTGTTAGATGCTCTTAAAGAGCCATGTCTCTTTTTAAAATAGACTTTGGAATGAAAGACAGTTGTGTCCCTTGCAATGGTTCTTCGTGTTTCTAAATTCAAGCTATTGAACATAATGCTAAAATGTAAAAGGTCAATAAACCTTGAAAACCTGTTAATGAACCTATGTATGCAAAAATGCATTGTTGTTTCTCAAGACTTCTTAGATATCAAATCTAATTGTGTATCAGGTCACTGCAATGCACAGGATTCCTGGAAAACCCTTAATTCACTTGGTGGCATCGGGATATCATATGACCAGATTACCCTTACATTTTTTGCAAGCTTATCTGGATTATGGAATACAGAGGACCACATACAACAAAAAACGCTGTTCCTCAGGATTTGGTTAAACCATTCTCAGAACACATCTCAATATCCATTTAAAAAATAATACAAAATCAGTATGTTACACAGATATGTGCAAGAATATCTAAACAAAGAGATAATGTTTGCTAGCCGTAAACAATAGATTATAAAAAAAAAAAATGCTAGCATACTCAAATCTATCTTCAAAGGAAAAATATGTTCAAAATCAATCACTCCAAATTTTGATATATCCCGATTAATATACAATCCAGATAACGGTCCCTATAATTAATATATCTAGAATTTACTCTTCAATAGTACATTCCCATATGTCAATATTGGAAGTGTGGATTCATCAAAATTACAAATATTAATATTGGTAATTCTTAATACAAACTCTCCAATCTAAGTCCAACACATAATCATTCATATATCAAGATTATTTTTTTAAATTAATCAAGACAACATACATACTTCAAATCATCTATCAAAATATGTAAATCTGTCTACAAACAACTACAGACACACACATCTAGCCTTGTTGTATAATAGTATCCCTTAAACATAACCCTTTACGTCATGACTATTCATGTACAAAATTATGATTTGATGAATATTAATTAACTAAAGTTAAAATGTTATATGAAATCATGAATTTCTCTTTGCCACACAGATCATGTAGAAACTGAGCTACAATATTGTATGAGCGAACAGAAGACACCTTGATCACGGAAGAAACTCCTATAGCTGTCTGATCTGGGTCTGCTCTGTTTGTCAAAGCCTCAAAATTAGTCAATATGAAGTAAAGGGTTATATTATCTCATGGGACCACTTTAAAATTCAGATCAGCTTAAAAAATGATCTCACCCTATGATAGAGATCTTACTGTCTCAAATCTACAGCAGAAATGAGAGCTAAAATGAGATATGAAACTATATAAGCTTAATAATAGTACCGGTAATGTACTTGTATGAGATGGATACATTTACAGATGGGTCCTAGATAAGTATATTTGTACTGAAGCCAACAAAACAAGGAAATGTTTAGGTTAATCTTCTTGATTTGTTTGCATAAAAATCAAGCCAGACAAGTTAGAGGAATGTTGTTTTTTATTCAGTGCCAGCCCACAATTAACTTTCTTGTCAACCACCTGAAATTCTATAACCATTTTCTGATTAATTTTGAAGAAAAAAATACACAATTATACAAAAAAAAAACAACATAATAGTAATAAGTTCTAATTGTTACTAAGATATTGTGCCAGTACACATTATGGAAAAGTTTGGTAAAGATTGGCTAACAATTTTCTGAGTCATAAAGCGGACAAAAGTTAGTTTTGCAGTTTTTCATCAGTTTAAAGGTCACAACTCTGGAATGTCTGGGATACGATGGATATCGAACATGGACAAGATATTGTGTTTGTGGCCAAGTTTGTTAAATATCAGTTCACAAATGTCACAGTTAGAAAAGGAAGTGGACACCTGCTGCAGGTGAATCCATAATATGTCTGAAGGTATAAAAATCAACATCAATTATATTTGGCCATTAATTGAAAGAGAATGAAAAGAAATAGCACCGTGATGATAATTCTTGATTAGTTTACAACATGATAAAGTCTTGAAGAACCTGATATGCCTACAGTGTGGAAATTTGAAATCTAATGTCACTCAATTTAAAATATGAGTTGATGTACATGCACCTAACTCTATCACACTTTTGTGAAGCATTTAGGACAATTATAAGAAAATGAGTAAAAAGATAAAAACATAAATTATTAGAAATGATTAATCCACACATTTGGTGAAAAGAATGACAAATACACACAGGAGAATATCAAATCTTCAAAAGTGAAGTGAAAACAGGAGAGGGGAGATTCTTTTTATACCCAAAATAGGAAAATATAGGATACTCACAATTTTTACTGTTTTTATAAGGTTGTATTTTTTTTTCACTAGTGGTCTCACAACACACATAAATGGAAATACCATATCATGAAAATTTCAAAAAATGTCTTCTAAACATGTATCCTATGTCAAGTCTCCATGAACATATGAAGGAGCTATCTGAACATTAAATGCTTGTTTTGACACTGGCCAAAAATTTTTAAAAAAAACAACAAAACACAAAAAAATATTATTTGAAGGATGACTATGGTTACAAAATGAAATAAGACTTACAACTTTGAGTATAAATGACAATATTACATGTACTACATATCAAATTGAATGCTTTTAACAGTTTACCTATATGAGATGAAACCTTGGAGATGGAGCATGATCTCTACACACCAGTGCAATACAGGAGTTTGTACATCATGATGAACTCTGTTTTGGCATATAAACTTGTGTACTTGGCAATATATGGAATGTTCAAATGAAATGTATTCCGATACCGGTAATTCACAAAAGAATACCAGAGGCATAGAATAATATAATTATCCCTAAGCTATAGGATATGAGTTGGCAACCTTATTTATACAAATAAAATGAGAACTTTATTTATTTCTGAAAAACAAAATGCATACATTTCTTCTGTTCTTGACCTTTTTTTTTCTTACTTTTTTCTTGAAATAAAATCTCTAAAAATAACACTTCTCACACTCTAATTGATTTTAACCTTTTGACTTATAATATTTGACAATTTTATTTAAACCCACCCCATTACTTTATCATTAGCAACTGCATTTCAAACTTGAGACACTACAAGACACTTTATCATCTTTTTTTCAAAAGAAAAACAAACTTGGTCTCTAGATAAAATACCTGTCTGAATGATTATTTACTGATGCATATGTTGATAAATTATGAGAAACAAGTATGACATTTACATTATGTGATAAATACAATATGATCTTTGATATCATGGACCAATTAAAACCTCCTGTTGGCTTTAATAGGGCTCACAGACAAGTCCAGGTCGTCAATGGTGTCAAACAGCCGTTTCTTTGGCTCTGGAAGGGCAAATGTATCATTTTTGGAATTGAAATCTCCAGAGGCATTAGAAACATAACTGTAATGTCCAGCCTCAGAGATTGGGTCAAGAGGTTTGGTCGTGTATGTGTTAGAGGTGGAAGTATAGGAGGCTGTAGAGAGGGTGAAGGGAACATTATGACTTGTGGAGTAGGAGGAGCTGGGGGCCAGTGAGGTCAAGGTCGTTGGCAAACTGGCTCCGTAGGATGATGATGTTCCCAGTCCTAAGGATGAGGAACCTGAAAATGAACCAGATGAAACATGGTTGTTAGACGATGATGATGATGATGATGAGACAGAAACTGTTGGATAAGGCATACTACTACTCACTGCAACTTTAGTTGAAAAGTTAGAAAAATCAGTGCCATCTTTGTAGTGGTGATCAGTGTAAGGCGGCACACTGTTAGAACTAGAGGATTTGTACTTGTCATCAGAGTTATAAACTACCGCTCTACTGCTAGATGAGCTATAGCCAGTATCTGCCTTGTAATCATAATTACTGTGACTAGATCCGGCTGGAACATTGGCATTTCTATCAAGTTTTGAGGTTAAAGGAAAATTTGTTTTCGTATCATACTTATTGAACCCTGCTGTATCACTACTGCTGCCACCACCAGTGTTAGAGTATGCAGGAAGGCTAGAGAAGTCATCCCCATTGTTAGAGTGAGAATAAGCAGAGGAATAGGAGGATGCTATGTTAGTATATGGAGGGTTAGTTGAACTTGTCATGCGAGGAGCTGTGTAGGTGTCTTGTCGGGGTCCAGATGGCGGTTTATGGGAGATATCCAGGGGAAGAGACGAAGGTCCTGGGGGCTTGTAATCAGAGTACTGACTGCCAGGTTTAGGCAGGGTGTTATACTCAGTGCTTTGAGTCAGAGTTGGGGTCAGTCTGCCTGACCCTGAATTAGCATAATTGAGTTTGTCTGAACCCATGCCAGCCATGTATTCAGAGTGGGTGGGGATGGAAGGGGTCACCCGGCCAGAAGGGTACTTCCTGTCAGAGTCTGTGCTAGAGTTAGGGACAGGGATAGTAGGGGTTAGTCTGCCTGAGTGGAGTGCATGTTTTTCAAATTCCACACCTTTCACACCAGTGGACAATCCAGACACACTGCCTTCTGCTGAAAGTGATCGTGCCCTAGCTTGCAGTACAGAATCAAAAGTGACTGGTTTATCATCCCCTCCAACCACACTGCTGCTCTGTGCCCCCACAATACCGTGCTTGACTGCCATGACCTGAGGTCCACTACCAGTGCTTGCAATATCATCATCTTTCTCACCACGGTAGTATTTTGAGGCTGCAAATCCTGAAGACGGTCTAGAGAGCAGCAGGTTGTCAAATGATGGTGTCCGTGTTAAAGATGATCTACCAGTTGTCAAACCACCAGAGTAACGCTTATGAATGTTTGGATCATACATGCTTGACTTAGTTGGTAGGGCACTACTAGGGCGGTAGTCCAGGTCAGTTGAAGGGTCCATCAGAAGGTTGTCCAGGGAACCTGACCGAACATGCCTGCCTCTTGAATATGTATCAAGAGATGACGTAAATCTGTTTGTTGCATCAGATTTAAAGTTTGTCAAATAATCATCGTCAGTTCTGTATGCAATACTACCTGTTGATGCCCTGAACTCATAATCAGGTGCCTTTCCTTGGTTTGCTGAGCTGTACCTGTTTTCAGGCTCGTCCTCAAGATCCGAGTCCAGAGTGTGAACCTTCTTCTCCGCACGGTTTAAAAGTTTCATGCAGTCAGTAAACTCAGGGGTGAGGGATATGTTCAGTTCATCTAGTTCACTCTCTATGTATTGAGTGTCATCTAGATCATCTAGTCCAAGCTCACCATTCCTGCCTCTCTGCCTCTTTGATTCACTCTCACTTGTCCTGATGTCTGTATCATATGACCTTCTGTCCGAGTCAAATGACCTTGAATCGTAATCACTTAGTCTCTTACTGCTGTAATCTGTATCACTAGACTTCCTGGGTTTATAATCACTGGGTTCACTAAGCAAGCTATCATCGGCACTATATTTGCTTCTCTGTTTTGAGGACACATGATCCCTTTCATTGACTTTATCACTTGACCTCCTTGTGTACAGATGGTCATTATCTTTTGAGTAGTGATCACTTGATTTGTGATTGTAACTACTTGACAAGGAGTCTTCCAAAGTTTTTGAGAGGTCTGTTGACAGATTATCATCCATTTTATCACCTGAGCTGGACTTACTGTTCGATTTTTTAAGAACCCCTTTAACTGGTGAGGCTCTGCCATTACTAAGCATGCTGTTATTTCCTGAAGTTTTAAGTGGACTTGGCATTTCAAGATCAAATGATGTTGTTGAATTTGTATTTCTTTCCAAGTCAAATGTCACTCTCTTTTTCCCATTACTTAATGCACTTGCCGATTTAGAACTCTGTGCCTTTTCAGCACTTTTGTCAGACGACTTGTAATCCAAATTCTCATCATTAAATTCATCATTTTGATTATAATAATATCTAGATCGCTCACCTGAACCTGATTTACCTCCCTTGTCTCCTGAAAACAACTGTCTTCTGGATGGATTATCTGCCCCTACTTTATGACCACTTGATGTGGCCAGTTTTGAGTCCGAGGCAATTTTTCTTGACTCAGTGTCACCATTTGCCAAGTATCCATCACTTTTCTCCATTGAACCGTAACCCCTTGGCAACTTCCCCCTGTATTCCTCTCGCTCCTTTTCAAGCTCTTCAATGTATTTATCTGATCTTTCAAGTGCCTTCGTCAGTCGGGATACATCTTTCTCAGCACTGGCCAATTTGGATTCCAAAGTTGCTACTGTTGTTCTGCCATACCTGAGGTGAACAAAAAGTTCGATGTAAACAAAAATGACTGTGTATGTATACATATGACTGTGTATGTATACATATGACTGTGTATGTATACAAATGACTGTGTATGTATACATATGACTGTGTATGTATACATATAACTGTGTATGTATACATATGACTGTATGTATACATATGACTGTGTATGTATACATATGACTGTGTATGTATACAAATTACTGTGTATGTATACATATGACTGTGTATGTATACATATGGTATCTCAAGAAAAAAGGATATTAGACTAATCCATTTCCCTATAATCCAGTTTAATCTAGAACCATGAGAGGTTACTAGAGGGGACTAAATATTATGAGCACTGTAGCTCAGAATATGCTTTTTTGTCTAAAAAATATAAATTATTATATGCTCCTTTGTGGAAAGCCACGAAAATAACCCAATATCTTTATCAAATCTTCAGACAATTATGCTTTGATCAATCCTGACTGCCAAAAAATCGCATTTATATATTATTTTCAAGCATTTCTGAAAAAAAAAAAAAATCTGTGCGAATATTGAGAAAAACACTCCCAGTTTGTCTAAACTAGGGAGTAAGAAAGTATGTCCTCCTAACAATTTGGTTAAAAAAATGGCCATGGCTTGATCAAAATGAAATGAGTGAGATGGCATGTCAATTCTGTATTGACAGAAAGTGTTAAAGTACCTTAAAAATATCCCCTGTTTAAGGATGGTTTGGGGAAAATCTCCCCACAAATTTTGATCATAGAAAAGACTCTGCCTTACGTTAACAAACATCACCAAAGCATAACGTAGTAAATGCACTGTCAATATGCAATCATCAATCAGTTTTGGAAATTAAGTCCAGACAAGAATTACGATACATATATGTGTATAGGCACAAAATAAATGAGCTCTTACTCCACCAAAACAAGAAGTGTTCCTTGGTAAACATGTGTCAACTGCTGAAAGACATATGATGGAAAAAGTTGGACAGACAGGCAGACAACAGATGTGTCCTCTCTGCTTACAGCAGGTGACATATAAAGTGCAATGTAAAGTGCTAACAAAATGCACAACAAATCTTTGTACTGATTTCTTCTTAATCTGGTAAGCAGTTTAGGAGATGTACTGGTAAGTCTGTACAAGAACCTGTATGTACAAGAAATAAGGGGCAGTTTCTCTGTAGAAGGTCTAGGTCATCAGAGTAATAATCAGACAATATGCACAACTAAACTTCTGTGAAGTTCCCCCTCAATCCAACAAGCACCTTTTAAATCTTTGTATATATGTAAATATATACTAGTATTTGGCTAGGACTCTATCACACAACCTTAAACCAACACAATACATATCTAGGCTATAGACTGATTACTAATCCTTGTCATTTTCAACATCAAAATGATCTATAACGTAACTATATATATGTACTTTGATTTTAAACTAAGAACTCCTGCGTAAATGAATATACATTACAAATATTTATACTATATTAATCCTTCACCTAGGACATGATTATTCATGAATCATATACAAATTTATGACTGGATGAATATTAATTTACCTCACTTTAAATGTTATATAAAACATGAGTTGTCGGAACAACACCGATTACCCCCTACACACGATTTTCGATTTTCACATTCGAGGTAACTGTGACCTTGACCTTTGACCAAGTGACCCCAAAATCAATAGCGTTCATCTACTTGTCATGCCCAATATCACCCTATGAAGTTTGAGGATTGCGGGCTGAAGCGTTCTCCAGTTATTGATCAGAAATTATTTTCACATTTGAGGTCACTGTGACCTTGACTTTTGACCAAGTGACCCCAAAATAAATAGGGGTTATCTACTAGTCATGACCAATCACCCTATGAAGTTTGAGGTATGTGGGCCCAAGCATTCTCCAGTTATTGATCGGAAACGAAGTGGTCTACCGACGGATCGACTGACAGATCAACTGATATTTGCAATTAACATGCCCCCTCTTCTTCGAAGTGGGCATAACAATGGATTTTCTTTGAACGGAAGAATGTGTAGAATCTAAGCCACAATATTGTATGAGCCAACACAGGAGACCCTAATCTGGTTCATTCAAGGAGATTTCTGAAATTGATCTGCTCTGTAAGCCAATGCAGTAATTAATTCTATATGAGGTACAGGGCTGATGGGTCAATGAGATAACAATAACAAATATTATTTACAGATTTAACATTTACCTATGAGGTGACCTGCCAGCCAGTTCTTGACGGAGGCTTCCATTTTCTCTGTTCAAACCGACGTTTTCATCCTTCAGATTTGTGTTCTCCTAAAACATTATATTATCAGTATTAAAATATTAATTAATTTCCTTACGAGGTGATTCAAAAAGATATTCTTTTCTTTTTCTAAAATCCTTCCTATTTTCTCAATTTTAATAAGATAAATCATTAATTTAGTTATTTTTACCATAATATTCACTTATACCTGAAGTATGTTCAATGCCATTTTTGTAAGCTGATCAGCAGTTTCTTTAGATTTTGGGTCATGTGACACCTAATGTATGATGTCATTTACAGAACAAAATTAGATTGCATATATTATCCAACTCTTAATTTCCCTGCACTGAGCTTTGTCACAGCAAAAGAAAGGATCACACCCTGTGAACAGTTAGGTGTGTAATATCCCTAACATAACTGCATACCACATAACTGGGTATCAATCACTCAGGACTGCAAGTATTTATTCAATATTAATTTATGAGTATTTCTGAGATAAAATGTGCACAAAAGTCTTAAAACTTGTAAAAACTGAAAACTGTGCATGTATAGGTAAAAAAATTAAACTGACCTGCTTTAAGCGACCCAGTTCACCTTTAACTTTCTCATACAGCTTGGTGGCATCTTGAAGTTTCTTAGTCAGGGCCAGTAGATTACTGGTGTCAGTGATTCTTGTGGAATCAGAAGATCTGCAATACAATAATCAATAAAAGAAACTATAACTCAGTCCTGATCCTTGCCATTAAGGGGAGCATACAGGTTCCATACCTCACATCTCAACTTTCATCTGTTTTACATGTCTACAACGGGGGCTATATTTGAGATTTCAAGTTGGAACACCAAAAGGTACAAAGAGTATCTGTTTAGTAAATACCAAAAAAGAAAAAAACCTTACAAAGCGTAGAAGAAATATAATTGCTTTGAATAAAAACATTTACAAATATATGTGTAAAACTCTTCTAAATACAATGAATAACTAGAATAAAGTAACTTTCAAATGTTCAAGATATTGTTATTTACTTATGTCAAGGTTCAATTATATTCCATGTGATAAAGGGGTAAAAATAATGATCTCCGACAAAAATTCTTAGTTAAAAAGGGGAATAACTCCTTAAATATTGCTTTCAGAATAATGCCCCTTGTCTTACAAATGGGCCCTGTCATGATTATCAAGTATTCCAAGTTTCTTGTTGATACCTTTCATAGTTTTCAAATCATTCTATTTTTAATAAGCAATTTTTACCAAAATTTTAAGTTAAAAAGAGGCATAACTCTGAAAAGTTAGCTTTCAGAATAATGCCCCTTGTTTTACAATTGTGCCTTGTCATGATTGTAAAGTATTCCAAGTTAAGTACTGATACCTTTATAAGTGTTTGAGTAATGGGCTACATTTAAGTTTTTGCATGAAGACAACAACGACAATGATGACAGCACAGCGATCATAATAGCTCAATTTTTTCTTCTAAACAGACAAGGTAATAAAAACAGTACTTTTAGTCATTTAGGAGTTGACCTAATAAGCAAAAACAGGAGCCATATTTAAGATTTTACCATCTGATTAGTCTATATGAATAGTCCCTCCTAATACGGCATAGATGTCTCATGTTTAAAGCGATCATAAAGGTAAGACATTATACCAGTATTTGTGAATTTTGTTTTCAATAGACAAGATATATATAGTGGTGCCTCACTGCACTACCACATAGCAGACAGGTGACATGATATCACAACCAGTTACATAATCCTGACACTGGGTATGGAACTACACTAATAATTGTTTGGGTGCTAAATTAGAATAGGATACTCAGCAGGGATTTTCTGCCTATTTTGGGACTTAGACCCTAGCCCTGAATTGGGAAAAATTATTGACATATTTCACCTGAATGGGAACTTTAAGAAGCAGAAAATCAACTAAGTATGTGCAACAGATTGTCAGAAAAAGCATTTTCTTTCATAGACAAAACTGAATAAAAATAAAGCAACCCTTATCTCAATTTTACTTCATGGCCAATTGGTAAAAATATATCCTATTTTTGATGGGTAAGTGGGCCAAAAATAAGCAGAAAACTCTGGCATGTTATGAAATACATGTAACAATACAGTGAAGGAAAGCCATGTCACCTGCTGTCTGATGCCCCATCTCTCCTCCCCTGTTGTTTCAGGATCTGATTCTCTGTCTTCAGTAGCTGGAGCTCTGACTGCATCCGCTCAAACTCATTCTGTGTGATCAAAAGTCAAGTTTCTTAATACAACCCATACATAGTTTAAAAAGATAATCTTTTAAAAATATGTTAAAGTGCCAGTTTATGATACAGCTACATGGACTAGGCAAGCACTCTTTAAATAATGAAATTGAACTGTATAAACAACCCTTCTTAGAGTTAGCAAGCAAAGTTAGTGGATGTTGCTCCAACTCCCTTCTCAATCGCAGGTGAATCCGTAATATGTCCTGTTATTCAACTAAATGCTTATATTTCTGTAATTTTTAATTCAATCTGAAGCCAACCTGACATTATACAAATACAAATATGACCTGAAATAGCATTTTACCAGTCTTGTACATGCATGATTTAGCTAGTTTCAACCACTGTTAATGAGAATCAATGGATAGAAATATTTATTGATTTAACCCTTAGTGAGTGATGATACGAAATATGCCAGGTTTTCTGGTACCTCATATTCTTTGTACAAAAGTTCAAATCTGGCCTTCCGTAGTTCAGGATTTGTCATCTTGTCAGTGTTGTCCTCCTGCTGGCTCAGACCACCTGTAATACATTATACTGCTGAAAAAAGTGTGTGCCTTGCACTGGTAGTGCTTCTTAAATATTTCATATTTACCTTGAAGGCCTTTTAATGTTTGCAGTTACAAGACCAAGACTTTTTTCAGTGGAATTTTTCATACATGTCTTCCCTTCTAAAAATTTCTTTAAATTCATGCAGTTCTTCCCAAACTTGCTATTTACTCCAGGATTTTTCCTTCTTAAATATAAATTAAATTACATTTTTTTACCTAAAATGTAAAATACATGCACTATTATCTTACCCTTTGAATGGCAAGGCTGCTTCCCTAAAATATCCCCCCCACACACACACACAAAACCACCTGCGAATGCTGAACACTGCTACTGTTTCCAACTTCCTGCCTTAAAGATATATGTATGATTACCAACAACAGACACATGAAGCAGTATCACTTTGAATAAACTCAGTAAACATGGAGAGATTATGGTGGCACTTGCCAGATGATGTCCTTTACTCCATTATACAAACTCACCTAAAATTTTCTTTGATGTTGTCATTGACACTCTACAAGCTGGGCACTGTTTATTCCTTTGAAGCCAGACATCCATACAGGTGGAACAAAAAACATGATTGTTGGGACACAGAACAGGGCTTTTTACCTGAAATAAATAAATAAAAACATAGTTTTCCATTGGTTTAAATATAAATGCAGAATCAGGGCTGTAAAAATCCACTCGTCCGCTCGTATTTACGAGTGAATTTCACGGTCAGACGAGCATAATTTCCCTGAACACTCGTCCAACTGGACGAGTAACTTTTCGTGGCCAAGAAAAAAAATGTTTCAGTAAAAAATTAATTTCATATTGTTACGATGGTTAATCATGATCAGAAACTCTTTACTTGATCAGGGGAGCTAATTATGACAAAATATCACCATAGCGACGCTCATTTTTTAGAAAGATCCTTGAGGTCTTGCGCAGACTGTTTCACAATTTTCTGCGGTGTTTTTTCAATACGTTTTATGTTAGTTCGCGGCACAATCCGGGACTGTGGCACACTCAGGGACAAATATGTTTTGTTTCCGGCGGTCAAAATGTCAAAACAATTGTCAATGAAAACGCTTATCGGCGGCAGAGACAACGAAAATACAAAAAAGCGAGAGTTAAAACATAGGAAGCACCAAAGCGCTTACGATAAAACGAAACGCACAAAAAAGCCCTGGATCATTGGTTTTCTGACTTTCCGTTTTTGACGAAAAAAGAAGAAAAACTGTTTTGTGGTGTTTATACAAGCAAAAATTAAAATCCTTTTAGGACGAGCTAAATTTGTTTATGGACGAGTAAGATTTTTCACCTATTCGTCCTACAGGACGAGTGACCTAAAAGAAAATTTACATCCCTGAGAATGAAATTCAATGACCATTAATTTCATATAAAATTCAAGCAACAATATGGTATTTCAAAGTACACAATATTACAGTAAAACAATTTGAAGAAACGCTATCATTGAAGGGGGGGGAATCACCCCTTTACTGCACTTTGACAGACAAAGGAACCTAATCACAATTTTATCACACCCAGGGCTCTCCTTAGTCTTTGGAACCCAAGAGTCATTGACTCTTGGGGCCAAATTTTCAAGAGTCAAAAACAAATTCTTAAGAGTCAAATAAAATTTGTAGTATTTCGCTTGGATCGTAATATGTCACAAATTTTACATGTAGCAATATAGATGTTTAAATTAACAAAGTTTGTATGTAATGTATACTTGTTTATTGTATGTACATATTATTTGCAATAAGTGTTCTGATTAAAAGTAATCCTGTTTTAAACCAAAACAAAACAAAATGAAAATTAAATTTAATTCTATAATATTGCATACAAAACACAAGAATATAATAAATATCTGGACAACGGCGTATGCTGATGATTTAGCCCCCTTTCTCCTGCTGAATGGTGATGAGTCCATTCTGGGCCATCAATGACAGGTTATTTGTCACAATGAAACACAAAGCATGTAACTGGAACTCCTGGAAATAGTCAACCAAAAAAATAAATGTAAAATAAGAATTATAATCTGTTCCATTACTTAGAAGTGCAGTCACATTGGGAAGCTGCATTTTTATAATGGAATAGTCCAAGTCATCATAATAAACTGTTGTCAATTTCAAATGTAAACAGGATAAATTAATTTATAAATTCTAGAATATCTAGGTTTTATTTAAATAAAAATGGTGAAAAAAATTATTCCCTTAATGTGGAAAGAAAATGACAACTGCAATATTCTTACTGAGACTAGAGCTACCTTTTTTATTTAAAGTAGAAAACAAAAGATGATATTTGGTAATGGCAAAAAAAATAAAAAAATTGACTCTTGGGGCCAAATTTTCAAGAGTCAAATACAAATTCTTTAGAGTCAAAAAGTAATCTGACCAATATAATTCAAAATTACATAGATAAATTTCCAGGCATATTAGGACATAATTGCTCAAATCATTAACAGTTATTCAATACAGAAAGATAGCTAAAGAAAAATAAAAGTTTTACTTACCTTCATCATTACGTCGTTTTTTTAAACCTTGTTTGATTCTGTAAGAGTCGATCTACTTTCGGTTTTGGTCCAATATTTTCAGTTGACAGACTAATCATACCTATCTGTTGCAATCATCACACCTTTCATTTAAACCAGCATGGTTAAAGTACTACCATTAAACTATTTGTAATTATCAAAAAATTTCAGCCGATTCCATCGGTAATTAACCTGAGTAACAGCCATAGGAAGTAAACACATTTTGTCATGGTTCCTTGCCTTTAATCTTTTCACACGTCGTAAAAACGGGATCCAGCAACCTCGTGTTCAGAAGCTAACAGTAGCATTAAGAGTACACGAAGATTACCGACGCAATACGGGAATTTGTAATTAGGTTGATTACGCTATCGGCGATTACATTCAGTAGTGTATACGAAGATTGCCGAAGCAATACGAGAATTTATTAGGCTAATTAGTGTAACTGACAGTGATAGCGAGTCAATGGGGGGTCAGTTGCACTTACTGATCACGTAATCTGTTTGAGGCGGTACTTTTATGACTGACAGATCTGGTGGTTTTGACGCACCAGCTGTTATTGCCCCGGGTCAAAATGACGCTTCATACAATTTTACCCCGGGTCAAATAAGCGTCATTGAGAAATCTTCCGGGTCAAAACCTTGAAGCTTGGGTCAAAGGAGAGCCCTGACACCCCTTTTTTTTTATCAATAAAGGTAATAATCCATGTGCCACATCCTAATACATATAGTAATACATACCCTGATAAAGCATAATAAAAGAGATATGTTTGTTAAATAATTTAGGATATTTTGACACATTATAATTGTAACCAGGTGAGAAAAATGAGCAGCCAGACAGGGACTCGAACCCAGAGCTCCAAGCTTAGAGGATGAATGCTCTACCGGCTGACGTATATAGCCACTGATACACACTTCACCTCTACCGTGAGTTATCTGTACTGTTATATACTCCCAAACCAATTTGGAATTTGTACCTGAATTCATAGTACATAGAACAAATTTCTTTGGGCACCAAATGTCACAGGGTGAGAAAAATGTAAAGCTTGGCAAGGAATCAATTTCAGGACCTTAGTTACTTTGTGGCTTACATTTAATTCTCCCCTATTGTAAATTATAGGTTCATGGGTACAGTGACATACTCCCTCGTCAAATTGGAATTCCTCCTAAAATTTTCAAATAGTTGCAGAGAACAAGTGAAAACATGATCCAATAGTGCATACTGCCATAAAGTAATACATTCTTGTTGCACTAAATATACAGAGCACACTAGCAAGAATTCCTACTTATTCTCAATACCAGTACCTCAAGTCTCAAAGCCAAAATATCCCTATCATCTGACTTATGCCTAGGTCAAAAATGACTCCAGATTAGTTTCCGATTAGTTCCAAATGTCTTTTTACCCACTAAAGGCTGGGTGCCAGCCAGATGCTGGGCTTTATTTTGGCATTGGAAAGACACCAAATTGATTTTAAGTATGACTTAAAATCAGTACTGGCGTCTCGTGTTGCAAAAACATTGCTGATCTGCCGGTGTCTGGTCAATGCCTGTCTGGTGTCCGGTCGGGCGCTGGATCAAAACCATGTGCAAAAAAATTGTCAATTAATCTAATCTAATCATGGTTATGCTGTAAGATTCCATGTTAGCAATATCAAAATCTCAATAGGTAAAAAACGCTCAGGTGAAGGAGAAACCTTCAAAAGAATCTGTTCCTGAGCCATCCAATTAATCAGACAATAAGGATAACACCTCCAGTGAAAATCAGTCTGTTTGCAAATTATCTGATGACCAGGAAGAGCAGATAGCAACTTTATTTGAAGAGCATCCACTCTTTTATGATATGAATGCACCAGATTACAAGAAAAGTAAGAGGAATGCCCTTCTACATGAGTTATCAGATAGGAGTAGCCAAAAAGTGTTTTCTGTTATAATTTGTTCATTTGCACTTTAGTATTAGTATATTTATCACATGAGAAGCCATGTATTCAGTATATAAACATTACAAAAAGAAATATTTACACATAACAAATTTGTGTTTGACGTGTTAAAACATGCCTCAGCTGTGATCCTAATCCTATACTAAATTTTGTAGTCATTCTCTTTTACTTTCGTGCTTACTTTGCTCATATTCGCTATTATTCATGTTCATTATTATATATTATAAATTAACATGTAGAATGTTAGCATGAAATGATCGCTCAGCAATCGGCCAATGTACTGCCGATGCCCTGTTGGTGCCCGTCCTTCCTAAGTTCCTCCTTTGATCTTTTAAATCAGCAGGCCTCCTGCTGGTAACTGACCAGGCATCGGCAGAACATCTGATGGTTGCCAAAAACAAAACTGCATTTTTCCCCAAAAGTTGGACAATCTCTGGCCGGGCATCGGACGGATGCCGTAAGGGCTTGTGCAATTTCTTTAATGTGGCAAATCGGCCAATTTTTTTCCTGTGTCCTCCCGATCTTGAAATCAGATTGATAGGCCAAGTTAATTGTGACCTAGGCATTAGGAAAAGCCTGATTCAGAAGTGACTTGATAGAACGGGAGAGTAAGATAAATAAATCTAGAGAAGAGAGGATGAAATTTTTACTCAATCAGTAACAACCCAAATCATTCCCTGTACAATCATAACAGAATGACATTTCACAGTCCAAGATGACATGACTTGGTGCACAATGACAGAGATAGTTCAAATGTCACAAATAAAAACTCACAACAGGACAGAACAAGAGAAGCAAACATAACAGTTTTTTTCAAATAAACTCTTATATTTTAAAGTATGGTGGAATGTAAATTATTATTTTAAATGTGTAACGTATAGAGAAAATGGCACATGATATCCAATATCTATAAATTCACAGAAATTTCGTTCCTACACTGCAGCTTATTGCTGGTGGGTGGGGGTAAAAGCCTTAGAAACGAGTGACGCTTTCCGATTTTTTCACGACCTAATACAATGGATTGATGACATAGTATCAATTATTGTTTGACTTATTCAATATGACATATACATACCTTTCCGAGACAAACTTGACATGAAATCGGCAAAGTAAACGACAAGGCAGGTTGCTTGTCGTATCTTGCATTTACCTCAGCCGCCATACTTCTGATTACGTATTCATCCGCGTGAAAATATTAATGCACTCTTGTTTTTGAAATAGTTCGAAAGGAGTGAGGAAAATACGAGTAAAAATGTACCTTTTCCTGTATTATCGAACTTATTAATCCGTATTCTGTCTCAAAAATAAAACAAATAATATCTTACCGACCTTATTTTTAAAGCGGACTCGTTTCCTATGCAACTTTATGTAAGTTGCTCGACACTTCCGGTTAAACGTGTGCATGTTAAGAAATGCACTAGCTTAGGTTTTAGTTGTCAAGGAACAATTTTGGCATGAACAATGTTTGCCATTATAAGAAAAAACTGGTTCCTTTTAGGAATTATTTTTGTCATCGTGCTTGCGAAATTTGCACCTGACATTGGAAGGAAAGGAGGTAAGTAGCCCTGTCATTTTTGAGGTTTTGCAACTTGCGGTTAACTTTTTTTTATTTGTCATATCGAACTCCTCTAGGTGACATTGAGTGTTAAATGTAATTTTAGAAATAAACATGTTCAGTGAATTCTTATTAAGGACAGTGTATTTGTTACATGATGGAGAATAAAACGGAATTCCGTTAGTGCCACGTTGAATGCCGTTGTGTTATGAAGGCAACTCATGATAATTGTAAATGACACACAACAGCATGAAATGACAATGCGATATGACACTCAACATTTTAACGTGCTAATGTCCTGTTGACATACTTTCATAAACAATATTTTTTGTACATTGCATAGCATTGTCATATTGATGAGCTTATATTGGCGTTGCTTTGAAAGGTTAATTCATAACAATAGTAAATGAAACATGACAATATGAACCAACACACAACAACACTCAAATTAAGCGCGAAAAAGGCCACATGTCTACAGCCAGATACTGCAATGAGGCAGCACTATATCTATCTAAAGTAGATATAGACTGAAATACTGTTGGTGGGATGTTAAACCCAACAAAAAAAAAAACAAAAAAAACATCATACAATTTTAATAAAGTATTCGGATTTAATTCATAAAAAAAATCTCATAGAATCACATTTAGACCTGTCTAAGGCCAAACATAAATATATGGGCAATCAAAAAGTATATTATTGTCTGTTTTACTTTTCCCCTATATTGAAAGATGAATTCATTACAATGATATAAAATAGTTCACTCTGCCAACTGTGGTGGAGTGGACGCCATATCTGTGCTTATTTCGAACACTTCACTGATAATTCTTCATACATCACAATTATAACCATTATATTTTATCCATTACTCTTTCATTGTTCAACATCAGTCTGTCATCAAAAATTGCTTGTGAATGCTTTAGAAGCCTCATTTTTGACCCAATGTTTGTGTTCATGAGATCTTGGATGAGTCAGAAATGGGGTCAGCTTTGACAAAAAGTAGGTCACATGGTCAATTTTAGATGATTTCAGAAAAAAACTTAGCCAAAATCTGGGCCCAAACTTCATGAAACTTGGTCAGAATCAGCATGCCCATTTAACTCCAGATGTAGAGGTTTTTTTTTCACCCCCAAAATTGGCCATTTACTCCCAAATTGTAGGGACTCTGCATTAATGAAGGGGTACAAAGTGAAGGAAAAACAGCAGTTGTACCCACAGTTACAAAACTCAGTGGGAACTCTGCAGAATTTTCATCTGCATCAGAGATTTACATTACCTCTAATGTGCTTAGTGTCTGCATCATGTTTCAGATGAGTATGCTGGGTTAAAAAGTAGGTCAAATGTTAAAATATCTCAAAATAACTTTGTCAACACTGTAGAGGTCACTACTTCTTCTTCTTCTTCTTCTTCCAATAAAAGGTCAGGAGTCTTCTTAGACTGTAGTATTGACCTACTTTTGGTTAAATTTCATGGAACTTGGTAAAAATGTTTGTTTATATGAAATCTCAGATGACTTTGAAACTAGATCACATTGGGTCAAAAAGTTTGTCACAAGGTCAAATCTTAAAACAATAAAACAAAAAACAAAACAAAAAAGTAGTGAACACTTTTTATGGCAATGTTTTTGCCTAGACTTCTTGAAACTTGGTTTGAATGTCTGTTTTTTTTTTCTCTCATGATTTTGTAAATTGTCATAATGTAGGTCACAGGGCAAACCTAAAACTTTTTTTACCAAACTTTACTTCATCAGAATGTTTCTCTTCATTTAATGAATTTAATCACAGATGAGTTTAAAATTGGGTCATGTGTGGTCAAAACCAGAGCGTTATTACCAGAGCAAGTCTCATAAAAACACCCTACATGCCACATTATTTTGCTTGATCTTCATCAAAAATACCAGTAACATGATGAATCCAAATGCATTTAACATCACTCTGTCTCAGGTGAGTGACCTGAGGGTTAAAAGTCTTGGTCCTCTTGTTTTGACTTCCCAGAATGAAAAGCTTCAAAAACAATATTATAATTGCACATTATATGTGTAACCATTCTATATTCCCCTTTATTTAAATCCCCATCAATGTCATTTATGCTTTTTTTTAAAGATATTTCATGTCATATTTTTTCTTCTTTTTCACAGGATTATTGAAACCAGAGATATCTGTGAAGTATATAGCAGTTTCTATAATATTTTTCAACAGTGGGATATCACTGAGGAGTGAGGTAAGAGTTTTCTCATAAAGAGCATAGTTTATTAAATTTTCTCACTAGGGACTTGAACCTAGAGCTTCTTTCATACCGTGCCAGCACTCTAACCACTGAGCCACCAAGCCACTCAGTTTCTCACAAGAACCTAATTCTAGGCAATTTAAAGCCCACTGCAACTCCTTTTTTCTAAGGTTCACCCCTAAACCTCACATATAGAAAACAGAGCATGCACAGGGTCTGATCTAAGTTTGATGCCAAACTATAACTGGATTGCAGCCTGGCCGGGAATCAAATCCAGGGCCTCTGATGTACCATGACAGTACTCTAAATTGTCTCTTAACAGTTCACAATCCAAAGCCTCTCCATTTATTCACCAAGATCCTGCATTCAGTCAAGCTGCTACAGTTACCTTCTCTGTTGTTGTATATACTAAATGGATTACAATTTATTTTCCACTTCAGGATTTAGGGAAGGCCTTGATGCAAGTGAAAATACATGTATTTGTGCAAGGGTTCACATTCCTAGTTTTCCCATGCCTGATACATTTCCTGGTTTTATTCCTACAACAAGGACCTCTGAATGAACATATACTTGAGGGGTAAGGAAGGCAAATTTGATGATACGAGGTGTGTTCAGAAAATTTGTGTGGTAACCTTTTAACTTTCAAATAAATTAATATAATTAGTATATTAATTACATAAAACATACATGGTTTGAAAGTTAAGACTTTCCTTTACAAAAGCATTGCAATATCAATGGTTAAAATTAAAAAACAACAACACAACAATGGTAACAGTAACAACATAATCAGGTTTTTCCAAACTATCATACCAGTGACCCTTTAATAAGTTTTTGATACAAGGAACCTGCAAATTGTGGTTTAAAAAATCAATTACCAAAGTCAGGTTTAGTGTGAAACTTCGAAAAAAAAGTCTGGAAAACTGCTATTTTTAGCTCACATCTGCTCAGGATGAGCTATTAGGTAAGATGAAAATTCAGCATCTGTCTCCTGCCTGTCCATTGTCCACAAATAGCTTGTTTACACTCTAGCAACTTATTTCTTAAGCAATTAACTTGAAACATCATTACAATGTTTATAGCTTTAAGTCTAGGCCAAGTTCAATTATGGCTGATATTGGCCTATAAGGTAGGTAGTTATTGCACTTTAAATATAAATAATGCCAGATTTCACTTTGTTTACACTCTAGCATCTTCATTTCTCAACCAGTCATCTTCAATCTTTATAATAATGTTGATGCCTATAACCTCTTTACCAAGTTTGAGTATGGCTGATTTTGGCTCATTTGGCCAGGAGTTATGTCCCTTTTATTATTTAATGTTGACTTGTTTTTATAATTTAACTTATATGAACCTCACTTATTACCTTTATCATTGAACCATTTGTGTGAGGAATTGAATTTTGTCCTTGATCATGACCCAGTGACCTATTTTTGAATTAAAGTTAAGGCTTTCAAATTTGGACCACAGGTACTTTTTGATGTATGGCATTGAACTTTGACATTGGATTACCTTTACCATGACCCAGTAACCTACTTAAGATTTTTAAAGATACAACCTTCAAACTTAGATCACAAGTACTGTTTGGTTTGTGGAATTGAAATGATTTTGCTTTTTTTTTCTGCATGGATTATGCATTCAGTACAACACTATGCTATTATATAGGAAATGAAGGCAATTTTTCTCAGGTGAGTGTTTTCAGGGCTCTCTTGATTATCTTGTCATATTAATTCAAACAAATCAAATTTATGTTTAGAAAATCAAGTTTTTTTTTTTTTAGTTTGTTTTTTTAACTGCACTACTTTCAATGGAATAACCTTGATTTTTGTGTTGTTTGTGTAGCATGGCAGCCACATAGGAATCACTTTGTCCATTGTTGGCAGCACCGTCAGCATTGTTGTCGAACTTTCTTGTCTTGAGAAAAACTTTTAAAAAAAAAAAAAAATCCCAGGCTAAACTTCAAAACAATACATGATGAACTCACTCTAAACTTTTAATATTATACCTTTGGAGATGTAAATGTGTGCAGTGCTTAGGAACTGTAACTCTACCTCTTACAATACTACTATCCTGCCTTTGTTCATTTTGTAAAAAGAGATTTGTCCATAGCATAACTTCAATTCTATATGATGGATGCACTTCAAATTAAGATCATGGATACCTTATCTGGTGTATAAGTGTAATACATACGAGTCCTAAATATTGCTTATTGGGCCCCATGGCAAGTAAATAGAGATCACCGTTATATTATGGTATTGGCATAGGACCGTATTTGTCTATAATGATAGCTTGTTGGTAGAACCAAAATTACTTTAATTTTAATTTTGTAATGCAGGCAACTCAAGTGCTCCGAGGTATTCCCATCTAGTTTAAATATACATTCAAAAAGGGAAACAAGAAACACCTTTTAACTTTTCTCACACACCTAGTATGATTCTTAAAGGTCATGAAAAAAAGTGTTATGTGTAAAGTATTCTGTAAGTGGTAGATATAATGTTACTCTCTCTCTGAAGGAGCTGTCAGGGTCTGCTGTATTTGCCAATACTTTAATAAGGAATCTGTATGAAGTAAAGGGTTGAAAAAGATTAGCTGCTTTGTGCAGGTTGCTGCGGCCTCTAGTATAAACTGTTGATGTCAATATTTTTTGACAGACTACGAATATTGAGCTGCATGCCTCCCCCTGTCTCCTCTGCTGTCATTCTTACAAAGGCTGTTGGTGGAAATGAGGTAAGAAGCTCCATTAGATATTTTAAGATGGAATATTAGATTGGATCTCAGGATTTTTATATTTACTGAAGTCAAATGGAAGCTGAGATCTGTTCAAGCAAGCTTAGTCGATTAAGATAAACATTTTATGTTTTAAAGGGTTCTCAGTTTTTATGAGTTGATCTTATACTGCAGAAGAGCTATTCTATAAATGACCCAGAACTGAAACTAAAGTTTGACACAATTTGTAAGTAATTAGTAGGCTGTCTTGATTTTATATTTTTCTCTTCTCATTAATGATTCATTTCAGTGCATTGAGGTCAAAATACAACTACACATACATTCAGAAACCTGTTAAAGGCAAATAATCAATGCAACCTACCAAAATTATTAAAAATGGTACTGATATAGCTCTGTTGCTTGGTGTTCAGCATATAAGGGTACTTCCAGAACTGATTGTCCCAGTGTCAGGATAATGTGAATGGGTGTGGTATCATGCCACTTGTCTGTGGCGTGATATTGCATTGTAGCAGCACTATATCTGTCTCAAGTAGACATAGTCTCTAACTAAATGAAATACTCTCAATGGAAGGTTAAACCCAACTAAAAAATGGATAATCAGTGTCTAATATGAGAAGTATGTGTGGTAAAGGCTTATGGCTATTTAATTGATATGACAGTGTTAAACTATTTCATCATGTTTTAAAGTTGTTGCCTTAATCCAGTCAGGATTCTACCCTTCTGTTTATATCTGTGGTACTATTTTGATATTTGTTGTTGTTTTTTTGTCACAGGCAGCAGCTATTTTCAACTCAGCATTTGGTAGTTTTTTGGTAAGTCGATAGGTCTTTAATTTTCATTGAGCTTTTAAATGTATAAAGACACATGTTGCCAATCTTCCTGTTTTACAGTTTATAATATCATGTTCAAGTACTTTAAATTGATATATTGATTAATATTTAGTATCAAGTAACTCTTACAGTATCAAATATATACATACTTTTTTCATTGTATGTATCAAATTTGAACAGCATCTTGTAATAATAATTATTCATCTAAATCAGTTTATACCTATGTAAGAACCTTTCAACTAAAGACTGATGTAAACATGGTCACGCTTGGGTTCAGTCTAATATTCTTCTCTCCCCCAGGGTATAGTGGTGACTCCCACCCTTATCCTAGCCTTGGTGGGGTCAAAGGCAGCAGTGCCTGTGGCATCCATTTTTCTCCAACTGACATCCACAGTAGTCCTGCCTCTACTGCTGGGACAAGCTGCCCGAAAGATCATTGGGTCAAGGATTGATCTGAAAGGGGTACCATGGGGCCAGATTGGCAGGTATCAGTATTACTATTTCTCCTTACTATATTTTTTTTTGTGTAGATATGTCAAATTTCTCAGACTTAAACTCCATACTATATACATTTATATATGGATAAAATGGAATTCTGCAATGTATAAATAGACTATACATGTTTATTTCACAGTGAAAATTGTGAAAATATAAATTTAAGTCTTTTCAACATAAAATTATAAACATGGAATTATTTTTTTTTTGAAACTGCATTAATTTATTTCATGACATTAATTTATTTCATGGAGTAAACTTCAAAATTGTCTTTCACGATTGGCGTTTGAATGCCAGTCTTGAGAATATAATTTTCGAAGTTCACTCTATTAATTAAAATTGCATCTTCTGCAAAAATGAGCTAATAACCTCTATGTATGTTGTGTTGGATCACAAGTTTCATGCTGTTATATTTTCCAATGATTTGCTATTCATTTATCACCCAAGAAGTGCATATGTTATGCACCTTTGGTAAGCATACAGTAACATAAAAACAAACATACAGTAAACATCTTGGTGAGGTTGCATACTGATCTGGATTTATACTGAATCACATTTGTAATTAGTACCATACTGGGTTTCCATTGGAGGAGACTAAAGGTTTGCCCTCCGTCTCTCTGGAATTCAGGAAATCTGGATCCCGCGATAACTTAAAAACCGTTTTAAGATAATATCGTGAAACTTGGTATATGAATAGATGGCAGTATGGAGATTCTGCATGTCACTTTTTTTTCTGATAAAAATTATGGTTGCTATGGTTATGGAATAATTTTGCACCGCATCGGTAGGGACTCCTATGTTGCGTGCAACACCAGTTACTTGTTTTCTAGGTAACTGGTTAAAAATTTGAACACTAGTTTTAGGCTTGTTTTCTCTTTCAGTGCTGTTCTACTGCTGATTATATACACAACTTTCTGTGATACATTTTCTCACAAGGACATTGATGTTGATGCTTTTAGTTTGTTTTTAACAGTTATTTTAAGTAAGTATAAATTAAATTCTTATTCTCATTTTAGCTAACCTGAGTAAAATGTGATCAAGGTTAGCTATTGTGATTACTCTCTGTCTGTCATCAACATTTGCTTTTATAATGACATCTCTGAAACTGTTGGGCAGAATTTAGTGAAACTTGGCAGGGGGCCCTCACCAAAGTTTTGAAAAATCTGTCAAGAAATGTTCTAAAAAATGATTCTATTTATAAAAAATCTTCTTCTGAAACCCTTGTTCAAAATTTAATTTCATTTGACACAGATTATCACCTTATTGCTTTCTACCAAAATCACCAAAGTGATGTTGAACCATTGTTTGTATTTTCTTTAAACATTCAGAATTTCGTGAACCTTTGTATGCATATAGAATATAAAAACAGGGGTCACCAGCCTGGGATTTTTTTAAAGAGTATTTCTATTAGTTTACCAGTTCAGAACTGGACTTTGGTTTAATGAAATGATAGGATGATCTATCTGTCAGCCTGCCTGTTGGTATATCTGCCTGACTGAATGCACCCTGTTTCTGCTTTGTTACAGTCGTAACACTACAGTGCTGCCTTCTCTACACGGTCCACCGAGTGAGCAGTAGTCGCTGGTTCATTTTCTCCAGGGCAGACACTGTAGCACTGATGTACTGCTGCACGCATAAATCACTCACTCTCGGTAAGTCTTTCTCAATCCTTTATCTTATGAGAGCATGAATATATTATATTAACCATGTTACAAATTATTACCTGAATGGGATAAGATATGAAACTGTGATCAAGGTACTGATTTTATTTCAGGAATTCCAATCATACAGATTATTTTTGCGGGCTCACCAAGTTTGTCTCTGATCACAATTCCGCTGCTGGTGTACCACCCAACACAGATCTTACTGGGTGGGGTTCTGGTACAGTTTGTCCGCAAATGGATGTTAAGTGGACCAAAGTCTGGGTAAGTCAAATTCACTTAGTTTTACCATAGGGTACTGGCTTACAAATAGAAAACTCGCCCATAAATTTTATGGACATGTAAATGACTTCTTCACATCCATTTAGGTTGATTGTTGCTCATTGGCCTTTTTTTTTCAAGACCAAGGTCACTAGGTTATATGTCAAGAAATCAAACCTAGTTCAGATTATTTACTAGCCAAAATATGACCCCTAATGATTTTGGGGTCTTTTTCAGAGGTCAAAGTCTAAGGGTCAGTGGTCATTTAAACTTGGTCAAAAATTATTTAGGCATCCATCTTATTTATGATTAGCTGACTGTTTTCCAATAAATACATTTCTATCACCTTACAGTCCTGATCAAAGATGAAAGTTTAACAAGATATGACAAACATGTGGTGAATTAACTTAGCTAAATGAATTTCATATTTATAACACAATTTTTTCACCCTTGCTTGTGAAAATAAGTCTAGAAGTTATAATACTTACTAAAACCAAAGTGATAGTAAAAGGAACAGGGTAAGTATGCCATATTGAAATACATGTAATGAGAAGAATATGTATAGGTTAATGTATGGAAACATGTTTTGACGATGCTGTCCAGGTCCACCTCTACTAAGATTGATCACAGGTGCAGAACGTATACTAGGAAACCCATTAAACCTAGTGGTTTAACAATTTTAACTGATTGAAAAATACTGCAATCCCATTAGTCAAAATATAATTACATACATTAAATAGAGAGACACACCATATACTGATCAATTGAGAGGGCATTCTTGGGTCTCAGATTTAATAGTGATTTTCAATATTTCTTACTCATTCCATTTTTGGTAACTAAGCAATGAGGGAGTGGGGGTGGTGGGGAGGGGAGCAATGAAACCTAGTCGTAGTATAAGATACACCCCCCCCCCCCCTGCAAAAAAACAGAGAAATATGTGCCTAATCTGAATCATTTTACATACATAATTCTAATCAATAGGAAATTAGACTGAAGTAAATAATATTGCAGGTCTTAGAATCTCTTTGTATTTTTTGTTGTTTTACACGAGTGAAAAGATTTTAAAAAAAGCTGGTTAAGATATTGTATAAGAAGAAATGTTCACAATCACAGATTTATTCATGTAGTTGTGATTACTTTTGAAAGACCTGAAGATGAAGGTAAACCAGAGGGAACCTGCTGATATACTGCCACCATTTCTGTAATCCACCTGTGTGTGTATATATATATATTGGTAAAAGTTGTTATTATTGGCATCACCCATGAGGGAGACATCTGTTGTGGATTTATAAATTGTTTTGCTCATGGGAGGAGCAGTAATTTTCTCACCTTTGAATGAAAGGGATAATGGTCATGGCTATTTAAATTAAAACCGATGGGAATGACATTTTTAGCTCATCTGAGCACAACATGCTCATGCTGAATTTTTGTGATCGCCTTCTGCCGACGTCCAGCCGTGCGCCTTTCGTCAACAATTTTCTTTAAAAAACATCTCCTCCTAAACCATTTTGCCAAATTTGATGAAAATTGCCTTGCATGAAGCTCTACCAAAGTTGTTCAAAAGGTTCCAGTCCATTGGATATCTGGGTCACAGGAGCTAAAATTAGATTTTTAAATTGAAATCTTTAAATATCTTCTTCTCCAAAACAGCAAGGCCAAGGGCTTAGATATTTGGTGTGTTACATTGTCAAGTTTGTTCAAATCATGACCCTGGGGTCAAAATTGACCCCGCCCCAGGGGTCACTTGATTTTACAAAGACTTGTATAGGAAAAACAAGAAAAATCTTCTTGTCAGACACCACAAGGCCTGGAGTTTAGATATTTGGGGTGTGGCATTGTTTATGGACCATTACCAAGTTTGTTCAAATCATGACCTGGGGTCGAAATTGGCCCCATCCCAGGGGTCACTTGATTTTACATAGACTTGTATAAAAAAAACAACTAGGAAAATGTTCTTGTCAGAAACCACAAGGCCTGGAGTTTAGATATTTGTGGTGTAGCATTGTCTTATGGACCATTACCATGTTTGTTCGATCATGTCCCTGGGGTAGAATTGGCCCAACCCCAGGAGTCACTTGATTTTACATAGATATATAGAAGAAAAACCAGTAAAATCTTCTTGTCAGAAACCACAAGGCCTAGTGAACATCTACCAATTTTGAAAAAATCATGGCCCTGGGATCAAAATTGGCCCCGTTCTAGGGGTCACTTGATTTATTAAAGCTATGACCATCAAAGTTTGGATGGCAGGTACAGATTTTGTGTTGAATTTAGATGATCTTGCTGTAATTCTGCATAGATTATGTATTCACTATGACTAATAATACAATGATTGGCATTGAGGGCAATGTTTCTCAGGTGAGCAATTCAGGGCCATCATGGCCCTCTTGTTATTTAAGCTACCCATTTATAAAAAAAAGTATGTGATTTTTCAGAAGAGGTTAAACTTTAGTTTGCCTTTATTTGAATGAAATAAATAAAAAACAGATGACTAATAAATGGTCCCTAGACTTTTTTTTTTGATATGCAGGCAGATGAAATTGTACAACAGGAACCTTTTAAACTTCTTCTAATTATTAAAATAAAATTGGTCTAACATGTAATCATTCATTTTGTGCTCTCCTGACCAATATCATTAAAGCATAAACAAAATTGATATCAGAAAACATTTTTTCATAATTTATATATGTAAAAAAAGATATATCTAGTAGGAGACACCTAGGACAACAAATGTTTTATGTTCATTACCAGCTGTTTGAATTGATAGATACCATAACTGAAAAGTCTAAAAAAAAAAAAAAAAAAAAAAAAAACCATCATATATGTCACTTTACAGTAGTATGCATTTTGTTAAATGTTTTTTAAAAAAAATGTGTTTAATTTTTTTGATGTTAACAATGTTTTTTTGTTGTTTTTTTCTCTCTGGAACCATTGATGGTATGGTTGTAATATACTACACATGTCCCAGTGTTTCAAGGCTTTCCAGTGATAAAATCTGGTCAACCCTGGATTGATATGGTGAATCATATTTAAACTACCAACACAGCCAAAAAATCCATTGCCAATACTATGATATGTACAGTACTTTACCCATGATATCTACTCATTTAATTGATTAGAAAAGACAATGTGGCAGGGGTATAAAATGGTGAGAAAATGATATAGAGGGAAAATATGGTTGTTGGATCCACCTCTGTGTATATATATGTATTGGTAAAAGTTATTTTTGGTACCACCCATGAGGGAGATATCTGTTGTGGAGTATCAAATTTTCATTAGAACATCATTTTTCATTCAAACTAAAATTTGTTCTTGTTATCTAATGCTTTTCTGCCATACTTTACCTTTTGTAACTGAGTTCATTATGATTTTACTTTGTGGGGAGCCCAAATTTGCTCACACTCATAAACAATGAACAAAAAGAAATTCTGTAATCAGTATTTCTTTCAAGTATTTCTGTAAGATTTTTTATTTCAAGGTAGAAATCAAATGAAATGTTGTGAAAACATTATGACAGTTTCTTTTAAAATTTAAGATTTTAAAGTAGTCCCATTACAAAACTGTTGGAAATGTGAATATTACTATTTTTTAATTCACTAATATTTCCCTATAATCCACTGAAAAGCATTGAATAAATATTTTTAGTTAAAAATATATAACACAACTTTGGGATAGTGTACAATTCAGCAGTTGTTCTTGGTTTGTTTTCAGTTTTCAGCCATATTTGATTTCAGTCCTTTTAGCTTTTAGACCAGTTTAGTTTACACATTGCTATGAGTATATCAACCTGTTTTTATTTAGTTCCAGGCTTTTGTTTACCTTGGCCATATTTATTATAGTTCTATTTTTACTGTTTATTCTTCAATCTTCATAAATAAACACACACACACTCACACAGATATGTACAATTATTTCAATCATTGTCTCTGAATATTTATATAAAGAAGAAACTAACATATACAATAATTGACTTTAAAATTTTTATAGTCTCATGTAAATAGTTATATATAACCTTCAAGTTATTTTTACAATTGATTTCAACCTTCAAGTTATTTTTACAATTGATTTCAATCAAAAGATGTCTTGTTATGTCCAATTCTGTTCAAAAATAATGATAAGAATTATTTACTTGCATACTGATTATTATTGTCATTATGAAATGAACACAATCCTAACTTTATTGGCCAAATGGAATTTTTCTTTACTTTTTATACTAATTGAGTATCTGTAAGAATAGTATTTTAACAAATGGTAATTAACTTGTCCTTTTTAATTTAATTGAATAACAAACATATACTAGTGTCTTGAATTCAATTACAAAAATGTGAGCTGCTATATAGGTCTGCTAGTTTTCAGAATTCAAACAATTACTCAGTTTAAAAATCTAGAAAATCCTCAAATATGATTTTGATATTTAAATGTAAGCAGCTGAAGTGCTGTGTACCTGCCAGGAATGAAATACTGCAATTCTTGCCTCTAAACATGTACAACATAAAGACTCATTGTGACACATTTGCAAACAGAGAAGACTAAGGTCCCCTCAGTTTACTCATACAAAATTATAGCTCAGATTCTACACTGTCAGCACGATAAAGAAACATCCATTGTTTCTTATGCCATTTTAAGTTCAGTAAATTAATACTCACCAAGTCATAAATTTGAAGTTGAATATTCATGAGGTAGTAGGGTTAAAATTTAGTAATTATGCACATATGTAGTCTATCTGTTTCTGTTGATGACTGTGTACATAACATCAGACTCTTAATGCAATGGTTTTCATTTGACTCCCTGTTTCAGGTCCCAGTCAGCAGTCAGCAATGTATGACAGCAGTGAGGACACCTAGTTTCTATCTTAGAGTTATTCTCTAAGACTCTGCAGCCCCTGTGGTAGCCCTGTGTCTGCCTTGTGTTCACACACATTTTGATATTGGTTGTTGGGTCCATTTAGCAACATTACATAATGTATCTGTGACAGTGTGTGAAATAAGAAAAAAACCAAAGAGCAAGAACTGACTGATGTCCCTGCAATTCATAGTATTACAATGTTATGTGTATGCCATATTTTAGCCTCTGAACTTGAGTTGATACATGGTTACTGGAATTTAGATTTGACCTTAAAAAGAAGTTGGGCTGTTCTTTGACTGAGAAATCTAGATCTGACGGAATGTGCCTCAGTCTAAACAACAGGCATTTGATGTACAGAGTGAAATACCAATAATGTTTGGTTTTCTGGGTCCAAGTTTAGATGCCATGTTTTGAAGGTCCATGTAGTTGGTACAAGAATGTGATTATTAGATTAAGCAATAACTTTTTTTATCCATTAATCACAATGTCATGTTCATGTATTAATATTATTTATTTTAATTAAGTTCATATTTATTCATTTTACTTTATTTTACTTTAACTGGAATACCTATTTTCATTAACAGAAGTGGTCCATGTGACTTATTTGCAAATCTGATTCATGTATTTACTCATATGTAAAAGAATGAAAATCGTCTTAATTAGAACTGTTCAATGATATTACGTGTTTAGTTTTGTGCTTTTTTCTCGAAGTTTTAAGATATAGTGTTGTTAAGTTTGATGTAAAAGGTAAAGGTACGGTATGAATAAAAAGGCAAAAAGGGAAGTCTATAGTGTTGTTTTTTCTTTTGATTAATATAGATAAGAGACATACTAAAAACTTGTTATTTAATAATTGACGGTCTCAGCTGGTCTCCAAATTTAGGAGACAAGGCTGTCATTTTGTCCCCGTCGGAACCCATGTTTCCACTGCCGTATATAACTTGGTGTTTTCAAATGGTGGAACTTTGCTTTCGTGAATATCAATCAGCTACTTGCTGACCAGTGAAACTACACATAGAGTTTTGATTACAAAAATGTAATTTTCAATGAAGTTCCAAAAGCAAAGATGATGCAATTGTTGCAAGTTAAACCGCTACTCTCAGACGAAGAGCATGACGTCATCTCTTCATTATATAACGAAACCCCGCGCCGTTTCATTGTGGTTTTTCTACCACGGATACAATGAAATGTCTACTGTGATGAATGATTCAGGAGTATGAAGTTTTGCTTGTCAAATACACAGGTATATGAGGACAGGACCCTAGCTGTACCCCCCCCCCCCCCCGTACACACACACACACACACACACACACGAAGCGCTTTGAATATAGCAGTTTAATTTCAACTTTAATTCACCATTTACATTGAGTTTATGTATTAAAATATTCACATTCAAATAAATCTAAAGTTTACTATCCATATCTTTATAAATAAAAAAAATCACTATATACTATCGTGAATTTTTTTCCTTATTGATAAAGACAGGGTCCTGTCTTCATTTACCTGTAGTCAAATAACCCACGATCGATTAAGAAGCAAAGCGAACATGGGTTTCGGTGTTGTTTGATACCACACTTAATCACCGTATTCTGACACTGGATCATACTGTGCTAAGTGTCATGGCTGGGGATCAAGCGCATGACCTCTCAGTAAATTGTCAGATGCTCTGATCAATGGGACACTGGGACGTTGAAACTGCCGTGTATTATCTGAAGTGGTGTGTAGATAAGTGAAGAAGTGAAGACCAGAACATTAAAGCAGTTTGTTCACAGATGATCGATAGAAAAATAAAATCTTTTTCCTACCCCCCCTCGTAAGTGTTGGTGAAAGTAGGTTTCCTTTATATTTATAAAAAAAAAATCTCGACACGTGTAGGTCGCATTAAACGCCACTTTTGGTAAAATCGGTTAAATACATAATGCGGTATTCCCGAAGCAGTCGCTTTGGGCACAACTTGACACGTTCTGAAACATGGCGTCTTCAACAGTTCTAAATTTAGCTTCAATACCTTTCGTAATGTAATGCCACCAATGACCTTGATATCATGAGCTACAGTAACAAAAGCTACTGAGGAAGAAGATCTCATCGCACTTGATGTAAAATGCTTTTATCATTTTTACAGACATCAATGTATCTGAATATATGTTGCTTAATTACCTTTAAGTTTGCAAAACTAAAAAAAAAAGCTTAATTATGATATTAGTAGTTTTGCCTTCTTATATATAGTTAAGAAATGCCTTAAAAGGACATTTGGTTGGCCAAATCTTGTTTTTTACACTTTACTTTTACATAGTCACTATACAAGCCATATAAGCTATATTAAACACTTGTAATTCAACTTAAGTAAATCTCGGACACCCGTCCAAGGCCTTCACAACGATAAAAGTCCGTGGTTAAACGATAGTCGAGTAACATGCACGTAACAACTATTTATTGGATTAGATGTTATTAATTTAACAAGAAATACTCTTTTTTTTCTTTTAAAGATATTTGGTGTAGACGGGGATTAATGTAATTGCGTTCCCTCCCATCCACAGTAATCGGTGGAGTAAACATTTTTGTAATGATGCGCACTTTAGCCGTCTTTCTGTAATATGGTGACGGTGAAACAGACTATACTGTATTATATAAGTTGCAAATGTTTATAACGTTCGGCTTGAAACGTCTCTATGAGAGGTGTATTGTTAACGTTATGAAAGACCAAAAAAGGCCAATTCAGTCTGAATACTTTAATATTTCATGGAAGTCAGCTATTTTTTTTAATCTCATCAAAGAATTGTGCGGAACCCTTTTCTCTAAGTATAGGAACTTTCTACCAATAAAAATCGTTCAGATATTCATTTGATCATATATTGCGTCATCATCGTAAAAAAGTCAAAAGTGAAATCTTATGATTGAAAAGAAGGATTTGCCCTTATTTAGGAGTGGTTGATTTTCAAAGATTACTTTCTCAATAAATTCCGCGTTGGATCACTTCACTGACCTTTATTCACAGACTGCATGTTATTTAGAGGTGACTGCTAGTGCAGATCTGATTGTACTATGATATTTTACTCATACAAAGTAACTTGAAGAGTGATTATTCAATATCGAATATCGTGTGTCTTATATTAGGGTTCCCTTGTAATTCAGAGTAATAATATTGTTGTTGCTGTTGTTGTATTGGGGTTTACCGTCGCTTTAATAGTTTTTCAATCATATAGCGACGTCCATCTAATTACAGGTGGAGGAAGACCCCGAATACACAGAGGTACCCGGGTAGAACCACCGACCTACCGCAAGCCAGCTGGAAGGCTTCCTCACATGAAAAATTCGAAGTCCCTACCGGGATTCGAACCCACAGCGGTGAGGGGCTGAGAGATTTGTAGTCCACGACTGTAACCGCTCGGCCACGGCGGCCCCCAAGTAATAATACATATGGGCTTTAAGACAATGACATATTTCCATACTTTAAGACAATGCCATATTTCCATAACTTTACTATGTTTTACATTGTGTCTATTTGAATATACACATAATAAGCTTCACAAATGATAAAAATAAAAACATAAAACAACAACAACAAACAATTTCAAGATGACACCATTATTAAGAACATTAGTTAATACATTGGCTTAAAAAGACCTATTTAAGCACTATGGGGTTTTAATCGGGTAACAAAATGTTGAAGAAAAAAGAAAGATAAAAAATGTTAAACAGCATGGCATACTACAAATAGGTATGCATTATATATAATACAAATTCTGCTAACTCAGGACCTTGGTTTTTTTAATTTCTCCAGACCAACTCCACTTAGCGCTATGCAATACTTAAATACATAAATACTCGGAGTGTTTTCCACCCTACTTGTATCCCTAATAAAATGACTTAACATTTAGTAAACAACAATGAATACTGGTTTGTAAGGTAAGTTTTTATATACAAGGCATTTACTTAATTATTACGTAAAACAAGGATGATGATCTCTAATGTGTTCCTACATTATCTTAGTTTTAATATTAACCCATTCCTTCATAGCGGAAACCATGAAAAGACCTATGCGAACAGCATAAAACCAGATCAGTCTGCGAGTAACTCGCAGGCTGATCAGGTTTTATGCTGTTCGCTGCTCCTCAGTGGTCTGGTAATGAGGACTTTATAATTAAATTTGGTAAGGTTTAACTGTGGCTTTCTGCAGATCAGGCTTTATGTGGTACCTATTGAGTGCGTCAAAATGAGTCTATATATATGAGGGAAAGGGTTAAATGAGTTTATATATATGAGGGAAAGGGTTAAATGAGTCTATATATATGAGGGAAAGGGTTAAATGAGTCTATATATATGAGGGAAAGGGTTAAATGAGTATATATATGAGGGAAAGGGTTAAATGAGTCTATATATATGAGGGAAAGGGTTAAATGAGTATATATATGAGGGAAAGGGTTAAATGAGTCTATATATATGAGGGAAAGGGTTAA
>CM037785.1:57859710-57888450 GCA_021229015.1 Solen grandis
ATCAACTAAGTGGATTATCTCCTCTTTAGCGTCGTTTTATCGTGTTGTCGTGGTCATATTATTTAAACCATAATAAGACAAGAACTGTACATCACCGTCACTATACTATATTATTATCCTTTTAGACAGCGAAGGACATGAGCGAAGCTTGCTTAAATAACCAGAACAGAAAACAGCAACTGAAATTTTGACAATTAATGTATTACTACACAGGAGAAGTTTTTAGGGCAAAAAATAATTCATACTACAGTGTCTTAGCTAGAGCAAGAGATATCTGTCACGTAAGGTCTGCTTTTTCATCATTTGCAAAATAACCTATAAATCTGATGATGATGATGATGATGATAATGATGATGATGATGTAAATTATTGTTATGATATGCTAAAAACGTTTTAGAAATTTGTATGAGACAAAATATTTGTTTATTCATGTCAAAGCGTTTAAATCGTGCCAAATTGGTCCAAAAAGTTCACATAACACTCCTCTAGTCATTTCATACATGTATTAGTATATTAACTGCTAAGACTGGTAAATACTCATGGAAGCTTCTTTCGTTCATTCAAATAATTGCTAATTCATAAACATTATGTTCAAAGTTCTGACCCATAGTGCATTATATTTCTTTCTATCGGATGTAGAAATGCAACGATTCTGACCCCAAAGTGCGTTACGCACTATCCATAGTGCGTTGGACCTCAAAGTGCGTTCCCAAAATGCTCTGCATTTATCATCTGCAAATGTTTGTCGTCAAATTGCTTTGAGGCAGACCCTTTTGATCTTGATTTTGATTCACATAGATGTCATATACATACACTTAATTTATCGATTTGACTTAGTGACCTATTTTTTTTACCCCGGCTTATCAAGATTCCAACTCCAAGATATTATACAAACAACAAGAGCTGTCCATAAGACAGCGCGCTCGACTTTTCTCAGTTGCTAAGACACAGTTTTATGGATTTTTATAGTATGGTACATATCAATCTGTTCTAGTTATAGTAGAAATTTTTCTATCACCTCCAATAAACAAATATGACATTTTTAATTGGTGAAATTAGCATGCAGAATCAATTTGAGAATGTGGTGTGCTGATCCGCCAACTCCAGTGCTAAAATCTGAAATTGTAATTGGTGAAATTAGCATGCAGAATCAATTTGAGAATGTGGTCTGCTGATTCACCAACTGCAGTGGTAATATCTGAAATTTGTAATTGGTGAAATTAGTATGCGGAATCAATTTGAGAATGTAGTCGATCATCCACCAACTCCAGTGCTAAAATCTGAAATTTTTGATAGGTGAAATTAGCATGCAGAATTTATTTGAAGAAATACTTGACATTTCCACATGGCGGTATAGCTATGAGAAGATTACAATACCTACAATTTTACAGAATTATAAATGAAATAAAAACTTTTATACTAACCGTCATCTGACATTCTTCAAGCGATGATACAGCATCCATGGCAATAATTTAAATGAGCAGGTTAAAAAACACCGAAAGTCTGTGCTTACGTAATTTAAACAAAACATACTAACGCCATTAAAGAAAGAGCCAATCTTTGATGTTGTTAGAGGTTGTTGCCCAACCTATTTGCTATTTGTAAATACAGCCAAAAAATATCTAAGTATAAAAGGGTAAAATTGAAAATACACTGCATATAGGATTATGGGCCCTGCCAGTAAAGTTGAGGTAGTGTGGGTAAACAAAAAATAAGTATTCCAAGTTATGGTGGAATACCTGTGATAGTATTGAAAATATACAACTTTGTAAAAAAATTAACCATGATTTCGGCTGTTTTCTAAGTATGAAAGGGGCATAATTCAAGAAGTAGTACAGCCAGGGTTATGGGCCTTGCTAGTAAGGTAGAGGTAGTGATGATGAATAAGTACTTGAAGTTTCAGTCAAATATACAACTTTGTAAAAAAATTACCATGATTTTGGCTGTTTTCTAATTATGAAAGTGGCATAACTTAAGAAGTAGTACAGCAAGGGTTATGGGCCTTGTTAGTAAGGTAGAGGTAATGATGGTGAATATGTACTTGAAGTTTCAGTTGAATACCTTAGATAGTATTGAAGATATACAACTTTGTAAAAACTTTAACCTTGATTTTGGCTGTTTTGTAAGTATGAAAGGGGCATAACACGAAAAATAGGGTAGCCAGGGTTGTGGGCCTTAGAAGTAAGGTAGAAGTGATGATGGTGAATAAGTATTTTAAGTTTGGGTGGAATACCTTTGATAGTATTTAAGTTATTGATGTTTGAAAAAAACTTTAACCTTGTGTTGCTACGCCGACGCCGACGCCCGAGTGACAGTATAAGCTCTCATTTTCTTCGAAAAGTCGAGCTAAAAAATGGCGCAGTTTTCCAGTGGAACCATACCCGACTTCGGATCCGAAGATTGTGGGTTCGAATCTCGTTTGGAAAAGGATTTATCATGACCTTCGCAAGCGCCAAGTATTGGCCCAATCCAGAAACCGTCGAGAGGGATTAGTATAAGTTGTAAGAACTTGATTCCCAGTCGACGTAAAAAGAACAAGTTTAAATTGAAAATACATACAAATATGACCAAATAAGGTTTACTATAATCTCCTGTTATTCAGTCATAAAAAGCTGATTAGGATTCATAAAGATTAGATCAAATATGTGTTATCAAGTGTACATAATCAATTTCTAAAGATGCAAGATGACTGACGACTGACACAGGGTGGTCATAAAATTCACACTGAGCACAAATTTCTCAGGAGGTCCTGGTCAAATAATTTCAACAAACCAAACTCGAATCTCCTTTTAAAAGTGTTTCAGTAACCAAAATGTTGCATCACATGGTTCCTGTATAACATTCCGGGGCACTACCATCATCATCATCATCCCAGTTAGCTTCATTTTTTTGTCAACAGCTAAATGCCGACATAATGATTGAAAGCGGTGTCTTGAGTTTATTTCGTAAAGGAATCGGCTTTTAACCACCTCAAACAGGCACTCGATTATACCACGTTATGTCGAACTGTTGTTCAGCAGCTGTCTGTGGATTAAGAGTGGATGTTATCAAGGACCTACTACATACATAATTATTGCCACATAGCAAATGTCAACCGTATAGCTGATTCCCAAGCTGAATACAAAGGTGACAATTCTGAAAAATGGGACTATCGAGGGTTAAACCAGGCCATCGAGCACGATATAGTGACTGTCATATTTGCATCACAAATAGCTTGAGTATTGATGAATCCCTAACACCATGATTGACAACAGGAACATGTGTGCAATCGACTGCACCATAAAATCAATGTGCCCTGGAAAGTTGACTATCCTTTAGAAATCGAACTAGTTTTTGCAATCTCAGCCTCCAGGATAATAATTAACTGTTTCTTTTTCCTTGCTATTCCGAAAGATACTTTCCTCACAGTATGCATCAACCCCGATTATTCTTTTAAAATGGTCTGTAGCATTGAAGCGTAAAGAACATAAGACCTGCAAATGACCACCTCTTTCTGTTGCAGGGTAAATATCATAACTCAGCATATTTGTATAAGTTCCAATGAAGCTGGATCTTTGGTAAAATTCCTCTTCATCATAAAGAAACTTTTCCCTTCGCAAATCGTTTCTCATTCTATAGAGGTATTGCAGGATATGTTCTGCCACTTTGACTGATTTAACTGAAAATATGTCTTAACCTCACCCTTAAACCACCCCAACGGCAGGTTTATTTTTTTATTTTGAATTTTGAGGTTTAGTGCACTAAACTAGAATTATGCAATTCCCCCGGTTAATATTAACACAATACTATTTAAACTTTTGTTATGCAAATCAAATATGTTAACCCCGAGATTATCCTCAAGGTAGTCCTTAAACTTTTATTATGCAATCGACTCCCAGTGTACAGAAAACAACAACAACAAAACGGGTAGACTGCCATTCGTATTCGCATTTCTCCGCCTATACGATGGCAAATACGTTTTCGTCCTCAGCGTATTGATATGTACTGCAGTTGAAGGTTTACTTCGATTCCTCAGGCTAATATGTTTTAATATCTAAACACGGTCGATCTTATTGGATGTCAAAATTTGGTAAAAAAGTAAGAACCCTTATTAACATATCGCCTTTAATACCTGCACCGCCGACATCGGGCATATTTGTGATCAATGACTTCAAAATACCGACCTACATTTCAGACTAAACTGATCTGGTTCTGCTTTATCCCCAAGCCCAGCATATCAGGTTGTTTCAAGAACTGGTTGGTCAGGTGTCAGGATAATGTGACTAGGTCATGCCTACGGCATGAAACTGCAGCGTGGCAGCATCATTTATGTCTCAAGTAAACAAAGTCTCCACATGACTGAAATACGTATTGTTGGCGGGATGTTAAACCCTATACCAAACAAAAATATTGCAGCCAGGACGGGACTCGAACCGGGGACCACGTGCTTACAGGGCGAGACCTCTTCAGGCTGATACAAAGGACTTACACCGATAGGGGTTTTTAATAGGTCTTCAATATAGCAGTTATTGGTATTCCACAGCTTTCCTTATTCGTGAAGCATAGCGCGTCCAAGTTCATAAAACAGAGTCGAATCTAGATGAATCTCACTCTTGTGATAGTTAAGGGTCTTTAGCCGTGTTTCTGTCATCAAATAATCATCAAGTATCACATATGATTCAATATTTCCCAAATTCATTATTTTAACATGTTTGAGGGCCATTTCTATTTTATTTTAAGGAGAGGAAAAAACCCTTCAAAAACCTAAAAATAATGAATTGGAACATCTTTAGATTTTAACATTATGTTATAGAACTGTTCAAAAGTGTTTTAGTTGTTTAGGCTATGTTTGATGTCGAAGTAAACTGGCCAGATATAGTTATTTTAGATATGTTTGGTACCTCACATGGTTAGCTATAAAGTTATATATGAACTATGAATTACATGTCCAAAACCATTGGATGAGGGAACCAAAACAGAAAGAACAATTCCTACGATAGTAGAAACGCCTCTATCTCCGGAGTCAGATGCTTTATAAAATCACTTCTCAGTGATCAATCGGCCAAACAACTAATGATTCCCGGTTCCTGGTGAGAAAAAGCCTACAGAGAATACACGATAAAGCGGGTCACCAATGCCAAAGATAAACTGGCCAGGATTGGATCACGATGTGGCCATTCGCAGAAAGGTATTCCAGAAGACAGCTTAATTGGACAGTATCAAGATTTAAAGACCCATGGAGTAAGTGTCAATGGATTTTTAGTGAGAGAATTCTGGTAATTACAAATCATTTTACCAAATACGCTCAGGTCATACTTTGCAAGACTGCCAAGACAACTTTTCCGGTACTATTCCTTTCCAGAAAATTTACACAATGATCAAGGCTGGAATTTTAACAGTGATAAAGGACATGTGTATGTTGGCTGGAGTGACAAAATCCTGAACCGCTCCCTTAATTCTATGCAATTAATAACCTAGCGGCGAAATTTCACACGAATCTGATCAAGATGCCGAGTTCCCTACAACCAGATCTAAAGAAAGACTGGAAACAGTTCATTGCCATTGTCCAGGCATACAACTCAACCAATAGTGAGGAAACGCTATTTTCACCCCCATTATCTCATGTTCTGTTGGCACCCGAAATTACCTTTACATTGGACAAGATATGCAACAGAAGCTCGCAGACAACTGAGAACACACATCCTAATATACTTTACAGGAATTTCCAAGTACTGATAAACTGTTGTATAATGTGAAACCAGAAAGTAGTGATGAGCCTGTGGGCTCACAGGATCAACCCCGGAATCACTTATTACCAATAAGTTCCTTTCCTTTCCCAGCATGCAAACTGAGCAGAGTTATCCCTAACTCCAAGCCTTCTCCGCCTAAGACAAGGCAGCTGAACGAAATACCTTGGAGTGACTCTGACTCAGAAAGTTCAAGTGTTATTGAGTTTGAGTCATGCGTTATTCCACAGCGCGGGCTGAACTAAAGTCAGCCAAGCAAAGTATGTCACCAAATTCAAGATCATAGGTCAGATCGCTCAGAAAAAAAGCCCGGAAGCTTATAGTGATGAGACTTAAAATGTAACACATGTTGACATTTCGTTTTATTTTTGCAGTTTGACATGGATTCGTTTTAGAAGGTGTTATTTGAATATCAGACCATGCCAAAAGTCCTTGGTGTATCACTCGAGCGAGGGCAGATTCTGCTCCTTACCATGTTTCAAGGGGGACGGCAAACATTTAAACGACGTCATTCCTTAGGCATGTTTTATAACTATATGACTAAGACAAATGCAATTTGGTCCAACACAATGTAGTTCTTGCGCTAGTGAATTCATTACAATGTTGCAAAGTCTCTATGTCATCGTATATTAATATATTTATTATGTATGGCGTTATGTTATATGTTTAAATGATATATTTCAATAATGTTTAAGGTAAAGATATTTGGAAAAATGCGACAGATACTCAATCGTTTTCATTAAAGTTTTCGGCGTCTGTGATGGATTATATAACATGTTGCTCTAAAGCCATAACGTCTTTTCATCGAATATGATGCTTTCCAGTAATTGTTGCTTCCCAAATACAGTGAAATGTAATATCATCTGAAAAATTAAATTGAACAGGTATTTTCTAACCCATTTTCATTGCTCTTTCATCAGAAATAATGAAAAAAATCCTAACAAACGATATCAGTATACCAAACGAAATAAAGCCAAACTTGTAGTAAGCGATCAATCAATGAAATGATATGATTACGAGGGTTGATCAACAATTAGATTGACTGTGCGTATAATTTAAGATATAACCTAAACCTATATGTTACTACAATGTATTTAGAGTAATTTGTTTTCAATTTTAGTTGAAATGTTGTTGTTTTTTTTCGTGTTTTTTTTTCCAAATAAAACGCAGTGCGGAACGGCGTGCTGTTGTGTTCCTATAGTAACCGGTGACCGGCCTAGGCCAATATTTCATGCATCTTAGCCTAAAATAACGAATAGAAACAGAAAAATACAAGTAAAATCTTTAAAAACGTGGTGATATGTCACATAACATTTTGAGAAAGTCACCAGCAAATATGATGCCATTTGGCGTTAGATTTTTAAAAATAACAACCTTTTCGCCATAGCAGTCGTACCTGTCACTTCGTTACAATTGACACAGCAGGACCGCCTAGAAATTAGGGCGAACATACAACGCCGTGCGCCCTCACCGCTGTGGGTTCGAATCCCGGTAGGGACTTCGGATTTTTCATGTGAGGAAGCCTTCCAGCTGGCTTGTGGTAGGTCGGTGGTTCTACCCGGGTACCTCTGTGTACTCGGGGTCTTCCTCCACCCGTAATTAGCTGGACGTCGCTATATGATTGAAATACTATCGCAGCGACGGTAAACCCCAATACAACAACAACAACAACGCCGTGCGATTGACTTTGACTTTTCTCCACATTAACCGATACTCCATTCAACCTTATCGCCTGTCAAACAGAACGCGGCTTGGGTTGACGAATATAAACCACGCCTCCTTAGCGAGAGGAATCAAGTGTGCAGATTTCTAACCCGCGGAACTATGAACTGACTGCAGGTACATGTCACGTTGTGTAATCTTGCAAGGAAATAATGAATTAGTTTAAATAAACAACTATGTAGTTTCAAACGAAACAGGTGGCACTTTAACTCGGGGTGTTTTAGCAAGAGTGTTTTTGTGTCTTGAATTATTAAAACACAGCAAAAGCAATGTGGCGTAGTTACTGTCAAACGGAGCGTGATATTTGTCCTTGTCATCATGGTCTACGAACGTGTGGTTTTTAACAACATCTAGCCATTTTAATTGCGGTACTTAATGTAGGAAGTATATAAAATCCTCGAATTTCATTTCAAAACCTTTCAAAAACGCATCGCTGACACCCTTTATAGGAATAATATTTTTTAGACTGGCGGCCAGAGGCCGCTAGTCTTATGCTGAAGAGCGAAATCGGGCCTATCTGATTTGCATATTTTCCACAACATTTTTAACTGTAGCACTCCGCGCTTTGAACGGATCCATACAATGCAAACTGAGCTAACGAAAGCGAGTGGAGTGTGATATGTAGATGTGTTGCAACGACGTTTAAATGACATTTAGAAACTCTTTTAATGTGTAAAGTTTGTGTGCCCGCTCTTCTTTTACGAATTCCTAAAGCTAAATACATCCATTTTCAGCGTGAACAAAAATACCTGCGTAGTTTACAAAACAGAGATTTAACCCAACTGGAGTACATGTAGATCCACTCATGCAATTAAGAAAAATAGTGCTTTGCATAAGTACGTAATTTACCCAAAGTAGATCAGCAGCGTTTCGCACGATAATGATATATTTCGTTGCATTTCTGTTATATTACGTCGCACTTGTTTTCTCATAAACTCAGTAGCCACGCAAAAGCTAGAAAAGTGAAAAACGCGGTCATAATCATAATTTAGTGGAATGGAAGATCACATGACCCAATTTGAAGCGGTAGGTCTAAAACACGCAATGAAAATTTTATGGAGCAATGGGCGCAATGAAAATATTACCGAGCAATGGAAATTTTATTTTCAGAATAGCAGTATTAAATGCCATAAACTACTTTTAAACCATCTATCTGTTTAATTATATATACACTTTAATTCTAAGACAATGACATGCGAATAAACTTAGAGTAATACATATATGGAGCAATGGAAATGATTACGGAGCAATGGAAATTCTAGTTTCAGAAAAGCATTATTAAATGCCATAAATCTGTTTTAAACCACCTGTTACTGTTTTATTATATATAAACATTAATTTAAGACAATAGCATACGAATTAACTTGGTGGAGTTATTAAATTGGAGATTATACGTGCATATATTCATATAGGCTTCGGCGCAATGGAAAGTCCATTGTGCCTCGATAAAACACGTAAAGGACCTTTGCTAGACACTGTAAGTTGAAATTTGTTCTATTATTCTTGCATGGGTTAAAATAAGAATAAAATACTAATGCTCTGGTAAACGCTTTTTTATATGTTCTCTCTTAATAAAGCAGACACACGTACGATGTTTACACTGCTAGCTCCACTCTCCAGGCCAGGTATAAAACAATGGACATTGTATCCAGATGAACAGGCATCATATCACAAAAATGATAATGATCAATATAATGCTTTAAATTTAATGAATATTATTAATTTGTGTAGGCTATCTATATCATCAAGATTTTTCATATACTGCGCAATGTAAATAACCGCGAAATGGAAAATCCATTGCACCTTAAAAATACCACGCAGATGAAAGTTATATGTTCATATGCAAACTCTTACCAACGACAAGTTATGAAGACATGTTATTTTTTATATATTAGATACTTCAAATTAAAACTGCTCAATTCATTATAAATTTGTCATGTACCATACTATACACAGTGGATATATTTCAAGGTGATACCGGTATACCCATACCGCATTGACTGGCGCGTGTATGCCGCAGTTAAAGTATGAAGAAGGAAATTGAAGACCAAGTTTAGGCTTCTGTTCAAATGACCATCATCAGCATGAAATAATTTTATATTATGAAAAAAAAAAGATTGTTAATTCATAATCAATAAAATTTAAAACTGTTAATTATGTGTGTGTGTGTGTGTGTGTAAGCACCGTCAAATGTGGACACAAACTTCTAATAACAGCAACAATTGAGGGCACCATTTTCAAATGAGGACGGCTCATTTGGCAATAATCTCTAACCATCTCAAAATGCTTATTTCTTCACAAAACGTGAAATAAAAATGAAATTATGATGAGTCCTCAGTGGGAGGTATCAGCCGGTGTGTTGTTCGATTGATGCACCGACTCTAGAAATTACTAATATTTTGGTTTCGAGATTACGACCCACCGCCTGTCCTCATTTGGCCTCGCGCCAACAGAGATACCGTTTTTACAGGTATATTTGTATTTTGTATTTCCAGAAATGTTTATTTGATAATTAAAATCAATGAATGTTGCGTTTAAATGGAATTTATTTTAATAACCTCTGCTTGACATGTTCAGATTGAAAATGTCACATGTTTTCGCGGGCATTCAAGTTAAACTTTTTGGACCGCTACATGCATACAACTTCATGGCGAAGAGATTATTTTCTACATATTTATACAACATAAGGACAATAACTTCAATTGTTGATTATAAAAAAACACATTTAACCTCTCAAAATAAGTGTATTCTTTAGCGGGTCCGATAAAAGGACCTGTTCGGACCCGTTCCCATTCGCCAATGACCCTTTTCAACTCCCAAAGGAAACGTACTTTTCTCTCTACTTACTTTAAAATAATTGAAATAACGATCTTAAATTGTCAAAATTGCACATTAAAATGATGATGATCACTTGTGTAATCTCGCATGTGAAACATCCATTTTTTTTTAATTTTTTTTTTTTTTGTTAAGTTTTATTATCAAGATATTAGACATGAGAGCGGGTCGAAACGTATCTAAACCAAAACTTACCCATATTTTTAGGTCAAACAAGTACCCAAATTTGAAGTCAAAATTTACTAAAAAAAAAATTCACTTTTGATATTTTAATGTGTTATTTTTTAGTCAAGCTATGTAATTTATGATTATTTTTTTACATGGACATTTTATTTTGTTGTTGTTTGTTTTATATATATCAAATAATAAGTTTCAAAATTCTCAAATAATTTATTACCATTGTTTTTTTTTGTTTTTGTTTTTTTTGTTTTGTTTTTTTGATTGATGGATACTGATGGGGTGTTGAATTATAAATCATATATATTATACAACTCTTTCGTATATTGTTTGGTGTTTTAATCAAAATATATTAATCAATTTACATAATTACCATTGATCTCTGCAATGGACACCTTGTCTTAATTGAATTATAAACACCTTTAGTTTCATCAGATTTATACACAAATCAAGTTACCTAGTTTAATACTGTTCCCCGGAAAATAAACCAGCATGACAAGATGTCTGACTTACTGAAGTTTGAAAGTAGCTCATAATTGTAGATCCTAAAGGTTAGCAAAATATTTTCGGTGTAACAGTGTGTTATATATTTCATTACCAACTGTTAGATCTGCCATTTTGGTATTTGAAGCTTTCATAAGTTTTTAAATAAGAAACTGTTCAGTAATATCTACTGAGATTCACTGGAGTGGAAGCCAATACGAAAAAAAAAATTAAAAAAATAACCGGAGCGGATCTCAGTAGAGATTAGCGTTCAGGAGAACAATATATGCATATTTTACTAATAATATTCTATAATCAGGAGATATTCTATAAATAAGCAGGAGTTTTTGATTTTCTTTAAAATCCTGAGACACTTAAAAGGGGTCCTACTAAAAAGCGCCATCCATGCGCCATCCAGGGTTCTATAGCGCCACCCGCTTTATTACTGGTCGTATAGGTATAAAGTTTCACCAGCAGCTTTATAATAGCATTTTACATCATATGTGCAAATTTCATTGATATATCTTATTTTTTTGATGTTTAAATCCATTTTCAAAACTCACTTCAAGATCTCACCGGTGGGGGACTTGACGCCGTCCGGGGTTTGAAGACGCCACCCGTGTTATTTGAAGTCGTATTTGTATGATCTATTTGTCGGATCTCGCACCTGTAAAGCTTGGTACGGTGCTATTATGCGGAAACCAAATCCGGATCTAGTGTGTTCGTGCATACCGGTTTATTTTAAAAAAGAAAGAAACTATAACATAATGTGTTAAATTCATTTAAATTGTTTTTAAAATCACCACCTATACTACGGCGGTAAGACTCAAATAGGAATATACGCTATTTTATAGTACCATCGCGCCACCCGAGTTTTTACTACTCCAGTATCATCGCGCCACCCGGGTTTCTATTGGTCATAGAGAAAACTGTATCCTAAAATGTGTGTAAATGTCATTTCAATATTTTATTCTTAAGTGCACTTTTTTTTAATCCCACCCTATACCACGGCGGTCAGACTCAAGTATGAATATAAGCTACCATAGAAACACCGCGACATCTGGGTTTCTATTGGTCATATCAGTATTGAAATTTGCCTGAGTCAGGCTGCACATTTATTTTACCCTGTAACATGCAAAATATGTTTTAAAAGTTTCATGTCCTGACAGTGGGATTTAAATTTCAGTGAAGCTTTTTAGTTTGATGTATCAAATAATTATCACACTTTAATACATAATTTGAACTCGGAAATTAACGCGGATGGTAATGTAGACAGCCTTACTTCTATCTTGGCAGATTTCCTATGTAACTATGGACGTAAATACTTTGAAAAATCATCGCGTAAACCAAAGACCTGTGTCATTGATGATAAATTTCAAAATGAATGGTATGATGATGAATGCAAACGGAAATATGATATTCATCAAAATGCTGTCGAACAATTTAATTTTACACTGTCAGAAAACGATAAGGTTATATTAATTCAGGCAAAAAAGGGTTACAAATACCAATGCAGGAAATCAAAAAATGCTTTTAATTATACAAGAAGTAGAAAAATGAATGATCTTAGAAAAAAATCACCAAAAGAATTCTGGAAAATATTCCGACAACCCAAACAAAATAATGTAGGGGATCCAATATCCAACGACGAATGTATGGATTATTTTTGTAAACTCATGTCAAGTGAGGGAGGTGACATAGATAGAAAATAAGCTGATTATGTCAGAGATAACAATTCTGGTTCAGAACATGTTACGTTTGAGTCACTTGACCGACAAATCTCTGATGAAGAAATTGTTAATGCTTTTAAAAAGCTCGGCTCCAATAAGGCCTCCTCCATTGATAATATATTATACGAATATTTTAAAGTGTCTAATTATTTTCGTCGATATCGTCCTAATTCGTCGTATAGGCATTCAAGATTAGTACTTTTTCTTAAAAAAAGTACATGCACTTGTTCAATATATCTTGCTACCCAAAGACTTCAGAGCCGTAATTTGGAACTTAGCCTGAACTAAACTGACAAATAGGTTACATTTATCACGTATATTTAAATCAAGTCGATTATATATAACATTGCTTTAGACTATTAAGTTCATGTAATTAATATAAACAGCCACCCAATGATTTTCTTAAAACTACTATTTTTGGAAACTGGAAACTATGTTCTTTCAGAATATGTATGGATAAATAATGTAAAGGCATTAGTGTCGTTAAAAGTTTTTGGAAAAGAAAACGACGTTCCAAAAATTCACCAGCGCGGGTTGTAAAACGAAAAAAATAAATATTTGTAAAAATAGGAAACCTGTCACAAACCTGTAGGAAAATATTTCAGAGATACTATCTAGTACATTGTACTTCCCTAAACAATACTAGGAAATGTTATGCTTATAGAATATGATATGTGGAATGCAACTATACTTCTAAAATGTGAAGGTCATGTTGCATTTTATGAAAGATATAAACTGTGACACCAACATTCAGGGAAACGTTTATCCAAATTCATTTTTATGAAATATAACACCTAAATGGGGAAAAAAATCACGCCTAATGCGATGAATTACGAGAAAGAGCTTACAAAACAAAGTTTTCCTTATTTGTTCATGGAAATGTGTATCCAGAATGCATAAACAAGTACGTGCTCAGTTGATCATGGTGCAAGCATGAATGCACATTTTGGCTTGAATTTCAACAACAGGATGACACTGTCAGCAATACTTTATTCTTAACCGGCCCAGGTGGCCGAGTTGTTAGAGCTTATCATAACCGTCTCCTTTGTGATTTTGTAGTGTAGTATCATATCACGTATCTTCGGCGTGATATCGCAGTGAGAAAACACTTTATATGTCAAAAAAAATAATAACTGAAATAATGTCGGTGAAATGTTTAAGCAGACACATTATTTTTATCCTTCCAGGTATCGGTTAGAGGTAGTCTCTATGTCTTGATCTATAAATACATTTCTAGTTTCAACCGGTCAATACAAGGCAATAGCAATAACCGATATATAGTCTGGTCCCTGCATGTTTGCCGCCCAACAACCAGCTGTTAAGTTAATACCCTAATATACATACAGAACAAAGGCATATTTATATATCCAATCAGGTCAGAAGTGGGGCCATAATGGGCACTTTGGAGAACAGAAAAATAAACAATGATTGTTTCAGATTTTTTTTCTTTTCAGGTTTTAGCCACACTCTCAATACAATTTACACTTATAAAAATGAGTTTATACAAAATGGACATATGAAACGAGAGTATAAGTTTACATTTCATCGTCCTGTTCATTTAATACAAGTACTTTTTAACAGATATATATGTATATTGATTCATTAATGTCTATATCAGATCCAGTAAAAGATATAAAAACGTTATTTAATTAGTAATGATAAGTTTAATTAAGTTTGTAAAGGGTTAGGGAGAATTCATATAAACTGTTCTCTATTACATAAAAAAGAGGTTTTTTTTTTATAATTATTCTATAGAAACATAGTTACTTGTTGTTGATATATATTTTTTTTTTAAATATTATTTTTCTAAACTGCTGAACAACAGTTGTGTAAATCAAACTTGAAAATTTAAGAAAATCTGGTCTGATTTAAGACCTTTTTTCAAACACTGCTAAAGTTTGTTATACTTTCTTATTAGAATTTTTGCATTACCGTTTATAAAAATGTCATGCGTCTTTGTTAAATAATTTTCCATCTCAAATTTAGTCTTAACTAGTGGTGTATGCCTAAGTGGACACCTGTACGAAAAATATAAACAAAATGTACACTCCGGTTTTGGACTTATGGACATTTTTCTTATTTAAAGCTCGGACATGAAACTTTTTGTGAAAAAGAAGGAATTCTAAATACTATGTTTTATCTTTTTATGGAAAGTCTGTTGTTATTGATTGTCGTTAAAAAAAAAAAAAAAAAAAAAAAAAAACATCGGCAAACAAACCTTACATGTTAAATTATTGCTTTGACTCAAACTATTTGAAATGCGTAATAAATTGCTACCCTACCCAACCCATTTTAAAGACTGCTTTAACCATTATCAGGATACGGTGCTTATACAAGTGTCGCTAAAATATCCATAATTCAGAGATTAATTTCAAAGTTTACCTAAATTTCGAAGAGGCATATTGGTTGATCTTGCCAAATTTAAAAGACTTTTACCGAGTTGTTTTGATATTATTCTAGGTAACATATTTGTTATTTAACTTAGCGTTATTTATAAGATAAGGAAAGCTTAACACTTTTTGTGTCACCTGCTGTAACAGACGGTACACAGGGTAAACACTTCTGTGTCGTCTTTCTGCATGTGTGTCTTTCTGTCACCTTTTTTTATTCTGTAAAAACTCTTGCTCTACTCATGCTTTTGATATGAAATTTCATGCACAAGTTCCATAACTCTTGCATCACCATCTTATAACTATTCCCTTTTTTCTACCTGTCACTTTTTTCCGTCACGCTTATTTATTCTGCAATCACTATCAGCCTCATTGCTTAGAGATTTGATTTGAGAAGGGTATCAAAACTTATGTCTCTATAGTAACTTCGATTTTTGTTCCTTTCAAAAATTCGCTTTTGATTTGTTGAAAAATGGGTAAAACTATTCTTTTTTGCGGCGGGGGCGTCCCCCGCCTGCAATGGTATTAAACAGCTTTTCAGACACATGGCACTTTCTTAGAGTTCTACAGGAATTGTGCCAACAGATTTAGAATACTGCATAAGATCGATTCCAATATCCGTTTTGTTGTTGTTTCAATTCTTTAATATTGTCGAGAAGCCTTTGTTATTAACTTTGTTGCGTATGTGTTTGTGTATTGATAAACTTCCTGAAATATTTTATTTTAGATCTCTGCCTGTCCCTATATTTAGATAAAATAGCTGAATAGTAGATGATATATTCTTCAAGCATATGAAGACTTCATTGTTGTTTTCCATTTTTCATAAACCATTCTGGTTCACTCTATGATGTTAATGCTGCATCAAAACCACCAGCTTTTCATAAACTAAGTCGGTCTCTGTTAAAAGGTCTTCCGCATTCAGTTCGTCAGCTCTTTGATATACGATACACACATATTGATTATTCATTTGAAAAGTAAATCATTTGGCACTTCAGTACCGAATTGGACCGGTACCTGGTTATTGAGATTCGGTATGCTGACGTTCTTTTTATCTACATCGTAAAATAACAATAATGATGCCTTATATGTATACAGATGACAACTTCCTTGTCGATTTGACAGAACAAACGAAAAATGCAAATGATGAGCACAAACATTTATAAAAACATGCTGTTGTTGAAACCGGAAAGAAATGCAATATAGTTTCCTTGCCCACTGTTAGGAAATAATATGTTGTTAACAAGAGATGGTTATCTACAGCTTCTTTGGTGAATTGCTTTTGTTATTCATGCATGTATAGCTGGTCGAATCACTTACAGAAATATTTAATCGGAGTCATTATGAAGCAGTTAGCAAGTAAATGGTGTGAGCTGTAATTACACTGTGTTGTTGTTAAGGGTTTGCTGGGAGATGTCAATTGAATTGGTAAGTTTTTATATAAATATGACGAGTAGAAACCCGGAAGCGTATATTCCAATTATAGTCTTACCGGCGTCGTATAAGGTGCGATATGAAAAATCCTTAAAGTGCACTTAAAGAAAAAAAATTGAAATGAAATTTACACACAATTTTAGTTTATATTCTTCGCCATTATTTGGTAAGTTTTTATATAAATATGACCTTTAATAACCAGGGTGGCGCGATGAAACTATAGAGTAGCCTATATTCCTATTTGAGTCCGACCGCCGTGGTATATGTGGGGATTTCAAATATATATATATATATATAATGTATAAAGCAAAAAAAAAAAAGTTGAAATGAAGATTTTACACACATTTTAGGATATTGCCTTCTCTATGTTTTGGCAAATTTTCATATTGATATGACCAATAGAAACCCGGGTGGCACGATGATACTGGAGTAGTAAAAACCCGGGTGGGGCGGTGATGCTAGGGTAGCGTATATTCCTATTTGAGTCTGACCGCCGTAGTATAGGTGGGATTTTTTCAAAAATAATTTAAATGAATTAAACAAATTTTATGTTATAGTCTCTTCATTCTTTTCTTTTTTTTTCTTATTTAAAATATAACGGATGGCACGAAGGCACTAGATCCGGATTTGGTATCCGCATAATAGCACCGTACCAAACTGTACAGGTGCGAGATCGAGGAAAACAGGAAAAGGCTAATATGCAATAAAAATATAAAATGTTCGTATGAAATTTGCACAGATGTTGTAAAATGTTATTTTAAAGCAACTTGTGAAATTTCATACAAATACGACTTGAAATAACACAGGTGGCGTCTTCAAAACCCGGACGGCGTCAAGTCCCCCACCGGTGAGATCTTGAAGAGAATTTTGAAAATGGATTTAAACATCAATGAAATTTGCACATATGATGTAAAATGCTATTATAAAGCTACTAGTGAAATGTTATACCTATACGACCAGTAATAAAGCGGGTGGCGCTATAGAACCCTGGATGGCGTATAATCCTGGATGGCGCTTTTAAGTAGTACCGCCTAAAAGGAAGCTATTGTAAATATAACAATTTTCATTTTTAAAAATATTAACAAAATGGGGAAGAACAAAGTTCTAGATGATAACAAGATTTGATATTATATAAGCTTAAAATTTCAAAATAGTATTAGTTTTATCGATACGCTATGGTTAATTCATAGGAGAAATTCAGCTAATACACTTATTAATCTTTACATTGTAACAAAGTCACACAAAAAAAAAAAAAAAAAAAAAAAAAAGGTATTGCCTCTGCAAATCCAACAATTAGCCAGATTGATGTCGACAGAATCACCAATCAAGAGCAACAGATAAGCTGCGTATTTGTGTAAATACACAATTTGAATAGGCAAAAAAACCAGTTGAAATAAAAATCAATGCATATCAATATGTAACAAAATATTTTGATACCCAAAAGGATTCAAACAGACCGTGTACCAATCCAGTTTTTACTTATCATCAACAGGTGCGCTGTAGAAAAGAACAATAAAAACAACAGGTGAGCGGTATAGTGCCTGTTCCTACAAAAATACTACTTACTATAGGTTTGCCTGTGAACAGCCCTGTATTCAGTTGTCTTTAAAAGTCCCTTACATAAGTGTTGGATCATAGCGTATATAATGCAATCAGGGAACCAAGCCCCGTATAGATGCGAACAGCAAGAGTATAAACATTGCTGAATTTATATGTAAGTACAATTTAACAAAACATGTTTAGTTCGGACAAAGCGTGTAATGTCCCCAGTTGATGGGTATGTCCTCCGTTCGAACAGAGTGTGTAATGTCCCCAGTAGATGGGTATGTCCTTATTTGGAACAGAGTGTGTAATGTCCCCAGTAGATGGGTATGTCCTTATTTGGAACAGAGTGTGTAATGTCCCCAGTAGATGGGTATGTCCTTATTTGGAACAGAGTGTGTAATGTCCCCAGTAGATGGGTATGTCCTTATTTGGAACAGAGTGTGTAATGTCCCCAGTAGATGGGTATGTCCTTATTTGGAACAGAGTGTGTAATGTCCCCAATAGATGGGTATGTCCTTATTTGGAACAGAGTGTGTAATGTCCCCAGTAGATGGGTATGTCCTTATTTGGAACAGAGTGTGTAATGTCCCCAGTAGATGGGTATGTCCTTATTTGGAACAGAGTGTGTAATGTCAGTAGATGGGTATGTCCTTATTTGGAACAGAGTGTGTAATGTCCCCAGTAGATGTTAGAGTGTGTAATGTCCCCAGTAGATGGGTATGTCCTTATTTGGAACAGAGTGTGTAATGTCCCGAGTAGATGGGTATGTCCTTATTTGGAACAGAGTGTGTAATGTCCCCAGTAGGAGTGCCTGTCCTCAGTTCCATTTGTGTATAGCGTCCTCAAAAGGTGGCACTTTTTGAAAAATACGATTATTGACTTTTAAGATATATAATCGATCAAAATCTAAATGTGTACTTATTCGTAATATTTTGGTATGAGGCTTGAGCATAAAAAATCAGTAGAAAGCACTGTCCTCATTTGAATGTAAAATATGACATGTCCTCAGTTGATGGTCCTTACATGTATGTGTGTGTGTGTGTGTGTGTATGGTATTGACGTGCTATTAAGGGCCTTCTTCACACCTTATCAACTGGGAAGGGCGGTGAAACTGGCCACATACCCCCCTTTATAAACAGAAAAGAATGCAGCATATAACCTATTTGGATTACAATCCAGCGTTCTTGATGCTCACCACGACCAACCCGCCGACAGTCTATCAGTGCCTTCGGCGCTTTCATTTAAAGTCCGTCTCGGCCGACACTTCCATCACGAAAGTTAACTGAGAACTGAGCAAAAATCAATAACCACGTGAAGCAAAGGGACGGAGCTACGTTCTGGTTGGCATACACAATGCCTTTTGTTTTCTACAGTAAGAGGGAAAGCTAACACAGTTTTATCGATGTAAAGTTATTGGATAAGTCAAATCAATTGCACGGCGTAGTAAAATTCTGTATCCAGCTAAGTAACGCACCAACAGATACTTATAAGAAACTACAGAAGGCCCGCGGAGAATGTGCCATTTCTAGAGTGCTTGTTTTTAAGTGGCATGGGCGCATAATGAATGGACAAGACAAGGCCGTGGGAAAAAATGAGCACAAAGCAATCAGACGTGTCGTCGTTAGAAGACGATGCGAGAATCACTGTCCAAGAGCTTTCAAGCGCTACAGCAAAAAGCTACGGAACAACTTACAATATTCTTACGAAGACATTGAACATGCAAAAGGTATTCATAGCTTTTGTGAACATGAATTAATATTTTATCAGCATTATTTGGGAAAAAAACACGTTTCCATACAAGAAAACAAAACAAAAACAGCATAGCAGCTTTGATCATAGCTATTCACAAAGACCTAATAACCAAACATAGATCTGCAACTCTGATATAGGTAAAGAGCAGGTCAAGAGAAGCTGTCGTTAGGTTAGGTGTTCGTGACCGCGAGATAACGTGAGATGAGTTAAATTGATCATATCAATTATAAACATAGTGAGTATTGCCGATTTAAACAAACATGTATTTCTATCATTAAATAGCATAATATATATAATTTTTATATATTCTAGACAATATGGGGTGTTGGTACAAAACCTAATTAAGTTGCGCAAATATTAAACCAATATATATACGCCATATAAATAATTTTATTTAATTTGCAATAATCTTATTAAAAAAAAATATGCAATGTTTTAAAAAATGAAAAAATAAACAATAAAATATCCGATTTTTTTTTTAAGATGCAAACTCAATATTGCACTAAGTGATTCACAGTTGTCATAAATATTACTAACAAATGTTTATTTGAAAATGTGGGGCATATATATATATATATATATATATATATATATATATATATATATTCTGCAAATATATATGTTTCGCCCCGCAATTCGGTAAATGCAGTGTATGATTTCTGTCTTAATTTATAGGTTATATGTTTTATTATGATAAGAAATCCAAAGTCAGATATGACATATGACCATAGAATTTTAACAAATGACATTTATGCAACAGTATTTATTTCATGTTCTCTCATATTGTGGATATGAACGCTTTATTTTGTTACACAAAGATGGACCTATGTGTTCTTTCGTAGAAAGAAGAAACGTAGAAACTTATAAAACAGCAGTTGACATTACCATTCAAAAAGTATTTACATATCAGCTAACGTACATTATCAACACACATTAAGCATTAAAATGTGTACAATTTGATTCTTTCTTCGAGGATAAAATAAAGAGCGATGTAATTCTGTCTTGCAAGATCGCAGAATACCTAATTAAAAAATGCAATTATATCAAACTAATATATGTGGTGGTATATATGTTATATATATACGCCACATAAATAGATCCGAAAAGTCGAAAAGGCAACAGCTCTATGGCGAATCCAAGATTCGAACCATCGACGTCAAAATTCAAATACGTATAACATCGCTTCCAGATGGATTAGAAAGCAGATATTTGGACTGAATATTAGTCTTCAATACAGTAGTTCTTTTCAGTCTGTGAGGACGAACGTCATATGACGTCATAAGATCAAAAAGAATGCTTTTATATGTACGCCTTAATTTCTATATGTTGCAAAGGTCCCAGGACCATGAAAATTTTATGGCATATACTTCAGATACTGGAACTTCCATTCTAATGATTATCTTAAATCTATCGTTTGTTCGGAACAAACAAAATTTAGTTACTACAAAAATTTGGTATAATATGTAGGACCAAATGTAGAAGGATTTCGTAAAAACGATTATTAAGAAGTTCTTATTTCCCATGTAAATTTCTTAATTTTCCTTTTTCAAAAGCCTAGGTACCGTTAGAAAGGTCTTACAACTTCTTACATTATTTCTGCTTTATGTTTTGACCTATCTTGATTGACTTTTGAGGTATAGATGGCCAAACCTAAACAAAACGGCAAAATAGTAATTAATGGGGCGATCATCAAAATATGCATACCATTAGGAAATCAATGCAACAAGCTATAAAAATATACATAATGCTATTTGTTATTTATATGAAGAAAAAAAACACGTTTTAATTTATTCTTATTTGTGATGGATGCGATGTTCAATTTCAAAAAGCTACGTGCCATTAAAAAGATATTCGAATTCCAATATTTCCCACGCTTTATGTATGGTACTATCCTTAACTAACGGCATTAGTGATATATAGAGAATTAAACCCCGAGAAAACAGCAAAAAATCGAAAAAAAAAAAAAATGTGTTCATGTCGTTTGAAAGCTGGATTGGGATATACATTATGTTCGAAATGTTATTTACAAAAATCAGTAGGTTTCGAGATGTAAGCAGTTTACTGCACTACGGATCAGGCGTTTTTGATTTCCCACCATAACTCAACTGCTTCAATCCCGATCTTCACAACTTTTATAGAATCTTAAAGCTCTTTGAAACGCCTATAGGTTATACCAGTATGTCTCGATAGAATATTTACCGTTCATGAAATACCTAATGCGGAAGAAAATTGAAAAAAAAAAAAAAAAAAAAAAAAAAACACACACACACACACACACACACACACAAACAATTCATTACATTATAATTCAATTTGACATATGACCTTGACCATTGCGATTTTCCGGATACGGAAGAGACCTTATAGAGCTAATTTGCACCTTCAGTGAAAATTTAATGCAAATCAGTCAAAACGTAAGGCATGGAGAGCTAAAAGGGTACGTTTGATTTTGTTAAATACATGCTCTTAACATTATGACGTTAAATGACTGAACATGACGTTAGGCTTCAGAAAAAATGAAATAACTTAAGTTCGTATAAACTGTCCAAATTTCCTAATTTCGGCACACTTGGAAGGTTCAAAACACTTAAACAAGAGTGCCAGTGCTGCCACAATATACGCCGCCACAAAATATAAAGACAAAGAGGGTCCTTTTTATTATTGCTTTTAACATTTCTGTAAGCATAAGCTCATAATGAAGTCTGTGAGACCAATAAATTTAGCTGAACAGAGATAGAACCCTAAAAAGGCTTCCAATATGAAAGTAGGCCAAACAGCAGTATCAATATGAAATCCTTTTCCTTTCTCCGCATAACTCTTGCAAAAATCACTGTACCAGAAAATCAATGCTTTATGCACTTTTACCTGTTTAGAAACTTGAGTTGTGTTTTCAAGAGACCATGATTAGAAATTATAACTATTGCAAATATTGATAAACATCAAAATCCCTGCTTTGTGCATATCTACCCAGTATAGTAATGACATTGCCCAAGTTTTGAAAAGATAAGGTCAGAAATATACAAGGAATTGCATTCACAAGGCTGAAATATCAATCAGCTAAAGAGACAAAGTTTCAAGGGACAAAAATCTTGCAAAAATTAATGAACCGGAAAATCGCCACTTCATGCACATCTTCCCATTATAGTAACGTCACAGATCAAGTTTTGAAAAGATTCGTTCAAAAATGTAGGAGGAGTTGCGTTCACAAGGCTGCAATATCAATCAGCTACAGAGACTAAGTTTCAAGGGACACAAATCTTGTAAAAATCAATGAACCGGAAAGTCCCACTTCATGCACATCTACCCATTCTAGTAATAATATTGACCAAGTTTTGAAAAGATTCATTCAGAAATGTAGGAGGAGTTGCGTTCACAAGGCTGCAATATCAATCAGCTACAGAGACTAAGTTTCAAGGGACACAAATCTTGTAAAAAATAATGAACCGGTAAATCGCCACTTCATGCTCATCTACCCATTTAAGTCATGACATTGGCCAAGTTTTGAAATGATTCGTTCAGAAATGTAGGAGGAGTAGCGTTCACAAAGCTGCCATATCAATCAGCTACAGAGACTAAGTTTCAAGGGACATAAATCTTGTAAAAATCAATGAACTGGAAAATTGCCACTTCATGCACATTACCCATTTAAGTAATGAAATTGCCAAGTTTTGAAAAGATTCATTCAGAAATGTAGGAGGAGTTGCGTTCACAAGGCTGCAATATCAATCAGCTACAGAGACTAAGTTTCAAGGGACACAAATCTTGTAAAAAATAATGAACCGGTAAATCGCCACTTCATGCACATCTACCCATTTAAGTAATGACATTGGCCAAGTTTTGAAAAGATTCATTCAGAAATGTAGGAGGAGTTTCGTTCACAAGGCTGCCATATCAATAAGCTACTGAGACTAAGTTTCAAGGAACACAAATCTTATAAAAATCAATGAACCGGAAAATCTCCCCTTCATGCACATCTACCCATTATAGTAATGACATTGACCAAGTTTTGAAAAGATTCATTCAGAAACAAAGGAGGAGTTGCGTTCACAAGATATGGACGTACGGACGGACAGACGGAGAAGATGACACCAATATACGATCGGCTCCGGCGGCGTTTAAAAAAGTATATGGAGGTGCACATTCATGTTTTGATAGACACCACCTGGCCATAGAAGGTGACTGCAGCGTCGATACAAAATTTTACACTGTTGTTTTAATCTGACGTCATACGATGTCATTGGACAAAAATCATGTCTTCGAAAGGACAACAGTTGCCGTGGTTGCTGTTAAAAAAAACATACCTACAAAAATTAATTCTTTTATAGATATAAGCGGTTACTGCACTACGGGTAAGGCTATTTTCGATTTTCTAGCATATCTGTACCATTTGGCCGCAAGCCATTATATTATTTCATTTTGTGATTCCCTTATCATCCTTCCCTTAAAATTTCGGACATAGTGCATTTGGCAGATAGCCGTGATTATCCTTTTGTGTAAACGTCATATGCGGGTTTCCCAAAGTTAAAATGATTTGTGGGAAGGAACACACAACCAACTGCCGTGCGTTCAGTGAAGGCGACAGCAACTATTAATAGCTAACAATCCCGGTTCAGGGGTAAGGAATTCTCCAAATTTTCTACTTGTCCCCGGACAAGCATACTGAAAAAATCTACTTGTCCGCCAGCAATGTTCAGTTGTCCCAATTAAACTGTGTTTAAAATTGATTTTTTACCCTAAAAGTAACATTTATAGTGCCACAATGAACAATAATTTAAAGCTGACGGTTCAGATCATTCAATAACACTGATGACATTGATTTTATAAAGTCAGTACATGTATCCCTTCCACGATAGTCCCTGCCCAAATTGACACTTTTTTTTCTTGGATTAAACATAAAAATGAGAAATCAAAAAAGGGCCAGTTGTGTTTGGCAATAGCAGAGGTCGTGTTAAAATGCCGAGCATATCTATCTACCTCCGCGCGTTCAACTTTGGCAAAATTTTGCCATTAGATCAAGTCATAGTTTTAGGCTTTTGATAAAAATTCTCTGCGTTTAGCTGATGTGCAATAAGGGTATCCTTCCTTTCGATGAACAATGCTGAAGATTGATCAGCAAGCTGAGGAAGCTCAGCTGCCTACATACCGTACCGAAAATTGCATCAAGTGTCGTCTGCATAAGCCATTTTGTTTGAAAGTATCGCTTGTTTTTTTTTCCTTTGTCATATTTATGATCTCTTTCAAACTTAGATTTATTTACGTTTATTTTGGATTTTGCTGGGCTGGGACTGCCCAGACGTTCTGCTTCTAATTACAAATCGATCCATTTAATACATCGCCGCTTAAGAAATACAACTAATGCACTCGATTTTCTCCTTGTGTTTTGGCTAGTTAAGTTGTATGTAAAAAGACCGTTTGAGTGCTGCTGTCATTATGTATACCAGACCGTATACTTTTTTCAGACCCTTTTAATGCAAGTATACGATATCATACGCATGCATTAGCCAAACAATTTGACATTTAACAAATAAAATACGAAAGCCAGATCTCGATTTCAGTGCGAACGCATTCTGTTTGACAATCTCGAGCGCTCCCGTCTACAGCGCGTGATACTGGATATTTCCCAAGATGTTAACGTTTTTCTTACGATATTGTTATCATGGATTGAAATTACTTTATTCAGATCAGTTTAAAATTGAAATGTTTACCTGTCCAAGCAAGCTTAAACAGTTACTTGTCCGGCAGTAAGTTTACCCACCCGTGTCGGACAAGTCTGGCATAGGATATCCGCATCCCTGCCGGTTTGGTACCCTGCTTACATCATATACACTGCGATAAAACAGGTGTTCAACCGCTCAAGATAGCGACTGTTACGTTTACTTAACAAGCTACAAAACATTGGGGATCGAAGTACTTTGGGGCGATTCGCCCAATGCAACATTGGGCTCTGTGGCTTGTTCTGGTATTCTGCTTTGATTTTTGGCAAAGTACATAACCGGAAACCACTCATTATTATAAGCCCAATTATTATATTGGCCTTCAGAGTTCGGTTTGTAATTAGCATATGCAGCAATCAGCACTCTTTGGAAAAATAATCTGTGTAAAATCTGTTCATATATGATACACAGTATTAAACAACACTTGCATGCTTGTGCCAATAATTCTTGAAAGCTAAATTCAAATTTTACCGGTGAATCCATTCAACGGTACTTGGTTATTATACTGGGACCCAACAAATAAACACAGTTGGTGGTTTAACAACATATGCTTTGGATAGACCGGCTGATAATAAACTGAGCAAGCCTTCCTTTTAAAAGTAAATTTTATTACACCCAGCTAGGTACAGAAAAGACCGAGATTTCATTGCTAGAAATAGAAAGGGGTATGTGACTTGATGTGGTATCGTGCCACATGTCTACGGCATGATATTGCAGTTTGTTAGCACTTAATCTGTCTCTCCAAAATGACTGAATTACTGTCGGTTTTAAATCCAACACACAAACGATCATTTACATTTTTCGGCGTAAGCAGTATAAAATGAATTTTGACCTAATTCTTGAACCATTGAAATCATGGTTAACAACTGTTAACAACCGTTAACTGTAGAAATCCACCTGTTTCACCTGGTTGGCATAAATTATTTTAAAATACTCCATCTTAAAATGGGAGTTTTAGGATGCATAGGTTACTACATGATTGTCAATAGGCAGATAACAATTCAATAATCATATTTAAACATAAAAACAGTCGAGAGTCGATCGATGAATGATTTTTGTCAAAGTTTATCATATAAAAAGCAGGCGTATGCTAAATTTAGAAATGTGGACTAACTTAAATGCAATGCTTAAATTGCCCCACAATCCGAAATTAACCAAATGCTTTCATGGCGCAGTCGGTTAAGAGTCGGTCTGGTAAGCCAGACGTACTGTGTTCGAACCCCTGTCACAGAACTTTTTTTTTCTTATTTTTTATTTATTTTTTTTGCCTTTGTTAAACGTTTTTACTTTTCTTTCTTTTTACTGCCTAGTTTATTTACAGCTTCTAAATTTATCGACAAATGCGCGTTTTTAGTATGTTATTGAAAAGGTCACATTATGTGTTATTTGATATGGCTTTAACATCTGGCATTCTTATTCAAACAATTTAACTTTCTATAGTTGTCCTTTTTTAAAGCAGACTAAGAATTTGATTTTTAACTATATGTGAGTATTGATTCTATCATTATCCATCTACAGACGCATGGTCACCCAAGGCAACCATCTCCCGGTAGGGACTTCGGATTTTTCATGTGAGGAAGCCTTCCAGCTGGATTGCGGTAGGTCGGTGGTTCTACCCGGGTATCTCTGCGTACTCGGGGGTCTTCCGCCACCTATAATAAGCTGTACGTCACTATATGATTGAAATACTATCGCAGCGACAGTAAACTCCAATACAACAACAACAACAACAAGGCAACCATCCATGATTGTAAAAAATGGGTAGTTTCCCAATCACAGGCAATACCGTCACAGACGGTATTGAAACTATTTTTAGAATTGCGAAACGTGGCACGTGGTACCACAAGCTCCTGTTTCGGGGATACCGTACGATTTCTATATTTAATAGATTTCCCTAAAGTGCCGTTTACGAAAATAACGTTTTCCCGTGTAATGTGGCATACACTTGACGAAACAAAGACATCACGAACATAAACGAGGGAGAGTAGACAAAAAACACCAAAAAAAAAAAAAAAACACCAAAAAAAAAAAAACAATCATCGCCGAAGTTGCATTTACAAAAATAGCGTTTCCCCTGAAATGTGACCTACACGTGCCGAGTTTATTTGTAAGGAAAAAAAAGTATCCAACAACATTAACGTGAGAGAGAGGAGGAGAGAGAGAGAGAGAGTCGAGGGTAGAATTTTTTATTTTTTTTATTTCTACCGATCATTTATGAACGAGCTGCTTTATCTTTGGTATTTTTTTATATTTCTTAATAACTGCAGTATTTGTTGTTTTCTGATACAAAAAGCTCCGATAACACTCATCTGCCTATTAATCTCTCTTTTTAACTTAATGAAATGATCTTTAAACCAGGACTGTACTGTATTTACAAACACAGTGTTTTGTTTTTGTTCTTCCTTATAATATCAAACGTTTTTTGTTGTTGTTTTTCTTTGTTCCAACGAGCATTTTTTTCTTACTTACGCTGATTTTTCTTTTTAAAGTTTTACTTTTACAGAAACAAGATGTTGAAACTAATTTTAATGAATAAAAACTGATATTTTAATATGTTTATTTCCGTATGAGGCCTCATGTCACATTGACTTCACATTGAGTCACATTTACGAACCACGAAGTTTTTACGTACTGATTTGTAGCCCCCCTGTCAAGCGTTAAGCTTAAAATGTGCCTTCAATAAACTATATAAGTTTCGTACATCCGTCTCACTCCGAGCAAAGTGAAAAGGATTTCCTCATAAAGCTTTTGGGAAAATAAAGAAGGGACATTTTATCTCTTGCTTGAGGCTGGGCAAGTGGCAGTGCAAGGGCTGGTTGGCGCATGGCAGGGTAATGTGACTGGGTGTGGTCATTTGTGTGGTACTCACTTGTCTACCCGCGTAATATATAGGGTTTCCCAAAAACTGAAAAAAGTCGGGGGGCTGTTTAAAAACCCAGGGAAAAAAAAAAAAAAGGATAAACGTCATTTGATTGTCGGAAGTTGTTGAAGGGGGAGTAAGGGGGGGTTTTGGAGGCGATGTCTCTTTCCCATGTAAAAGCTGGTCTAGGGCGTTCCTCTGAGAATTTTAAATATTGGTATAAAAGTTTATATATAATATTTATATAATAATAATAATGAGATTCTGTAATGACTCTTAAAAATACTAAATAATTTTGCTGGCCTTATAACATTACCAGACATAAAAGCATTTGTTTTCGTTTGTTTCATATCATATTTATAAACATATCACAGT
>CM037785.1:57888550-57938550 GCA_021229015.1 Solen grandis
CTGTGAAAATATCAAGTCAATCCGACCTAAATTTGTCACTGCAGAGCATTTACAAACTTTTGTGCTTTTTTCAACCCTGATGTCACATGACGTCATATGAAGATGAAAATGTTTGCATTCAAAATGGCCGAAGTCACTGTGTCTACTGATTAAATTTCATGCTGATGGCTCATCGGCAACCTGTTTTAGTTTGAACGTTAAAAGGAAGAAAAAAAATAGCAAAATAATAAGAAGGAGAAACAAAAGGGCCAAGATGGCCCTGAATCGCTCACTTGAGAAATATTGCTTTCATTGCCTTTTACAACATATTCATACTGAATACAAAATCCTTGCAGAAGAACAGCAATATGATCTTCATTCCACACAAAAAGTTTACATGTGGTCAAAAAAACCAAATTAACCCTACCGTGGGACCAATTTTGACCCCAGTGCCATGATTTGAGAACTTGGTTCAGGTCCACAAGGCCATGTTACATACCAAATATCTAAACCCATTTTCTTGTGGTTTCTGACAATGATATCTTTTAACAAGAAATGTTTGTAAAACATATATGCCCCCCTCATACGCCATAATATTTATATGGCTATATTATATGCATGTTTGGCTTTATAATGTGGATATGTTACAAAGTTCAGAACTTATCTTGGTGAAGGTTTACTACTGATAATTATTAACACTGCTAACTCATTTGAGTTTTACCTTGTATATTGCATCCAGTAAAGGTGAAAATGCTGAAAAAAAATCTGGTGAAAAAGATCTGACCAGAACCCATTTTGATCAGAATCTATCTCGGCATTCAATGTCACAGTGACCTTGACCTTTGACCTAGTTACCCCTAAATCAAAAGGGGTCATTTACTGGTCATGCATAATCTTCATACTAAGTTTGAAGTTCCTAGGCCCAGGCGTTCTTAAGTTATTGATCGGAAATGGTTTGGTCACCATTTTAACATAAAATCCCAGTAAATCAAGGTCACTGTGACCTTGACCTTTGATCTAGGGACCCCAAAAATCAATAGGGTTCATCTTCTGATCATGACCAATCTCCATACTAAGTTTGAAGTTCCTAGGCCCAGGCGTTATTGATCGGAAACAGCTTTGTCACAATTTTCAAAATCAAGCCCAGGAAATGAAGGTCACTTTGACCTTGACCTTTGACCAAGTGACTCCAAAAACAATAGGGGTCATCTACTAATCATAAGCAACAACCACATGAAGTTTGAGACTTAAAGGTCAAATAGAACTTAAGTTATCACTCGGACAAGGTCTGGTATTATACATACACAACATGTGACCTTGACCCTTGAGGTAATGACACCAAAATCAATAGGGGTCATCTACTAATCATGAGCAACAACCACAAGAAGTTTGAGACTTAACCGACCGACATGAGCAAAGCAATATACCCCCTCTTCTTCGAAGGGGGGGCATAAAAATCTTTCCTATGTAAGTCTATGTTAAATCAAGTGATCCCTGGGACGGGGCCAATTTTGACCATGATTTGAACAAACCTGGTAGATGTTCACTGCAAAATGCTACACACCAAATATCTAAGCTCTAGACCTTGCAGTTTTACAGAAGAAGATTTTCAAAGTTTGCGTTTTTAAAATCTATTTTTAACTCCTGTGACCTACTTTTTCAACCAATCAAAATAATTTGAACAATTTTGATAGAGGGCATCATAAGGATGATTCTTGTGAAGTTTGGTCAAAATCCATTTGGCGGTTTAGGAGGAGATGTTGTTTAAAGGAAATTGTTGATGCCAGACGCTCACACGCGCACAGACGACGGACAAAAGGCGATCACAATAGCTCACCATGAGCACGTTGTGCTCAAGTGAGCTAAAAACATAACAAACCTAATAGGTCTTTCTGCTTGAGGCAGAAAGTCCTAAATACGTTTGTAATGAAATATTTCTTTCAATTTATCCACAAAGTTCATCCTTCGCGTGCATATGGCGAGGAGTTTCTTCTCTGCCTGTCGATTGCCTCTATCAACATACTGATAATAAAATTTCTACAATGTTTTGTTGAGTCTCATTTCTTTTGATTCCCATAATTTATATTGTGTATACTATGTGCAAATAATCTTTCAGGGAACTAAAAATATTGAAATGATTGCGTGTCACAACTGCCATGGTTAAGATTGTTCATAATTTCAAACAAGGGTCAGGACTGCCACAAAATACACCCATCACAGTATGGGGACTCAGAGAAATAGCTCAGAGAAACAAGCTATTGTCTCCTAAATCCCATTAGTTAATGAATGTTACTTATTAAAACAATCATGTTGAAACATTTCCATTAATTTGAAGGAAAATGTCTCTTTTGACTTATTCAAGTGTTCAAGGGCCATAACTTTTAAGTCATTCACGCGATAATGCTGAATATCGAACTCATCCGCGATTTTATGGCCATGCACATGTGTGGAAAGTTTGAAAAGGATTGGTCTAACGGTATTGAAGTTAGAGCCCAGACAATCACAATTTCAAGTATTTTGTGTACGTCAAGGGCCATAACTTCTAAGTCATTCATGCCATAATGCTGGATATTGAACTCATCCGCGATATTATGGCCATGCATATGTGTGAAAACTTTGAAAAGAAATGGGCAAACTGTATTGAAGTTAGAGCCCGGACAATCACAATTTCAAGTATTTTGTGTACGTCAAGAGCCATAACTTTTAAGTCTTTCACGTGATAATGCTGGATATGACTCATCCGGATATTATGGCCATGCAATGTGTGAAAATTTGAAAAGAAATGGGCAAACGTATTGAAGTTAGAGCCTGGACAATCACAATTTCAAGTATTTTGTGTACGTCAAGGGCCATAACTTCTAAGTCATTCATGCCATAATGCTGGATATTGAACTCATCCGCGATATTATGGCCATGCATATGTGTGAAAACTTTGAAAAGAAATGGGCAAACTGTATTGAAGTTAGAGCCCGGACAATCACAATTTCAAGTATTTTGTGTACGTCAAGAGCCATAACTTCTAAGTCATTCACGCGATAATGCTGGATATCGAACTCATCCGAGATATTATGGCCATGCACATGTGTGGAAAGTTTGAAAAGGATTGGGCTAACAGGATAGAAATTAGAGCCTGGACAATCACAATTTCAAGTATTTTGTGTACGTCAAGGGCCATAACTTCTAAGTCATTCACGCGATAATGCTGGATATCGAACTCATCCGAGATATTATGGCCATGCACATGTGTGGAAAGTTTGAAAAGGATTGGGCAAACGGTATTGAAGTTAGAGCCCGGACAACAAATGTTCCACGCCCGCCCGTCCGCCCGCCGTGAGTGTTCACATAATACGCCCCATCTTAAGATGGGCTTATAAAAAAGGCTTTAATGAAAAAAAATAATGTTCTGTAATCATTGCATTGTTACCAAATGTGCGATCTGCAATAAAAACACATTTTGGTTTACACTAAATTTGAATTATCACACTATGCAGTTTGGTAATGTTGATCAACTGCTGGCTATAACTTTGCATTTTTAAAATTGAATGCTATATAAAATTCAGTATGTATTATATCCATTTTCATGGCTGTAATGAAATGAAATCTGATTAATTTAAATCACTCTTTTTCTTTTTTTTTATTTCAGCTGAAACAGCCTTGCTGTAGCAACGTGTTCTACTATATTTTCAACAAGGATGATGCCTTCCCTGGTCCACTTTGTACACAACATAGATTTGGATCGTGGTGATTTTCAACAGGTAAAAAGTTTGTGTTAGATATACATTTTTGGAGGAAAAAAATAGAATTTCTAAGGAACTTTGCAAATTATTGTGTAGTTTGAATGTAATCTTTATAATGTCAGACACATATAACTGTAAAATCCTTGAGAACTGAAGTGTCGCATATCAAAGAACAACAGCATCCCCAATGCTATTGCCTTTACCTATTCCAATGTAGTTAATTGATATATGTAATAAAAATATTGCATTTTTAGAAAAAGAGTTTTCCATTTAAGTTCAACAGCAACTTGTGGTTAATTGCAAAACATTTCTTTAATCTTATTTAATTATGTGCATAATTAATGCATTATACTTATTTTAAATCAGATATGAACTAATTGCACACTTTTATATATTCATTGGTATGGGTGATGCAGAAAACATGCTTTTCTGTGTTGTTTCAATATGATATGGCATAATGGTGTCATAAGTGACTGATGTAAAATAAAGCACTGCATTCCTGTTACAGGACACTGAAGGTTAAATTTTTGACTAAATTTTATGAACTGCATGGATGTAGCTGGAGTTGAAGTGCATTCCATCTGTAATTTGGTCATTTATCAGACAGGCACTTTACCTTACATACAGTCCCAAGTGGTAAGGGTGTCTGCCTCTAGAACGGGAAGTCATGGGTTCGATCCCTGGCTGTTGGTTCAATCCCTATTTTGCTTCATCGGATTTTCCCACCTTCAGACATGTTTTTTATTTGTCCTGAGCAGAGCAAGTGAGAAATGTAGGAAGTACAAAGCATCATGAAGGAACAATAAATCAACTTTACCAAACTTCTTTGTTAAATATTAAAATTAAATTGCTTTATTTGCTTGTTCTGCTTGATAAACTTGGACTGGTTTCATGATATTGCTATTACTCTTCATATCATTTTAAGTTTAGTACTACTATTTAATTATACCCACAGATACAAAGTATATGAGGGCTTTATTGGAGTCATGTCGGTCTAGTCAGTCCATCCGTAGATTTGTCTGCCCTATTTCTCTGCTACCTTTTGTTTGATTTTGATGAAACTTCACATCATTAACAAATGCCAAGCCTAGATGTGCATACTGTTAGCACATCAGGATCAGCTTGTTTTTCATTGAGTTATGACCCTTTGTTATATTTCTTAAATATATTTTGTCCACACTATTTCTCAGTTACCTGTGGTCAAATTTTGATTTAACTTCACAGCTTTAGTAAGTACTTAGGCTAGTTGTGCATATTGTTGGCACATCTACCTCAGGTAGGATTTTGAATGATTGAACTTAACAGCATTTATAAGTACCAGGCCTTGTTGCACATATTGTTGGCATGTTTTGATCAGCTGGATTTTAAATGAGCTATGGGCCTTTCTTAAGTATATTGAATGTATTAATAAGTAAGTCTAGTTGTGCATATCGTTGGCATGTCATGACCAATTTGATTTTGTAGGAGTAATGGCTCTTTCTTATATTTATTGAATATATTTTGTCCACATTATTTCTCAGCTATCATTGGTCAGATATTTATTTAACTTCATATTTATGAATACCAAGCCTACTTGCTCATATTATAGGCGTGTTATGCTTGCTTCATTTTTCCATTGAGTTATGTCCCCCTTGTCATATTTCTTGAATATATTTTATCTGCTCAATCTCTCAGCTACTAATGGTTAGAATCAAAATATAACTTCACAGAATTTATAAGTGCCAACACTAGTTGCACCTATCTTTGGCATGGCATGATCAGCTTAATTTTAATTGAGAATTGCCCATTTTTATATTTATTGATTAGTTTCCAGTCATATGTGGAAAAATTACAGCCTATGCTTGAATTATGCTGGAGAGTGGAATTCCAGCCTCTTCTTTTTTCCATGTAAATTTCCAGGGTTTCCTGACTGAACATGGAAAATTAGTTCGAATACTCCAGCCTCCAGATTCCATGTAATACATGGAACTTTTTATGTGGATTCCATGGAACTTCTACACTCAGGATTGTTACACACCAAATATCTAGACCCCAGGCCTTGTAGATTCAAAGAAGATTTTTTAAGTCTATATAAAACCAAGTAACCCCTGTGGCGGGGTCAATTTTGACCCTAGGGTTAAAATTTGGATTAACTTGGTAAAGATCCACTTGAAAATGCCACATATGAAATATCTAAGCTCTAGACGTTTTGGTTTCTGACAAAAAGATTGTTCAAGTTTTTCCTATGAAAGTCTATATAAATCCAAGTGACACTGGGGCAGAACCAATTTAGACCCCAGGGCCATGACCTGAACAAACCTGGTAGAAGTGCCCTAAGCCATGTTACACACCAAATATCTAAACTTCAGGCCTTAAGATTTTTCTAGTTTTTCTTCATATGTAAAATCAAGTGTCACCCCTGTGAAGGGGTCAATTTTCACCCAAGGACTAAGATTTGAACAAACCTGGACAATGCCACACAAAAAATATATAAGCTCTAGGTCTTGCAGTTTCTGACAAGAAGATTTTTTCTAGTTTTTCCTATGAAAGTCTATCATAAAACCACATGATCCGGGCCAATTTTGACCCCAGGGCCATGATTTGAACAAACTTGGTAGATGTCCATAAGGCTATATTACACAACAAATATCTTTTTTTATGTAAAATCAAGAGACTCCTGGGGCACAGCCAATTTTGACACTGGGGTCATGATTTGAACAAACTTGGTTGAGATCCATTAGGAAATGCCACACACCAAATATCTAAGCTCTAAGCCTTGTTCTTTCTGACTAGAAGATTCAGACTTAGATGTCACACAGTCACATGACTGTGAAATTAAAAGGGTTTAGATTGAAACACTTGCATTTTATGACCAAGGTTAATATTGACTATTTGGGGTCATGGTGACCTTGACCTTTGACCCAGTAGTCTTTCAGTGCAGGTAGAGCTTGTCAAGGTGCATGCACCTGTGAAGTTTGGAGGCTGTAGGTGGAAGGACTTCCGTATTATGGTCAATGTTAAAGTTCTGTGACTAGCATACAGACAGATCAAAAACAATATGCCCCCAATCTATCAAGATGGGGGCATAAAAATATGATGTACAGATATGTTTTTTGTGCAGGACACTTCTTCTCCATGAGATAAAATTATTTACCCATGAAGTTTCAAGTTGATGGCTTTGAAACTTTTTGAGTTATTCTCCAGACAAAAATTACACATGGAATTCAAGCAAAGGGCAATAACTCTAACAAGAATCGCTCACCTGAGTAAGATTGTTGTGTGAGGCATGATGACAAACAAGAGCTGTCAGAGGACAGCATGCTCGACTTTTCAAAATGCTTGTTGGTAAATCAAATGAAATCTATTTAAATTCTTGCCCTTCACATTCCCTGTACATAATAATAGTCAACAAAAGGGCCATGATGGCCCTGAATCGCTCACCTGATTATAAATGAGCAACATATGTTGGATTTTTCATATTGACCTACTTTTTGACCCCACATGACCCAAATTCGAACTTGTCCAATATTTTATGGAGAGAAACATTCTGACCTAGTTTCATGAAGATTGGGCCAAAAATGTGGCCTCTAGAGTGTTAACAAGGTTTTTATAAGACTTGACCTCGTGACCTACTTTTTGACCCCACATGACCCAATTTTGAATTTGTCCAAGATTTTATGGAGAGAAACATTCTGACCAAGTTTCATGGGGATTGGGCTAAAAATGTGGCCTCTAGAGTGTTAACAAGGTTTTTATAAGACTTGACCTCGTGACCTTCTTTTTGACCCCTCATGACCCAATTTCGAACTTGTCCAAGATTTTATGGAGACAAACATTCTGACCAAGTTTCCTGAAGATTGGCCTAAAAATATGGCCTCTAGTGTGTTAACAAGCTAAATTGTTGATGACGGACGCCGGACGACGGGCCATCACAAAAGCTCACCCTTGAGCACGTTGTGCTCAGGTGAGCTAAAAATGATATACCTTGATAGTCTGATACCCCTTAATATATTTATGATGTCTAAAATCAATCCCATGCCTAGTTAATGAGACATAAGCACAGTAACACTGTGCATGCAAAACTTAAACCAAAAATCCAAGTTAGAAAAGGGCCATAATCTGCATCAGTCCAAAAGTTATCCTCCTGTTTTCTGATGCCCTTGAAGACACTCCTTAACTTTCTAGTCAATTCCACAAGCAATATCTGAGATATAAGCTGGATAGTAGCTTGAATGCAAAAATTTAACCAAAATTCTAAGTTAAAAAGGGGGTCATAATTTTTAATTTATTCCATCAAGTGTTATCTTCCTTTATAGTATGATACCCCTAAACATATTAAAGATGTTTCAAATCAATCCCATGCCTGGATACTGAGATATTAGCATGAAAGTACCTTGCATGCAAAACTTTAACCAAAATTTCTAAGTTAAAAAGGGGCAATAATTTGTAACATATTCTATCAAGAGTTTTCTACCATGAAAGTATGATACCCCTAAACATATTAAAGATGTTTCAAATCAATCGCATGCTTGATACTGAGATATAAGCATGAGAGTATCTTGCATGCAAAACTTTAACCAAAATTTCTAAGTTAAAAAGGGGCCAAAATTTGTAATATATTCCATCAGGAGTTATCTACCTTGGTTGTATGATGTCCCTAAACATATTCATAAACTTTCAAGTCAATACCATGAATGGTTACTGAGATACAAACTAGATAGTAGCTTGCACGCAAAACTTTCTATTGCATGCAAAACTTTAACCAAAATTTCTAAGTTAAAAAGGGGCCATAATTCATATTAAATTCAGTCAAGAGTTATCTACCTTGGTTGTCTGATGCCCCTGAACATATTTATAAACTTTCAAGTCAATACCATAAATGGTTATTGAGATATAAGGTTGATAGTAACTTGCACGCAAAACTTTAACCAAAAGCTGCAACGCCAACGCCGACGCCAGGGTGACTACAATAGCTCTCATATTCTTCGAATAGTCCAGCTAAAAATGTGTCATCTAAAGTGTTTTTCTAACATTTGACTAAGTGACCAAGATTTTGATCCTACCTGAATTTGCACTCAACTTGGAATTCATGCAGTAACCATTCCTATTACATTTAATGAAGACTGGTACAAAAATGTAGCCCCTAGAGTTTCACAAGATTTTTCCAAAATTTGCGCTAGTGACCTACTTTTTGACCCCATGTGGCTCAGTTTTGAATTCATCAGAGATTTGATTTTAACAAACATTCTGATCAAGTTACATTAAGGTTAGGTTTTAACTGAGGCCTCTAGAGTGTTAACCAGGTTTTTCTAAGATTTGACCTGGTGACCTAGTTTTTGACCCCACGTGACCCATTTTAGAACTCATCCAAGATATCATGTAGACAAACATCCTGGACAAATCTAATGAAGATTGGGCTAAAACTGTGGCCTCTAGACTGTTCACAAGGTTTTTCTAAGATATGACTTGGTGACCTAGTTCTTGACCCCACATGACCCATTTTAGAACACATCCGAGATATCATGTAGACAAACATCCTGACCAAGTTTCATGAAGATTGGGTCAAAACTCTAGAGTGTTCACAAACAATTGTTGACAACAGATGACGGACAACGCAATACGGACAAAAAGCGGTCACAAAAGCTCACCCTGAGCACAAGTGCTCAGGTGAGCTAAAAATATGATGTGCAGAGTTATGATTCTTGTGCATTACAGTTCTCATCCATGAGATCTATCCACTTGTGAAGCGTCAAGTTAACAGCTTTGATAGTTTTTGAGTTATGCTCCTGACAAAAAGTGTGACAGATGGACAGACAACTCTGACAAAAACAGTATTGTCTAACGCATATAAATAATATGGGGGGGGGGGGGGGGGGTTCATAAGTTCCTGAATAGATTCAACACCACTGGGTCTGTAGGAGATCGTCCTAGACCAATTTGTGTATGTGAAATCACATTATAATGTTAAATCGCATAATCATTTTTTGCAAGCAACCGTTACTGTTACAGTGTTCATGCACAATAATAAGCCATCTGAGACAGACTTTTTTTTCCTATTTGTGCCCTGTCATTCATTTAGTCAGATTTTAACAGCTCATTGACTTACATTTACAGGTATGACATCATTTACTTTTTCCTAACAGAACCAGTGGCAATCAGAACATTTTAGTGTTGAGTCACAGTTAGTCATGCAAAATATGCATATATCACTGTAAGAATGGAAGACTTGCAGGGTGTTGTATTCAGGAGTGAAATAGGTTTGTGGAGGCAGTATAGGATTGGATTATAGGGAATCAAAAAACTAAATTCTGAACTCCATATTCAAGGTAACTTGAATGCCTAATGCTATATCAACATTTTTAAACGATGCCATTATATCATTCATACCGAATAATGTACCTGGAACTTTCCAGCATGACAATGCAAGGCCTAACATGGCACCAGACAATTCCTGACTAAAACAAAACCACCGCATGTGGGTGCCAACACTCATCTGTTTTTGCCAATGTTACATATTTTTGTTAAACATTTAAAAAAGGTGACCTTGAAAATCACAACTAAAACTGTAAGCCTTTAAATGCAAAGTTACAGTACCATACCCTTAAAATTTGACCTTTGACCTTGAAGGACGACCTAGACCTATGCATGGAATAGAATGTATACAACACAAAGATGTAAACTATGTAAATAAAAAATCACAAATGCTAATCCATTGAGTTTTTGATAAACAAAACAAAACTGTAAAATTTAAAGATTAATTAAAAAAAAAATGCTCTTTTAAATTAGCCAAAAGATCATGACCAAAATCACACCTGCAAGGTTCATATGATGACAAACCAGTATACAAAGTTTTTTTAAGAAAACAAGAGGGCAAAGATGGCCCTGTGTATCTCACCTGAGTAAGATTGCTGTGTTAGGCATGATGACAAAAAACGTGGTATCTTAAGTGTTTTTCTAACATCTGACTAAGTGACCTAGATTTTGATCCTACCTGAACTTGGAATTCATGCAGTCACCATTCTTATCAAGTTTAATAAAGGCTGGTACAAAAATGTAGGCCCCTAGTTTTTGACCCCACGTGACCCATTTTCGAACCCATTCAAGGCATCATATAGACAAACACCCTGACCAAATCTAATAAAGCTTTGGCTAAAACTGTGGCCTCTAGAGCGTTCACAAGGTTTTTCTAAGATATGACCTGATGACCTAGTTTTTGACCCCACGTGACCCAATTTCAATCCAATTTTTCTGTTTGAAGGTCAAGGTCAATAGATAAAATATTGAGGTATATCTGAATAGCCCTTGCAAAGATGAATATGCAAACCAAAAATAAAATTTGTATATCAAAAATTAAAGAAATTACGGCCAACTTTAAAGTTTTTTGTTAAACATTTCAAATATAGGTCAAAGTTCGAAGGACAAGGTCAAAAGTCCAAAAGGGTAACATTGATGGAAAGGTCTTGCCACAAGGAATTCACATGTGAAATATCAGTGACCTGTTGATAACATTTCTGAAATGATAGGCATTTTAAAGTTTTCAAAAGTTACAGGAAAAATAAGGTCAAAGGTCAAGGTAAATATGTGAAATATTTGCACATGTGTGGATAGGTCTTGTCAAGATGAATATGCATACCAAAAATAAAAGTTGTATTTTGAATAGTAGAGAAGTTATGGCCAACATTAAGATTCCAGACGACAACGCGGACGCTGGAGTTACGACAATAGCTGGTATTTTTTCTTCGAAAACAGACAAGCTAAAAATAATGTTAACATCTGCTGTATTCTTGGACATGAACCCCATAATATGGGATGAACTGGGTTGGAGAGAACTTCTGTTGGAAAAGCATGTATTTCAAATGCAGGAAAGTTATCACCAGAATTACATAGCATAAAAGTTAACACATTATTATCCATCCATTCAGAACCTTTTGACTTCTTAGTGCAAATATCATGACTTCACATCAAACTGGGGTCAAAATTCATCCATGATGTTATTAGTTCTACTCAGGAACCACTGGAAAGATTTATTATACATATTAGAATTTATATTTCTAACAGATGATGTTCATGCTATCTTGTTGTAGCTAGAGATTAAGTATTACCTGTAACATAAACTTGTCCTCATCTGACAGGGCATCTATAGGCTTCTTGTCCTTCTCATACATCTTGTATGCCTTGATCTACAACATACACACACACACATACAAAACAACTTAACATAGGTTCTCTTGAAAACTATAAGTATCTCAAACTATACAATAGTCTCTTTCCTGAAATAAAAATTGGGTCACAAGCCTTATGAGTTTTTTTTTTTTTTTTTTTTTTTTTTAAGTATACCCAGTATAGCAGCAATTTAGGATGAAATTTCACCTTAAAAAACTAAGTTTTTTTTCCCTTAAATTAATTACAATTATAAGTATATGTTATGTCATTTAATTTGTGAAACATCAAATATAATGAAACTAGAAATGAGTCCACAGGACACAGATGCCCCATCTTTCACTTTGTTAGTTAAGGACAAAGAAAGAAAATTGAAACTACACTGTAGAATTTGTTTAAACTTTGCATGATTTTTTTTGAGATTCACACTAGGAACAAATTTTTGAAAAGAAATTGGGGTCACCATGATGCTTCTTTTCAAGTTATCTGCCCCTGCAAATGTTATATTTTTGCATTTTTGGGATATTTTCAAGGGCAGATTTGGTTTGTTGAAGAAAGACTGGACCCATTATTAGATACTATATATCAAATAATCAAAGCTTTAGGTCTGTATGTTTCTAAGAAAAGGCATTTTGAAGTTATACCTTCTGGCTGCCATGGCAACAATAGTTCTTCATGATCCAACCAATGGTTTCAGAAGTAAAGATTTTTCTTTTTTCTTAAATAGTTCCATACAAAACCTGGGCGTGATCCCGGTATTGGCCTCATGTAAACCCTGATGCACTTATTTGTTGATAGTGTTGAGGCACCATGAGCTGATACTATGTACCAAATATTAAATCTGTAGGTTTGTGTGTTTCTTAGAAACACACTTTGAATTTATGCTTTTGATTGCCATGGTAAGTTCTTCATGAAATGCAAAAAAAATTAGGAATAAGCCTAAGGTTAACATAAGTATCATTTAAGTGAGGTGGTTTCAGAAGAGAAGTTTTTTCAAGAATTCCTTATATAATTCTATACAAAAATCACGGTGTGATCCAAGGCGTGGTCCTTTGTGACCCAAGGGGCACAAATTTTGCACTGTTGTTGAGGCAACATGGGCTGATGCATTGGGCCATCAAAATTATCATTTTGGTAAAATTTGATGAACAAGAGGGCCAAGATGGTCCTGTATTGCTCACCTGAGTAAGATTGCTCTGTAAGGCATGATGACAAAAAATGTGGCATCTAAAGTGTTTTTTCTAACATTTGCCTAAGTGACCTAGATTTTGATCCTACCTGAATTTGCACTCAACTGGGAATTCATGCAGTCACCATTTTTATTACATTTAATGAAGACTGGTACAAAAATGTAGGCCCCTAGAGTGTTCACAAGATTTTTCCAAAAGTTGTGCTGGTGACCTACTTTTTGACCCCATGTGGCTCTGTTTTGAATTCATCTGAGATTTGATGTAAACAAACATTCTGACCAAGTTACATTAACGTTAGGCTGTAACTGAGGCCTCTAGAGTGTTCACCAGGTTTTTCTAAGATTTGACCTGGTGACCTAGTTTTTGACCCCACATGACCCATTTTCAAACTCATCCAAGATATCATGTAGACAAACATTCTGACCAAATTTTATGAAGCTTGGGCTAAAACTGTGGCCTCTAGACTGTTCACAAGTTTTATCTAAGACTTGACCTGGTGACCTAAGTTTTGACCCCACATGACCCAATTTCAAACTCATCCAAAATATCATGTAGACAAACATCCTGACCAAGTTTCATGAAGATTGGGCATAAACTGTGGCCTCTAGAATGTTCACAAGCAATTGATGACGACGGACAACGAATGACGGACAAAAAGCGGTCACAAAAGCTCACCCTGAGCACAAGTGCTCAGGTGAGTAAAAACCAGTGGATAGTTTCAGAGGATACTCACGTTGACGCACAACAGACAATCAAGAGATCACAAAATGTCACCCTGAGCTTTGCTCAGTTGAGCTAAAAAAATGATGTACAGAGTTACAATAACAATGAGATCTATCCACCTGTGAAGTTTAAAATAGTTAATACTTTTTGAGTTATGCTCCAGACAAAAATTACTTATGAAATTTAAAAACGGGCAAATAACCTAAAACAAAAGGACCATGATGGCCCTGGGATCACTCACCTGAGAACCATGTCTTAGTGGGAGAAAAAAGAACAGCAAATATCAATAGCAAAATAGCAAATAAAATGGGCTCTGCCCCCTACCAGCCATAAATCGAGTGAGTACTTTTGGACAAGAAGAATTTTCAAATTTGTACTATATACGAGGGGCATATTTTAATTAGCGGCAACGGCAGCTTGTTTCTATAAATACGTCATACCTGTGAAATATGATTAGTAAAGTCCTTCAAAATATTCACCATGGACCTCTACACACTTCTCCAGCCTCAGAATCCATTCCGAAAATGCATTTTTGAACTGTTCTTTGGGTATACTGTTTATACACTGGTAGAGAGCGCTTCAGACAGCACTACAGGTTTCGAACCAGCGACCCCGAAGGCAAGATTTGATGAATGGATTTAACCAAAAGTCACAAGGAGAGAAGTCAGGACTATAAGCGGGATGTGGCAAAACCTCAATTCTCTGCTCCTCTAAATAAGCTTGAACCAAGGCTGACCGGTGCGCAGGTGCATTATCATGGAGTAATTTGATCCTGCGCACCCAGGACCTTGGGTTTTTTGTAATGTAGTGATTCACTACAGCAATGTGGTCATGGTAAAATGTTCCAGTGACACAACCCCACTTAGGCACAGCGACACGGGCCACTATTAAAACACTGTCAAAAAATAGAGCGTAAATAACTCTTTTAACGCTCCTGCTACGTTGAGAAACAACTGGGCGATGGCTGTTTTTACCGACCCAAATTTTGTTATTGAATTTATTGTCGGGCTCAAAAAAATAAAGCCACGTTTCATTCCCTGTGACAATTTCTCTCAGGCGTCTAGGGTCTCAATCTTTGAACCTAGTCAATAAGGCCGAGGCTTTTTCAATCCGCTCCCTTTTCTGGTCAGAAGTTAGTAAATGCGGGATCCAATGGGCGCACACTTTCCTTAACTTTAACTTTTCTTTCAAGATGGAAAACACATATGACGCACTAAGGCCCAATATGTCACTTATCTCCTCCACGGTATATCTTGCATCTTCATAAACTATGGCTTTGACAGTGCTGATGTCTTTTTCAGAGGTAGTGGAAATTGGCTGCCCTGCCCAGGGCAGGGCTCATCCTTAACATTAGTTCTACCTTCCTTAAACATTGACACCCACCTGGCAATTGTACGATATGGAAGGGCATTTTCTCCATAAACTAAATCTAGATCCGTTTTTATTTCTGAAGCGCATTTACCCAATTTCCCACGAATTTTGCAATAAGCTCTTTGCTCCTCTCTCAAATCACAATGCAACTCAGCCATGTTTACAACCAGTATACAAAACCACATGTATTTAAATGACCTAAAATTTTAAAAAAATAGACTGAATAATCTTTCCAACAGTATATTATACATGTACTTTCACATGCAAATCATGGTTAAATTGAGTTGTTGCCACTAATTAAAATATGCCCCTCATACATATAAGGAAAACAGGCTCTGCCCCCTGGTGGCCATGTTTTTAGTGGATCAAAAGTATTTGAACAATCTTGGTTGAGAGTGACTTAAGGAACATCTGTGCCAAGTAATTTGGAAATCCTGCCAGTACTTTTGGACAAGAAGAATTTTCAAATTTGTACTATATACAGTGGTGCTAACGTATCAGTTGTCAAAAAATACGATTGGAATACGATAGAAATACGGACGATATACGATATGCGATATATGATCTGCGATATGCGATGTGCGATAGCAGGTCTGATTTACCTTTACGATTCGTTATGATGCGATGCATTCTTTGTCTGATACCATACGATATACGATTTACGATATACGTTATGCGATATACGATACAGGATAAGCACGGTATAAATGGCATTTTTTACAACTGTATATACAACTAGATTTTACAATAAGTTCAAAAATATGAAATATCAACCAAGCTTTTAACAATATTTATCACAAGCCATGTTTTCATCTGAAATAAACAGCGGAAATAAACAAAACGGGAAACAGGAAATGGGGACAAACTAAATTGCGGTTCCTCTCGAAATGTTACGGACTCTGTTGTCTCCGTCAATAACAACCTAAGCACGTGTAATGAAAAACTGATTTTTTTTCCTAATGAGGACTCATAAAAAAATGTATTAATTATGCTTTGTTATTATGTGTTTTGATATTAATCACATTAAAAAAAACAAATGATACCAGTAATCATCTAATATCTAGTACGCTGTCATTTGTGCTAATTAAAACAATATCTTCGGGCATTTTTCAAACTTTGCATTTAACCCATCAAAAATAAATGTATATATAATTTATTGGATGTATCAAATATCAAAAGAACGCGAGTGAGTGTGGGAGAATAGCACCGTATCTTTTTTCTGATTAAAATATTCGTATATATTACAAATAGGTAACTGTCATAGGTATAGATTTAATATAAATATGTTTTCATATACTTTAACCAGAAGCTCGGAAAATCCGGTATTGTTTTAAAAAGCCCTTAGCCCGAAGAATTGTTGTTGGAAATTGACCTTGGTAATTAAACAATTAAATACATTTACATTAACATGGGTCGAAATTTAGCTATCTTTGTCAAAAAGATGCCATGAGTGAAGAGGCCGCCGTTTAACCGGGTATTCGTGAGAAATGTCATACGCCGCCATGCATATACAGTTTAATATGATTTGTTTCGTTAATCGAGTACAAGAATAAAATAGTTGCCAAATCGGTTATATCTCATTTTGACTACACCCAGTTCATCTACTGTATAAAGTTATTTCACACCTTTCCTGACATGTTTCCAGATTGTCTAAACACATGCATTACTACATGTAAAGGATATATAACTAATTGTCTCTTATTAAGTAGGGAAATATCATCATGTGTTGGGCTTTCAATATTTTGTAATGGTATCCATGTTTTTGACCAAGTATTATTGTAAAATTATTTAAATGTAAAGTATTTAATATTTTATTAAATATTTATGATATAACATTTATATTGTGTGCATATGTATCATCCCCGCACTAATTCACTGTGTCTTCCGCATAAATATGCATTCATCTCTCCTCCTCTCTCTCTCTCTCTCTCTCTCTCTCTCATCCTATATTTTGAGCTAATGGTCATTAATGTTATCATGTATGTGGTTTCGAGACACATTTTAATTTGCAGAGATTTTGATTTGTAGACACAATGGGTTTCAATCGGAAGAACAAATTAAAAAAAAAGTCTATTTAAAATCTGTGTATTTTACTCGCCGTTTTAACAATCAAAATATTTTAAAGAATACCCTATGATTCGCTCATTTGTGATATAAAAATAAGTCCATAAGTCACACACATGTGTGCCCGCACACTCCCTTACAAATGTATTTTTGATACATGTATCATCATTATCATCATCATCATCGTGTACATTTAAGATTTTTTTTTCTCTCTTTGAAATATATTCTGTGCCTCATACCTAGATTGGAAACAGTTTTATTATTATTCTATGAATATTGGTGTGTTTAAAATAGAATTTCAAATTATTGCTAAAAATTGTAATCTTTTAGTACCGAAAATAACATTCACTCTGTGTACATGTCAAAAGTCTTCTCCTCTGGGGGTGGTATACCGGCAGCGGTGAGACATAAAGGTGACATATCCGGTCAAAATAAACACATGCTGTGCCTGCTGATAAGAACTTATGGCACGCCTCCGGTATTGCGAAACACACTTTTTTCACTTAATTATACATAAAAGATTAGGGATATGCAAGAAAATGTTCTAACCTATTATATCTCTAGCAAACTGTAATAATATGGAAATGAGATCTTTAGCGAACTGTAGTAATATGGAAACAAGATCATTTTCTTTTAACTATTATCATGTCAGTGAACTCTGTGTTATCACGGAATAAAATACATCAGTTATTTTATAACAAATCTTCCATTCCCATGTAGGTTTTATGTTTATTTTTCTATTGTTATGGCTTGCAATAATTCCTGGTTTATCATATTAAATATTAAGACATAGCAGTGAAGCATTTCACGAAAATGTGGTCCCGTTTTATTGTTTTTTTTTCCATATGAAAGAGACAGTTGTTGGATACAATTAAGTTCGGGTGTGATACCCATGCTAATTTTGCAAAAAAAAATGCTCTTCGAAATATATGTGTTGGAGGTATAGCACCGATATACTGTAAACATGTTCCTGTGTAGAACTAGTACTTAGAGCTCCGTGTTCTCAAAGCAATACCGATGCATCTTGTACACATCATATACGTATTAGGATTTACGCGATCATCGGAAAAAATGCTTCGGTTTGGATTTTCAGTCTCCACCTACCTGAATTTTGATTATCTCCGTACTGATGAAAAAGGGGGAAAAAAGAAACATAATTTGCACTCATTCATCCAATTTTTTGAAAGTGTGTGTGTGCGCGCGCGCGTGTGCGTAATGAAAGAGAGATAGAGAAACCTAAATAAAATAGGAAATAATTAAACTATATTCGTAAATTACAATTATCTTTTGTTCACGAATTCATTAAATAATAAAGAAAAATGGGCATTCGAGTAAATACAGCAGTAAAAAATGTCCCGGGAAATAAATAATTACACGAAAGCAACATTTTGGACGATCTTGCATAAGTAGGTAAGTTTTAATTTGTTAGTTTTTAGACAGGTTAATAAAGCAAACATTGATCAAAAATATCGATTACACGTATTTTAAAATTATTCCACTTTAATACTGATATATTCACGAAGCTATATTAAAGGTATTTACGTCTCTGATATAGTACTTTTCACACGTGCATCAAATTATATAACATCGCATGGCGTCTGCTCCTGAAAGTCACGTAGGCCATAACACATGTATAAAATAATAAAGTAAAAGAAATATAACTATTGCAATTGGTAAAATATGAAAAAAATGTACTGCATAATGTGATTTAATGATCCACCATTAATAAACTTAAGCAAATATTAAATTTAAAGACACGAACATTAATTATTTCTGAAATATCGATGGTTTCCCGTAACTTAAACTGTCTTAAACCACTGTGTGGTTCAATATGATATACGTTATGCGATTTATGATTTACGTTTACCGATGTACGGTTGCCTTACAATGCGATGCGATACAATCCCATTTATTATGCCTAATACGATTGAATGCGATAGAATACGATTCCATACATTACGATGCGATTGAGTAATATATACGTTACGATACGATGCGATACGAACGATATACGCTATTTTTGACAACTGATACGTTAGCACCACTGTACATAAGAGGAAAACAGACCTTGCCCCATGGCAGCCATGTTTTCAATGATCAAAATGATTTGAACAATCTTGGTAGAGAGTGACCCAAAGAACAGCCAAATAACTTTGAATTTGGAGGAGAAGATTTTTTTAAGTTTTTTCCACTTTCTGTGCCATGGCAACCAGATTTTGGCATGGAATTCAATTCTTTGAACAACTTTGAAAGAGGACCACCCAGGGAACATTCCTGTCAAGTTTTATGGAAATTGGACAAGTAGTTTAGGAGGAGATGTCGTTTTAAGTTAAATGTTGACAACGGACGACTAAAAACGGATATTCATCGGTCACAATAGCTCACCTTGACCACGTTGTGCTCAGGTAAGCCAAAAATATGATTGGCAGAGTTATGATTCTAATGCATGACACTTCCTCTCCATAAGATCTATCCACCTGTGAAGTTTTAAGCTAATAGCTTTGATACTTTTTGAGTTATGAGCCAGACAATAATTAAGTATGATGTTTATATATGGGCAATAACTCTAAAAATATGATGCACAGAGTTACGGTTCTTGTGCATGACACTTCTTCTCCATGAGATCTATTAACCTATTGAAGTTTCAAGTTAATGGCTTTGATACTTTGAGTTATGCTCTGGAGAAAATTGTGTCAGACAGACAGACAACTCTGACAAAATCAATATGTCTCCCCCATAAAACTAGAACTGCCATTGTCATAGAGCAAATACCCCCTGCATGCCCCTTTGTCACAGAGATTTTAATGCAAGTAACATGTAGCTCAGAGACATGTAAATGTATAGGCTAAAGCGAATGAAAGTTACAGTTCTTGTGCACTGCACTTCCCTTCAATGAGATTTATCCACATATTAAGTTTAATTTTGAAACCTTTTATCCTTTTTGAGTTATGGTATGGAGAAAAATTAAGTATAACAAGAGGGTCATAATGGCCCTAGAATGCTCACCAGAGTACCATCACTTCATTAGACAATTCAGTTTAACCTCGATTGAAATTCCAGATAAAAAAGTACAATTTCTAAATTTCTATACAGACTAAATAAGAACTACTAGCCAACCATCAGCAGGGCATATTTCTTAGAGAAAATGACAATAGAAGACCATGAGAAACTTAGTCAATTAATGCACAAATTACTTCAAAACATGATTAAGGCACTTCCAACACTCAACAGAGAAAGTTTAAGACTGACAAGTTCATTATATACCCGATATACTTGTTTGTTTCTTTTGACTTGGTATAAAGTTAACAAAAACAAACAAAAAAGAAAATATAAAGCAAAACTGCTGGTTTCACTATTATTAACAATGTATTTAGAGAATTTTATACCATATATTAATTAAATCAAACTCTTTGGAACAATTCACATGATATATTTATGACAACAATACAAACAAGAGGGCCATGATGGCCCTAGATCGCTCACCTGAGTATAGGGTTACCCAAGGATCATCAGTCTGTATTAAAACATTTTGAAATCTGGCCAGTAGCTTTGAAGGAGATGATCCCTGCAAAGTTTTATCAAATTCTGTCTGGCAGTTTCAGAGGAGAGGTCATTTTAAATTTTAAGATTTCACTAAATATACACATAAGGCAAATTAGCCCAGCCCCTGGTGGCCATGTTATTTTATGGATCGGAATAATTTTAGCAACTTTTGTGAAGCTTTACCCAAGGATCATCCCTGCCAAATTTAATCAAATTCTGTCCAGCTGTTTCAGAGGAGATGTTGTTTAAAGATTGCACCATATATATATATATATATATATATATATATATATATATATATATATATATATATATATTATATACACACATATATATATATAAGGCAAATTAGCCCCGCTCCTGGTGGCCATGTTTTTTTCCCCGATTGGAATAATTTTAGCAATCTTAGTAGAGTTACCAAAGGAACATCTGTACCAAATTATTTTGAAATCTGGTAAATAGTTTTGAAGGAGATGATTTTTTTTCTTTCTGTTGCCATGGCAACCAGAGTTCCACATGGAAAATGTTTATTTTAGCAACTTTTGTGAAGCTTCACCCAAGGAACATCCCTGCCAAATTTAATCAAATGCTGTCCAGCGGTTTCAGAGGAGTTGTCGTTTAAAGCAAATTGTTGACAACACACGACACAGGACAACGGACGCAGGGTGAGCTAAAAATGAAATCAATAAGGGGAGTTAATAACTATTCTGTATTTATTAGTTTCAATATAAAATATTGATTATCTCCCTTACAAATTTAAAAAGCAATGGTATGGCTGGGTATGGGGCCTCATTTTTTAAGGGATCAACTTGATTTTAGCAAATATAGTTGAGAAAATTTAACTGACCATTTGTGCCAAATTGAATTAAATTCTGACCATTGGTTTCAGAGAAGACGATTTTTGAAATTTTCAATATGGAGTATATAAGGAAACTTGCCAACCCTGAGAAGGCCTCATTTCTTAAGGGATCGACTTCATTTTAGCAATTATGGTAGATGACTATGAGGTTACCATTAATTTTGTACCAAAGGAAATTAAATTCTGACCATTGGTTTCAGAGAAGATGATTTTTAAAGATTTTAAAATAAAATGGTGTTGGTTGCCATGGCAATGGTTGCCATGGCAACCAGAGTTCTGCATGGATCAAGTTTATTTTAGCATTTTTTGTGAAGGTTCACCCAAAGATCATTCATGCCAAGTTTCATTAAATTCTGCCAAGTGGTCTCAGAGGAAATGTCGTTTAAAGCAAACTGTTGACAAGGGACAACGTATGATGACAGACGGAGGGTGATCCCAATAGCTCACCTTGAGCACGTTGTGCTCTGGTGAGCTAAAATTACAAAGGGCAATTTCTCCAAAATTATGCACATGAGAAATAAAGTTCTTAGTCACTGCACTTTCCCTTAATGAGATCTATCACATTTGGAGTTTCATCTTGATACCTTTTTTACCTTTTGAGTTATAATGGTCCGGACAAAATTAGTAGGAAAATTTACAAAGGGCAGTAACTTCGAAATTATGTTAAAGTGAGTTATGGTTCTTGGTCACTGCACTTCACCTGGTTGCATTCTATTCAAATATGAAGTTTCAAGTCAATACCTTTTTTAGTTTTCAAGTTATGGCCAATGTTAAAGTTGCTGACAAACCAACAAACAATCCACAAAACATGACCATACACAACAAAGTAACAGCTAGGACACAATTACTTGCACATTTTAAGGTCAACCTTGTGGTAAAAAAAGTCCTAGAGATCACTAATATGCTTTCTAAACAAGACCATACATAATAAAGTTGTATCCCAGACACAATTGCTTATATAGAATTAAGGTCAACTGAGGGCTGTGATCCTGACCTTGAAGTTAGCAACCTAGTTTCTAATTGTGACATATTGCCTGGTCCAAGAGAAAATTTAGCCAAGTCATTTCAAAACTGGACCATACATCACAAAGGTACAGCTGGGACACGATTTTTTGCACTCACAGAAACACACACACTAACACACACAAGGACAAGGACAAAGCCATCCAAAATCTTTATCAATCTTGGTAGAAAGTGAGCCAAGTAACATCTTGCTAAAATACTTTGAAATCCAGTCAGTTGTTGTTGTTGTACTGGGGTTTACCGTCGCTGCGATAGTATTTCAATCATATAGCGACGTCCAGCTAATTACAGGTGGAGGAAGACCCCAAGTACACAGAGGTACCCGAGTAGAACCACCGACCTACCGCAAGTGAGCTGGAAGGCTTCCTCATATGAAAAATCCGAAGTCCTTACCAGGATTCGAACCACAGCGGGGAGAAATCCAGTCAGTACTTTTGGATGAGATGATTTTTAAAGTTTTCACATTTTTTCCCCTTTAGTTGCCATGGCTATCAGATTTCTGCATGGAATTTAATTCTTTGAACAACTTTGAAAGAGGACTTTCCAAGAAATATTCTTATAAGTTTTATGAAAATTGCCCAGAAGGAGATGTTGTTTTAATTTAAATGCTGACAATGGACAACAGACATTTATCGGTCACAATAGCCCACCTTTGAGCAAGGTGAGCTAAAAAGCATATCAAATTCACTAAGAGCATCAAAAAATTTAAAGTAAACATAAATGCCCTTCCTTTACTCCAAAACTTCCCATCCACACAATAATTGTAATGCAGAGCCTATTCCATGAGGTATATATTAAGTTGGGACTAACCTCTACATCATTAGGCAGCACAGTCTGAAGGATGTCCACAATTTCCACAGACAGTAGCTTCAGGTCCACACTGAAACACATAGTACCACATACAGTATACCACATCTGGTTTATTACATCAGATGCTACCACACACAGAACTAGCACATAGTATACCACATATCACACACAAAGTAGCATTTCCACATATCACACACAAAGTAGTATTTCCACATATTACACACAAAGTAGTATTTCCACATATTACACACAAAGTAGTATTTCCACATATCACACACAAAGTAGCATTTCCACATATCACACACAAAGTAGTATTTCCACATATTACACACAAAGTAGCATTTCCACATATCACACACAAAGTAGCATTTCCACATATCACACACAAAGTACACTGTAAACTCTTTATAACGCGGGTTTGGGGGTCCAAGGTGGTGATCCGCGCTCTATGTGAATCCGCGTTATTGCTATTTCAGGTTAAAATCCCCCCCATCCACTTATACTGTATGCTATATCGAGTAAAGCCATCCCCCCCCCCCACCCGCTTACACTGTACCGGTAAAATCGGCGGTCAGTTTCTGTCTTATTCTTATTGTGCTTAATCGATAATCCGTATCAAAATGTGCTGACACGTGTTGAAGTGCGAAAACATAACAGGTTCATGTCATTAGTCGGGGGAAAAATAGCCGATATTGGCTTCTTAAGTGTTTGACTTATGACAGTTTACCATTGTTCACGCACCTAAGCGTACTAGTGTGACTGGTTTTCAGCCTACAGCGAGAGAAACTAACACGTATCAGGTAATCGGCGGATAACCGGGAACCACTGTTTGTAAACAAAAATGGCGGCTACAAAAGAATGATACATACGAAAAATACGAAAATTGCTATTTTTTTTTCCAAAAAAAAAAGAGGGGTCCATGGACATCCGCGTTACATTGGATACAGCGTTGTTCCGAGGAGCGTTATAAGGAGTTTACAGTGTAGTATTTCCACATATTACACACAAAGTAGTATTTCAATAAGTTTTTCCACATATAGCACAAACATCAAAGAACAAATACTGCAGTATGTATGAAAAACAGTATACTCACTGAATAAATCCAGCCATTCACTCAAGCATGCTCAAATTAAAAGTTTGTAGCTTTTAAGTTTGTTCTGTTCACATAAATGCTATTTTTTTTTCATTCATATACTCATTCATACTCATACTGTTAACATACATTTTTCTTCAATTTTAAAGGAAAATAAGTTTCCACAGAACAATATTTGTAGAGAAAGATCAGCTGACTTTGTCAGACTATAAATAATTCATAATTTCTTAAACTAACCTTATCAACAAACAAGAGGGCCATGATGGCCCTGGATCGCTCACCTGAGTACCATTGCTACAACTGATTACAAGGTTTTTAAACAGACAAGAATTCTGATATAACTCAATCTTAAACATTTTAGCCCTGACAATACTACACACCAAATATATAAGCACTGGGCCTTATGGTTTCAGAGGAGAAGACTTAGTGCGGGGTCATTTATCTCCAAAGGGCCACCATTTTGAAAATCTTGATAATGAACCATTAGATGATGCTACATACCAAATATCTAAGCTCTAGGCCTAATGGATTCATAGAAGAAGATTTTTAAAGATTTTCCTATATAACTCTATGTTAAACAAGTGACCCCTGGTGCGGGGGCATTTATCACCATAGGGTCATGATTTGTACAATCTTGGTAATAAACCATAAGATGATGCTTCATACCAAATATCTAATCTCTAGGCCTTATGGATTCATAGAAGAAGATTTTTAAAGATTTTCCTATATAACTCTATGTTAAACAAGTGACCCCTGGTGCGGGGGCATTTATCACCATAGGGTCATGATTTGTACAATCTTGGTAATAAACCATAAGATGATGCTTCATACCAAATATCTAATCTCTAGGCCTTATGGATTCATAGAAGAAGATTTTTAAAGATTTTCCTATATAACTCTATGTAAAACAAGTGACCCCTGGTGCGGGGTCATTTATCACCATAGGGCTATGATTTGTACAATCTTGGTAATGAACCATAAGATGATGCTACATACCAAATATCTAATCTCTAGGCCTCATGGATTCATAGAAGAAGATTTTTAAAGATTTTCCTATATAACTCTATGTAAAACAAGTGACCCCTGGTGCGGGGGCATTTATCACCGTAGGGCTATGATTTGTACAATCTTGGTAATGAACCATAAGATGATGCTACATACCAAATATCTAATCTCTAGGCCTCATGGATTCATAGAAGAAGATTTTTAAAGTTTTTCCTGTATAACTCTATGTAAAACAAGTGACCCATGGTGCGGGGTCATTTATCACCATAGGGTCATGATTTGTACAATCTTGGTAATGAACCATAAGATGATGCTTCATACCAAATATCTAATCTCTAGGCCTTATGGATTCATAGAAGAAGATTTTTAAACATTTTCCTATATAACTCTATGTAAAACAAGTGACCCCTGGTGCGGGGGCATTTATCACCGTAGGGCTATGATTTGAACAATCTTGGTAATGAACCATTAGATGATGCTACATACCAAATATCTAAGCTCTAGGCCTTGGATTTAGAAGAAGATTTTTAAAGATTTTCCTATATAACTCTATGTAAAACAAGTGACCACTGGTGCGGGGTCATTTATCACCGTAGGGCTATGATTTGTACAATCTTGGTAATGGCCCATAAGATGATGCTACATACCAAATATCTAAGCTCTAGGCCTTGTAGTTTTGCAGAAGAAGATTTTCAAAGTTTGCATTTTTAAAATCTATTTTTAGCTCCTGTGACCTACTTTTTTAACCAATCTGAATAATTTGTACAACTTTGATAGAGGGCATCATAAGGATGATTCCTGTGAAGTTTGGTCAAAATCCCTTCAGCGGTTCATGAGGAGATGTTGTTTAAAGCAAATTGTTGACGACGGACGGACGCACGCACGCACGCACGCACGCACGGACGACGGACGACGGACAAAAGGCGATCACAATAGCTCACCATGAGCACGTTGTGCTCAGGTGAGCTAAAAAACTAGAACTATCACTGGAGGCAATTTATAACCCTGCATACCACTTTGACACAGATCATTAGAGCTGTCCATAAAACAGCAGGGTTTTCCCTGGTGTACAAAATTTCCCATTTTGACCCTCATATTGTGTAAATGACCCCCAAATATTTTGATATTTGTCTCTTTGTCTATATATCAAGGGGTCATAATTTTGTCCCCTGTTCTGATAATATCAAGGGAAAACCCTGAAACAGCATGCTCAACTATTCAAAATTACTAGCTGGTAAACTAAAATTTCTATCTGAATTTTCTTGCCCTTCACATACCAAATATCAAAATGACCTACCATGATAATCTGATACCCCTGAACATGTTTAAAAAGTGTAAAATAAATCCCAGAAATGGTTACTGATATATAAGCATGATAGTACCAAACAAGGACATAATTTAAGCAAGACTTATTTACCTTGGTTGTCTGATGCCCCTGAACACACTCTTAAACTTTCAAGTCAACCCAAAGAATGAGTATTGAGATATTAGCTGGATAGTAGCTTGCAAGCAAAACTTTTACTTAATTTTTTATTGCATGTAAAACATTTAACATAGAGTCTTAGTCAAAAAGTGGCCATAAGTTGCAGTTAATCCAGTCAAAATTTCTGTCTCCATATTCTGCAACACCTGAACATGTTAATGAAGTTTCAAATCAATCCTATGCTTGGTTACTGAGATATAAGCATGATAGTACTTTGCATGAACAACTGTAACTGAAAAGTTCACAAGAGGGCCAAGATGACCCTATAAACGCTCACCTGAGAACTATTGCCTTCATTACCTGCACTGCTGAAGGAATGAAGATGCTGGAGTGTAAACAAAGTGAAATCTAGCATTTTTTTTATATTAAAAGTGTTATAACTCCTGCCCTAATTGGCTGATATCAGCCATAATTGAACTTAATCAGTGATTATGGACATAAACATTGTCATAAGTTTAAAGATGATTGTTTAAGAAATGACGCTAGAGTGTAAACAAAGTGAAATCTGGCATTTTTTGAGCTGCATTCTGATTCTCAGAATGCAGTCTCACTGCTATGATCTCGGTCTCCGGAACCTGATAACTCAAATTTCAGTATACATGCTCCCCACAAAATAGGCCAAATTGTTTCTATATAATATCGTTGAGTTATTTGTATCTTTCTCGCCTTAGAAAATGTTTCAGAAAGTGGTGCATGTAAACCATATAAAATGATATTTCATTCTGATTCATATTTACAGATTTGGATTACAGTCTGCGGCTATATGTATGGACCTGTGAATGATTTAAATAAAAACATATGTATCTTAAAACTTTGCAACAAAATATTGACGCAGCTTGAATACAGTTAGCATAAATGGTCGACCTTGCATTGGTTTTCATAATATACAGTGTATTACGAACTGAAAATAACAAAGTCTGTACACTTTTAGACCGGGCTTCGTCTCAATAGCCAATGTATTCCATCGCATTCTACAACATTCAATCAGAGATTTTCGACATAAATTTCAGGATACCTTTGACATACCTCTGCAGGGCGAAAACCTATTGTTCTTCTTCTGTTGATTTGTTGTTGTTAGGTTTTCGCCTCTGCAGGGCGAAAACCTATTGTTCTTCTGTTGATTTGTTGTTTTTTTTATTTTTATTATTTTTCCAATTCCACCCATTTTTGTGTCCAGCCTAGCGGCCAGATGAAAAAAGCTACAGCTATGAAATTTTGGGCATGGAGTCATCTTTATTTGAACATGTGCCTAAATGGTCAAACTTTTCAGTTTTGTTTCTGATTTAGCCACTAGGGGGCGCAATGCATGTAATCACTGTTTTGCTAATAACTCAAAAATTTGAAACCTGATTTAGATGCGGTTTTTTACATAATGTTCCTTGTTGACAGCCCAATCAAATATGATGGAAATCTCATCATCGAGTACTGGAAAAAAATTGTTCTAGGAGAGGTTGAATGTTCGAACCTTGGAAAAAAGTGAAATAATGAGGGTAGGTCTACGAAAAACCTTCCCACTTTTGTTAGAGATCAGATAGAAGAATTCTGTTTGCTGCATACGATTTGCAAGACATATACGCACAAAATATATGGGGTGGCGAATTTAGGAAATGCGTGGTTTGTCCTCTAGAAAAGGTCAAACTTCACTAAATTTTAGGAAAAATTAAAATTTCAAAACATGTTTTTGTCGCTCCTGACTTTATTTTCTGTTCATTCTTCATGATATTTTCACACAATATGTATTGTTATGTTTGAAAGGGCCTCACAATAAAAAAATTAAAAGAAATTTGAAAAGGTCAAGGTCATATTACGATTATTGTGTTTTTATTCGGCCACAAATAGCTCCAAAACTAAAAATATTTCATTGAGAGTATATGAACAAAAGTTTTAGTTCTTAAAGAGCTCTTTCCAGTGATGTTTATTTTTTGAAGATCGGACTTGATTTGGTCATTATACGGCAGTCCAAAGTTTGATCCTTTTTTGGAATAATTGTAAATCAGGTTTTATGCTTCAAATTCTGATACACAAGAATAAAAAGTTTGACTTGTGCGACTAGTATACTTGAATGAACTATTTGCTGCTTTGCTAGGTACCAAACAGTAAAATTTTAATCAATTTTCTATCTCATTTTGCCGCTAGGGGGCGCTTTTCTTGAAATCATTCTTTTGCTTATAACTCAAAAAGTTGAAGCCTGATCCAAATGCGGTTAATTGAATTATGTTCCTTGTTGATAGCCTAATAAAATATGATAGTTTCTAGGTATGATTGGCTGAAACTTTTTGAGCTAGTAACGAAAGGTTGAAAGTTCGAATCTCGTAAAAAAACTGCAAATTAGAGTAGGTCTACGAAAAACCTATCCATTTTTGTTAGAAATCAGATAGAAGAATTCTGTTTGCTGCAAATGATTTGCAAGACATATACGCACAAAATATGCATGGTTTGTCCTCTAGAAAAAGGTCAAACTTCACTAAATTTTAGAAAAAATTAAAATTTCAAAAACATGTTTTTTTGTCGCTCCTGACTTTATTTTCTGTTCATTCTTCATGGAATTTTCACAAGTTATGTATTGTTATGTTTGAAAGGGCCTCACAATTAAAAAGTTAAAAAACATTGAAAAGGTCAAGGTCATATTACGATAATTGTGTTTTTATTCGGCCCCAAAGTGCTCCAAATCTAAAAATATTTCATTGAGAGTATATGAACAAAAGTTTTAGTTCTAAATAGTTCTTTCGTATAATGTTTAGTTTTTGAAGATCGGACTTGATCTTTTCATTTTACGGCAATCCAAAGTTTGATCCTTTTTTGGAATAATTGTTATTAAAATTGTGATATATAAGAAAAAGAATGTTCGATTAGTGCGACTTATATACTTGTTTGAACTATTTGCTGCATTTCTAGGTACCTAATTGTAAAAATTTTATCATTTTTTTTTTCTCATTTTGCCGCTAGAGGGCGCTTTGCTTAAAATCACTCTTTTGCCTATAACTCAAAACGTTAAAGTCTAATTGAAATGCGGTTTTCAGCATTTTTTTCCTTGTTGACAGCACCACAGAATGTGATATGATGTGATGATAGGGTATAGGGAAAATATTTGCGCTAGAGGAGTTTGAATGTTCTAACATTAAAAAAACAACAAAAAAAACTGCAAATGAGAGTAGGTCTTCAAAAAACCTTTGCGTTCTGTTTCATATTAAAAATTGTGGCTGAGTTGAAATAAAGTGTTCAAGTTGATTAGGTTAAAAGCGAAAACCAAGATACCGCTTGCGGTTCTAGTTTTTTTTATTTTTATTATTTTTCCAATACCACCCATTTTTGTGTCCAGCCTAGCGGCCAGATGAGAAAAGCTACAGCTATGAAATTTTGGGCATGGAGTCATCTTTATCTGAACATGTGCCTAATTGGTCAAACTTTTCACATTTATTTCTGATTTAGCCACTAGGGGGCGCAATGCATGTAATCACTGTTTTGCTAATAACTCAAAAATTTGAAACCTGATTTAGATGCAGTTTTTTACATAATGTTCCTTGTTGACAGCCCAATCAAATATGATGGATTCTATCATCGAGTACTGGAAAAAAATTGTTCTAGGAGAGGTTGAATGTTCGAACCTTGGAAAAAAGTGGAAAAATGAGGGTAGGTCTACGAAAAACCTACCCACTTTTGTTAGAGATCAGATAGAATAATTCTGTTTGCTGCATACGATTTGCAAGACATATACGCACAAAATATATGGGATGGCGAATTAAGGAAATGCGTGGTTTGTCCTCTAGAAACGGTCAAACTTCACTAAATTTTAGGAAAAATTAAAATTTCAAAAACATGTTTTTGTCGCTCCTGACTTTATTTTCTGTTCATTCTTCATGAAATTTTCACATGATATGTATTGTTATGTTAGAAAGGGCCTCACAATTCAAATAATAAAAAAGAATTGAAAAGGTAAAGGTCATATTACGATTATTGTGTTTTTATTCGGCCACAAATAGCTCCAAAACTAAAAATATTTCATTGAGAGTATATGAACAAAAGTTCTTAAAGAGCTCTTTCCAGTGATGTTTAGTTTTTGAAGATCGGACTTGATTTGGTCATTATACGGCAGTCCAAAGTTTGATCCTTTTTTGGAATAATTGTAAATCAGGTTTTATGCTTCAAATTCTGATACATAAGAATAAAAAGTTTGACTTGTGCGACTAGTATACTTGATTGAACTATTTGCTGCTTTGCTAGGTACCTAACAGTAAAATTTTAATAAATTTTCTTTCTCATTTTGCCGCTAGGGGGCGCTTTTCTTGAAATCATTCTTTTGCTTTTAACTCAAAAAGTTGAAGTCCGATTCGAATGCGGTTTTTTGCATTCTGTTCCCTGTTGATAGCCTAATAACATATGATAGGATTCGAGGGTCCGTGTGGCTGAAAGCTTTTGAGCTACACAAGGTTGAATGTTCGAACCTTGCAAAAAACAAAACAAAAATAAAAAAAACTGTGCAAATGAGGGTAGGTCTACGAAAAACCTATCCGTTTTAGTTAGAGATCAGATAGAAGAATTCCTTCTCCGGCATACCATTTGAAAGACGTATACACACAAAATATATGGGGTTGCAAATTAAGGAAATGCGTGGTTTGTCCTCTAGAAACGGTTAAACTTCACTAAATTTTAGGAAAAATTAAAATTTCAAAAACATGATTTTGTCGCTCCTGACTTTATTTTCTGTTCATTCTTCATGAAATTTTCACACGATATGTATTGTTATGTTTGAAAGGGCCTCACAATTCAAAAAATAAAAAAGAATTGAAATGGTCAAGGTCATATTACGATTATTGTGTTTTTATTCGGCCACAAATAGCTCCAAAACTAAAAATATTTCATTGAGAGTATATGACAAAAGTTTTAGTTCTTAAAGAGCTCTTTCCAGTGATGTTTAGTTTTTGAAGATCGGACTTGATTTGGTCATTATACGGCAGTCCAAAGTTTGATCCTTTTTTGGAATAATTGTAAATCAGGTTTTATGCTTCAAATTCTGATACATAAGAATAAAAAGTTTGACTTGTGTGACTAGTATACTTGATTGAACTATTTGCTGCTTTGCTAGGTACCTAACAGTAAAATTTTAATAAATTTTCTTTCTCATTTTGCCGCTAGGGGGCGCTTTTCTTGAAATCATTCTTTTGCTTTTAACTCAAAAAGTTGAAGTCCGATTCGAATGCGGTTTTTTGCATTCTGTTCCCTGTTGATAGCCTAATAACATATGATAGGATTAGAGGGTCCGTGTGGCTGAAAGCTTTTGAGCTACACAAGGTTGAATGTTCGAACCTCGCAAAACAAAAAAATAAATAAATAAAACTGTGCAAATGAGGGTAGGTCTACAAAAAACCTATCCGTTTTTGTTAGAGATCAGATAGAAGAATTCCGTCTCCGGCATAACATTTGAAAGACGTATACACACAAAATATATGGGGTGGCAATTTTAAGAAATGCGTGGTTTGTCCACTAGAAACGGTCAAACTTCACTTAACCTTTGGAAAAATTAAAATTCCAAAAACATGTTTTTTGTTGCTCCTGACTTTATTTTTTGTTTATTCGTCATGAAATTTTCACACGTTATGTTTTGTTAAGTTTGAAAGGGTTTCACAATTAAAAAGTTAAAAAAAACATTGAAAAGGTCAATGTCATATTACGATAATTGTGTTTTTTCGGCCACGAAGTGCTCCAAATCTAAAAATATTTCATTGAGAGTATAATAAAGGTTTTGGTTCTTGAGGAGCTCTTTCCAGTGATGATTAGTTATTGAAGATCGGAAATGATTTGTTCATTTTACGGCAGTCCAAAGTTTGATCCTTTTTTGGAATAATTGTTAATCAGTTTTTATGCTTCAATTTGTGATATATAAGAAAAAGAATGTTCGACTAGTGCGACTTATATACTTGTTTGAACTATTTGCTGTTTTTTCAATTTTCTTTCTCATTTTGCCGCTAGAGGGCGTTTTGCTTAAAATCACTCTTTTGCTTATAACTCAAACTGTTAAAGTCTGATTGAAATGCGGTTTTCAGCATTTTGTTCCTTGTTGACAGCACCACAGAATGTGATGGATTTCAAGGGACAGGGTATGGGAAAATATTTGCGCTAGAAGAGTTTGAATGTTCTAACATTGCAAAAAAAAAAAATGTGCAAATGAGAGTAGGTCTTCAAAAACCTTTTCGTTCTGTTTCATATTGAAAATTGTGGCTGAGTTGAAATAAAGTGTTCATGTTGATTAGGTTAAAAGCGAAAACCGAGATACCGCTTGCGGTTCTAGTTATTTTTGTTTTTATAATTAAATATTCAGAAAGTAGTTTGTTAAGGTTGACATAGGAAAGATCTTATTCCATTCAGTTATTAAGTGCCTATCATTTCAAAATCCAATGTTTGCCTTGCACAAACTTAAAAGCTAGGATAATGTAGCAGTATTTTTCAATTGGCAGCTCTCAGGACTATCGGTCTTTTGATTTTATCTTAAAAGAGGCATAACTCCTAACCTAATAGGCCGATATCAATCATGATCAAACTTGACTGAGAGACAATGATCATAATCATTGTCATGATTGAAGATGATTGCTTAAGAAATGAAGATGCTAGAGTGTAAACTAAGTAAAATCTGGCATTTTTTTATATTAAAAGGGGCATAACTCCTGACCTAATTGGCTGATATCAGCCATAATCGAACTTGACTGAGAGATTATGGTCATAAACATTGCCATAAAGTGTGAAGATGATTGCGTAAGAAATGAAGACGCTAGAGTGTAAACAAACTAATTGTGGACGACGGGACAGTTGATGGACATTCAAGGATCCTAATAGCTAATCCTTAGCACATGTGCTCAGGTGAGATAAAAAGGGACCACAATTTGCAATAAATTCCATCAAGAGTTATTAACCTTGACAGTCTGATACCCCTGTCATGAACAAACCTGGTAAAGGACCACTAGACAATGATCTAAGTTTCAGGCCTTGTGGTTTCTTTTTCTATGTAAGACTATACAAGACTGGCCAAGATGGCCCTGAATCGCTTACCTGAGAAATATTGCCTTCATTTTACAACATAGTCATACTGAATACATAATCTATGCAGAAGTACAGCAAGATACACAACAAGAGCACCGCATGCGGGTGCCAATGCTTGTCTGTTTTTGCAAACATTAAATAATTTTGTTAAACTTTTAAAAAAGTTGACCTTGAAAATCACAACTAAAACTGTATGCCTTAAATGCAAAGATGAGGTACCATACCCTTTAAATTTGACCTTGAAGAATGACCTTGACATGTGCATGGAATAGAATGTATACAACACAAAGAAATTAGAAAATTTGAAGACAACAAGAGGGCCATTGTGGCCCTGAATTGCTCACCTGAGTATAGGGTTACCCAAGGAACATCTGTACAAAAACATTTTGAAATTTGGTCAGTAGTTTTGAAGTAGATGATTTTTAAAGCTTTCAAATATTTTTCTTTCCATTGCCATGGCAACTAGAGTTCTACATGGATCAAGTTTATTTTAGCAACCTTTGTGAAGGTTCACCCAAGGATAATCCCTGCCAAGTTTAACTAAATTCTGTAAAATGGTTTCAGAGGATGTGTTGTTGAAAGATTTTACTATATACATATAAGGCAAAGTAACACCACCCCTGGCAGCCATGTTTTTTTTACGGATCAGAATAATTTTATCAATCTTGGTAGAGGGTTACCCAAGGAACAACTGTAACAAATTAATCAAATTCTGTCCAGTGGACTCAGAGGAGATGACGTTAAAAGCAAATTGTTGACGATGCACAATGCACAACAACGGACAAAGGATGCAGGGTGATCCTAATAGTTCACCATAAGCACGTTGTGCTCAGGTGAGATAAAAAATTACAATGGCTTATCCATTGACTTTTTAATAAGCAACACAAAACTGTAAAATTTGAAGACATTTTTTTTTTTTTTTTTTTTAAATGCTCTATTTTTTTTTATCTGTCTAGAAATCATGATCGAAATAACACAAAAGAGGGCCATGATGGCCCTGTATCGCTCACCTGAGTACCACTGCTCTTAAGGAGCAATCTTAGTACAGATTTACCCATAGAACATCTGTGCTAAAACATTTTGTAATCTTGAACAGAAGTCTTTTAAAGTTTTCACTATATACATTTCAGGCAAATTTAGCCTTGCCCCTGGTTTTTTTTAACGGATCGGAATAATTCTTGGTAGACGGTTACCCAAGGAACATCTGTACTAAAACATTTTGAAATCTATCTATCAGCGCTATCGTATCAGCTGTCAAAACATACGATTGATATACGACTGAAATACGAACAATATGCGATATACGATCTGCGATATTTTGAAAACTTGATTCGCCTATCTTCATTCTATATACTAGTTTAATCTGAAAAATTTTTTTTACATCCTTTTGGTAAGCATGGTTTACATGACATTTTTATACCTGCAAGCTTGATTTGACTACAAGTCCAGAAATATACAAAAACTTTGTTAACAATATTTATCGTTACATATAACTGGTAATCCATGTGTTCATCTAAAATAAACATAGCGAGCGACAGGAAATGGGGACATACTAAATTGCGGTCCCCTGAAAAAGCGACGGACTCTGCGATCTCCATCGAGACCACTGTTTACCGTACATGTAATGAGAGAAAGTTTTTTTTTTTTTTTTTTTTTTTAATGAAGATTATTTATAAATATATTTTTATGAGTATGTGTAATAATAACAATCACAATAAAAAACAAATGATAACAGTACTTTACTGATGTCTATAGTACTCTGCTACTTGTGTTAATTCACACAATATCTTTTCTTAAAAAAAAATATGAATATAATTGATCCATGCCCTTTTATATACGATCGCGACCGCTCAATGAGCGCTTGTGAACCAGCACGTGCTAGAGAACTTCTGGTTAACTGTCAAATAGCTGAAAAAAATGTAATGATGCATGAACAACTGCATGCAACCTGCACCTTATATATAGAGAGAAAGAGATACCCGTATTGCTGCTTCTTTAAACAATTAATTTAAAAAAAAGAGGACCGGAAGTAATTAGTGAAGAGGTCGCCGATTTTGTCGCAGCTTATACATAATGATAGCAGAAAATCTTATTTGTAAACAACTTCTAAACTGGTCCCATGCTTTTAACCATAAGCACAAATTATTTGTTCCTATAAAAGAACTGTTGCTATATTTTACTCGCTGTTTTAACTATAAAAAATATTTTATTTGTTTTTAATGAATCATAAGAATTCTCTAAGACTTACTTTTATGCGATTACTATATTTTTTAAAAGTCCATTAGTCTTTAATTTGTAAAGAACCCCACCCCCTCAAGTTAGAGAGAGATCTTTTACTATTAATATCATCATCAACAGGATCCGCTATGGAAATATATTGATATATAGAATGTCTTCTTCGGAATATAATATTTCTATGATGACAATTTAATTTTAGAATAATTATGTAATTATGATATGCATAACAAGGGTCAGGACTGCCACAAAATACGCCCATCACAGTATGGGGACTCTCAGAAATAGCTCAGAGAAACAAGCTATTGTCTTCTAAATCCCATTAGTTAATGAATGTTACTTATTAAAACAATCATGTTGAAACATTTCCATTAATTTGAAGGAAAATGTCTCTTTTGACTTATTCAAGTGTTCAAGGGCCATAACTTCTAAGTCATTCAAGCATTAATGCTGAATATCTAACTCATCCGCGATTTTATGGCCATGCACATGTGTGGAAAGTTTGAAAAGGATTGGTCTAATGGTATTGAAGTTAGAGCCCAGACAATCACAATTTCAAGTATTTTGTGTACGTCATGGGCCATAACTTTTAAGTCTTTCACGCGATAATGCTAGATATCAAACTAATCCGTGATATTATGGCCATGCACATGTGTGAAAAGTTTGAAAAGGATTGGACTAACGGTATTGAAGTTAGAGCCCGGACAATCACAATTTCAAGTATTTTGTGTACGTCAAGGGCCATAACTTCTAAATCATTCACGCGATAATGCTGGATATCGAACTCATCTGCGATATTATGGCCATGCACATGTGTGAAAAGTTTGAAAAGGATTGGACTAACGGTATTGAAGTTAGAGCCCGGACAATCACAATTTCAAGTATTTTGTGTACGTCAAGGGCCATAACTTCTAAGTCATTCATGCGATAATGTTGGATATTGAACTCATCCGAGATATTATGGCCATGCACATGTGTGGAAAGTTTGAAAAGGATTGGGCAAACGGTATTTAAGTTAGAGCCCAGACAACAAATGTTCCACGCCCGCCCGTCCGCCCGCCGTGAGTGTTCACATAATACGCCCCATCTTAAGATGGGCGTATAAAAAGGAATAAACAATATGAATCAATTAATGGAAGAAACTTGTAGTCATGTTGTTGTCTCGTAGATTCCTCTGTTGTTTTCGGGACACTCCTTGGTAGGATAAAGAATTTTGAGTTTTCTGTATTAAGGGTCACACTTCATTATGTACACTTGCAATGTTGTGAATATATACTCTAAAACGCATAGGCGGCAGAGCTGTTTGTAAGATGATATTTAGTCAGTACAGTTATATTACGTAAGTGCTCTATAGTGTATGTATGTATATACACATACTTATTCTAAGTTACATGTAAATTATTGTATAATATTTATTATAATTGAGGAATAGTTTTTGACTAAGCTGCCCAGTGACACTACTTACATAACACCCTGGTTTTTTCTGTGATAATGTTCTCACAATAGGCCTGCGACCATCTTTCATGTTTTCTGTCACGTTAATTAGTACCGGTTATAACATTCATGTTGTGTAAAGGTTGACTGTCCCTCCCTCGCCTTACGGTGGTATTGGGGGGGGAGTGACGGTATATCGGTACCGGAGATACAAAAAGGTGACATATCCGGTCAAAATTAACACATGCTGTGCCTGCTGATAAGAAGGTATGACACGCGTCTGGTGAAATACTATTACGTTGGTTAAATATACACATTCATGCATAAATGTAAATACAAGAAAAAACAAGAGGCCCATGATGGCCCTAAATCGCTCACCTGAGATAAATAGGTTGACCCAAGGAACATCTGTACCAATTTATTTTAAAATCTGGCCAGTAGTTTTGAAGAAGATGATTTTTAAAGTTTTCATATTTTTTTTTCTTTTTGTTGCCATGGCAACCAGAGTTCTATATGGATCAAGTTTATTTTAGCAACTTTTGTGAAGGTTAACCCAAGGATCATTCCTGCCAAATTTAATCAAATTCTGTCCAGTGGTTTCAGAGGAGATGTTGTTTAAAGGTTTCTCTATATACATTTAAGGCAAATAAGCCCCGCCCCTGGCGGCCATGTTTTTTTTTACGGATCGGAATAATTTTAGCAATTTTGGTAGAGGTTGACCTAAGGAACATCTGTACCAATTTATTTTAAAATCTGGCCAGTAGTTTTGAAGCAGATGATTTTTAAAGTTTTCATTTTTTTTTTCTTTTTGTTGCAATGGCAACCAGAGTTCTTCATGGATCAAGTTTATTTTAGCAACTTTTGTGAAGGTTGACCCAAGGATCATCCCTGCCAAGTTTAATCAAATTCTGTCCAGTGGTTTCAGAGGAGATGTTGTTTAAAGTTTTCCCTATATACATTTAAGGTAAATAAGCCCCGCCCCTGGCGGCCATGTTTTTTTACGGATCGGAATAATTTTAGCAACTTTGGTAGAGGTTGACCCAAGGAACATCTGTACCAAATTATTTTGAAATCTGGCCAGTAGTTTTGAAGGAGATGATTTTTAAAGTTTTCAAATTATTTTTCTTTTTGTAGCCATGGCAACCAGAGTTCTTCATGGATCAACTTTATTTTAGCAACTTTTGTAGAGCCTCACCCAAGGAACATTCCTGCCAAGTTTCATTAAATTCTGTCCAGCGGTTTCAGAGGAGATGACGTTTAAAGCAAATTGTTGACGACGCACGACACACGACGACTGACGAAGGGTGATCACAAAAGCTCACCTTGAGCACATTGTGCTCAGGTGAGCTAAAAAATCAGATATATTTTAAGTGAACTATACATGTAATAATATGGATGTTTTCCCATTTAACTTTTATCATGTAGTGAATTTGTGTTTTCACGGACAAGGAGAGATCGGTAATTTGACTAAAACGTATGCCTCTATTCTCAAAGGCAGTATGTTAATTTTCTATTGTAGGGGTCCTGTTTTTTTTTTTTCTTTCTGTTTTTGTTTTTTTTTGTTTGTTTTTGTTTTTTGCTGAAAAAAAAAAAAAGCATCGGAAAAGACAGTGTTTTGATACAAGTGAGTCCGGGTGCGATACCCAAGCTCATTTCGCGAAAAGACGCATTGGTTCTTTTATGTGTCAGGGGAATAGCACCGACCAATACACAGGAGAGAAGTTCCTGCTTAGAACCAGCACTGAGTTCTCAGAGTTCCCATAGCAACCCCAATTTGCTGAGTGCAAAACAAGGGCGAATCTAGTACAAATTTTATACGTCTTGACGCTATCACCGGAGAAATGTACCCCGATTGGGTTTCGAATCCAAGACCTCCTGATATTATATTTTTTATTCAAACTGAAAGAGAGGGAGAGAAGAAAAAGAAATATGTTCTGTGCGAATTATGACGTTTGCATATGTGGAGAGAGAAGAGAGAGACAGACAAACAGACAGAGAAGGGGGGGGGGGTAAATAAAGTAGGGAATAAAAAAAATACACATTAGAACTATAATGTAGGTGTATGCGTATGTTACGATCATCTCTTTCTATGTTTTGAATAAGAGCATGCGAGCGAACACTGCAGAGGAAAAAGGTCCCGGAAAATAAGTTATTCAAAGGAAGCAACATCTCGGACGAAATCAGAGTTTGATTATGCATAATTAGGTCAGATTTTAATTGTTAATTTTCAGACTTGCTAATCATGAAAATTTTGATCAAACACATCAAATTAACTTAGAGGAATGAATGCAGCCCAGCCTATATTTCAATACAATTTAATGCTTTCGAATACATATTTTTCACTGGTGCATTAAATTGCTTAACGACGCCTGTTGCAGAAAGTCACGTAGGCCACTACACATATATACCAGTACATAAAAAGTAAAAAAATGTTATTATAACTAAACAAATAATAAGATTATACTACATAATATAATTTATGATAAAAAATGATACATATACGCAAAATGTTGAATTTAGAGACACAAAGAATAATTATTTTCTATAAAATAAATAAAAATAAATAAAGGGTGTCCCGAAACATAGACTGCCAAAAATCTTAGAGTGATTCGATACGATATACGTTATGCGATTTACGATATACAATTTACGATATACCATTGCTTTATGATACGATGCGATAAGATCCCGTTAATTATGTGTAATACGACTGAATGCAATAGGATACGATTCGATACGTTACGATGCGATTGAGAATACTATACGATATGATACGATGCGATACACGCTACTTTTGACAACTGATACAATAGCGCCACTGTAGTATTGAAAGAGATGATTTTAGAGTTTTCATATTTTTTTTTCATCCCTGTCAAGTTGGATTTAATTCTGTCCAGCGATTTCAGAGGAGATGTCGTTTAAAGTTTTCACTCTATACATATAAGGAATATTAGCCCCACCCCTGACGGCCATGTTTTTTTATGGATCGGAATAATTTTAGCAATCTTGGTAGACGGGTATGTAAGGAACATCTGTACAAAAACATTTTGAAATCTGGCCAGTAGTTTTGAAGGAGATGATTTCTAAAGTTTTCAGACTTTTTCTTTTCTTTCCATTGCCATGGCAACCAGAGTTCTACATGGATAAAGTTTATTTTAACAACATTAGTGAAGGTTCACCAAAAAATCATTCCTGTCAAATTTAATTAAATTCTGTCCAGCAGTTTCTGAGGAGATGTTGTTTAAAAAAAAGTTTTCACTATATACATATAAGGCAAATTAGCCCCAACCTGACTGCCATGTTTTTTTACGGATTGAAATAATTTTAGCAATATTGGAAGAGGTATACCCAAGGAACATCTGTACAAAAACATTTTGAAATCTGGCCAGTAGTTTTGAAGGAGATAATATTTAAAGTTTTCATACTTTTTTCTTTCCATTGCCATGGCAACCAGAGTTCTACATGGATCAAGTTTATTTTAGCAACTTTTGTGAAGGTTCACCCAAGTATCATCCCTGCCAAGTTTAATCAAATTCTGTAAAACGGTTTCAGAGGAGATGTTGTTTAAAGTTTATACTATATACATATCAGGCAAGTTAGCCCTGCCCCTGGCAGCCATTTTTTTTTTAAGAATTGAAATAATTTTAGCAATTGAAATAATTTTAGCAATCTTGGTAGACTGTTACCCAAGGAACATCTGTACTATAACATTTTGAAATCTGGCCAGTAGTTTTGAAGGAGATTATTTTTTAAGTTTCATATTTTTCTTTTCTTTTTGAAGGATCATCCCTGCCAAGTTTAATCAAATTCTGTACAGCAGTTTCAGAGGAGATGTTGTTTAAAGCAAAATGTTGACGACGCACAATGGACAACAACAGACAACGGACGCAGGGTGATCCTAATAGCTCATCTTGAGCAAGTTGTGCTCAGGTGAGCTAAAAACAGATTCATATGATGACAAATCAGTATACAAAGTTTAAAAAAAATTCATTTAAAAATGACAGAGAAATAAATGTATTCAAACTTGCCCAAAGTTAAGTTAAAATAAGGTCAAAGGTCAAGGTCGATAGATGAAAAATTAAGGTATATCTGAATAGGCCTTGTCAAGATGAAAATGCATAACTGCAAAAATAAAAGTATGTCAAATAGTAAAGAAATTATGGCCAACATTTAAGTTTTTTTGTTAAACATTTCAAACATAGGTCAAAGTTCAAAGGTCCAGGTCAAAAGTGTAACATTAATGGAAAAGTCTTGCCAAAAGGAATTCACATGTGAAATATCAGTGCCCTGTTGGTAATGGTTCTGAAATGACAGGCATTTTTAAGTTTTCAAAAGTTACAGCAAAATAGGTCAAAGGTCAAGTCAATGGGTGAAATATTTGCATATGTCTGGATAGATCTTGTCATGTTGAATAAGCAAACCAAAAATAAAATGTGTATGTCAAGTAGTAAAGAAGTAATAGCCGACATTTAAGTTTTTTGTTAAACATTCAAAAAATAAGTCAAAGTTCAAAGGTCAAGGTCAAAAGTCCAAAAGTGTAATATTGATGGAAAAGTCTTGCCACAAAGAATTCAAATATGAAATAGCAGAGCGCTGTTGGTAACTGTTCCTAAATGACAGGCATTTTAAAGTTTTCAAAAATTACAGCAAAAATAGGTCAAAAGTCAAGGTCAATAGGTGAAATATATGCATGACTGGATAGGACTTGTCAAGATGAATATGCATACCAAAGATAAAAGTTGTTTACTGAATAGTAGAGAAGTTATGGCCAACATTAAGATTCTGGATGTCGAAAACTAACAATGACAACGCGGACGCTGGAATAACATTAATAGCTTGTATTTTTTTCTACGAAAAACAGACGAGCTAAAAACTGTACCTGTGGTCCAATTTTGATGATCAAAGCTATAAAATCAAGTGATTAATTTTGACCCCAGGGCTATGATTTGAACAAACTTTATAGAGGTCCATTAGACAATGCTACACACTTAATATCTTAGCTCTAGGTATTGTGGTTTCAGTGAAGATTTTTAAAAGATTTCACTTTTGAAATCTATTTTTAGCTCTTATCACCCAGATATGCAATGGATCAGAACTATTGGAACAACTTTGGTAAAGCTTCATGCAAGGAACAACACAAGCGTTTCATCAAATATGGCCCAGTGGTTTCAGAGGACTTGTCATTTAAAACGACTGTTGAGGACAGACAATGGACAGACAATTGACAGCCATCGATATTTGCTAGAATAATGAACAAGAGAGCCATGATGGCCCTATAATGCTCACCTGAGTACCACTGCTCTAAAGGCAACCTTAAGTATTATGGACCATAACTCCCATACAAGGCATAATAATCCTTGGTTTATTAACATTATGTATACATGTGATCAAGATTGCTTTATTAAATGTGGATGCTAAAATGTGAACAAAGTTAAATAAGACATCTTTCATACTTCAAGGGCCATAATTGGAGATAGTGGTCCAATACCGAGTCAGCCTTGGCAAGATAATAGTCATTAATATAACCAACAAGTTTGTGTAAGCTTACTTTCTAAATAATCCCTAGGAAGCTGATTTTTCAAGGGATCAGCTTTGTTTGAGCAGTTTTGGTAAAGGGTAATGATGTGATAATTTTTTTGAAATGAAATAATCTTACCAACATATTTAGGGAAGATTTATTAAGAACAAGTAACTGGTGCTTAACGCAACACATGAGTCCCCTACCGTGAGGTGCATAATTTTTCCGTTACCATAGCAACCAGAAATTTGGTCTGAGAAAAAACAAAGTAATGTGCAGAATCTCCATACTGCCATCTATTCATATACCAAGTTTCACAATTTTATCTTAAATCGTTTCTAAGTTATCGCAGGATCCAGATTTCTGGACACACCAGAAGGGGACTAAAAACAAGAGGGCCATGATGGCCCTGTATCGCTCACCTGAGTACCATTGCTCTAAAGGCACTGTATAATGCTACACACTAGATATCTTAACTCTTGATCTTGTGGTTTCTGAGAAGAAGATTTTCCTTTCTTCCTCTATATAAGCCTATGTAAAATCAAGTGACACCTGGGGCGGACCCAATTTGGACCCAAGGGCCATGATTTAAACAACTTTGGTAGAGATCCACTAGACAATGGTACAAGCCTTATATCTAAGCTCTAGGCCATGTGGTGTCTGATAAGAAGATTTTTCTAGTTTTTCCCTATATAAGCCTTTGTAAAATAAAATGACCCCTGGAGCGAGGGCAATTTTGACCCAGAGGTCATTATTTTAACAACTTTTGTAGTAGTTCACAAGACAATTCTACATACCAAATATCCAAGCTCTAAGCCTTGCAGTATTTCAGGAGATGATTTTTCTATTTTTCCTATGTAAAATCAAGTGACCCCTAGGGCAGGGCCAATTTTCACCCAAGGGCCATGATTTAAACAACTTAACTAGAGATCCACCAGACAATACTACATACCCAATATCTTAACACCAGGCCATGTGGTTTCTGATGAGAAGATTTTTCTAGGTTTTCCCTATATAAGCCTATATGTAAAATAAAGTGACCCCTGGGACAGGACAAATTTTAACCCTAGGGCCATGATTTGAACAATTTTTGTAAAGGTTTATAAGACAATTCTACACTCTGTAGGCCTTACAGTTTTGCAGGAGAAGATTTTCTAAGATTGCATTTTAAAATCTATTTTTAGCTCCTGTGACCTACTATTTCAACCAATCATAATAATTTGTACAATTTTGTTAGAGGACATCATAAGGATGATTCCTGTGAAATTTTGTCAAAATCCCTTCCGCGGATTAGGAGGAGATGTTGTTTAATGGAAAAAGTTGACACAAGACGCACGCACACACAGACAGATGGACGGACGACAGACGCCGGACAAAAGGCAATCATAAAAGCTCACCATGAGCACGTTGTGCTCAGGTGAGCTAATCATCTAAGCTCTAGGCCTTATGGATTCATAAAAGAAGATTTTTAAGATTTTCCTATATAACTCTATGTAAAACAAGTAACCCCTGGTGCAGGGCCAATTCTAACCCCAGGGTCATAATTTGAACAACTTTTGTAGAGATTCACTAGATAATGCTACATGCCAAATATCTTAGCTCTAGGCCTTATTATTTCATAGGAGAAGATTTTTAAAGTTTTTCACTATATAAACCTATGAAAAATAAAATGACCCCTGGGGCGGGGCCAATTTTGACCCCAGGGTCATGATCTGAACAACTTTTGTAGATGTTCATAAGACAATTCTACATACCAATTATTAAAGCTCTAGGCCTTACAGTTTTGCAGGAGAAGATTTTCTAAGATTGCATTTTAAAAATCTATTTTTAGCTCCTGTGACCTACTTATTCACCCAATCAAAATAATTTGAACAACTTTGATAGAGGTCATGATAAGGATAATTCCTGTGAAGTTTGGTCAAAATCCATCAAGTGGTTTAAGAGGAGAAGTCGTTTGAATGAAAAGTTGACGACGGACGCACGCACGGACGCAATGACGCACGGACGATGGACGACGGACAACCACAAAAGCTCACCATGAGCACTTTGTGCTCAGGTGAGCTAAAAAACAACAAGATATGTCACAGGATGTGACGAATGCCCCCAAAGTGCATTTTCATGGTTTTGTGAAAAATTTCCTGACATTTCTTATGACTTTTCTCTGACATTTTTAACTGAAATCACTACAGCATTATGCATGTACGAAATACACATTAGCTAGAATTATATGCATAATTGAAACATAAGTCCCCTACTGGTTGTGCATATTTTGTTTATTTCCATTACCATAGCAACCAGTATTTTTATCCAAGAAAAATATCAAAGTGAGGTGCATTAATTAATTTCCATATTGCCTTCATATACCAAGTTTCACTGAGCTAGTTTATACTATGGATTTTAAGTTATCACAGCATCCCAATTTCTGGACAGGCAGACGGAGGGCAAACCAATGCACAATCAGGGCTTATGACACTTGACCTCTTAGTGTGACCATGACTTTTCAGCTATGAACCCGGGTATTGTACACAACACATTGTATCATTACGGTGAACATCTATGCAAAAAATTCTAAATCTATTAAGGAGTGACAAAGATATGGAGCAGACACAAAAAACAAATCCTTTCAACTCTAAGTGTGACCTTGACCTTGGGGCTACAGACCAGGGATTGCACGACATATTGCTTCATGATGGTGAACATTTTTTACTGTAATTCAAAAAGCCATCAAGGAATGTCAGAGTTTTAGAGCAGATACAAAAAGACCCCATTTTTGACCTTTGAACAGTAAGTGTGACCATGACTTTGAAGCTACAGGCCTGAAGATTGCAAATGACACATTTTCTCATAATGATGAACATTTCTGTCAAGTTATTTCAAAATCCATCAAGGAATATCAGAGTTATGCAGCAAAAACGAAAAATTGACCCCATTTTTGACCTTTGAACTCTTCATGTGACCTTGACCTTGAAGCTACGGACCTGAAGATTGCAACTGACACACTGTCTCATAATGGTGAACATTTCTGCTGAGTAATTTCAAAATCCATAAAGGAGTGTCAGAGTTATGCAGCAGAAACAAAAAATAGACCCCATTTTTGACCTTTGAACTCTTAGTGTGACCTTGACTTTGAAGCTACAGACCTGGAGATTGTGAGCGATACATCATCTCATGATCGTGAACATTTCTGCCAAGTAATTTCAAAATCCATCCAGGAATGTCAAGAGTTATGGAGGGGAAACAAAATCCAGACGGTCTGATTACTATATGCCAACCTTTAGGGGCATAAAAAATAGAACTGGTAATTATCAAATGGTTGCCAACCAAAGTTCTACATGGATCAAATTTACTTTAGGAAAATTTGTAGAGTTACCCAAGGAACACCTGTGCCAAAAATTCTTAAATTTGGCCAGCAGTTTTGGAGAACAGGTCTCTATAGTTTTCACTATACACATTTTACAATTAGCCCCGCCCATGGCAGCCATGATTACCCAAGGAACATCTGTAATAAAACATTTTGAAATCTTGCCAGTAGTTTTGAAGGAGATAATTTTTAAATTTTCATAATTTTATTCTTTCTGTTGCCATGGCAACTAAAGTTCTATATGGATCAAGTTTATTTTAGCAACTTTTGTGAAGGTTCACCCAAGGATCATCCCTAATCAAGGTTAATAAAATTTTATCCAGCTGTTTCAGAGGAGATGTTGTTTAAAGTTTTCACTTAACATAAAATAGCCCCGCCCATGACAGCCAAGTTTTTTAAGCGATTGGGAATAATAATATTAGCAATTTTGGTAGAGGTATACCAATGGAAATACTATACTAAAATACTCTGACATCTGGGCAGTAGTTTTGAAGGAGATGATTTTTAAAGTTTTCATTACTTTAGCTCTAAATGGATCAAATTTATCTTAGCAACTTCTCCAAGGGCCATCCCTAATCAAGTTTAATCAAATTCTGTCCAGCGGTTTCTGAGGAGATGATGTTTAAAGCAAATTGTTGATGACGGACACAACAGAGGGTGATCACAATAGCTCACCTTGAGCACTTCCTGCTCAGGTGAGCTAAAAAGGGGCCAAAATTTGTAATAATATCAGCCAAGAGTTATTTATCTTGGTTTTCTGATGCACCTTTACATACTTATAAAGTAACTTGCATGCAAAACTTTAAACTGCAACGCTGATGCCAAAGAATGGGTGAGCTGTCATATGCTTCAAGGGTTACATTTCTTACAAAATCCATGACAAAGTTATCTGCACGATTGGTCTTGTCAAAATAAATCAAAGTGTAAAGACATTATCAGTAACAGTTATCAAACATAATGTAATGGCAGGACATGATGGGACGTGAGAAGTGTAATCCCACTTATCTTTATAATGCGGAGAGTATGAAGGAGGGCAAAACATTGTTAAGTCTAACCTGAAATGATACATACTTGGTAATAGCTTTAGTGATCTCTTCATTTGTCAGCTCTATCTTCCGTCTTGTGATGGCTGAAAGTAGACAGAAATTTTAGTTTTTTACTGTATTTCTTTAAAAAGAAAAAAACAAGAGGGCCAAGATGGCCCTGTTCGCTCACCTGAGTAAGATTGCTGTGTTAGGCATGATGACAAAAAATATGGCATCTAAAGTGTTTTTCTAACATTTGACTAAGTGACCTTGATTTTGATCCTACCTAATTTGTACTCAACTGGGAATTCATGCAGTCATCATTCTTATCAAGTTAAATGAAGACTGGTACAAAAATGTAGGCCCCTAGAGTGTTCACAAGGATTTTCTAAAATTTGCCCTGGTGACCTACTTTTTGACCCCATATAACCAGATTTCAAACTCATCTGTCATAGCATAAAGACAAATATCCTGACAAGGTTTCGTGAAGATTGGGCCAAAAATGTGGCCTCAAGCAGGTTCACAAGGTTTTATTAATATTTGACCTAGTGACCTAGTTTTTGACCCCACATGACAAATTTTCAAACTCATCTGAAATATAATTTAGACAAACATCCTGACCAAATTTTATGAAGACTGGGCTGAAATTGTGGCCTCCAGAGTGTTCACAAGGTTTTTCTAAGATTTGACCTGGTGATCTGGTTTTTGACCCCATGTGACAAATTATCAGCCTCATCCAAGATATCATGTAGACAAACATCCTGACCAGATCTAATGAAGATTGGGCTAAAACTGTAGGCTCTAGAGTGTTCACAAGGTTTTTCTAAGATTTGACCTGGTGACCTAGTTTTGACCCCACATGACCCAATTTCGAACTCATCCGAGAAATCATGTAGACAAACATTCTGACCAAGTTTCATGAAGATTGGACCAAAACTGTGGCCTCTAAGAGTGTTCACAAGCAATTGTTGACCACGGACGATGCAAGACGGATGACACATGACGGACAAAAAGAGGTCACAAAAGCTCACCCTGAGCACAAGTGCTCAAGTGAGCTAAAAAAGAGCATCATACGACTCTAAATCACTCTTCAGAGTAAATAAGCTTATTCAAAACCATTTAAGTCACTTTATTTTACCTAGTTATCTTCAGCAGCAACCAGATTCAAATTTCAGACACAAAAAATTCTTCAGTTATATGTAGTCAATCATCTAGAGGTCTAATTTTTCAGAGGATCAAAAATGATTAAGCAAATATGGTATGGAGCCATGTTAATGGTATGGAGTTAATTCTGAACATTAGTTTTAGAAAAGAAGAATTTTGAAATTATCTATAAATGGTACATAATGAGGGCTGGCCATGAAACAGTTCTAAGTGGATATAGATGTAGAAGGAGATGGATCAGTTGGCAGTCAGCCCTCGGATTAACCCTTTCCCTCATATAGACTCATTTTGACGCACTCAGTAGGTACCACATAAAGCCTGATCTGCAGAAAACCACAGTTAAACCTTACCAAATTTAATTACAAAATCCTCATTTCCAGACCACTGAGGAGCAGCGAACAGCATAAAACCTGATCAGCCTGCGAGTTACTCGCAGGCTGATCAGGTTTTATGCTGTTCGCATAGGTCTATTCATGGTGTCCTCTATGAGGGAAAGGGTTAAGGAAACTAGCTTTTCTGTGGAGAGCTCAACTTTTTTTTTAAAGATGATACCCCTTTGGACTTTCATTTTTCATGGAATCAACTATCTATTTTAGCAATTATAACATCCATATCAAGTTTCATCAATTTCTTCCTGGTTGTTTCCCATGATTAATCTAGAAATTATCTATGAGTCTCAGGACTCACATGTTTGAAATAAATGAGTCATAAGCTTTAGTCATTTGTGCCAAAATCAAGAACATTTCATTATACAGAAAGAATTCTAAGCGAGAGGTTTAAACAGATTGTCTTTCATAGATCTTTTTGTTTCTTTTTTCTTTGCTTCATTTAAGAAACATGTTTGTGTACTGATAATAACAATATGTGGTAAAAATAACACCACCGTTTTAAAACTGTTAAACTTTATTTTACAGTTTATAGAAAAACAGATTCCTTCTCAGTCGGTCACAAGAAGATAAACAGATCAGATTATGCCGGGAACAAGCTCTGGGGAAAATGCTTTGAATGTTGGGAAATCTGGACTGGTTTATAGGCTACTGGAAGTACATGTTGCTGGACGGTGCTAGACTGGAAGGCGTATAATTGGGCAGATTCGATTGGAGTACGCCCCTTTGTTCCTTGCATTCCCTATTCCACTTCTCAATTTTGCGCAGCTTTTAATTCTCATTGACAAGGAGTAGCTTCATAGCTTCAAGTACATTCTTCAAGAAA
>CM037785.1:57938650-57988650 GCA_021229015.1 Solen grandis
CAGAATTTGAAGCATAAAACCTGATTTACAATTATTCCAAAAAAGGATCAAAATTTAGACTGCCGTATAATGACCAAATCAAGTCCGATCTTCAAAAACTAAATATCACTGGAAAGAGCTCTTTAAGAACTAATACTTTTGTTCATATACTCTCAATGAAATATTTTTAGTTTTGGAGCTATTTGAGGCCGAATAAAAACACAATAATCGTAATATGACCTTGACCTTTTCAATTATTTTTTAGTTTTTGAATTGTGAGGCCCTTTCAAACATAACAATACATATCATGTGAAAATTTCATGAAGAATGAACAGAAAATAAAGTCAGGAGCGACAAAAACATGTTTTTGAAATTTTAATTTTTCCTAAAATTTAGTGAAGTTTGACCGTTTCTAGAGGACAAACCACGCATTTCCTTAAATCGCCACCCCATATATTTTGTGCGTATATGTCTTGCAAATCGTATGCAGCAAACAGAATTATTCTATCTGATCTCTAACAAAAGTGGGTAGGTTTTTCGTAGACCTACCCTCATTTTTCCACTTTTTTCCAAGGTTCGAACATTCAACCTCTCCTAGAACAATTTTTTTCCAGTACTCGATGATTAGATATCCATCATATTTGATTGGGCTGTCAACAAGGAACATTATGTAAAAAACCGCATCTAAATCAGGTTTCAAATTTTTGAGTTATTAGCAAAACAGTGATTACATGCATTGCGCCCCCTAGTGGCTAAATCAGAAATAAATGTGAAAAGTTTGACCAATTAGGCACATGATCAGATAAAGATGACTCCATGCCCAAAATTTCATAGCTGTAGCTTTTCTCATCTGGCCGCTAGGCTGGACACAAAAATGGGTGGAATTGGAAAAATAATAAAAATAAAAAAAAAAACAACAAATCAACAGAAGAAGAACAATAGGTTTTCGCCCAGCAGAGGCGAAAACCTAATAATAAGAAGAAATGGAGTAAAAACAATGTCTCCAAACTTTGTTTGGAAGACTTAATCAGCTGATAATTACAAATGCTTTAAATATATCCTTCATGAGAATATTTTTTTAAAAGAGTAAAACAAAAGAGTACAACAGAATATATACAGTTTTGTTTCAATATTATTCAATTGAAAAGGCAATGATACCCAATATATTGCACTTTATGTTAAAATAAATCAGTTTTTACCCTCTCCTGAAAAGTTTGGAAAATGCATTTAGTTCTTGCACTAGTGTAACAATAATATGAAGTTTCAATAATTTGATACCTTGTTATACTTATTAAGTTACAGTCTGGACAAAAGAGAAGTACATGTATGCAAATTTACAAAGGGCAATAATTTCAAAATTACACAACAGAGATTTATGGTTCTTGGTCACTGAACATCCACTCAATAAGATCTTTACACATATGAAGTTTGATCTTGATCCTTTAATACTTTGAGTTACAGCCCAGACAAAAATTAAATAATAAAATTTACAAAGGGCAATAACTCCAACATTACACAACAGAGAGTTATGGTTTTTGGTCACTGCACTCCCTCTCAATGATATCTATCAACATATGAAATTTCATTTTTATATCTTTTATATTTTTTGAGTTATGGTCTATACAAATAAAACTCGACAGATGGCTGGCCTGACAGACAATTTGAATCCAGTATACGCCATTTACAATTTTGATGTGTGTGTGTGTGTGTGGGGGGGGGGGGGGGTATAAAAATGTACACAAAACATAGGTCTATTGTAAATGCTTATTGTGTGGGTTACTGCTACACCAACAGTATTTCAGTCATAATGTCTGTGTGAGATTGTGAAATCATGCCACAAACAGTACCATGATCAATACTACAGCAAGCGTCGGAAACCCCAGTTAATCTCCATACAATGACGACAGATGAAGTGAAATGAAATTGGCATCCATGGTGGGTATCCAACGATGGATCAATCAATGAACTAAACTTATATGCTGAGCATCAGGTAAGTGCGATACACCAGTACCTTGGGCCCTTGTGGCCAAGCTGGTGAATTTGATGACTTGACACCATTTAGACTATCACTGCTGTTGGTTCAAGTCCTGGCAAAATCAAGTGGATATTTCATGCAAGGAAATCTTCCAGCTGATTTATGGTTGGTCTGTGGTTCTCCTCAGGTGCTCTTGTGTACTGGGGGTCTGTCTCTGCCTGAAGTTGCTAGATGTTGCCATATGATTAAAATACAGGGACAGCGAGGTAAACTCCAAACAACAACAAGGCTTTGTCAGTATAGCAAGCAATATTGTCAGGAGTCCCCTCTGGTGAAAACCCCCCATGAAGAATTTGTGCCAGACAGAATAATGAAAATGGGTTATGATCTCAGAACTGCACTGACCTTTCAAGCCTGCTTATGGTTGTTGCTCCAACACATCTTCATGTAATGACAAAACTTTGTAAAGTTAAATGAAAATCCATCCATAGAAATGGAAGATACAGAGTGGACAAATAGATGTAACCTATAAATACCAAAGAGAATTTCTAACAACTCCTGTGACCTTTCAAGTGAGCATATGCTTGATGCACACGATACACTCTTGGGTTATGAGGAACACTTCTTTTACGTTTTACTGAAATCCATCCATAAAGTTATGGAGTGTACAGGAAAGCTGGACGACAGACAGAATAACAGACAGAAGGACATACATGCTCAAACCTATTTAGTCCCCAACCATTAATAATAAATATAAAACCAGACATGCATGAAATGTCTACAACAAAAGCAGAACCCTGAAAGCTGGAAAACGCTTTACTTAATTAAGAACTCTCACTTTTAAGATCATACAGATTTTGCCAAGCTAGGTGTCTAGCATGTATATATTAATTTAAGTGTACAAAGCCCTACCCAGCAGGATATCCTCGAGAGCACCATGGTAAACCTCATCCTTGTTCAGCAACTTCTTTTCCTTGATCTGTCGATTTCTCTGTTTCAGTTCGGACACCATGGCCTCCTGTAACACACATTACAAACATGACATATCCTATGCCTTAACATATATATATATATATATATGCACAAACACTATCTTCAGTGTAGACTAAATGTCAACCTGTGTAAGCAGCCAACCTAAATATGTATAGTCTTTTTTACAATGAGTGGGTTGGTGGAGTAGACCTTAATAAAGGCTTGTGTTTCTAATATACTGATTTATTACAGGCTAAAATAGCATTAGGGTGTACTTGTGCACCGTTTTCAGTGTCACACATTCATGACAATCATGTAACCACATTAACATGTGCTTTCTGTTTATTTTACACATTCATGTAAATAATCTAATCACGCTAGGATCTTAAACATTAATTGTGATCAATTTAATCTTATCTATTGGGGATGCAAAGGAAATGGCAAACGAGTGCTGGTCCGGAGGATTCCCAAACAAGGCAGAATCCCTACCATAGGGATAAATGCAAGAAAAGCGAGGGAGGAGGATACTGTAGCAGTGAATCTCCAAAAGATTTTGCAGTTAGCATCTGACGAGGCTGTTTCTGGTAATGTTACATCAGCAAACCCCTTTTCAGTTTTATTCCCGATCAATCACAAAAGCAATTGCCATGCGGTTGAATCGCATTTCCCAAACATGGGTATCTGCCTCCCCTCCTCTTCTCTCAAGCATGTCGAGAAGTCCTTTATTGTCCACGTCTATTGAGAATTGTGGAAGAAAATATATGTGGGCAAGTTTATAAACCTGGCCCTGCTCTTGAAACAAGAGGGCCAAGATGGCTCTGAATCGCTTACCTGAGAAATATTGCTTAAATCCATTCAGAACAAGTAACTGGTGTTGTATGCAACACATAAAGTCCCTTACCGGCTCCACCTTGACTCAATATGGTAATCAATCCCATTTTTTGCCATATTTTCACTATTTCCGTTACCATAGCAACCACAATTTTAGTCGAAGAACAAAAATAAAATGATGTGCATAATCTACACATTGCCATCTAGTCATATACCAAGTTTCATCAAGTTTGCTTGCTAATTTATCGCGGGATCCCATTTTTTGCCATATTTTCACTATTTCCGTTACCATAGCAACCACAATTTTAGTCGAAGAACAAAAATAAAATGACATGCATAATCTACACATTGCCATCTAGTCATATACCAAGTTTCATCAAGTTAGCTTGCTTAGTTATCGTGGGTCGAAGAACAAAAATAAAATGACGTGCATAATCTACACATTGCCATCTAGTCATATACCAAGTTTCATCAAGTTAGCTTGCTTAGTTATCGCGGGATCCCATTTTTGCCATATTTTTTTCCATAATCTACACATTGCCATCTAGTCATATACCAAGTTTCATCAAGTTTTGAGCGGACAGACAGACGGACGGACAGACGGAGGGCAAACCTATAGTCCCCTCCGGTGTGAACACCGGTAGGGGACTAAAAACAGCAATATAATCTTTGTTCCACAAAAAATGTTTACATGTGGTCCAAAAAACCAAATTAACCCTAGGATGAGACCAATTTTGACCCCAGGGACATGATTTAAAAACTTGGTACAGGCCCACAAGGCCATGTTACATACCAAATATCTAAACTCCTAGCTTTGTAGTTTCTGACAAGAAGATTTTTCTAGATTTTCCTATATATGCCTTTGTAAAATCAAGTGACTCCTGGGCCAGGGCCAATTTTGATCCTCGGGCCATGATTTGAACAAACATGGTAGATGTCCATAAGGAAATGTTACACGCCAAATATCTAAACTCCAGGTCTTGTGGCTTCTGAGAAGAATTTTTCTAGTTTTTTTTTCCTATTTAGGCCTATGTAAAATCAAATGAGCCCTGGAGCGGGGACAATTATGACCTCATTGCCATGATTTGAACAAACTTGGTACTTGATTCTTCCACAATCATTTCTTGTTACCATAGACGTAATATCCTTATACACATGTATTCCACACACTGTAGGTATAAAAGCTATTAGAGAGGCATTAGAGAAAAGGCAAGAAAAACAACCTTTAACTTGGATCCTACTTAGAATGCTTATCTTCGTTCTCAAAATAACAAGTTTTAGATTCAATGATCTATTTTTTGAACAGATCTCAGGAACAGCCATGGGAACTAAATGTGCCCCGAGCTACGCTATACTTTTTATGGATAGGCTGGAACGTATGTTCCTTACCACTCAACCAGTTCAACCACTAGTATGGTGGCGTTACATTGATGACATTTTTATTATTTGGCCACACTCCAGAGAGGAGTTATCCTCCTTTATTACGGCCCTTAACAGTTACCATGACACTATTAAATTTACAGCAGATATTAGCGACATATAACGAATTTCCTGGATGTATGTATACATAAAGATATAAACGGTAAACTCAGCACTAGTCTGTATACTAAACCTACGGATGCACATATGTACCTATATTATAAATACTTTCACCCTTCACATCAAAAAAGAAGTATACCATATAGCCAAGCTGTTCGCATCAGGCGAATATGTAGTACAGATATTGATTTTAAAGAGCCACCAATGAATTATACTCTAATCTGACTGCTCGAGGATACCCTAAACAAATGATTTTGAAAGCTATTGATAAGGCATCGGCACTTAATAGAAAGGAACTCCTAAAACATGATGAGCAAGAGTCGGGAAATAATATTGTCCCATACATCGTGAACTATAGCCCTGACACTTTACGTATTAATCAGATTTTGAACAAACATAACTATATTTTGGAAATGGATCCCAAGTTTCGTTATAAAACTCTTAATATAACCACAACCTACAGAAGAGCCAAAACCATTAAGGATTGGCTTGTCAAATCTGATATCAGAGAACTAGATTTAATAAAAGGATCTTATCCCTGTACACAAAACTGCATTACGTGTCCATTACTTATTGGCAAAACGGAGTTACGTAATACAAATACTAACAAAATGTTTCAAATTAAAGGATCTTTCAATTGTACAACTTACAGTGTAATCTACATCATTACCTGCAAAAAATGTGGAATTCAATACGTAGGACAATCGAAAAATACGAGAGAGATTATATGGACACTTGGCGGATATATGATCCAGGAATAACGTCAAACCCATTTCCCGCCATTTTACGTTACCTGGACACAACATAAATGACATTGACGTTACGGTTGTTGATACAACTTCGAAAGATAACAATATAAGGTTAAGAACTGAGGAAGTTTATATTGAACTGTTTAAAACCATAGCACCATCAGGACTCAACCTCATAAGATAAAAACTGCTACTAATCACCATGGAACGGGAATACTGTAGGGAAATTACCAAATATTTCCTAATATCTTAACTCCAGGCATTGTGGTTTCTGAGAAGAAGATTTTTCTAGTTTTTTTCCTATATAAGCCTATGTAAAATCAAGTGACCCCTGGCCTATTTTGACCCCAGGGTCATGATTTGAACAAACTTGGTAGAGCTGCACTAGACAATGCTACACACCAAATATCTAAGCTCAAGGCAAAATTTTCAAAGTTTGCATTTTTAAAATCTTTTTCAACAAATCAAAATAATTTGAAATATCTTGATAGAGGACATCATAAGTATGATTCCTGTGAAGTTTGGTCAAAATCCATTGAGTGGTTTAGGAGGAGATGTTGTTTAAAGAAAATTGTTGACGCCGGATGCCAGACAAAAGATAATCACAATAGCTCACCATGAGCATGTTGCACTCAGGTGAGCTAAAAAGAACAGGATCAGTCATCAGGGTCCACTTTTTTCATTAATGAAAAGGGTCAGGTAGAACTGAAACAAATGCTAGCTAAATCTGTAAAAAATATTTGTGAGCAGACTGATGCATTCATGATTTATACTGTTAAGAAAAGCCCAGAAAAGGCTGGTGAGCTTTTGCAGTATATGTCATTACTTAGGTAGACATGTGTCTTGTGCCAGAACTTCCTTTACATGGCATGTTAAACAAGAGGGCCATGATGGCCCTGAATCACTCACCTGATTATAAATGAGCAACATATGTTGGATTTTTCATAATGACCTACTTTTTGACCCAACATGACTTAACTTCCAACTTGTCCAAGATTTTATGAGAACAGTCATTCTGACCAAGTTTCATGAAGATATGGCCAAAAATGTGGCCTCTAGAGCGTTAACAAGGTTTTTCTAAGATTTGACATCATGACCTACTTATTGACCCCACATGACCCAAATTCGAACTTGTCCAAGATTTTTTGGAGAAAAACATTCTGACCAAGTTTCATGAAGATTGGGCCAAAAATGTGGTCTCTAGAGTGTTAACCAGACTTTTCTTAGATTTGACCTCATGACCTATTTTTTGACCCCACATGACCCAATGTCGAACTTATCCAAGGTTTTATGGAGAAAAACATTCTGACCAAGTTTCATTAAGATGGGGCCATAAATGTGGCCTCTAGAGTGTTAACAAGACAGTCCAAAGGACAGCTATATCCCCCGCTGCTGACAGAGGAGACATGTTTTTCCTCTAATGGAAATTGCCCTGCTTCTGCCAACATTTTGATGTAGTTGACTTATGAAAAACTTTCCGTTGTTTAGAAAATATAGCATGGAAACAAAAATATCCAGAAATGAACACTGAACCATCAAATGTGACCTTGAACTTGAGCCAACATGACTGTCAGCTGTGTTCTGCACATCGTCTCAATTTGGTTTATAATTGAGGCAAGTTTCATTAAAATCCTTTGAGGAGTATAGGAGTTATGGAGCGGACACAAAATTGTTAATTGAAATTGAAGGTTCAAACACTTGACCTTCAAGTGTGACCTTGAGCAGACATGGCTGCAACCTGTGTTCTGCACATCATCTCAATTATATTTATATTTGAGGCAAGTTTTATTAAAATCCTTCAAGGGGTATAGGAGATATGGAGCGGACATGAAATTGTAAGGAAATAGAAGGTTCAAACACATGACCCTCAAGTGTGACCTTGACCTTGAGCCAACATGACTGCAACCTATGTTCTGCACATCCTCTCAATTAGATATATATTTGAGGCAAGATTCATGAAACAAGAGGGCCAAGATGGCCCTGTGTCGCTCACCTGAGTAAGATGGCTGTGTTAGGCATAATGACAAAAAATCTGGCATCTAAAGTGTTTTTCTAACATTTGACAAAGTGACCTACATTTTGATCCTACCTGAATTTGCACTCAACTGGGAATTCATGCAGTCATCATTCATATCAAGTTTAATGAAGACTGGGACAAAAAAGTAGGCCTCTAGAGTGTTCACAAGATTTTTCTAAAATTTGCCATGGTGACCTACTTTTTGACCCTATGTTGCCCAGTTTTGAATTCATCCGAGATTTGATGTAAACAAACATTCTGACCAAGTTACATTAAGGTTTGTCTAAAACTGTGGTCTCTAAAGTGTTCACAAAATTTTCTAAGAATTGACCTGGTGACCTAGTTTTTCACCCTAAGTGACACAATTTCAAACTCATCCTAGATATTATGTAGAAAAACATCCTGATTAAGTTTCATGAAGATTAGGCCAAAACTGTGACCTCTAGAGTGTTCACAAGGTTTTTCTAAGATTTGACCTGGTGACCTAGTTTTTGACCCCACATGACCAATTTCGTAGAGTGTTCACAAGCAATTGTTGACGACGGACGACACTCGATGGACAAAAGGCGATCACAAAAGCTCACCCTAGCACTAGTGCTCAGGTGAGCTAAAAACTAGATATGGAGCGGACACGAAATTGAAGGTTCAAACACTAAACCTTAAAGTGTGACCTTGACCTTAAGCCTACATGGCTGCCACCTGTGTTCTGCACATCGTCTCAACTAGGTTTACATTTGAGGCAAGTTTCACGAAAATCCTTCAAGCAAAATAGGAGATATGGAGCGGACACGAAAACGTTACGGACGGATGGACAGACAGATGGACAGACAGATGAAGGCCATTCCTATAACCCTGCTCCTGTTTTGCGGCGGGGGATTAACAAGGTTTTTCTTAGATTTGACCTCATGACCTACTTTTTGACCCCACATGACCCAATGTCAAACTTGTCCAAGATTTTATGGGAACAGACATTCTGACCAAGTTTCATGAAGATATGTCCAAAAATGTGGCCTCTAGAGTGTTAACAAGGTTTTTATAAGATTTGACCTTGTGACCTACTTTTTGACCCCACATGTCACATGTCCCAAATTCGAAATTGTCCAAGATTATATTGAGAAAAATAGAGAGAAATACATTTTGACCAGGTTTCATGAAGATTGAGCCAAAAATGTGGCCTCTAGAGTGTTAACAAGACAGTCCAAAGGACAGCTATATCCCCCGCTGCTGACAGAGGAGACAGGTTTTTCCTCTAATGGAAATTGCCCTGCTTCTGCCAACATTTTGATGTAGTTGACTTATGAAAAACTTTCCGTTGTTTAGAAAATTTAGCATGATAACAAAAATATCCAGGAATGAACACTGAACCATCAAATGTGACCTTGAACTTGAGCCAACATGACTGTCAGCTGTGTTCTGCACATAGTCTCAATTTGGTTTATAATTGAGGCAAGTTTCATTAAAATCCTTTGAGGAGTATAGGAGTTATGGAGCGGACACAAAATTGTTAATTGAAATTGAAGGTTCAAACACTTGACCTTCAAGTGTGACCTTGACCTTGAGCAGACATGGCTGCAACCTGTGTTCTGCACATCATCTCAATTATATTTATATTTGAGGCAAGTTTTATTAAAATCCTTCAAGGGGTATAGGAGATATGGAGCGGACATGAAATTGTAAGGAAATAGAAGGTTCAAACACATGACCCTCAAGTGTGACCTTGACCTTGAGCCAACATGACTGCAACCTATGTTCTGCACATCGTCTCAATTAGATATGTATTTGAGGCAAGATTCATGAAACAAGAGGGCCAAGATGGCCCTGTGTCGCTCACCTGAGTAAGATGGCTGTGTTAGGCATAATGACAAAAAATCTGGCATCTAAAGTGTTTTTCTAACATTTGACAAAGTGACCTACATTTTGATCCTACCTGAATTTGCACTCAACTGGGAATTCATGCAGTCATCATTCATATCAAGTTTAATGAAGACTGGGACAAAAAAGTAGGCCTCTAGAGTGCTAACAAGGTTTTTCTAAGATTTGACCTAGTTTTTGACCCAACATTACCCAATTTCAAACTCATCCGACATAGCATAAAGACAAACATCCTGGCAAAGTTTCATGAAGATTGGGCCAAAGTTGTGGCCTCTAGAGTGTTCACAAGATTTTTCTAAGACTTGACCTGGTGACCTAGTTTTTGACCCCACATGACCCAATTTCAAACTCATCCTAGATATTATGTAGAAAAACAGCCTGATTAAGTTTCATGAAGATTAGGCCAAAACTGTGACCTCTAGAGTGTTCACAAGGTTTTTCTAAGATTTGACCTGGTGACCTAGTTTTTGACCCCACATGACCAATTTCGTAGAGTGTTCACAAGCAATTGTTGACGACGGACGACACTCGATGGACAAAAGGCGATCACAAAAGCTCACCCTAGCACTAGTGCTCAGGTGAGCTAAAAACTAGATATGGAGCGGACACGAAATTGAAGGTTCAAACACTAAACCTTAAAGTGTGACCTTGACCTTAAGCCTACATGGCTGCCACCTGTGTTCTGCACATCGTCTCAACTAGGTTTACATTTGAGGCAAGTTTCACGAAAATCCTTCAAGCAATATAGGAGATATGGAGCGGACACGAAAACGTTACGGACGGATGGACAGACAGATGGACAGACAGATGAAGGCCATTCCTATAACCCTGCTCCTGTTTTGCGGCGGGGGATTAACAAGGTTTTTCTTAGATTTGACCTCATGACCTACTTTTTGACCCCACATGACCCAATGTCAAACTTGTCCAAGATTTTATGGGAACAGACATTCTGACCAAGTTTCATGAAGATATGTCCAAAAATGTGGCCTCTAGAGTGTTAACAAGGTTTTTCTAAGATTTGACCTGGTGACCTACTTTTTGACCCCATATGACCCAAAATGGAACTTGTTTAAGATTTTATGGAGAAAAAACATTTTGACCAAGTTTCATGAAGATTGGGCCAAAAATCTGGCCCTTAGTGTGTTAACAAGGTTTTACTAAGAATTGATCATGTGACCTTCTTTTTGACCCCATATGACCCAAATTCGAACTTGTCCAAGATTTTATGGAGAAAAACACTTTGATCAAGAATGAATGACAAAATGAAGATTGGTCTAAAAATATGGCCTTTAGAGTGTTTAACAAGCCAAATTGTTGACGACGCACGATGCACGACGGATGAAGGGCGATCACAAAAGCTCACCTTGAGCACGTTGTGCTCAGGTGAGCTAAAAATTAATGCAGATTGTGGTTGAGAAAGATGACTTTGCCAGCATTCACTAATGTATGCAATGATCCAGAGCAGCCAGATATGTTCAAAAGGGGTCATCTGGCCCTGTTTTGATGTGGCTGCACATTCTATCAATGTAAGTTTGACCATGTTTGCTTGCAGGGTGACTGCACACACAGCAAAGTTGTCCTCAATCTTTGGACAGGCCTTTGACCAAACAAAATGACCCCTTTCAGTTTTCACGGGCAATTTCCTACAAACAGAAAATAATTTGTCAAGGCTAGCACAAACTCCAGTAAAAATGAATGCTATGATACCGTTTTAGTGAAATATCCTGATAAAGAAACTGTTTATTAATTATTCAATGGTTTTAATTTTGGTTTTCCACTATGTTATGAGGGTTCATGGATTGATGTCAAATTAATCTAAGAATCTGAGATCTGCTAATGCAAATCCAGCAATTGTTAAAGAAAAGATGAGAGAAATTATGGCTGTCCATTTAAGACAACCACATTTTAAAGTAAGTTGTTTTGAGTATCTCCTTTAGGCTTGGTTCCTAAAAAGAAACCAGGCGAATCCGTATGATACTGTGGTGTGCAAATTCAGATGTTTGTTTGTTCACTGACAGTTCTGCAGCTGAGAATAAGGATTTCAGAGCATTCTTTCAGGGTCACTGGATTTGTGTAGCTTGGCCAAAGTCATGGGTTGAACAGGGGCGTACTGCAGACATGACACTGTTGAAATATTTTCCTATTTTGGTCTCTCTATATGTTTGGGGGAAGCAGTTAAAAAAGCGCTGTTTAAATGTGATAACACATCAGTTGTGCAGGTCATCAATAACCAAACAGCAAAATCATCTGATCTTATGGTATTGGTTGGTGCACTTATGCTTAAATGCCTCTTGAGGGCTGAACATATACCAGGATGTCAGAATAACATTGCCGTCTTGCAGGCTGAACATATACCAGGATGTCAGAATAGCACTGCCGTCTTGCAGGCTGAACATATACCAGGATGTCAGAATAACATTGCCGTCTTGCAGGCTGAACATATACCAGGATGTCAGAATAACATTGCCGTCTTGCAGGCTGAACATATACCAGGATGTCAGAATAACATTGCTGTCTTGCAGGCTGAACATATACCAGGATGTCAGAATAACACTGCCGTCTTGCAGGCTGAACATATACCAGGATGTCAGAATAACATTGCCGTCTTGCAGGCTGAACATATACCAGGATGTCAGAATAACATTGCCGTCTTGCAGGCTGAACATATACCAGGATGTCAGAATAACACTGCCGTCTTGCAGGCTGAACATATACCAGGATGTCAGAATAACATTGCCGTCTTGCAGGCTGAACATATACCAGGATGTCAGAATAACATTGCCGTCTTGCAGGCTGAACATATACCAGGATGTCAGAATAACACTGCCGTCTTGCATACCAGGATGTCAGAATAACATTGCCATCTTGCAGGCTGAACATATACCAGGATGTCAGAATAACATTGCCGTCTTGCAGGCTGAACATATACCAGGATGTTGGAATAACATTGCCGTCTTGCATACCAGGATGTCAGAATAACATTGCCATCTTGCAGGCTTAACATATACCAGGATATCAGAATAACATTGCCGTCTTGCAGGCTGAACATATACCAGGATGTCAGAATAACATTGCTGTCTTGCAGGCTGAACAAATACCAGGATGTCAGAATAACATTGCCATCTTGCAGGCTGAACAAATACCAGGATGTCAAAATAACATCTGATAGTCTATCTCACTTTCAGATGTCTAGTTTTCAAGAGTAAGTGCAGAACAGCACCCAGTCTTGATCCCCAGCCTTTTTTTAAGAACATCTTCAGCTTAAAACCTAAAAGCTTCTGAAGACAGGCATTTCACTATGTACTCAGGCTGTGTATACACAGGCTATTGATCAAATTAGTCATTTCAGGAAATGTTATGGTTTTGACCTGTCTTGGCCAGCAATGCTCTTGCAAAAAGAAAAGTTTGTATTAGTCTTGTTCAATAAATGCAAGCATTTACATTTCAGCACTTCAATTTTCAGCACTGCATCATGGGCATGTCTAGTTTTGCAACTTAGCTATCCATAGCCAAGATGCTGGAAGGCCATCGTCGTTCAAAATTTACAGCTGAACCAATAAGTATTGAGTATCTGCGCCCAATTACAGTCTGTTTGCCAGAATGAAGATGAGAATGTGCTCTATTCAAGGCAGCTTATATTCAGTAAACACTCATGTATAATGCACATTTTTATGACATTTATTTTGATTTTGGTGAAGGGTTGCGCACATTACATGAGAATTCATTTTCTTTGTAGTTTTCCCAAACTTTACTGTACCTACTAAGAAGCCGTACTGTCGAAACCTATGGGCATATTTCATACTTTACATTGGTATTAAACCTTTTCGTATTTACTAGTCTGAGAATTGGCCCCGTGTTCTCGAAAATAAAAATGGTACTTAAGTATGATTTTCATACTTAAACTATGCCCATTAGTTTCAATAAGGATTTGAGTATGATACTCAAATTTGAGCCTGAGATCGTACTTAAGTATTTTTGAGAACACGGGACCAGTTGTTTGTTTGTGATATATATCGTGTTATTGTGAAATAAATACTTACAAAATCTTTGTTCTTGTATTCATATTTGTGTTTATATCAATGCAATTCACTCGGAAGACATACATTTCAGTACTTTACAAAATAATTAGCAACATATACGTAGCTGAATGAGATGTTCACATCGTCATTACTGAGACCAACTATGATTGCCATTATGTTCTGATTATACAATCAGTTTATTGTTGTTAGTACATTCAGACAATATTCTAGATAGCTTCATTTTGGACAGAAATGTTTGGTTTATAATAACTGTGTACAGTCGAGACTGTCATATGTGACCCTCAATGGGACTTTCAAGAAAAGGTCACATATGACAGGGAGTCTTTAAAAACAGTCTCAAAAATTTAATTTTTTTTTTTAATGAACTGGTGTTTTTTTACATAGCAGAATGAGTTAAAAACAGAGATATACATGTAGTTTTATGTTTAATACATTGATCTACAACAAAGTCTATTACACATATAGATGAATTCATACAAATTTTTTTCTGTTTTTTGCACTTATATTTTGTTTCTGAAGGAGGGGGTGAGCACAATACATGAGAAATTTTTTCTTATTTTCAGGAACTTTAACCCACCCACAAGAGAAGCCGTAAACTGGTAAAGTCTAAGCATAAGATATTTTGTTGTAATGGTAAAATAGCATGAAACTAAAGAAAAGTGATTTAAATCCCTATCAAACCAGGTAAAAACATGATGAAATCTTACAATTTGCAGCAGGAAATGAATAAAACATACAGTATTTCATCTATTTACAATCTAGGCAGCAAGTGATACCTGAGTGAGTTTCTTCTCCTTCTTTGTATTCACCATGGGCATCTCATCATGGCCGTATGCAGCCTGTTCCAGCTTCCGTCTTCTCTCATTGTCCAGCTGGGCTTGCTGCAAACACACCTCTTCTGTCATACATTTGTTTTTACAAATAAAAGTTGCTCAAAATCTAACCAAAGGTAACGGAGAAATTGGGAGAGCAATCTCGTCTACAGACGGACAAACTGACCGACAAACATGATTCCAATATAGTCCCATATACTTTGCATCTAAAGGTATAATGATCAAGAGAGCCATGATGGCCCTATATTGCTATTCTGAGTACCACTGCTCTATAGGCAACCTTAAGTATTATGGACCATAAATCCCATACAAGGCATAATAATCCTTGGTTTATTAACACTATATATACATCTAATCACGATTGCTTTATAAATGTGGATGCTACAATGTAAACAAAGTTAAATATGACATTTTTTATACTTCAAGGGTAATAATTGGAGATATTGGTCAGTCAGTCTTGGCAAGATAATAGTCATTAACATTACCATCAGGTTTGTGTTAAGTTTACTTTCTAGATAATCCATAGAAAGCTAAATTTTCAAGGGATCAACTTTGTTTGAGCAGTTTTGGTAGAGGTGAACATTTTTGTTAAATGAAATTAAATTCTTACCAACATATTTAGAGAACAAGAGGGTCACTCACCTAAGAAATAATGCCTTCATTGCCTTTTATAAACCAGTCATGTTGGTAAGTTACCAACATATTTAGAGAACAAGAGGGTCACTCACCTAAGAAATAATGCCTTCATTGCCTTTTATAAACCAGTCATACTGAATACAAAATCCATGCAGAAGTACAGCAAAATAATTGTAATTCCACACAAAAACTGTACCTGTGGTCCAAATTTTGACGGTCATATAGCTATAAAATCAAGTGACCCCAAAGGTGGGACCAATTTATACCCAAGAGCCATGATATAAAAACATGGTTCAGGCCCACAAGGTCATGTTACATACCAAATATCTTAACCCATGATGTTGTGGTTTCTGACATGATCTTTTAAAGACTCTCCTATATAAGTCTATGTAAAATCAAATGAACCCTGTGGCAGGGCCAATTTTGACACCAGGGCCATGATTTGAACAAACTTGATAAAGGTCCACTAGACAATGCTACACACCAAATATCTAAATTCCAAGCCTTGAGGTTTCTGACGAGAAGATTTTTCTAGATTTTCGAATGTAAGCCTATGTAAAATCAAGTGAACCCTGGGGTGGGGCCAATTTGAATATGATTTGAACAATTTTGGTAAAGGTCTACTAGACAATGCTACACACCAAATATCTAAGCTCTAGGCCATGCAGTTTTACAGACGAAGATTTTCAAAGATTGCATTTTTAAAATCTATTTTTAGCTCCTGTGACCTACCCTTTCAACCAATCAGGGTCTTAATATTAGGGTCATGCAACTCTCTGATTAGCCAAAATAACATGCTGTCTCACAAAAACAAGATTGGCTTATCTGTGCCATATTTGGAATTTTATTGAAAGAAAGAGGAATGTATCCGCTTATCATTACTTCTTAAAGTTGAATAAGATATAATTATTTGTCTACACACACAATATAATCATTTCTTATTTGTTTCTCCACTTTATTTTTCTATTATAAAGCAGTCAACAAGGGTTAAAATAATATCAAACAAAAGGGCCATAGAGGCCCTGCATTGCTCACCTGAGTATAGGGTTACCAAAGGAACATCTGTACTAAATAATTTTGAAATTTGGCCAGTAGTTTTGAAGGAGATTTTTTAAGGTTTTAATATTTTTTTTCTTTCTGTTGTCATGGCAACCAGAGTTCTACATTGATTAAGACTTAGTTTATTTTAGCAAATTTTCGGGAGGTTCACCCAAGGATCATCCCTGCTAAGTTTAATCAAATTCTGTCCTGCGGTTTCAGAGGAGATGTTGTTTAAAGTTTTCTCTATATACATTTAAGGTTAATTAACCCCGCCCCTGGAGGACATTCTTTTTTATGGATTGAAATAATTTTAGTGATCTTGGTAGAGGGTTACCCAAGGGACATCTGTACTAAATCATTTTGAAATTTGGCCAATAGTTTTGAAGGAGATGATTTTAAAAGTTTTCATATTATTTTTCTTTCTGTTGCCATGGCAACCACAGTTCTACATGGATCAAGTTCATTTTAGCAACTTTTCTGGAGGTTCACCCAAAGATCATCCCTGCCAAGTCTTATCAAATTCTGTCCAGCGGTTTAAAAGGAGATGTCATTCAAAGTTTTCACTATATACATATAAGACAAATTAGCCCCGACCCTAGGGGCCATGTTTTTTAACGGACTGGAATAATTTTAGCAATCTTTGTAGAGGGTAACCCAAGGAACATCTGTACTAAAACATTTTGAAATCTGGCCATTAGTTTAAAGTGAGATGATTTTTTAAGTTTTCATAATTTATTTCCCTCCGTTGCCATGGCAACAAGCGTTCTACAAGGATCAAGTTTATTTTAGCAACTTTTGTGAAAGTTCACCCAAGATCATTGCTGCCATGTTTAATCAAATTCTGTCCAACAGTTTCAGAGAAGATGTCATTAACTTTTGTGAAGGTTCACCCAAGGATCATCCCTGCCAAGTTTAATCAAATTCTGTCACGTGTTTTTAGAAATGTCATTTAAAGCAAATTGCTGACGACGCACGACAGACGCAGGGTGATCCTAATAGCTCTCCATGAGCATGTTGTGCTCAGGTGAGCTAAAAAGGATCATAATTTGCTCAAAATCCATGACAGAGTTATCCCTTCTTGTCTACTGGTTGGGGTGGTGGTCATATACAAGTATTCCAAGTTTCAAATCAATACTTTAAGGGTTATGAAAGATAGATACAATGCGATTTTGATTTACCTGTATGATTCGATACGATATGATGCAATGTGTTTATAATCTGATACCATATGATATACAACCTGTGATTTATGTTATGCGATATATGATATACAGTAAGCATGGTTTACATGACATTTTTATACCTGCAAGCTTGATTTGACTACAAGTTCAGGGATATGCAAAAACTTCATGTTGTTAACAATATTTATGGTCATAACTGGTACATGTAATCCGTGTGTTCATCTGAAATAAACATAGCGAGCCACAGGAAATGGGGACATACTAAATTGCGGTCCCCCTGAAAAAGTGACGGACTCTGCTATCTCCATCAAGACCACTGTTAACGGCACATGTAATAAGAGAAAGTGTTTTTTTTTTTTAAATGAAGATTATTTATAAATATATCTTTATGTTTACATGTAATAATAACAATCACAACAAGGGTCAGGACTGCCACAAAATACGCCCATCATAGTATGGGGACTCTCAGAAATAGCTCAGAGAAACAAGCTACTGTCCATAAATAAGCAAAATAATTCCAAAATCCCATTAGTTAATGAATGTTAATCATAAAAAAAAAACTGTTGATACATTTCCATTAATTAACTGCAAGATCTGACAACACCTCATAGGGTCTAAGGACTAGGGACAAGCAAATTTTCAAGTACGTTGTGTACATCAAGGGCCATAACTTCAAAGTCATTCACATGATAATGCTGGATATCGAACTCAGCCAAGATATTATGGCAATGCACATGTGTGGAAAGTTTGAAGAGGATTGGGCAAACAATATTGAAGTTAGAGCCCAGACAATCACAATATCAAGTATTTTGTGTACATCAAGGGCCATAACTTTTAAGTCTTTCACATGATAATGCTGGATATCGAACTCATCCGTGATATTATGGCCATGCACATGTGTGAAAAGTTTGAAAAGGATTGGGCAAACGGTATTGAAGTAAGAGCCCGGACAATCACAATTTCAAGTATTTTGTGTACGTCAAGGGCCATAACTTCTAAGTCATTCACGCGATAATGCTGGATATCGAACTCATCCGAGATATTATGGCCATGCACATGTGTGGAAAGTTTGAAAAGGATTGGGCAAACGGTATTGAAGTTAGAGCCCGGACAATCACAATTTCAAGTATTTTGTGTACGTCAATGGCCATAACTTCTAAGTCATTCATGTGATAATGCTGGATATCGAACTCATCTGAGATATTATGGCCATGCACATGTGTGGAAAGTTTGAAAAGGATTGGGTAAACGGTATTGAAGTTAGAGCCCGGACAACAAATGTTCCACGCCCGCCCGCACGCCCGCCCACCGTGAGTGTTCACATAATACGCCCCATCTTAAGATGGGCGTATAATAAAAACAAATACCTTTTGGAGTATTTATTTTAAAGTTTTACATAAACCCACCAAACTAAATGTAAAATGTACACACACTACAGATGAAATTTAAGATATTAAGAAAGTACCTAACGAGAGAGAGAGAGAAATATCTATATATTTTTCTCATGAACAAATCTTCGTAAGCTTTTATTTATTTTATTTTTTTTTATTGTATTTCAAATACATATTAAGTGACTGTTAAAGTTATTGATTGAATATATGTACTAATTAATTTATGAACTTCAATCAGGATCTCAGATAATCAGCTGCTATTTTAAAAAGAAAAAAAAATTGTTTATTTGTTTAGTATTTTGCATGCATGTCAAACGATTCAAACAGGTGTGATAAATTATTATTTAGACAGACTAAATCTTACCATATTGGACAGTATTCAATGTTTATGGTTTAAATTTCGTGCGCATGATTTTGTCCTTTCCCCTTCATTGGACAGGTCTTTAAAAATAATATAATTGGTCCATGCCCTTTTATATACAATCGTGACCGCTCAATGAGCGCTCATGAACCAACACATAGAAGTACAGCATGTGCTAGAGAACTTCTGGTTAACAGTCAAAAAGCCGAAAAGAATGTAATGAAGCATGAACAACTGCATGCAACCTGCACCTTATATAACAAGAGCTGTCAGAGGACAGCACGCTCGACTATTCAAAATGCTTGTTGGTAAATCAAATGAAATCTATTTCATTTCTTGCCCTTCACATACCCTGTACAAAATAATAGTGAACAAGTGACAGGAATTGTCACAAAACCAGGTTTTCTTGAGGTCAATTATTCGTCCAAAATTGTCAAATCACGAAATACTGACAATATGTGCCAGAGCACTAACTGATGGTGACCCTGCAAATGTTTGGACAAAATTTATTGAGAAATGTAGGGGGAGTTGCACACAGAAGGATATTTCTCAATAACTTACACATGTGTTATTGAAAAAATAACTATGGGCCATAGCTCCATCAAAAATGGTCAAACTGCAAAACCAATCATTACTATATATTTTAAAATTAAGGAGTTATGCTCCACATCAGGATTTTTTAAGAAGGGGCAAACATGTAACTCCAAAATTATGAACCACAGAGTGAGGTTCCTATGCACTGCATCCCGCCTTAATGAGATGTATGCACCTGTAAAGTTTCAAGTCAATACCTCTTATAATGTAGGAGTTATGCTCCGGACAAGGAATTTTATCAAAGGGGCATAACTCCATCAAAAATGGTCAAACTGCAAAACACAGGTATATTCTCCAGGGTGACTTAGTGAAGGTACTTCTGTTATAGTATGGACAAAATTTATTAAGAAATGTAGAAGTTGTGCACGAAAGAATATTTCCCTTCATATTACATCCTTTAAGGGTCAAAGGGCCATAACTGCATCAAAAATAGTCGAACCACAAAACCCTAACAATATGCGCCAGGTCACTATGTAATAATGCTTTTGTAAAAGTTTGGGCCAAATCCGTTGAAAAATGTAGGAGGAGTTGCGCACAGTAGAATATTTCCCTATGTATTACATATGTGAAAAAATAATAAAGGGCCATAACTGCATCAAAAATAGTCAAACCACAAAACCCTGACAATATGCGCCAGGCCACTATGTAATGCTTCTGTAAAAGTTTGGGCCAAATCCGTTGAAAAATGTAGGAGGAGTTGCGCACAGAAGGAATTGCTTACGCCCTCCCGCCCACCGACATACACCAATCTAATAACCAGAGTTTTCCTTTGGAAAATCTGGTTAAAAATGATATACCTTGATAGTCTGATACCCCTTAATATTTTTATGAAATCTAAAATCAATCCCATGCCTAGTTACTGAGACATAAGCACAATAACACTGTGCATGCAAAACTTGAACCAAAAATCCAAGTTAGAAAATGCCATAATTTGTATAAAATTCAGTCCAAAAGTTATCCTCCTTAGTTTTCTGGTGCCCCTGAAGACACTCCTTAACTTTCTAGTCAATTCCACAAGTAATTTCTGAGATAAAAAGTTAAAAAGGGGCAATAATTTGTAACATATTCCATCAAGAGTTATCTACCATAAAAGTATGATACCCCTAAGCATATAAAAAATGTTTCAAATCAATCCCATACCTGGAAACCGAGATATTAGCATGAGAGTATCTTGCATGCAAAACTTTAACCAAAATTTCTACGTTAAAAAGGAGCCATAATTTTTAACATATTCCATCAAGAGTTATCTACCTTGGTTGTCTGATGCCCCTAAACATATTCATAAACTTTCAAGTCAATACCATGAATGGTTATTGAGATACAAACTAGATAGTAGCTTGCACGCAAAACTTTAACCAAATTTTCTATTGCATGCAAAACTTTAACCAAAATTTCTAAGTTAAAAAGGGGCCATAATTCATATTAAATTCAGTCAAGAGTTATCTACCTTGGTTGTCTGATGCCCCTGAACATATTTATAAACTTTAAAGTCAATACCATAAACGGATGAGATATAAGGTTGATAGTAACTTGCACGCAAAACTTTAACCAAAAGCTGCAACGCCAACGCCAACGCCAGGGCGACTACAATAGCTCTCATATTCTTCGAATAGTCGAGCTAAAAAAGAGAGCGAGATACCCACATTGCTGCTTCTTTAAACAATTAATTAATTAAAGAAGAGGGCCATGATGGCCCTGAATCGCTCACCTGATTATAAATGAGCAACATGTTGGATTTTTCATATAAACCTACTTTTTGACCCCACATGACCCAATGTCGAACTTGTCCAAGGTATTATGGAAACAGACATCCCAATCAAGTTTCTTGAAGATATGGTCAAAAATGTGGCCTCTAGAGTGTTAAAAAGGTTTTTCTGAGATTTGACCTCATGACCTACTTTTTTGACCCCACATGACCCGAATTCTAGCTTGTCCAAGATTTTATCAAAACAAACATTCTGACCAAGTTTCATGAAGATTGGGCCTAAAATGTGGCCTCTAGAGTGTTAACAAGGTTTTACTTAGATTTGATCTCATGACCTACCTTTTAACCCCACGTGTCCCAAATTCAAACTTTTCCAAGATTTTGTGGAAACAAACATTCTGACCAAGTTTCATGAAAATAAGGTCAAAAATGTGGTCTCTAGAGTGTTAACAAGGTTTTTCTAAAATTTGACCTTGTGACATACTTTTTGAACACACATGTCCCAAATTTGAACTTGTCCAAGATTTTATAGAGAAAAACATTTTAACCAGGTTTCATGAAGATTGGCCATAAAAATATGGCCTCTAGGGTGTTAACAAGCCGAATTGTTGACCACGCACGTCACACAACAGACAACGGACGCCAGATGAAGGGCGATCCCAAAAGCTCACCTTAAGCACGTTGTGCTCAGGTGAGCTAACAAGAGGGCCAAGATGGCTCTTAATCGCTCACCTGAGAAAGATGATTGCTTAAGAAATAAAGATGCTAGAGTGTAAACAAATAGTGAAAGGAGCATAACTCCTATATTCGAACTCAATCAAGACATTATAGTCATAAACATTGTCTTAAAGTTTGAAGATGATTGCTAAAAAGAAATGAAGACGCTAGGCTGTAAACAATGTGAAATCTGGCATTTTTTTATATTAAAAGGGGTATAACTCCTGACCTAATTGGCCCATAGTAGCCACAATTGAACTCAAGACATTATCATCATAAACAATGTCATAAAGTTTGAAGATGATTGCTAAAAAAATGAAAATGCTAGAGAGTAAACAAAGTGAAATCTGGCATATTTTGATATTAAAAGGGGCATAACTCCTGACCTAATTGACTGATCACAGCGTTAATCGAACTCAATCGAGACATTATGGTCATAAACATTGTCATAAAGTTTGAAGATGATTGCTTGAAAAATGAAGATGCTATAGTGTAAACAAAGTGAAATCTGACATTTTTTTATACCAAAAGGGGCATAACTCCTGACCTAATTGACCAATCTCAGCCATAATCAAACTTAATCGAGACATTATGGCCATAAACATCGTCATAAAGTTTGAAGATGATTGCTTAAAAGATGAAAATGCTAGAGTGTAAACAAAGTGAAATCAGGCATTTTTTGATATTAAAAGGGGCATAACTCCTGACCTAATTGACCGATCTCAGCCATAATCGAACTCAATCGTGAAGAAGAGTGCTTGAAAAATGAAGATGCTAGAGTGAAAACAAAGTGAAATTTGACATTCTTTATATTAAAAGGGGCATATTTCCTGACCTAATTGACTGATCTCAGCCATATTTGAACTCAATAGAGACATTGTGGTCATAAACATTGCCATAAAGTTTGAAGATGATTGTTAAAAAAAATGAAGATGCTAGAGTGTAGATGCTAGAGTGTAAACAAAGTGAAATCTGGCATTTTTTAATATTAAAAGGGGCATAACTCCTTACATTATTGACTGATCCCAGCCATATTCAAACTCAATCAGGACATTTTGGTCATAAACATTGTCTTAAAGTTTGAAGATGATTGCTTAAGAAATGAAGGTGAAAGAATGTAAACACTAAATTGTTGATGACGCACGACGGACGACACACTTACGGGATCACTATAGCTCGCCCTGAGCTTTGCTCAGGTGAGCTAAAAAAGCAGACTGGAAGGCCAGCTTGTTCGAGGAAAAAGTTACACTGTAAACTCCTTATCAGGCTCCTCGGAACAACACTGTATCCAATGTAACGCAGATGTCCATGGACCCCTTTTTTTTTTGGAAAAAAAAATAGCAATTTTCGTATTTTTCGTATGTATCATTCTTTTGTAGCCGTTTCCGGTTATCTGCCGATTACCTGATACGTGTTAGTTTCTCTCGCTGTAGGCTGAAAACCAGTCACACTAGTACACTTAGGTGCGTGAACAATGGTAAACTGTCATAAGTCAAACAGTTAAGAAGCCAATATCGGCTATTTTTCCCCCGACTAATGACCTGAACCTGTTATGTTTTTGCACTTCAGCACGTGTCAGCGTAATAATGATGGCAAACTGTCATATGTAAAACAATTAAGAGCCCATTATCGTTTACTATACCGCCGACTTTTAAGTTACTTTCGCACATTTGTTTTTGAAAGGATATAATTAAAGGAGCCGATTTTACCGGTACAGTGTAAGCAGGTGGGTGGGGGATGGCTTTACTCGATATAGCATACAGTATAAGTGGATGGGGGGGGATTTTAACCTGAAATAGCAATAACGCGGCTTCACATAGAGCGCAGATCACCACCTTGGACCCCCAAACCCGCGTTATAAAGAGTTAACAGTGTATTAGTGAAGAGGTCGCCGATTCTGTCGCAGCTTATACATGATGATAGCAGAAAATCTAATTAATCTGCAAACAACTTCTAAATTGGTCCCATGCTTTCAACCAGAGAGAGAGAGAGAGACCTTTTACTATTAATATCATCATCAACAATATTCGCTATGGAAATATTCTGATATGTAGAATGTCTTCCTCTTAGGAATATAATATTTCTATGATGACTATTTAATTTTAGAATAATAATGTAATAATGATATAATGTTCATACAAAGGAATGAATAATATGAAACAAATGAATTAATGGAAGAAACTTGTAGTCATGTTGTTGTCTAGTAGATTCCTCGTTGTCTTCAGGGCACTCCTTGGTATGATGAAGAATTTTGAGTTTTCTGTATTATGGGTCGTACTTCATTGTGGACACTCGCAATGTTGTGAATATATACTTTAAAACGCGTAGGCGGCAGAGCTTATAGTTAGACGGTATTAATTAAGTAAGTGTCCTATAATTTATGTATGTATATACACATAGTTATTCTAAGACACTTGTAAATTATTGTAAACGATTTATTATAATAGAGAAACAGCTTTTGACTAAGCTACCCAGTGACACTACATAACACCCTGGTTCTTTCTGTGATAATGTTCTCACAATAGGCCTGCGACCATCTTTCATGCTTTCTGTCATGTTAATGAGTACCGGTTATAACATTCATGTTGTGTAAAGGTTGATTGTCCCTCCCTCGCCTTGGGGTGGGATTTGAGGTGAGTGACGGTATACCGGTATCGGCAATACATAAAGGTGACATATCTGGTCAAAATAAACACATGCTGTGTTCGCTGATAAGAAGGTATGACACACGTCTGGTGAAGTACAATTACGTTGGTTAAATATGCACATTCATGCATAAATGTACACACATGAGAAAACAAGAGGGCCAAGATGGCCCTGTGTCGCTCACCTGAGTAAGATGGCTGTGTTAGGCATAATGACAAAAAATCTGGCATCTAAAGTGTTTTTCTAACATTTGACTAAGTGACCTACATATTGATCCTACCTGAATTTGCACTCAACTGGGAATTCATGCAGTCATCATTCATATCAAGTTAAATGAAGACTGGGAAAAAAATGTAGGCCTCTAGTGTGTTCACAAGATTTTTCTAAAATTTGACCTAGGACTTAGTTTTTCCCAAACCGCATTTCAAACTCATAAATTGAGCCAAAAATGTGGCCTCAATTCAGAAGATTTTTCTAAGATTTGACCTGGTGACCTAGATTTTGACCCCACATGACCCATTTTCAAACCCATCTGAGATATCATGTAGACAAACACTCTGACCAAGTTCCACGAAGATTGGGCCAAAACTGTGGCCTCTAGAGTGTTCACAAGGTTTTTCCAGAATTTGACCTGGTGACCTAGTTTTTGACCCCACCTGACCCAAATTCAAACTCATCCGAGATATCATGTAAACAAACATCCTGACCAAGTTTCATGAAGATTGGGCCAAAACTGTGGCCTCTAGAGTGTTCACAAGGTTTTTCTAAAATTTGACCTGGTGACCTATTTTTGGACCCCACATGACCCAATTTCGAACTCATCCAAGATATTATGTAGACAAACATCCTGACCAAGTTTCATGAAGATTGGGCTAAAACTGTGGCCTCTACAGTGTTCACAAGGTTTTTCCAGAATTTGACCTGGTGACCTATTTTTTGACCCCACATGACCCAATTTCGAACTCATCCAAGATATCATGTAGACAAACATCCTGACCAAGTTTCATGAAGATTGGGCCAAAACTGTGGCCTCTAGAGTGTTCACAAGGTTTTTCTCAGATTTGACCTGGTGACCTAGTTTTTGACCCCACATGACCCAATTTCGAACTCATCCGAGATATGTAGACAAACATCCTGACCAAGTTTCATGAAGATTTGGCCAAAACTGTGGCCTCTCGAGTGTTCACAAGGTTTTTCTAAAATTTGACCTGGTGACCTAGTTTTTGACCCCACATGACCCAATTTCGAACTCATCCAAAATATCATGAATACAAACATCCTGACCAAGTTTCATGAAGATTGAGCCAAAACTGTGGCCTCTAGAGTGTTCACAAGGTTTTTCTAAGATTTGACCTGGTGACCTAGTTTTTGACCCCACATGACCCAATTTCGAACTCATCCAAGATATCATGTAGAAAAACATCCTGACCAAGTTTCATGAAGATTGGGCCAAAACTGTGGCCTCTAGAGTGTTCACAAGCAATTGATGACGACGGACGACGGACGAAAGTCGATCACAAAAGCTCACCCGAGCACAAGTGCTCAGGTGAGCTAAAAAAAAATAAACAAGAAATGTTTGTGAAACATATATGCCCCCCTCATATGCCATAATATGTATATATTTATATTACATGCAAGAAGTTTGCCTTCATAATGTTGGCTTGTCACAAAAAATTCTCAAACTTCAAAAATTTGAGTGAAAATATAATGTGCTAAAATGTGGAACTAAACATTTACTGAAATAAAACCAGACACAATGAGATTTTGAGTTATTAGTCAGACAGTGCTTAAATCGTACAAAATATTTATAAGAATCCAACTTATTAATTTGAAAACAGGGTTTTCTACATTTATAAGCAACAACTACATGAGGTAAGGACCTTAAGAGTAAAAATAAAATAGAAGTTATCACTTGGGCAAGACATTTATATAATGAAAATATATCAACATGTGACATTGTGAACTTGACCTTTGGATGTTGACACCCAAATCAATAGAGGTCATCTACTCATTATAAGGAACAACCACATATAGTCTGAAATAGGACTAAAATTTTATTTGGACAAGGCCAAGTCATCAAACATATATACAAATGCAACCTTGTGACCTTGACCTTTGAGGTATTGACACAAAAATTGATAGGGGTCATCTACTAATCATAAGCAACAACCACAAGAAGTTTGAGACTTAAAGGTCAAATAGAACTTAAGTTATCACTCGGACAAGGTCTGGTATTATACATACACAACATGTGACCTTGACCTTTGAGGTAATGACACCAAAATCAAAAGGGGTCATCTACTAATCATGAGCAACAACCACAAGAAGTTTGAGACTTAAAGGTCAAATAGAACTTAAGTTATCACTCGGACAAGGTCTGGTATTATACATACACAACATGTGACCTTGACCTTTGAGGTAATAACACCAAAATCGATAGGGGTCATCTACTAATCGTGAGCAACAACCACAAGAAGTTTGAGACTTAAAGGTCAAATAGAACTTAAGTTATCACTCGGACAAGGTCTGGTATTATACATACACAACATGTGACCTTGACCTTTGAGGTAATGACACCAAAATCGATAGGGGTCATCTACTAATCGTGAGCAACAACCACAGAATTTGACTTAAAGTCAAATAGAACTTAAGTTATCACTGACAAGGTCTGGTATTATACATACACAACATGTGACCTTGACCTTTGAGGTAATGACACCAAAATCAATAGGGGTCATCTACTAATCATGAGCAACAACCACATGAAGTTTGAGACTTAAAGGTCAAATAGAACTTAAGTTATGACTCGGACAAAGTCTGGTCTACCGACAGACTGACGGACCGACGGACAAACATGACATGACATACGGACATGAGCAAAGCAATATAACCCCTCTTCTTCGAAGGGGGGCATAAAAATAAATAAAGGGTGTACTAAAACATAGACTGCCAAAAAATCTTAGAGTGATTTGATATGATATATGTTATGCGATTTACGATATACCATTGCTTTACGATACGATGCGATACAATCCCGTTTATTATGTGTAATAAGATTGAATGCGACAGGATATGATTCAATACGTTATGATGCGATTGAGTATACTATACAATATGATGCAATACGAATGATATATGCTATTTTTGACAACTGATATGATAGCGCCACTGTAGCTCTTCTTATTCTTCGAATAGTTCAGCTAATAATAACAAAAGACCCCTGGGTTGGGCAAATCTTGACGTTGCTTTATAAATGTGGATGCTACAATGTAAAGAAGTTAAATATGACATTTTTTATACTTCAAGAATCATTATTGGAGATATTGGTCCAATACGAAGTCAGTCTTGGCAAGATAATAGTCATTAATATTACCATCAGGTTTGTGTTAAGTTTACTTTCTAGATAATCCATAGAAAGCTAAATTTTCAAGGGATCAACTTTGTTTGAGCAGTTTTGGTAGAGAGTAATGAGGTGATCATATTTGTTAAATGAAATTAAATTCTTACCAACATATTTAGAGAACAAGAGGGCCAAGATGGCCCTTAATCACTCACCTAAGAAATATTGCCTTCATTGCTTTTTATAAACCAGTCATACTGAATAAAAAATCCATGCAGAAGTACAGCAAAATAATTGAAATTCCAAACAAAAACTGTACCTATGGTCCAATTTTTGATGGTAATAGCTTTAAAATCAAGTGACCCCTAGGGTGGAATTAATTTATACCCAAAAGCCATGATATGACAAGAGGGCCATGATGGCCCTTAATCGCTCACCTGAGAAATATTGCTTTCAATGGTTTATAATATGAACATACTTAAAGTGGGACCAATTTTGACACAGGGCCATGATTTGAAAAAAAACTTGATAGAGATGTACTAAACAATGCTATACACTTAATATCTTAACTCTTGACCTTGTGGTTTCTGAGAAGATGATTTTCCTTTCTTCCTCTATATAAGCCTATGTAAAATCAAGTGACACCTGGGGCGGACCCAATTTGGACCCAAGGGCCATGATTTGAACAACTTTGGTAGAGATCCACTAGACAATGGTACAAGCCTTATATCTAAGCTCTAGGCCATGTGGTGTCTGATAAGAAGATTTTTCTAGTTTTTCCCTATATAAGCCTTTGTAAAATAAAATGAGCCCTGGAGCGAGGGCAATTTTGACCCAGAGGTCATTATTTTAACAACTTTTGTAGTAGTTCACAAGACAATTCTACATACCAAATATCCAAGCTCTAAGCCTTGCAGTATTTCAGGAGATGATTTTTCTATTTTTCCTATGTAAAATCAAGTGACCCCTAGGGCAGGGCCAATTTTCACCCAAGGGCCATGATTTGAACAACTTAAGTAGAGATCCACCAGACAATACTACATACCCAATATCTTAACACCAGGCCATGTGGTTTCTGATGAGAAGATTTTTCTAGGTTTTCCCTTTATAAGCCTATGTAAAATAAAGTGACCCCTGGGGCAGGGCAAATTTTGACCCTAGGGCCATGATTTGAACAATTTTTGTAAAGGTTTATAAGACAATTCTACATGCTGTAGAGGCCTTACAGTTTTGCAGGAGAAGATTTTCTAAGATTGCATTTTAAAATCTATTTTTAGCTCCTGTGACCTACTTTTTCAACCAATCATAATAATTTGTACAATTTGTTAGAGGACATCATAAGGATGATACCTGTGAAATTTTGTCAAAATCCCTTCAGCGGATTAGGAGGAGATGTTGTTTAATGAAAAAAGTTGACGCAAGACGCACGCACGGACAGATGGACGGACGACAGATGCCGGACAAAAGGCAATCATAAAATCTCACCATGAGCACGTTGTGCTCAGGTGAGCTAATTATCTAAGCTCTAGGCCTTATGGATTCATAAAAGAAGATTTTTAAGATTTTCCTATATAACTCTATGTAAAACAAGTAACCCCTGGTGCGGGGTCATTTATCACCATAGGGCTACGATTTGAACAATCTTGGTAATGAACCATTAGATGATGCTATATACCAAATATCTTAGCTCTAGGCCTTATGGTTTCATAGGAGAAGATTTTTAAAGTTTTTTCTTATATAAGTCTATGTAAAACAAGTGACCCCTGGGGCAGGGCCAATTCTAACCCCAGGGTCATAATTTGAACAACTTTTGTAGAGATTCATTAGACAATGCTACATGCCAAATATCTTAGCTCGAGGCCTTATTGTTTCATAGAAGAAGATTTTTAAAGTTTTTCCTATATAAGTCTATGTAAAACAAGTGACCCCGGGGCAGGGCCAATTCTAACCCCAGGGTCATAATTTGAACAACTTTTGTAGAGATTCATTAGACAATGCTACATGCCAAATATTAAAGCTCTAGGCCTTACAGTTTTGCAGGAGAAGATTTTCTAAGATTGCATTTTAAAAATCTATTTTTAGCTCCTGTGACCTACTTATTCACCCAATCAAAATAATTTGAACAACTTTGATAGAGGTCATGATAAGGATAATTCCTGTGAAGTTTGGTCAAAATCCATCCAGTGGTTTAGGAGGAGAAGTCGTTTGAACGAAAAGTTGACGACAGACGCACGCACGGACGCACGGACAACGGGCGATCACAAAAGCTCACCTTGAGCACTTTGTGCTCAGGTGAGCTAAAAACATGGCTCAGGTCCACAAGGCCGATCTTGTGGTGTCTGACAAGATCTTTTAAAGACTCTCCTATGTAAGCTATGTAAAAGCAAGTGACCCCTGGGGCAGGGCCAATTTTGACCCCGGGGCCATGATTTGAGCAAACTTTGTAGATGTCTATAAAACCATGTAACACACCAAATATCTAAACTCAAGGCCTTGAGGTTTCTTGGAAGAAGATTTTTTCTAGATTTTCTCATAATTGCCTATGTAAAATCAAGTGACCCCTGGGGCGGAGCCAATTTTGAACCCAGGGCAATGATTTGAATAGCTCTCCTTATTCTTCGAATAGTTCAGCTAATAAAACCAAAAGACCCCTGGGTTGGGCAAATTTCGACAAGGTAATGAACTGAACAAACTTTGCTGAGGTCTACTAGGCCATGTTACACAACAAATTTCTAAACTTTCGGCTTTCTAGTTTTTCTAATACATGAACAAGTCTATGTAAAATCAGGTCACCCCTGGTGTGTGGCCAATTTTGACCAGATATTGTTTAAAGGAAATTGTTAATGGTGAACATACTGTTGCACACATAGACAATGGACAATGAGCTATCCTAATAACTGACCATGAGCACGTTGTGCCTAGGAGAGCTAAGAAAATAAATAAACTTTGGCTTGAGCTAACACTGTTAGCACTAACAACACTGATTTGTGATTTGTCCTAGTTCCAAACACAAACCAGTCTTCTTATTGTTACAGTGTTTTTGACTCTCCAAAAACCTACTATAATCCCAAAATAACTGTAGTAAATTTTCAGGAATTACCATCATTGGAATTTGAGACGTTATAGTTCAACAGGAGAGGCAAGACGCAACTAAAATGTGTGATGATCTCACTTTTAAACCTCAAAGCCGACACCAGTTTATAGAATGGTAACACCAAATAAATGTCAAAAGGTTTATCAGGTTTATGCATTTCAAAAGAAATGTATATGCCTGTTGAGGACAAACCTTGAAAGCGTTGACAAATCTAACAAACTGAGAGAAGAAGGTAGAGGGTGATGTAGTCCTTGCATTCTCTCCAAAGTATTCTACCACTCTCTTGAAGGACTCCTGCAATTACAATAAGACTGGTGTGAGGCACTTTGATTTAGGGGAACAACACAAGGCTAAGTACAGCTGAACAGAAACTGTGACATAGTAATCTATCTACCAAACTACAGTAGAACCTCGCCAAATGAAACATCGTTTAACCAATCTTCTCGCTATTTTGATGTTTATTTTCGGTCCCGATTTCTTCCCTTCTTATTTTAACTAAAAACAAGAGTTGTCGGAATGACACATAATTATGCTCCCCGACTCCCATCCCCAAAGTCAATAAGTCATCTACTAGTCCTGGCCAATCACCTTATGAAGTTTAAGGAATGTAGGCCCAATCGTTCTCCAGTTAATGATTGGAAACCATTTTCACATTCGAGGTGACTGTAACCCTGACCCTTGACAAAGAGACCTCAAAATCAATAGGGGTCATCTAATAGTCATGAGCAATCACCCTTCGAAGTTTGAGGAATGTGGTCCCAAGCATTCTCCAGTTATTGATCAGAAACGATTTTTGCATTTGAGATCACTGTGCACGTCAGCACAAGTGTTCATTTCAGGTATATTTCTTTCTTTCATCAGTATCTGTCCATACAATTCAACACTGATATTGTGGCTTTAGTTTTTCTATAGTTTTACAGGGGAGAAATTGGTGAGATTCTGTCAGTCAGATCTCTTCTGAAAAAACATATTTTTGAATTCGCGAACATTTTTAGAGCAATTCCTTGGGCAAGGGTGTTTTTTTTGTTCCTGTATGTCTTTATTCATCCCTTCCACACAAAATAAGACCAATTTTATGAAAACCTATTAATAATCAAAGGAGTTACAGCAGTTGAAATGACATACTGTATGATTTCAATGGAAACAAGAAAGTCAGTAGAACTGACAGATGCTCCCCGAAGAACGTCATTGTTACAAATAAGACCTTGGTCAATGGGTGGGAGGATGTAGGAACTGGGTCAAGCCGAAGATATGCGCATCTCCTCTTTGTAATAAAGCTTCACATAAAGTTTTGTTGAAATCAAGCTATTAGTTCCTGAGAAATAGCCCGGACAAGAATCATACTAGATATACCGTTTGCATAAAAGTCAAAGGGCCATAACTCTGTGAAAAATTGAGGGACAAAGTTACCCCCATGATATGCAAATCTTCTCTTGGTAATAAAGCTTTCCACAAAGTTTCGTTGAATTCAAGCCATTATTTTCTGAGAAATAGCCCAGACAAGATTCATGCAATATGTACTATAGGCCGAAAAATCAAGGGGCCATAACTCTGGGAAAAATTGAGGAACCATGTCACGCCGACGATATGCTTATCTACTCTTGGTAATTAAGCTTCCCATAAAGTTTCGTTGAATTAAGGCTTTTATTTCCTGAGAAATAGCCCGGTCAATAATCATGCAACATGAACTATAGGCTGAAAAGTCAAGGGACCATAACTCTGTGAAAAATTGAGGAAAATATGCGTATCTACTCTTGGTAATAAAGCTTCACATAAAGTTTCGTTGAATTCAAGCCATTAGTTCCTGAGATATAGCCCGGACAGAATCATGCAATACGTACTATAGGCCGAAAAGTCAAGGGGCCATAACTCTGGGAAAAATTTAGGAACCCGGGTCATGCTGACGATATGCACATCTCCTCTTGGTAATAAAGCTTTCCATAAAGTTTCGTTGAATTCAAGCCATTAGTTCCTGAGAAATAGCCCGGACAAGAATCATGCAATATGTACTATAGGCCGAAAAGTCAATGGGCCATAACTCTTTGAAAAATTTAGGAACTGGGTCATGCTGAGGATATGCGCATCTCCTCTTGGTAATAAAGCTTCCCATAAAGTTTCGTTGAATTCAAGCCGTTAGTTCCCGAGAAATAGTCCGGACAAGGAAAGTGTGACGGACGAACGGACGGACGAAGCGGCCACTATATGCGTCACCTTCCGTGAGCATAAAAATTACCTTCCTTCTTATTATATATATGGTTGATGATTTTTGTTTTAATGCGACAGTTTTTCGGTCAAATCAACGTACCAGATAACTTTGGCTGCACCTGGAAAGATGGCTTAGGCAAGTTTTTAACACCTCTTTTGAGGTTGGGTTGGTCAATCAATGTATGTCCGACCAGAAATGTTGATTTTTGCTAATCGATGTCTGGCAGGTTGCATAATATGCACATTCCAGCAGATAGACCCAAGTATCAGGTCTTGAGTACATTCCGTATAACCGCATGCTTCATCAGCATGTGACGCTACCTGAAGCAGCAGATCAAGGGATCCAAAACAATTAATAAATGATTTTCACGGCATAACAATTTCCATGATATGCATTGTTAATGAAAACATAAACTGGCGAGGACACAAATCAAAATTTTCATTGGATTTTCAATCCTAATGATCGAAATTTCTTTCGAATAATCAGAATTTCTAAGTTTTCAGCTGAGGTCCCATGGACTTCAGTTTAACGAGGTTCTACTGTATTTATCAAAAGAATAATAATTTCTTTCATCATAATTGAAAATTGCAGCCATGAACCTGCATTTGTACATGGGACTGCTAAATATCAGAAATATTTTACATCAATTTTGTGTTAACCATAAAGCAGTGTCATAGACAGTCATTTCTGAAGAAGTAGAGCCAAAGTCAATTATCATACCTGTGCCGTTCTAACATCACTGAGGAGCCTCCTCAACTTCTCATCAGAGTTGGCAAGGAAATCCTTTAGAATGGCTGGCTGGTCGCGTGAGTTCTTACGCATATCGAACTCACGCTTTGTTAGCTCCATTCCTTTCTCCATTTCATGAATATCTGTAGTAATGTTCTCAATAGACACTGAAACAGAGGAGACAGCAACATTCCTTAAACTTGTTCTCGAAATTCTCAAACAAAGGATGATTTTTTCAGTGAAAATCAGAAATTTTAATGGTAAACAAATGACAGGGGAGCTGTACAGGACACTATAACATTACATGCATTGCACTGAATGATCTAGATATGAATTTAAATATTTAAATCTGTAACTGTATGTAATGGTGAAAGGCACACAATGAAACTAGATGTGTTGACATGACACTAATGCCTATACTCCTTTAAGTTTTGTTGAAGAAATTTTCAAAGTTTAAGGGCTGTTATTCTATAAAAACATTAGCAAAGGGGAGCCAATTACAAACAAGTAATAATTGTTAACAGTGAACTGTTGCAAAGTCTCCCTTAGTTTCTCCTTAGACAATCATACATGATTGTTTTTTGAGAAATAAGGTCATAAGTAAAATTGAGGGGGTGGGGCCGGACCCATTGAGACCCCCAGGGGACACTAAAGAAATACCATTTAATTCTTTGAACAACTTGAAAGAGGACCACCCAAAGTTTTATGAAAATTGGCCCAGTAGTTTAGAAGGAGATGTTGTTGATGCCGGACAACTGATGATGGACACCGGACATTGTGATCTGCTGAGCTAAAAATCAGGGGGGCACTACTATTCATTGAGGACTATAAGTTTTGTAAAGATAGGTTGAGCAGCCTCTGAGATATGGCTCGTACAAAGTTGTCAGCAGATAAAAGAAGAAGAAGAACAAGAGGGCAATAGAATCGCTCACCTGAGTATAGGGTTACCCAAGGATCATCTGTACTACAACATTTTGATATATAGCCAGTAGTTTTGAAGGAGATGATTTTTAAAATTTCGTAATTCATTTCTTTCCATTGCCATTGCAACCAGAGTTCTATATGGATCAGATTTATTTTAGCAACTTTTGATAAACCCAAGGATTATCCCTGTCAAATTTAATCAAATTCTGCCCAGCGGTTTCAGAGATGTTGTTTAAAGTTCTCACTATATACATATTAGGCAAATTAGCTCCGCCCCTGGCGGCCATGTTTTCTTACGGATCGGAATAATTTTAGCAATCTTGGTAGAGGGTTACCCAAGGAACATCTGTACTAAAACAAGTTGAAATCTGGCCAGAAGTTTTGAAGGAGATGATTTTTAAAGTTTTCTTATTTTTTTCTTTGTTGCCATGGCAACCAGAGTTCTTCATGGAACAAATTTATTTTAGCAACTTTTGTGAATGTCCACCCAAGGATCATCCTTGCCAAGTTTAATCAAATTCTGTCCAGTGGTCTCAGAGGAGATGTCGTTTAAATCAAATTGTTGACAACACACAACAAATGCTGCACGACAACGGAGGCAGGGTGATCCTAATTACTCACCACGAGCACATTGTGCTCAGGTGAGTTAAAAATACTAGTTTTCCTTGGAATATTGGATCTCCATCAGCAGCTGAGCCGTTTTTTCAAAAACTTCCTGAAATCTTTGAACAAAATAGCTTGGAACTATAGTCTGCCCACATACAAAAAAAAATCCCAAGGTTACATAAAGTCCTTGATAAAAACGACTGTTGAGGTTTTTGAGATATAAACTGTTATAAAGTTATAATAAATCTTTGTTTTTTGGCCATAGTTCAAACGATTCAACCCCGATCATAAAAACTTTTATATTACATAGAAGCTCTTTCAAAGGACTGCAAATAATGTACATTTTGTCTTGATCAAATATTTAATGGTTTTGAGATGTTTAAGGTTAAAGAAAAAAACAATAATTTGAATACGACCTTGACCTTTGCAATTTTATGGAAACGGAAGTGCCATGTTCCATAGGATCTTATGCTGCACCTTCAGTTAAATTTCATACAAATAAAAAAAAAACAAAAAAAACAAACTACAAGCCTTAAAAACCGTTAAATTTTAACAATCAAGTCTTTTTTACCTTACAGGGGTAAAAGTATTGGAAAATGAAAATACTGAAATTCAAGCTGGGGGCCTGGGAGCCGCAAGGCCCAGGTGGGTCCAGGGCAACACCGGGGCAGCATAAGATCCTATGGAGCATGGCACTTCTGTTTCCATAAATGCATAAGCTCCTGAAATTAAGCTTTTCTGAAGCTCTCAGAAAGGCCTGGTGAGCTATAATTTAAATAATGTTATGTTCATAAAAAGTCCAACAGTTTTTGGGATATAATAAAAAAAGATAAGTTGATAATCAGTTTGTGAAGAGATACTTTAATCAGTTTTAGTAGTTTACTAAGTTTGGAAGAATTTTTATTCTCTTCCATTGTTTTTCACTAACTGAATCTGTGCTTTGGTGTTTTCATTTCTGGGCTGTTGCCTTTTGTTTGCAATTTGGTTTTTCAGTTTGATTTATTTAGTAAGTCATTTAGCCTTTTCCAATTTTAGTTTTTGGATGGAATGATCTCATTTCTCTTGTTTTCTTTTTTCAGCTTTGTCTCTTATAGTTTCCATAAGCATTAAATACATGTCTTTTCATTGAAGGATTCACTTTTATTTGAGGAGACTTAATTTTTTTTCTCTTTAAACTAGTTTTAATGATGGCAACAGCCTCATAATTTTCTCTGTCCTCTTCAATAATATCTCCTAATAGTAATGGCCCATTAAATGCATTCAGCAAAGCACAGACTAATTTTGACAAAAAAGGATATCGGAGGCTGTCATAGGTCTTGAGAGTCATGATTTTGGACCAGAATCCAAGGTCAATCCTTTCTCCATCATATTTGGCACTATGTCGGCAACATGTTGGTCCACACAGAAGGCATTCAGTTCCATGTAAAGGCATCCTACATCCTCCTCTTTTATTACGTTTGGCAGGAGAAGAGCTAAATACCTGAATGCCTTCTGCATCTGGCTGTGGCTCTGCAAGTTAGGGTTTAGTACCAACAGACAACGGATAGTTTTGTTCCTTAACGGTAGTTGCAAAATTTTTGTTGCTGCAGACACTTATCCTGCACGCAAATTTTCAAAAAATTTGTCTAAACAGTGATAATGTGACTGGAAGGGCATATTTTCCAACAACCAGGTCCTTGTTTGACTTCTGGATAGAACTGTCCCGCACATCAAGTTTCACCAAGGCTGCCACCTTGTCTTTTGGAATGTGTTAAGGCTTTATGAACATCACCAGGAATGTCTGCTATTTCAACCATTTGTTCATGCAGGATATGGATCTGTGGAGCCTCTGTTTGGAATTTTTTGACATAGTCCTGCAAAAGCAGTGTAGGATTTAACTTACATTAAACAAATTTTGATATCTATTGCTCAATTTTAATGTTTGGTGATATCTATTGCAATTTCTGTAGCAGATCTCTAGTAAAATTGTGGGAGAAGGAGAAATCAATATTTTTCGACCTTTTTAACAGTTTCACAAAAGTTAATAATTAATCCCAGATCATAACATTTTCTGTATATGCATACACTTTTAAAGACCAATTAAATGGCTTCTTTTTTTTTAATCTTTAATAAATTTCATTATCAATCACAATGTCTAAGTAAAATAGTATGTAAGATTATTACTTATTAATGTAAATTGTGTATGGTTTCAAATTTTGATCACTAAACGTTGATATACCTGAAAAATGGATAGGTGCCCATGACAAAGATTCAGCATCACAATGGTCTCCATTCTGTTGATGGATACGGTCTTTTCAGTCATGGCTAGTCATAGATTTCTGTTGTTTTCCTGGTTAAACTGTAATAGGGTAATGGCTGCCTGGGCCTCTTCTGACACATCATGTCTTTTGAATATCTGATCAAACAGAGGACTGAAAAAGGTAACAAAATTATTGATAAATATTTATCAGTTTAAACATGATTTTATCTTTCAAGTAACATAAACATGTACTTATATTATTTATAAACAAAAATATTAGATATTTTCTAATGCTTAGAAAATTTAATTGAATGTAAAATAAAGAGACTCAGGAAGGATCTTAAAAACTTCCTGAGCAGCCCTATCAAATGAAAAAACAGGCACATCTTCCTCCTCAGATAGGGCTGAGCCTATGACTGAGGGAGGAGGCAAGGGGGAACCCGTAGGCTGAGAGACAGAGCCATCCTGTAATAGGGGATCATCTTCAGGGGCGAAAAGGGAAACAGCATCAGCCATTTCTTCTTCTCCCTGAATGGGAGAGGGGGGATCTGCAGGTTGATGGCTTTGGGAGTCCTGATGTTCAATCTCAGAACTACCCACAGTATGGGTGGGGGGTACTGGGGTTCTAACCCCTGTGACCTGACCACCACCAGTCATAGGGTTCATACCCATAAAGGGGAAAAAGGGCATGAAGGGCCAGGTAGTTTGGCTTGACTGATTACTTTGTGGCCAACCAGAAAACATTTGAGATTGGATTGGTTGGTTAAATTGAGGCCAGCCAAGGATGGGTGCCTGGCTAGACTGAGATGTGGCCATGACTGGGGGACAATAGGGAGATGGGTGGGGAACAGTTGGAACCTCAACAGATGTATACAAAACATCATAATTGTCACCCCTATTAGCTTGGGGGGACCTACCCCTCCTAGATTTCTTGTTACCAAGGGGGTTGCCCTTGGTTACAGGTTCTCTGTTCTGTGACAGGCACCGTTTTCTGCCGGTCTCCTTAGCAACACTTGGAGACCGGTGACTGGTACCCGGTGATGTATGTCGGGTGACCGGTGGGTGCCCGGTGACCGGTAATTGCACCATTCGGCCTTAACGTGGCCATAAACACCTCACAATTGAGGCATGTCAGCCACGAGACACAAGAAAAAAACAAACTAATAAATCAATTAATAGGAAATAATAATATAAACGAGAAAGAGCGAATAAAATAAGTCTTATAAAGACCAAAGAAAGGTTGGAATAACCGGTAATAGTGATGGAAACGAGATCGAAAAAGCAAACCCACGAAGGACGCTATCGATCAAGATGGCTTCCAAAACAGAATTGAGAGAGCATGCACCGCGGGACATGTATCCAGGCAACTATAGGACAAGTTTATTCTATGGGACTCTGTTTTGGAAGCCGGTAGTAGTTTATAGAAAGATATCTGGGTTATAACAGGTATGTATTAATGCTATTAAAATGTACTTATATTATTTATAAACAAAATATTAGATATTTTCTAATGCTTAAATAATTTAATTGAATGTAAAATAAAACTGCTATGAAGAAGAGTATTGTTAAATAGGCAAATTGTTTAAGTATTTTGTTAGTAAAGAAAATAATAAATATAATCTACAACCACAACACCAAAAAGATACAATAAGAAGATGAACAAGAGCTGTCAGAGGACAGCACGCTCGACTATTCAAAATGCTTGTTAGTAAATGAAATCTATTTCAATTCTAGCCCTTCACATACCCTGTACATAATAATAGTCAAAAATGATATACCTTGATAGTCTGATACCCCTTAATATTTTTATGATGTCTAAAATCAATCCCATCCCTAGTTACTGAGACATAAACATAATAACACTGTGCATGCAAAACTTAAACCAAAAATCCAAGTTAGAAAAGGGCCATAATTTGTATAAAATTCAGTCCAAAAGTTATCCTCCTTAGTTTTCTGATGCCCCTGAAGACACTCCTTAAATTTCTAGTCAATTCCACAAGTAATTTCTGAGATATAAGCTGGATAGTAGCTTGAATGCAAAAATTTAACCAAAATTCTAAGTTAAAAGGGGGTAATAATTTTTAATATATTCCATCAAGTGTTATCTTCTTTTAAGTATGATACCCCTAAACATATTAAAGATGTTTCAAATCAATCCCATGCCTGGACTCTGAGATATAAGCATAAAAGTACCTTGCATGCAAAACTTCAACCAAAATTTCTAAGATAAAAAAGGGGCCATAACTTGTAATATATTCCATCAAAAGTTATCTACCTTGATAGTATGATACTCCTAAATATATTAAACATGTTTAATTTCAATCGCATACCTGGATACTGAGATATTAGCATGAAAGTAACTTGCATGCAAAACTTTAACCAAAATTTCTGAGTTAAAAAGGGGCCATTATTTGTAACATATTCATCAAGAGTTATCTACCATGAAAGTATGATACCCCTAATCATATTAAAGATGTTTCAAATCAATCGCATGCCTGGATACTGAGATATAAGCATGAGAGTATCTTGCATGCAAAACTTTAACCAAAATATTTAAGATAAAAAGGGCCATAATTTGTAATATATTCCATCAAGAGTTATCTACCTTGGTTGTCTGATGCCCCTAAACATATTCATAAACTTTCACGTCAATACCATAAATGGTTATTGAGATACAAACTAGATAGTCACTTGCACGCAAAACTTTAACCAAATATTCTATTGCATGCAAAACTTTAACCAAAATTTCTAAATTAAAAAGGGGCCATAATTCATATTAAAATCCATCAAGAGTTATCTACCTTGGTTGTCTGATGCCCCTGAACATATTTATAAACTTTCAAGTCAATACCATAAATGGTTATTGAGATATAAGGTTGATAGTAACTTGCACGCAAAACTTTAACCAAAAGCTCCAACGCCGACGCCAGGGCGACTACAATAGCTCTCATATTCTTCGAACAGTCGAGCTAAAAACAAGAAAGAATAAAAGAAAAAGCATGAATATATATTTGACACTAATAATGCCAGAGTTAGGGTAGAAGCTTTGCTATACATCGGATAACTATATCTACTGTTTTTCACACATGTATACTTACCAGTAAGAGAAAACCAGCTGTAAATGATGAACAGATTTCACATTAAATAAAATGGTAGTTTAACAAACAAGAGGGCCAAGATGACCCTAAAGATGCTCACCTGAGAAAAAATGCCTTCATTGCCTGTACAAGTTACTAAATTATAACATAGTTGTACTGAATACATAATCCATCAGATCATTTATAATTCCACAAACTTAACAGTGCCTGTCGTCGAAATTTAAAGTCAAACCTGACTGAGAAATTATGGCTTTGACACACAAATTTAAACATTAAAAGGGGCATAACTCCTGACCAATTTAGCCAATATCAGCAATAATCGTTCTTGGCCGAAAGAATATGGATATAAACATTGTTCTAAAGTTTGAAGAGGATGACTTCAGAAATGAAGATGCTAGAGTGCAAAAAAAAAAATAAATATTAAATTTTATTTAATATCAAAAGGGGCATAACTCTTGACCTAATTGACGGATATCAGCTATAATCGAACTTGACCAAAAGAATATGGCTATAAACATTGTCATAGAGTTTGAAGATGATTTCTTAAGAAATGAAGATGTGAGAGTGCAAAAAAAAAATGGTGAAATATTACACTTTTTTAATATTAAAAGGGGTATTACTCTTGTCCTAATAGGCTGATATCAGCCATAATCGAACATGGCAAAGACATTAAGGTAATAAACATTGTCATAAAGTTTGAAGATGATTGCTTAAGAAACGAAGATGCTAGAGTGCAAACAAAGTGAAATCTGGCATTTTTTAATATTAAAAGGGGCATAACTCTTGACCTAATAGGCCGATATCAGCCATAATTGAACTTGGTCAAGACATTATGGTAATTAATATTGCCAAAGAGTTTGAAGATGATTGCTTAAGAAATGAAGATGCTGAGTGCAAACACACTGAAAACTGGCATTTTTTACGGCTTTCCGCAAACCTGCGGAAAACGTATAGGGTTTGTTATGTTTATTTTTCTTCTTCTTATTATTATTCTTCTTCTTCTTCCAACCTAATTCAAGAGTTAATTTATATATGTTGCCAATGGCCAAGCAACATGAAAATTAAAATGCTTCGACAAAAAATAATAAATTTTTAAAATCAAGTGTTTTCAATTTTCAATGACATCAAATGACGTCAGATTTGACGTCAGCTTAAAAAGTTTGTTCGCACTCTAGAGCCTTCAATTCTGGTCCGATTTTTTTAAAAGTTTTACAGAATATGTATTTTAGATTGTAGATGTGCACCTTGGCATTCAAATTTCCAAATTCGAAAAAACTGAAACTTTATGGCAAAACCGAGATTCGAACTTAGGTCCTAAAATTAGTTTTTAATGTTACAAGGCCACCTAATGCGCTAGAAGCATGAAAATTGGACAGCATATCGGCCAAGAGGTCTGCTTTCTATTTCCTAAAAGATTTTATCTCAAGTCACGTGGTTATGACGTCATACAATAGACAAAAAGCATAGTTTTGAAAAATTTCTTTCGCTCTAATATCATTACTTTTAACTCAATCTTCTTGAAAATTGTATTGCAGCGATTAAAATGTTTATATTTATAAATTCATTTATTTTTAATTTTCAATGACGTAAATTGACGTCAGATTTAACGTCAGCTTAAAAAATTGTTCGCGCTCTAGAGCCTTCAATTCTGGTCCGATCATTTTGATATTTTCACAGAAGATGTATTTTAGGATGTAGATGTGCATCTTTGCATTCAAGTTTCCAAATTCCAAAAGATTGTTATTTTTTATGGCAAAACCGAGTTTCGAACTTAGGTCCTAATTTTATATTTTAATGTTACAAGGCCACCTAATGAGTTAGAAGCATGAAAGTTGGAAAGAATATCGACCTAAAGGACTGCTTCCAATTTTTTTAAAGGCATTTTTCTTAAGTCAATTGGTTATGACGTCATAAAACGACAAAAAACATCTTTTTGAAACATTTCTTTCGCTCTGGTATCACAACTTTTGACTTAATCTTTTTGAAAATTCTATTGCAGCGATTAAAATGTTTATATTTATAAATTTATTTATTTTTAATTTTCAATGACGTCAAATGACGTCATATTTGGAGTAAGCTTCAAAAGTTTGTTCGCGCTCTAGAGCCTTCAATTCTGGTCCGATTATCTTGATATTTTCACAGAAGATGTATTTTAAGATTTAGATGTGCACCTTGGCATTCAAATTTCTAAATTTGAAAAGATTAAGATTTCATGACGATACCAATTTCGAACTTTGGTTCTTAAGTTACATTTTAATGTTACAAAGCTTCCTGATATTAGTATTAGAGCCAGCAAAATACGGATATAATATTGCATTTGTTATCACGGCTTTCTGCAAATCTGAAGAAAATGACAAATGCATGTTATTCTACTAATTTTTTATGTTTTCCAAGTGTTTAACGGTTTCTTTTTCTAAATCTGTAAAAATAAGCAAATATATAAAGCAAATGAATTGTTGAAAGTTTCAAGACGTTTATAACTTTAATTACATAGAAATAAGAAAGTATTTTCATAATTTTGCTTACACCTCTGCCTTTGTTTCCATCTAATTTTGCAAATATAAAACTCAATCAATTTAAAGGTTGAAAGTCATAGATTTCAAAGTATTTTTTTTTTTCTTTTTTACAATTTCAATTGTGGGTCAAATTGTAATTAATATTTGTTAAGTAATATGCTTACGAAGAAAAAGATATTAAATAAAGAATAAAAAACTTTTAAAATCGATTGACTAACGTAAGAAAAAAATTATTGAGGATTGTATTATCTTAAAATTGTCCTGCTTTTTTTTTCTGCATGATAATAAACGGTTGCGTAATCAAATAAGATCCATATATATGCTTTCTCAATCTTCCTAAGAAGATTAAAATGAAAAAAAAAAAAAAATAAAGCTTAATTTTGAACATAAGTATATATTTATGATATTGATGATTTACGTATCAAATAAAACATTATTAGCCAACATTATTCCATTTCTTTGTATTAACTTATATATTCAATACCTTTGAAATAAGCAAACGGAAAGCCGCTTCGTTTGTATCTTAATCAAACGACTTCTAGTTAATATTAAAAGGGGTATAACTCCTGACCTAATAGGCTGTTATCAGCCATAATCGAACATGGCCGTGAGATGATGGTAATAAACAATGTTATAAAGTTTGAAGATGATTGCTTAAGAAATGAAGATGCTAGAGTGCAAACAAACTTATTGTGGACGACGGATGGACGGACTACGGACATTCATCGATCCTAATAGCTCATCCTAAGCACATTTTCTCAGGTGAGCTAAAAAACTGGCAGATGATAATGTCATGAGGCGTAATTCGGGTTTCAAATTATGCAGTACTAGCTATTGTATCCCTAGAAAAAAGTTTTTTCTCCTAAATAAATTTTAAGTCTTTATTTAAGTCTGTTACAGTGTCTTTTGCCATTAAAATGATATTATAAATTAATCTTTTATCAAAAAGTAAGAATGAGAGAATGATACCTGTATTTGGCTTTTTCTTCATATGTTAGAAAAGCAGCATAGTAAATGGTCAAATAGTCCAGCAGCTCAAGGATTCTTGTTGAGACATCATGCATCTGGAGAAATCTGCTACTGATTGTACACAGAACATGTTTCGTTTTCTCTGCATTCATCATTGTCATCACTTGACAGACAAGTTCTTTCACTTTTGGTGACTCTTCTACATCATAATACATATCAGAGCAAATGCTTTGAAGGCCTTGATCTACATTTTTTCATAAGGGTTTTGGCAACATTACTTATCATATGAACAGTGTCCTCACTGATATCCAGCAAACAGCAATTCTTGGCTCTGACTAGTGTTTAACACCCCCTTTAACACCCCTCATTGTGCTGCAATTGTCCATCAATATACTCACTAACTGTGACCATTAAATATCATATTCCTCAAGCACACTTTCAAACGACTTGACAATTTCTGCAGTAGTAGCAACATTTTGTATTCTGGTCAATTGTCACTTGGTTTGTCTCCTCATCAAAGTACTGAATTAAAATATTCAGAACTTTGTCATTATTTTTGTTTGTTGCTTCATCCAAATTCAGTGAGACAAACTTATTATTGATTTTGTTTTCACTTCTTCTTTGAGGATTTAGCTACACCATGAGTAGTGATGTATGTCGCACTAGTTGGAGACAATGTTGTTTTCTCCAAAGCAGTCTTGTCTTCTGCAAGTCTTTTCGCAAGATCCAATATATCACCTGCTAGGGAAAATAGAAGACAATGCTTAAGAAGGCAGTTGTGATTGCTCGCTGTCTGGCTATGCGGTCATGCATGCTCTCAACCTTTTTTTTTCTCCAGCCTTGGATAAACCAGGTAACAGCTGTTAAAAGAATAGAAATGACCATAGGTACCCATTCACACAGCTAAACATAGAAAAAAAGCTTATTTAACAAGAGCCATGTTGACATGGCCATCCCCCGCCTTACGCTTGCTCTCTAGAAGATGTGTTGGAGAGTAGAATATTTCATTTTTAAAAGAAAATTTTTAGTAATGAAGACTGCTTAAAGTAATTATAGATATGAAACCCATCATTCTTGTGCACTGCACTCCTCCTCAATGAGATCTATTCACCTATGAAGTTTCAAGTTGATATCTCAAATACTTTTTGAGTTTAGCTCCAGACAAAAATTAAGCCTGAAAAATAACAAAGGGCAATAACTTAAAAAGTATGATAGGTAAAGTTATCATTCTTGTGCACTTCACACCTTCTCCATAAGATCTATCCACCTATGAAGTTCTAAGTTGATACCTCAAATTCTTTTAAACTTATGTTCCGGACAAAAATTAAGTCTAAAAAATAACAAAGGACAGTAACTCAAAAATTATGAAAGATAGAGTTATCATTCTTAAGCACTGCATTCCTCTTCAATGAGATCTATCCACCTATGAAGTATAAAGTTGATACCTCAAATACTTTTCAAGTTATGCTCTGGACAAAAATTAAGTCTGAAAAATAACAAAGGGCAATAACTCAAAATTATGAAAGGTAGAGTTATCATTGTTGTGCACTGCACACCCCCTCAATGAGATCTATCCACCTATGAAGTATCAAGTTGATACCTCAAATACTTTTGGAGTTATGCTCTGGACAAAAATTAAGTCTGAAAAATAACAAAGGGCAATAACTCAAAAATTATGAAAGGTAGAGTTATCATTGTTGTGCACTGCACACCTCCTCAATGAGATCTATTCACCTATAAAGTATAAAGTTGATACCTCAAATACTTTTGGAGTTATGCTCTGGACAAAAATTAAGTCTGAAAAATAACAAAGGGCAATAACTCAAAAATTATGAAAGGTAGAGTTATCATTCTTGTGCACTGCACACCTCCTCAATGAGATCTATCCACCTATGAAGTATCAAGTTGATACATCAAATACTTTTGGAGTTATGCTCTGGACAAAAATTAAGTCTGAAAAATAACAAAGGGCAATAACTCAAAAATTATGAAAGGTAGAGTTATCATTGTTGTGCACTGCACTCCTCCTCAATGAGATCTATTCACCTATGAAGTATCAAGTTGATACCTCAAATACTTTTCAAGTTATGCTCTGGACAAAAATTAAGTCTGAAAAATAACAAAGGGCAATAACTCAAAAATTATGAAAGGTAGAGTTATCATTCTTGTGCACTGCACACCCCCTCAATGAGATCTATCAACCTATGAAGTATCAAGTTGATACCTCAAATACTTTTGGAGTTATGCTCTGGACAAAAATTAAGTCTGAAAAATAGCAAAGGGCAATAACTCAAAAATTATGAAAGGTAGAGTTATCATTGTTGTGCACTGCACTCCTCCTCAATGAGATCTATCAACCTATGAAGTATCAAGTTGATACCTCAAATACTTTTCAAGTTATGCTCCACCTATGGTGCACTGCACTCCTCCTCAATGAGATCTATCAACCTATGAAGTATCAAGTTGATACCTCAAATACTTTTCAAGTTATGCTCCGGACAACAATGTTGGACGGACGGACGGAGACTATTACTATATCCCCCGTCGCCTTTTGGCTGGGGATAAAAAAAGCTACTATGTCAGATTTTAAGAAATTTTAGCAAATTCTCCTGCTTATAGCTTTAATAGCACGGTTTTGTGGTGAAATGTAACATTTATCTGGACTTGCATTCAAATTCTTTGTTAAAGATTACTCTTAAACTGTGTTTAGGTTGTAGCCTATCTAGAATAGATATTGGATACACAAATATACATTATAATTAAGGAAAATAAAATAGTCAATATGGACACAAATCTATAAATATAATATAGATATATTACTCATCTTATTTTTATAAAGGTAGCATGAAAAATTGGAGGAAAAAAAAACAAGCAAGAGGGCTATGATGCCCCTGAATCGCTCACCTGATTATAAATTAGCAACATATGTTGGATTTTTCATATGGACCTACTTTTTTAACCCCACATGTCCCAAAATCGAACTTGTCCAAGATTTTATCGAAACAAACATTCTGACTAAGTTTCATGAAGATTGGGCCAAAAATGTGGCCTCTAGAGTGTGAACAAGGTTTTTCTAAGATTTGACCTTACCCAATTTCGAACTTGTCCAAAATTTTATAGAGACAAACATTCTGACCAAGTTTCATGAAGATTGGCCAAAAATATGGCCTCTAGAGTGTTAACAAGCCAAATTGTTGACGACGGACGAAGGGCGATCACAACAAGCTCACCTCGAGCACGTTGTGCTCAGGTGAGCTAAAAACACTCACCTGATTTGATTTCAATGTGCTGACATTCCGTTTATGTGATTCGTCCTCTGCGTGAAGACAAATTGACTTCTTACTGTTCGACTTGTAATTAATTGTTTTTGCTCACAACTTCACAAAAGGTGATCCTGGTCACATCAGGTTTCTTCAACCACACGTTCCATTTTTCACCTTCAGAATCACTTTCTGACAAGCATTCCAATCTCCACTTATTCTTTGCCTCTTTTCTGAGGACTTTCATATTATAACCAGGTGGCAGAAATTTCATTTTGTTTATGTCAAATATTTTAATGGGTGCCGCCATTTTAAAGAATGTACTGACGTAACAAGTTATTTCATTGGTCAACGAGAACCAATCAAATCTGTTTTTTTAAATCAATCATCTGTAAGCAGACAATACCTGTCTTTTGTAAGACGCAGAAACACACTATGTGGTTGCTACGAGTGGCAATTAAGGATGCGTATGGTTACAGAAATCTCTTATCAGAACCCAGAACTGAATGCATACTGTCATCAGCTGCATAAAACACCTCACACGGATCAACGGATTTACGCGATTCAGAAAAATGACCTTGGCCATCTTCAAAAATACGGAAATCCGTAATAATCATATGATGTTTGTCTTCTCACAATGTAAACAAGAGGGCCATAGAGGCCCTGAATTGCTCACCTGAGTATAGGGTTACCCAAGGAAGATCTGTACTAAAACATTTTTAAATCTGGCCAGTAGTTTTGAAGGAGATGACTGTTTAAGTTTTCGTAATTCATTTCTTTCCTTTACCATTGCAACATAGATCAAGTTTATTTTAGCAACTTTTGTGAAGGTTTACCCAAGGATCATCCCTGTCAAAATTAATAAAATTCTGTCCAATGGTTTCTGAGAAGATGTTGTTTAAAGTTTTCACTATATACATAAAAGGCAAATTAGCCTCGCCCCTGGCAGCCATGTTTTCTTACAGATCCAAATAATTTTAGCAATCTTGGTAGAGGGTTACCCAAGGAACATCTGTATTTAAACATTTTGAAATCTGGAAAGTAGTTTTGAAGGAGATGATTTTTAAAGTTTTCATATTTTTTTTGCTTTCAGTTGCCATGGCAACCAGAGTTTTACATGGATCAAGTTCATTTTAGCAACTTTTGTTTTGTGAAGGTTCACCCAAGGATCATCCCTGCCAAGTTTAATCATATTCTGACCAGCATTTTCAGAGGAGATGTCATTTAAAGCACACTGTTGATGACTCGTGACTGTCAACAATGGACGCAGGGTGACTTGGAGATTTATATTCAGTCCAAATATCAGCTTTCTAACACATCTGGAAGCAATGTTTTATGTATTTGAAATTTGATGTCAATGGTTCGAATCTTGGATTGGCCATAGAACCTTTGCCTTTTCCATTTGGAACAAGAGCTGTCAGAGGACAGCACGCTCGACTATTCAAAATGCTTGTCGGTAAATCAAATTAAATCTATTTAAATTCTTGCCCTTCACATTCCCTGTACATAATAATAGTCAAAATGATATACCTTGATAGTCTGATGCCCTTTAATATTTTTATGAAGCTTAAAATCAATCCCATGCCTAGTTACTGAGATATAAGCTGGATAGTAGCTTGAATGCAAACATTTAACCAAAATTCTAATTAAAAGGGGGCAATAATTTTTAATATATTCCATCAATTGTTATCTGCCTTTATAGTATGATACCCCTAAACACATTAAAGATGTTTCAAATCAATCCCATGCCTGGACTCTGAGATATAAGCATGAAAGTACCTTGCATGCAAAACTTTAACCAAAATTTCTAAGTTAAAAAGGTGCCATAATTTGTACTATATTCTATCAAGAGTTATCTAACTTGGTTGTCTGATGCCCCTAAACATATTCATAAACTTTCAAGTCAATACTATGGATGGTTATTGAGATACAAACTGGAT
>CM037785.1:57988750-58009385 GCA_021229015.1 Solen grandis
ACATGGATCAAGTTTATTTTAGCAACTTTTGTGAAGGTTGACCCAAGGATCATCCCTGCCAAGTTAAATCAAATTCTGTCCAGTGGTTTCAGAGGAGATGTTTAAATGTTTCTCTATATACATATAAGGCAAATAAGCCCCGCCCCTGGCGGTCATGTTTTTTTACGGATCGGAAAAATTTTACCAACTTTGGTAGAGGTTCACCCAAGGAACATCTGTACCAATTTATTTTAAAATCTGGCCAGTAGTTTTGAAGGAGATGATTTTTAAAGTTTTCATTTTTTTTTCTTTTTGTTGCCATGGCAACCAGAGTTCTACATGGATCAAGTTTATTTTAGCAACTTTTGTGAAGGTTCACCCAAGGATCATCCCTGCCAAGTTTAATCAAATTCTGTCCAGTGGTTTCAGAGGAGATGTTGTTTAAAGGTTTCTCTATATACATATAAGGCAAATAAGCCCCGCCCCTGGTGGCCATGTTTTTTTACGGATCGTAATAATTTTAGCAACTTTGGTAGAGGTTGACCCAAGGAACATCTGTACCAAATTATTTTGAAATCTGGCCAGTAGTTTTGAAGGAGATGATTTTTAAAGTTTTCATTTTTTTTTTTTGTTGCCATGGCAACCAGAGTTCTACATGGATCAAGTTTATTTTAGCAACTTTTGTGAAGGTTGACCCAAGGATCATCCCTGCCAAGTTTAATCAAACTCTGTTCAGTGGTTTCAGAAAAGATGTTGTTTAAAGGTTTCTCTATATACATATAAGGCAAATAAGCCCCGCCCCTGGCGGCCATGTTTTTTTACGGATCGGAATAATTTTAGCAACTTTGGTAGAGGTTGACCCAAGGAACATCTGTACCTTTTAAGGAATTTTTTTAATTTTGTAGAGCCTCACCCAAGGAACATTCCTGCCAAGTTTCATTAAATTCTGTCCAGCGGTTTCAGAGGAGATGTCGTTTAAAGTAAATTGTTGACGACGGACGACGCACGACGACGGACGCCGGACGAAGGGCGATCACAAAAGCTCACCTTGAGCACTTTGTGCTCAGGTGAGCTAAAAAAATAGAAAATTTTCTCCTCAGAAACCACAAGGCCTGAAGTTTAGATATAATTTATGTAACATGGCCTTATGAGTATCTACCAGTTTTGTTTAAATCATGGCCCTGGGGTCAAAATTGGCCCTGCCCAAAGGATCACTTGATTTTACATAGGCTAAAATAGGAAAATCTAGAACAAATCTTCTTGTCAGAAACCACAAGGCCTGGAGTTTAGATATTTGGTGTGTTACATGGCCTTATAGACATTTACCAAGTTTATTCAAATCATGGCTCTTGGGTCAATATTGGCCCTGCCCCAGGGGTCACTTGATTTTACATAGACTTAAATAGGGGAGTCTTTTAAAGATCTTCTTGTCAGAAACCACAAGATCATGGGTTTGAATATTTGGTTTGTAACGGCCTTGTGGACCAGAACCAAGTTTTCAAATCATGTTTCTTGGGTCAAAATTGGTCCCACTTTAGGGGTCACTTGATTTTATAGCTATCACCATCAAAATTTGGACCACAGGTACAGTTTTTGTGTGGAATTACGATTATTTTGATGTACTTTTGCATGGATTTTGTCTTCAGTTTGACTGTGTTATAAAAGACAATGAAGGCAATATTTCTCAGGTAAGCGATTCAGGACCATCATGGCCCTCTTGTTGAAACTTGGTAGGGAAATTGCCCATTGTCAGTTGAAGACCCCTATTGATTTTGAGGTCATTCAATCAAAAGTCAAGGTCACACTGACATTTAATATGAAAATCCTTGTCCGCTGAATTCCTTGAGAATGAATAAGCCTTAGTTTGTGAAACTTATTAGGGACAATGTCTATGGCCAGTTCACGATCTTTTTTAAATTTTAAGGTCATTAGGACAAAGGTAAGGATCAAACTGATTTTAAATATAAAATCTTTTTTATTTATTACTTGAGAAGAAATAATCCTATGTCTGTGAAACTTGGAAGGGACATTGCCCACGGCCTGTATATGACACCTATGATTTTAAGGTAATGAAGTCAAAGGTCAAGGTCACAATGACACTAAGGTCATAAGAGCAGAAATCTAGTTCTTCTTATTATTATTCTTCTTCTTCCAACCTAATTCAAGAGTTAATTTATATATGTTGCCAATGGCCAAGCAACATGAAAATTAAAATGCTTCGACAAAAAAGTATAAATTTTTAAAATCAAGTGTTTTCCATTTTCAATGATGTCAAATGATGTCAGATTTGACATCAGCTTCAAAAGTTTGTTCGCACTTTAGAGCCTTCAATTCTGGTCCGATTATCTTGATATTTTCACAGAAGATGTATTTTAGGTTGTAGATGTGCACATTGGCATTCAAATTTCTAAATTCGAAAATAAAGGTTTCATGACAAAACCGAGATTCGAACTTAGGTCTAGGTCAAATCTTAGAAAAATCTTGTGAACACTCTAGAGGCCTACATTTTTGTCCCAGTCTTCATTAAACTTGATATGAATGATGACTGCATGAATTCCCAATTGAGTGCAAATTCAGGTAGGATCAATATGTAGGTCACTAATAGTCAAATGTTAGAAAAACACTTTATGTGCCAGATTTTTAGTCATTATGCCTAACACAGGCATCTTACTCAGGTGAGCGACACAGGGCCATCTTGGCCCTCTTGTTTAAAATTTGACATCATATAAGGAAGTTAGATGAGGAATAAAAATTTATTTATACCGTTCTTTCATGCACTTTTGCAGTTAGTCCTAATCACTTGATTGCTTTTTTCTAAGATAAATAATCTGATGGATTATGTCTTCAGTACAACTATGCTATAATTTTGTAACTTGTACAGGCAATGAAAGCAGTTTTTCTAAGGTGAGAGTCTTTCGGGCCACCTTGGCCCTCTTGTTGAAAATATCATAAAAAACAATATTTTTATCATGATGCAATGCTGTTCTAATGCTATGCAGATCTTAATGATCAGTCTATTAATTATTAAGTTATTTGTCGAATGGTAGTTGTTGACATGAATATCTTTTTGCCGATTTTTGCCTTTTTGGGGGGAGGAATAACTTTATATATTGCAAAAACAGATAGGTTAAACATAAGGTAAGTACATGTTTGAATTCAAAAGACCTTTCTAACGGTACCTGGGTTTTTAAAATTGGACATCATATAAGGAAATTGCATGAAAGTAAGAATTTCTGGAAAAAAAAAAAAAATTCTTGTGCTTCTGCAGTTGATCCCACATATTATTCTAAATTTTATTTCTGTTACATTAAAGGTAAAATGTGAAACAGTAATTTATTTTAATGCTCTGTGCCCCCTTCAATTGAACAAGAAACTTCAATGAAGATATCAGAAATGAATATTTTGTAGAAAAGGAATCTTGTATACCTTTTTAGCATGTTAAGAGGACTAGTGATACTTCATTCCCTTGCAGAACACGAAGATTGAGTATTATTGTAGTTATCTTAAAGATAATTCTGGAATACTCAGCATTATGAAATTATAACTGAAAACAAAGCCACATATTCCCTTTTGAATGTAATGACTTAAAAATGTAGATTATGTTATATGACATCACAGATTTCCTCTGCTATTTATTTATGATTGCACTCTACAGCTGTCAATTCGGGACGGTTTTTCTTAAATTTTTGAAGATGGTGTATTTCAGAAAACTAAATAAGTATGATCAGGTTTGACATTGTTTGCAGTGCAGAAAGCCCTTTCTTTTGTCCAGAACAAAAGAAGTCTAGTTATTATTCTTTTTTTCTTCCTCTTATATTTGTGTTAATTTCGAGGTGTTGCCATTGACTCAGAACAATGAAAATTTTATGGCATATATTTCAAACCATGAGCTTTCGGATCCAATGAATTTTATATTCATATGACGTCATATCACGTCAGATTTGATGTCAGTTGAATAAGTTTGTACGCGGTCTACAGTCATTATTTCTGGACCGATTTTCATCAAAATTTCACAGAATGTGTATGTTAGGTTCTAGTTGTGCATCCCGATGTCCGTTTTTCCAAATTCGAAAAGACAAATGTTTTATGGAGAATCCAAGATTCGAACTAATGACGTCAAATTTCAAATGCGTATAAAATCGCTTCCAGATAAGCTAGGAAGCTGATATTTGATCTGAATATTAGTCTCTAGGTCTTCTTTACATTCTGAAAAGATTAATGCCATATGACGTCACATGACGTCATAATGCTATTAAAAATTTCGTATTAAAACTTATCGCTTTTTAAGCCCTGTAGGCTTTATTTTTTGTATGATTTGCTTGAAATTTTGTCTGAAGATGCAGTATTAGATTCTATGGAGCCATGTCACTTCCGTTTCCTGAAAATCCCAAAGGTCAAGGTCATATATCAATTATTGGGTTTATCTTCGGCCTTAAATATCTCAAAAACGGTAAATATTCTATTGAGACACTATGCCTATAATTTGTAGTGCTTAGAAAGACCTTTCAGATGATATTTAGTTTTTGATGATCAGGGTTGAATCGGTTGAGTTATGGCGGAAAAATGAAAATTTGGTAAACCCCATAACAGTTTATATCTCGAAAACCTTTGATTTTTGAAAATATGATGATGAATATTATTTGTAAAGCAATGTTTGGCTGTTCTTTTTATGCTTAAAGTTTAATGATTGACCTAAGATTCATGGAGTAATGGGGAAAAATGAAATTCGTGCATATAGCTTTGGTGATTTTTTCATTTTTCAGGAGGTTTAAGAGCTTGTATCTCAAAAAATATTAAAAATCTTCCTATAGATAAAGCGTGTGAAATGTAGAGAATTTTCAGACGATTATTTTGGTACCTGAAGTTTTGAAATTGATCCAAGTATAAGGAAGTTACATCAAAAATAAGAATTTAAACATGTAGAATTTCAGCGATTTTGCCGTTATGTCAGAGTTTCACGGCTTATATCTTAAGAATCATTGGTAATAAGTCCGTACATTAAGCAAGTGAGATGTAGAGAATTTTAAGGCGATTATTTTGGCACCTAGAGTTTTGAAATTGATAAAAAAATAAGGAAGTTACATAAAAAATACGAATTTAAATCCAACTGTAAGAATTTTCAGAAAATATCCTACTTTCGCTTTCACATTTATTGAAGCATTTTCGGAAAATATAAGTTTACAGATATGTATTAGTCATATAAATTGCAAAAAAATACTTTTTACTTATTATCATATTGATATTACTAGCTAAACAAGGGTACCATTCCCGGTGGCCGAGTGGTTAGAGCGTCCGCCTTGGGAGCGGGAGGTCGTGGGTTCGATACCAAAGTCGTAAAAAATGGTACTGTTATAGCTTCCTTGCTTGGCGCTCAGGGTAGTTGCAAGACTGGTTGGCTCGGTATCAGGAAATTGTGATTGGGTGTGGTATCATGCCACATATCTACGGCGTGATACTGCAGTGTGGCAGCACTATAACTGCATTAAGTAGACATCGTCTCCAAATGACTGAAATACTGTCGGTGGGACGTTAAACCCAACAAACAAACAAACAAACTAAACAAGTGTTGACAATGATTTAATGTTTTGTCAAATCATTTTATTTACGTTACTTATACATATCAGTTGCAACATTGCATTACCCATAATCCTTTGAGCGTTTTTACACATGTCATTTAGACCGTTGTTGAAACATTGCAATTTCCCGACTTTATTGTTGCATCAATCGATAAATGTTGTACAAGCTATATTCCAAATTTATGATAAATGATAACCTATGTGAAAATATATGTTATAGTACAATGTAATTTAATTGCCAGCTTGAGATACCATGAGCGTGTATAAGTGTAGACGTTTGAAACAAAATGATCAACACATGTCATCCGTTCAAGACGCTGCAAGCTAATTTGTCCGTTAGCTAAAAAGCGCAAAATGAAGTAACTTTGTGTAAAACAGTCGTCTCGATTGTATGTACAAGCGTTATTGGAATTTAACTCACAGGGCTACACGCGTCGACAATTCTATTGCATGGTAGCATTTACACGGTGCATAACCATATCAGCAGGCTCTCTGCGGAAATCGCTATATCGGCAGGCTCTCTGCGTTCGCACCGGTCATTCTCTGCCATAAACACTAGCAAGCGCAGGACGGAAGGCAAAGAAATAGACCAATGGTCACTTTTCAAAGGTGAGTTGCTCAATATTAAGTATTGCACGGAATATTAATATCTTAGCTATGTATATGCGTGTAAACTTTTCAATTTTCAGCAACTGCGACCTGAAACTTGGCCGAACAGTTTAGTGATGTACCAACATAAACACAACCTTAGCACTTTCTACAGGCTTCAGCAGGTTATTACTTTGATTATGTCTATAATATGACCATTGAATGTACTCTTTTAAGTATATTCTTCAAGAAGATACCGACAAATTGGACGATTTAGATATAAATTTCCTGAAAACCCCCTACTTTCGGTTTTGTCATTGCACGGGAGGTCTCTCTGCACATCACTTTTTGAAGCACAGGCAGACTCTCTGCAATTACCACAGGCAGGCTCTCTGCATTTTGCCAGTGATTGTTTTTTTTAAAGCATGCTGCCTGTGTACTTTGTGTTTTATTGTTGTGAAATAACAGTTTCATGCTTCTTGCCCTTCCAGTGTTTTTTTTCACTGTTGGGGGGAAAGGAGTCCGGACCCAAAGGGGGTGGGAGTGAGCTTAAAAGGGGGGATTTTTCTGCTATGTATTACATAAACCTCTTATTTAAAGATGTTTTATTGCATAAAATATAAAAAGACCAATGATACAACATGTTTGAACAGTTTTATTAAGAATATAACAGTTAAAAAATGAAATTTTTGAAGTAAAATTAATTTTAATTAGTAAATACTTACCTGTTATTACTTCAGGTATGTGTCTATTTGTGCACAGCTTCCAAAACAGAGTCCGCAAAATAAACCATTCCCTAAACCCCCTAGTTACCGGAAGTGTAACCCCCGTTCTCCAATTGTATATGAAGCCATCGAGGGATACAACCGCCAGCAAGCGGGGAGGGAGGTGGGACTCTGTAATAACAGGTAAGTATTTACTAATTAAAATTAATTTTACTTCAAAAATTTCATTTTAATAGCATAAATACGTTACCTGTTATTACTTCAGGTATGACTTCATCGCTAAGGCGGGAGGTTGCTAACAAAGAACCTTGATTGCAGCGACACCCGAAGTAGGAAACGACCAAAGCCGCCGATGCGTCAGACATGATGATTAAACTATTGTCTGAGCCACTACAAGTGGACCCAAATCCACAAGGTTTTGTGATTGGTTAGCCAGTGAGCGGAGATAAAAGGAAGAAAACGTAGTAGAAGACTTCCAAGAGGCCGCTTTGAGAATATCATCCATGGGGGATTTATTCAAGAAAGCCCAAGAAGCAGACAAAGCACGGAGCTCATGTGGTCTAATTCTTAAAAAGGATAGATCCCTGTCCGAAAGATCCGAATAAGCAAACTTGATAGTTGAGGCTACCCAACGAGATATTGATGCTGCCGAAACTTCGCCCCCCCCTTTTATTGGGAGGAAAAGTCGAAGACGACGACCTCGTAAAGATTTAACCTTCTGGAGGTAAAACTTCAAGGCTCTAACCGGGCAAAGAAGCCGATCAGGATCTCCCCTAGCGCAAGACCTAGCAAGGCTCGGAATAACTACCGGAGGGGGACAGACCGAAGGGAGCTGGGTTTTCGCAAGGAAACCAGGTTGAAAGCTCAAAGATACAGAGCCATCAGATTTGTTAAAGCGTAAATAGCCTTCCTCAGTAGAAAAGGCATGAATTTCGCAACGACGTTTAGAAGACGCCATTGCTATGAGAAAGACCGTCTTCCATGTTACGTGCAGGAGAGAAGCCTCAGAAAGAGGTTCAAAAGGTGCCTTAGTAAGAGCCAGTAAAACACAAGAAAGATCCCACTTTGGAGTTAACGAACGAGAAACTGGCCTAGACAGTTCAAACGAACGAATAATTTCCGAAAGATAAGGATCCGAACCAAGGGAAGAGGATCTGTGAAACTTAAGAGTGTTCGATAACATAGACCTATAACCCTTGATAGAACTGACCGCAAGTTTTTTCTCGTTAAAAAGAAAAACTAGAAAGTTAGCGATTTCTCTGACAGGAGCTTTGACCGGATTAATCTGCCGTGCGATACACCAATCACGGAAGACCTTCCACTTTGCCTGGTAGACAGATCGAGTAGATTGTCTCCTGGCTTTAGAGATAATAGAGGCAACTGTTGCCGAAAATTTCTTCTGTCTAACTCGCTGTTGGATAACATCCAAGCGTGAAGACGAAGAGCGCAAGGATTGTCGTGTAGGACCCTGTTCCGACCTTGTGACAGAAGGTCCGGAACCTGGGGAAGTTCTACAGGATCGTCTATCAGAAGATCCAGAAGATCCACGAACCAAGATCTCGTTGGCCAAAGTGGAGCTACAAGGAGGATCCGGCACTGAGATCGCAGGATTTTCCTTAGAACTAAGGGAATCAGAGAAAACGGTGGAAACGCATAAGCAAATAGATGATCCCAGTTTACAGACAGAGCATCTATCGCCCAAGCCCAGTGATCCGATACCGGTGACACAAACAGTGGAAGCTGGTTGTTCAGCCTGGTAGCAAATAGATCGACAGACGGAGACCCGAAAATCGCAAACAGAGTTGTCGCGATCCAAGGAAGTAACTTCCATTCCGAGGGGAGAAGAGAATGCCTGCGGGACAGTTGGTCCGCTAAAACATTTAGACGACCCGGAAGATGTCTGACTTGAATGAGTACCGAAGACACCTGACACCAATGAAGAAGGTGCCATGCTTCCATGCACAGAGAAGGCGAGTGCGTCCCCCTTGTCTGCGGATGTAAGAGACAACAGTCGTGTTGTCTGTAGATACTAGAACAGATTTGCCTCGAATGAGAGGAGAAAACTGTCGTAAGGCTAGTAGAACCGCTTTGAGTTCGAGGTTGTTGATATGAAGAGAACTGTCCCGAGGGGACCAAAGACCCGAGGTTGTGAGACCCAGAGGTTCCAGATGAGCACCCCAGCCTGACAGACTGGCATCCGAGAAGAGGAACAGTTCCGGTTGAGGAGGAGAAAGAGGAACACCCTCTCGGAGAAACGAGGGGGAATTCCACCAACTGAGATGATGAACCAATTCCGGAGAAACCGGAAGAATGGTCTGTAAATGGTCTCGACTGGGACGCCAGATCGAGAGTAGGATAAATTGAAGAGGTCGCATGTGAAGGCGGCCCAGCGGAACAAGATCCGCTGCTGCATTGAGTACTCCGAGAAGCGATAGGAATTCGCGGGCTGAGATCGATTGCCGACGCGAAAACCCCCGAACCAGAGTTAGAAGAGACATAATTCTGGGTTCCGGAATTCTGATCCTGTTTAGGTCGGTCAGAAACTGCATCCCGACAAACGTGAAGTTCTGGGATGGGATCAACTCCGATTTCTCGGAGTTGAGGATGAAGCCTAGCCGGAGAGCTAGGTCTGTCACCCATCGAAGTTCGTCGAGAAGAGCGACTGGGTCCATGTGAAGAAGAAGCCAGTCGTCGAAATACGCCAGGAGGCGTGAGCCGCGAAAGTGAACCCTGGCGACCAGAACCGAAACTATTTTGGTGAAGATTCTGGGGGCCGAAGACAGGCCGAACGGAAGGGCCTTGAACTGGTAGACAGTTTGACCATCCGTAAAACGAAGGTATTTCCTGGAATGAGGATGGATAGATACATGGAAGTAGGCATCCGATAAATCCAGGGAAACAGCCCAGTGACCGGGGAGGACGGCTGCCCTGATCGACGAAGTTGTTTCCATTTTGAAGTGTTCCTTCGGAATGAAGGAGTTTAGATGAGATAGGTCTATGACCGGTCGAAACCCGCCGTCTTTCTTGGGAACCAGAAAGAGACGGCTGTAAAACCCCGGAGAGGTTGGAATCGAGACCCTTTCTACCGCTCCTTTTTTCAGAAGATCTGAAATGGCGAGTCCCAGACGAGGATGATTGGAGGAGAGATGAATGGGAGAGCGTGATAGTGGAGGGGGACGACTGAACGGAACCCGATACCCGTGTCTCACGATAGACAGGACCCATTGGTCGTCGGTGATTGTCTCCCATTGATGAATGAAATGAGTGAGTCTGCCGCCTACTGGAAGGGGCAGAAACACTCTTCCTCCTAATCGAACGTCTGGAAGAGGAAGCGGAAGAAAGGACGTACCCCTAGGGCTTACTCCTACCCCTTTGACTGGTAGAGGTAGAAGAAGGGGTGGGGGGCGATGAAGGAGGAAATCGTGGTCGCTGAGGACCAGGTTGGCGAGCGCCCCTGGAAGAGGGATTGCCTCTGAAAGGAGATTGAGGTTTGCCCTTTTCCGAGTCCTTCGGGGATTTACCGATAGAAGCCGAAGGTTTCTTCGGTATCCGGAATTTAGGGGGAGCCGAAGTAGGAGTGCGGGGTTGGAAGGCCACCGCGCCGTGCATTTGCTCCTCCCTGGAGGCATCCGCTACTTCCTTGATTCGGCCCCCAAAGAGGGACGAAGAAGAAAGAGGGGCCGACCTAAGCTTTTCTCGAGAAGAAGAGAGAAGTAGCTTGTTGGGGCCGTCCAGGATGGCATCCCGCCTGCAGCGAGTCATCTCGGAAGAGAGAGAGAGAGATAGCAAAATCGAATGTTTTGCCGTCGCTGCTAAGGCCTCTAAAAGAAGCCTGACGGAAGCAGATAAGGCATCCTTTTGTTGTAGCTTGACCGAAAGAGCGGCCACGAAGGAGTCAGTATGCGACGAGATGCCGGAAAGAAAGCGGGAGCGTTGCTCCCAGCGATCCAGGACCTTCTGCTGAAGCGGTAAAGAGGAGGGGACCTTGAGCCGGAGCCGACTCGCATCTAGGTCCAGTTTCGGAGGGTGGATAGAAAAGTCACCCTCCGGAAACTTGTAGGTCTTGGGGTTAAAACCCAAAGGCCGAAGGTCTGAAGTTGGAATAAACCAGCCCGGTCCTGGCTTAGAGGAGGATGAAGATTCGAAATCCTCCAGAGCCGAACGGACGACCGGAGAGAAAGGGAGCAACTCCGGTTCGACTGATTTGGATTCCTTAGGCTTACCGACAAGGTCGAGGTAACCTTCGCACCTCTTCCGGGAGGGAGGAGGGGCCGGTTTGCATACTGATGCAGGTAAGGTAGCAAAGACCTCCTGAACAGCCCTGTCCATGGAAAACCGACTGTCGTCTGACTCCTCGTCCTCGTCAGAGAGAGGATTGTCAGTACGAGGTTCGGAATGAGCGCTGGATCGGCGCGAGGTGGACGAAAGAGACACGTCCTCAGCAAATAAGGAGTCCTCCTCCGGAGCATGAAGGGAGATTTCATCCTCCAAGTGTCCGCTCAGAGCAGTCCCACTAGTAGGGGGATTGCGAGTAGAGGGAGGAGACCCAGCCTCAGGGCGAGATGGGGGAGCATCCTGAGGGGGAAAGCCCATAAAGGGAAATGGAGGGAAAAAGGGCCACATAGGGGGCTGTGCAGAAGAAGCGCCCTGTGGACCCGAGGAGGGAGGAGACTGAAGGAACAGTCTGTGATCTAAGGTCTCTGGTGGAAGAGAAACCCGATCCCTCCTAGAAGATGAAGGCTCGCCCGGTATGACGGGGGGGGAGGCAGAACTGAAATGCCTGGCGTATTCCCCCATCATGTGGGACCACCACGTGGAAGGATCAAAGGTCTGAGGTTGCGCTGAAACATCCGCACCTTGAACCTTCGAAGACGTGGCGGAGCGTAAAGGGGACCGGTCCCTAGTAGCAGAGCTAGGGGACCGGTGACCGGAAATGCCCGGGGAACGGTTGTGGGGCCGTTTCTTGGGCACCCTTGAACACGAGGGAGCAGGTGGCCGAAGCGGAGAAACCGCAGGGCTACCTGAGGAAAAACTCGAGTCCGAACTTTTTTCAGATAGAATCGGCGAAGACCGGTGACCCACACGCCTAGAGTGGTGAGCCGACCTGGCCGTTGATCGGACCGAACCGGTGACCGGTGATTGATGACCGGTGCCCGGTGATTGATGACCGGTGACCGGTGCCTGGTGACCGGACCGGTGACCCCGACCGGTGACCGGTCGTGAGCTTTGCTATGACTACAATCAAGCAAATGACCGGTCATGCCCGGTGACCGGTCGGAGTAGTCTCCTTGACTGCTCCCCTGGGGCTGACACAAGGAGAGCCAGGCAGGGAGCCAGGAGATGAAGGCGGCCTCTCCGGAGAGGGGCGGGAAGCCTTCTTCCTGGGAGGGGGAGAGGGACTCCGACCCCCAGCAGCACTGAACCCAGAGAAGGAGGAGGAAGATGAGGCCTTCCTTTTCCGGGATGAGTAGGATCGACGTGAAGAGGCTTTCTTCCAGATCTCGTCTGTCCACGAAACACAAACGGTGCAGGTGTCGACCCTAGAGCACCCTGAACATGAAAGGCAGGACTGATGGGAGTCCCAGGACGCCTTGACATGTCCGCAGGAGCCCCGAGACTGCGACATTGTAAAAATCAATACAAGAAAGAACAATGTATGCAAAATAAAAAACGGGAAGACCGAAGAAAACCCGTACAAAAAAATTCTCGAAACGAGACAACAGTATATACAAAATCAAAATAATAACACCAGTGCCACGGGAGCTGAAGCACGGAAACCCGTGACACAAGGCAAAAAGTCCCGATACGGGACGGGGATTGGAAATTCTACACGATATAGAATAAAAACCAATAAGAACAATATAAACAACACAGCCGAGGCTATGAAAAGATAAGAAAAGGAGAGCTGTAGCGCACAGAAGCTATCAAGAAAGGGACACGCTAGGTTACCCACTGAAACCAAAACACAATTGGAGAACGGGGGTTACACTTCCGGTAACTAGGGGTTTAGGGAATGGTTTATTTTGCGGACTCTGTTTTGGAAGCTGTGCACAAATAGACACATACCTGAAGTAATAACAGGTAACGTATTTATGCTATTAAAACTGCATTTAGGAAAATAGTGTTTTTCGTCTAATGTGACCTACACTTGCAGAATTGTCAGGAAACAAAGATCACGAACAAACTCATTAAAATCAGATTCAGTATGCTAACTGGATCTGACCACATCGTATAGAGGGCTACAGAATTGTTTGGAATATCTGGGGGAAGTAACCGCATCAATATCACAATAGGGTAGAAAGATGTCTAAGCGGCCGGGTAGCTCATTCGGTAAAGCATTTGCCCTGTAAGCAAAAGGCCCCGGTTTCAAGTCCCGGTCAAGCTGTACATTTTTCTCACCCTGTGACAAATGTTTTACCGAAGTCAGTTAGAAAAGCGCTATTTAATTGGTTTAAGATCAAGCACTTGTTTATGCATATAAATTATTTGAAAGGTCAAACTGACGTGACCCCTAATGCGATGTCACAAGTCAGATCGTGTATAGTAGAGGTGCGCAAATTAGGATATGATTTTAATGAGATTGAGTCATGAGTTACCAAATTTGATGGTCTTGATGCCCCTAGTTTCACTGATTATTGAGATATAAGCCAGATAAATTGTTGTATGCAAAACTTAAATCAAAATCAAGAGCCACAATTTGAAATAGATTTCGTTTGCATGGCAAACGATAGGACTTTCTGCAAACCATTTAAAACTCAATCAAACTGAAAATTATTAATACGGAATACGCAGAAAATATTAGGTATCTAGAGTGTAACCTATACGTTCTTTGAAAATTTTCGAAAAATTCATCAATTTATAATGCTTGCAATTTGCTTAACTTTTTGATCCAAAGTCCATTCTGATGTCATATGGATGTGAATATAATTGCATATGAAAATTCAGCATATTCAATATATGCCATAATTTTGTGTAATTCTGGAAACATAAAAACCCCATGATGTCAAATGATGTCTGGCCTGTGTGAATTTTCAGCTTTTTATCTCATATGGAGTACTCAATCTGACTAAAGTCATCTCCTATATATATGCTACGCTACATAAGATTGTAGGAAGATCGAGTACTTTAGTCAGATTGTACTAAATTTAATTTCGAGGTCATATTTTTTTAAACTTGGTTTCACCACAGAACCTCGGTCTTTTCAATATTTTGAAAACGAAAGTAAGGATGCACAACAAAAGCCTAACTTATACCTTCTGTGAATTTACTAGAAAATCCATTCAAAAATAAATTCTGCAGAGCGCGTACAAACGTTTTAACTGATGTCAAATCTAGCGTCTATGATGTCATATGAATTTGAAAATATTTGCATTCAAAAGACATGGTCTGAAATATTTGCCATACAATTTTTACTGTTCTGGGCCATTGCCAATTACATTTTCCGAAAATGTTTAAATGTTGAGCACACGTGCTCAGGTGAGCTAAAAATGGGACCAGGTAGCGTTACAGTTCTTGGACACTGCACTTTTCCTAGTTGCCATCAGATTCTGGTTACATTTTGAATTTCAAGTCAATACATTGTATAATATTTGAGTAATGTTCCGGACAAGAAAAACAAAATTAACCACAGGGAGATAATGCAAAAATGGAACCAGGGCAATAATTCTGCGATCTTGAGACAACTCAAGTGAAATTTATGACACGCACCTATCCACCTGATTATCAATTCACACACAAAATTTGAACCGAGTTGGTTAAGAAATGTAGTTCGTGTCACAAGATATTTAAAGTCAAATCAGGGGCAATAACTCCGTAATCCTTGTGGGAACGAAGTGAAATTTGCGTCTTGCACATCTACTGCTAATGAAGAACATTTTTTGCAAAGTATTAGAAATCAGACTGAAATTAAAGAGGAATTCGGAAGACATTTCAAGTTGATTGGGAAGTGAAATTGCGTCTTGCACATTTAGTGCTTCGATTAATATTTATGCCAAGTATCAGGTGAAATGGCTGAAAGTACGACAAGATTTTGCTTAAATAGCATGAGACTGACCAACCAACCGACTGACCAACCAACCGACCAACATGCTGATTCTCTTTCATTTGTGCTGGTTTACAGGGGTTTTCATTTCAAAACAAAAATAAATCAATACTAGAACCGCAATCAGTATCTTGGTTTTCGCTTTTAACCTAATCAACTTGAACACTTTATTTCAACTCAGCCACAATTTTCAATATGAAACAGAACGCAAAGGTTTTTTGAAGACCTACTCTCATTTGCACAGTTTTTTTTTTTGGAATGTTAGAACATTCAAACTCCTCTAACGCAAATATTTCCCCATACCCTATACTTTGAAATCATCACATTCTGTGGTACAAGGAACAAAATGCTGAAAACCGCATTTCAATTAGACTTTAAGGTTTTCAGTTATAGGCAAAAGAGTGATTTTAAGCAAAGCGCCCTCTAGCGGCAAAATGAGAAAAAAAATTGATAAAAATTTTACAATTAGGTACCTAGAAATTCAGCAAATAGTTCAAACAAGTATATAAGTCGCACTTATCGAACATTCTTTTTCTTTTATATCACAATTTTAAGCATAAAAACTGAATAACAATTATTCCAAAAAAGGATCAAACTTTGGATTGTCGTAAAATGAAAAGATCAAGTCCGATCTTCAAAAACTAAACATTATACGGAAGAACTATTTAAGAACTAAAACTTTTGTTCATATACTTTCAATTAAATATTTTTAGATTTGGAGCACTTTGGGGCCGAATAAAAACACAATTATCGTAATATGACCTTGACCTTTTCAATGTTTTTTTTTAACTTTTTAATTGTGAGGCCCTTTCAAACATAACAATACATAACTTGTGAAAATTTCATGAAGAATGAACAGAAAATAAAGTCAGGGGCGACAAAAAAACATGTTTTTGAAAGTTTAATTTTTCCTAAAATTTTACTGAAGTTTGACCTTTTCTAGAGGACAAACCACGCATTTCTTAAATTCGCCACCCCATATATTTTGTGCATATATGTCTTGCAAATCATTTGCAGCAAACAGAATTCTTCTATCTGATTTCTAACAAAAATGGATAGGTTTTTCATAGACCTACCCTCATCTGCACAGTTTTTTACGAGATTCGAACTTTCAACCTTCCGTTACAAGCTCAAAAAGTTTCAGCCACTCATACCTAGAAACTATCATATTTTAATAGGCTATCAACAAGGAACATAATTCAATTAACCGCATTTGGATCAGGCTTCAACTTTTTGAGTTATAAGCAAAAGAATGATTTCAAGAAAAGCGCCCCCTAGCGGCAAAATGAGAAAGAAAATTGATTTAAATTTTACTGTTTGGTACCTAGCAAAGCAGCAAATAGTTCAATCAAGTATACTAGTCGCACAAGTCAAACTTTTTATTCTTATGTATCAGAATTTGAAGCATAAAACCTGATTTACAATTATTCCAAAAAAGGATCAAACTTTGGACTGCCGTATAATGACCAAATCAAGTCCGATCTTCAAAAACTTAACATCACTGGAAAGAGCTCTTTAAGAACTAAAACATTTGTTCATATACTCTCAATGAAATGTTTTTAGATTTGGAGCTATTTGTGGCCGAATAAAAACACAATTATCGTAATATGACCTTGACCTTTTCAATGTTTTTTTTATTTTTTTTATTGTGAGGCCCTTTCAAACATAGCAATACGTATCGTGTGAAAATTTCATGAAGAATGAACAGAAAATAAAGTCAGGAGCGACAAAAACATGTTTTTGAAATTTTAATTTTTCCTAAAATTTAGTGAAGTTTGACCTTTTCTAGAGGACAAACCACGCATTTCCTAAATTCGCCACCCCATATATTTTGTGCGTATATGTCTTACAAATCGTATGCAGCAAACAGAATTCTTCTATCTAATCTCTAACAAAAGTGGGAAAGTTTTTCGTAGACCTACCCTCATTATTTCACTTTTTTCCAAGGTTCGAACATTCAACCTCTCCTAGAACAATTTTCATCCAGTACTCGATGATGAGATTTCCATCATATTTGATTGGGCTGTCAACAAGGAACATTATGTAAAAAACCACATCTAAATCAGGTTTCAAATTTTTGAGTTATTAGCAAAACAGTGATTACATGCATTGCGCCCCCTAGTGGCTAAATCAGAAACAAAAGTGAAACGTTTGACCATTAAGGCACATTTTCAGATAAAGATGACTTCATGCCCAAAATTTCATAGCTGTAGCTTTTTTCATCTGGCCGCTAGGCTGGACACAAAAATGGGTGGAATTGGAAAAATAATAAAAATAAAAAAAAAATAAAAAATCAACAGAAGAACAATAGGTTTTTCGCCCTGCAGAGGCGAAAACCTAAAAAACCTAGTACCATATTAATTAATATAAAATCTTAAGGTTTTTATAACAGGGTTGCTTGCAAAACTGTTCTAAGGAAGCAAACATTTTGGATTTGACAACATTTCAGGGCTATATTAAGACATTTTTTATTTATAGATTTCCCTCTTTTTTTTTACTACACAGAGAAAAAAATCCAAAATTTATTTTCTCTCTCAACACTAAATGGTGACAATTTTCATGTTTATTTCAGACTCAGAACGGTTGTGTTATGGAAGTCAAAATTAAATAACAAGAGGGCCATGATGGCCCTGGATCGCTCACCTGAGTATACGGTTACCCAAGGAACATCAGTCTGTATTAAAACATTTTGAAATCTGGCCAGTAGTTTTGAAGGAGATGATCCCTGTAAAGTTTTATCAGATTCTGTTCAGCAGTTTCAGAGGAGATGTCATTTAAAGATTTCACTATATACATATAAGGCAAATAAGCCCCGCCCCTGGCAGCCATGTTTTTTTATGGATCAGAATAATTTCAGCAACTTTTGTGAAGCTTCACCCAAAGATCATCCCTGCCAAATTAAATCAAATTCTGTCCAGTGATTTCAGATGAGATGTCGTTTTCACGGCCATAATTTTCACAATCTTGGTAAATGTCTATAAGATGATACTACACACCAAATATCTAAACTCCAGGGCCTTATGGGTTTTGACAAGACAAATTTTGAAGGTTTTCCTACATTACTCTATGTAAAATAAGTGTCCCCTGTGGCAGGCCTAATTTTTACCCAGGGCTATTATTTTAACAATCTTGGTAAGGGTCCATAAGATGATACTACACACCAAATATCTAAGCTCCAGTCCTTATGGGTTTTCACAAGAAGAATTTTGAAGGTTTTCATATAGAATCTATGTTAAAAAAAAAGTGAACCCTGGGGCAGGCCTAATTATGACCCCAGGGCCATAATTTTAACAATCTTGGTAATGGTCCATAAGATGATGCTACACGCCAAATATCTAAGCTCCAGGCCTTACACTTTCTTACAAGAAGATTTTTAAGGTTTTCTTATTATAAATCTATGTAAAATCATGTGACCCCTAGGGTGGGGCCAATTTTGACCCCAGGGTCATAATTTGAACAATCTTGATAGAGAGTCATAAGATCATGCTACATACCAAAAATCAAAAGGCTAGGCCTTGTAGTTTCAGAGAAGAAGAGTTTTAAAATTTTCATTTTTAAAATTTATTTTAGCTCCTGTGACCTAGATTTTTGACCTATTAAAATAATTTTAACAACTTTGGTAAAGGACCCCATAATGAACATTCCTGTGAAGTTTTATCAAAATCCAGTGAGTAGTTTAGATGGAGATGTTGTTTAAAGAAATTGTTGACGACGGACGCACAGACACACTGACGACGGACAAAAGGTGATCACAAAAGCTCACCATGAGCACGTTGTTCTCAGGTGAGCTAAAAATCTGAGCACTGTTAAATACATTAATAGCAAAGTACTTTTCAGTATTTTCTGCACTTTTGCAGTTTACAAATCAAAATTCAAGAAGAGTATAAAATTGTAGAGTTCAGCATCAATCCATACAAGAGTACAATCCCAATGAAATGCTCATAAATTACCTAACAGCATGATAATTAGCTTAACATACACTAATACAGCACAAAGGGTACATAATGTCAGATAATAAAAACAACAGGAAATAGCAAGATGGAAACCAGCTGTGATAGATAATTTAATATACGAAGAATTCTGCCACACTCTCCTAATCCTAGCAACAGTACAGATTTCCTCCCGTTTCAATCGACTGCTTGTTTTCGTAACTTTGATCACCAATGTACAAACAACAATCGAGTGTAAATAAATGCCACGGTTCATCTTGGTAAGGCTTCTGTTTGAACTCATAACTTTAAGTGCATACAAAAGAAAACTGAAATATCTGACCTATAACATTTTTCCTCATATACAAAAGACATTGTGTTTGAATTGTAAAATTCATGTAAAAAATTTGTATCAAATATTAATTTCAATTATGCCAATATTAATTTCACTTGTTTGTTTCAAAACAAACGAAAAACTAGAGCTATCACTGAAGGTGATTAATACCCCCGCAAAATACTTTAATGCAGGAGAAGCCAGACTTCAGGCAGAGCATAGATAAGAACCTGTATACATAGTATATTGGTTGTGATAGTAATAAGTAAGTAAAGTTTTTATTTAAAGTTGATAAGAGAGTCAATAATTGTTGTTTGTCACAGTAGTTTAAAAATATAAGGTTACAGTTCTTGGACACTGCACTTCTCCTAGTCGCCATCTGTTTACATTTTAAGTTTCAAGTATACCATGTATAATATTCGAGTTATGTTCAGGACAAGAAAAACAAGGAAAAGTAACAAAGGGAAATAACTCTGTAATTACTCTAGATATAGTTATGGTTCTTGTGCACTGCACTTCCTCATATTGTGGTTGACCATTGTATGAAATTGTTTTGAAATCCAACCAGTAGTTTACAAGTTATACTCTGGACAAGGAAAAGTAACAAAGGGTGTGTTGACCATTGTATGAAATTGTTTTGAAATCCAACAGTATTTACAAGTTATACTCGGACAAGGAAAAAATACAAAGGGCAATAACTCTTTATAGATAGAGTTATGGTTCTTGTGCACTGCACTTCCTCATAGTGTGGTTGACCATTGTATGAAATTGTTGAAATCAATTGTACTTTTCAAGTTATCTCCGGACAAGGAAAAAACAAAGGGCAATAACTTGTAATATCAAGATGGAGTTATGGTTCTTGTGCACTGCACTTCCTCTCCATGTGCTTGATCATTGCATGAAGTTGTATTGAATTCCAACTTGTGGTTTTTCAAGTTATGCTCCGGACAAGGAAAATACAACGGACCGCTGGACCGACCGACCAACTGACCGACCGACCGACCGACCACCGGGTGACTCCTATATACCCTCCCAAACTTTGTTTCGGGGGTATAAAAAAAGCTCAGTGCAAAATAATGAAATTTCAGAAACTTTATCTACACACCATAAGTATGGAAGTGAATAATTATAAGAATCAATATGTAATTATTGATCATAACGGATGTAAAAAGTTTAGCATAGGGGTCTTGCATATTATTATTTTCACAGGAAACTATGCTGAATTCTATATCAACATTGAAAAACAAACACATGCCTATCTAAAACATTTTCACACCAGCTAGTCCCAATTACAAACAACTAATTCAAAAGAATGTTGTTAACATCAACAAAAACAACAGAAAGTCATAAACAGGTAAGTAAGCAATTATGTAACGTCTTTATTTGGCAGAGATCATTTTTTCATAATTATGGTCCAAACAAAACTATCCAAAAAAATTTCAAAATCTTATATTTGCAAAACA
>CM037785.1:58009485-58025628 GCA_021229015.1 Solen grandis
TGGAAGTTTACGAAATGTCAATGTAAGACCAATAAATTTAAATCGTTACTCAGCATAACAAATCATAAATCAAATTAAAACCTGACACTTACACGATTGTTTATTTCTGTAACAAATCAACGGCCATTTGTAAGCATATAGAAAGTATATATATTGATGATGAGTCAAAAAAAGATTAATAGAAGATTGTACAATAAGAATGTTCGTTCAACCTCTTTTGTAGGTTCCGTTCAAGTCACAGGTAGACGGCAAGTCGGTTTAAAATGTATACACTCTCACTCTATATGACTTTTTTTCTTTCTTAAAAAAAAAAAAAAAAAAAAAAAAAAAAAAAATGACCGTCTACTCATTCAAGTAATTGTATCAGGTTATGATCTTGCCTCTCTGTATATAACAAAACATTGTTCGAGAAGAAAATAACATTATTAAATTAACTCTAAAAATCTTGAAAGATGTGATAAGTTAAGTTTCTGATGAACAACTGACTTCAAAACCAGTTTGAACTTTTCATCCTTGATCCCTTTGGTGCAGATTTTGATACGCATACAAAAACTATTTTGATTATTGTTGTGATCTCAAATGAAATTTACGTTACGTCAGAGATGAAAAATAAATCAAGAAAGTCAAAGAATCTCGAGGCATCACCAGCAGATGTCGAAATTCGATCCACATCATAATCTGTAAGGATAATTAATCATAAAGTAGTTTGCAAAACGTGTTTTGGATGCAGTGTCAAGATAAGGCTGGGACACGTATTGACCATTGAGCCAACTGAGAGTACTGGATGGGGTTCTTAATATTGGGTAGGCAGAAGATTACATGCAGTAGGATCTACGATCTATCGGATTGGGCCGGGGAATGACGAGTAGTGACGGATGTACGACCTACAGGGACTGCGGAATATATACGATTAACTCTCTGGCACTAGAACCGCAGAATTGCGATTTATCTTTGTCCCTCTATACTTTATAATGAACATGGTAAGGAACGAAATCTGACATATTACATTATTATAAACCACGTATATATAGGCAATTAAGTGGTCATGGAGCACCTTTGAATAAAGGAGACTATTCTTAAGGAGCTTTCAAGAATACATTTAGTATAGGCTTAGAATTTGAACCGTGACTAAGTAAACTACACTCGTATCATATACCTTTAAATGCAATCTCATTTGAGCTCTATTTTATTTCACAAATTTAGGTTTTCTTCAATTTATGTAGCTCATTAACTTAAACACTTCCAATTTTTAAATGGCAATTGCTTGTTGTTGTTTTTTGCAATATTTCACTATCATGACATTTCAAACACCAAGCGTTTATTCGTAAACAGTCCAAATACATTCGCTATTAATCTTTAAGCAGAACGGGCAACTCGTCTGTTTCTATCATTTTATATAATTAGACCGAACCAAAGTCTTTTTTATCAAGTACCCCACCGCGAGTAAATTTTCTTTTATTTCTCATGTTGAATTCATGTACCCACTTAGCGTTGCTGGCCACTATGATTTCTCCAAGTTACCAGCAAACCTTTGTTTGTATAACGTGGACACGTGTCCGTTTCTTTGGGTTTTCTTGTATGCTTCGCGTGCTCTCGATTCAACAGGTATAAATCCAAATGACAGCTGGAACCGAAATCCACATTGAGTTCATATATTATTTCCTCTGCCCTTTGGCATACCTGCTATTTATTCTTCTGACAACGAAGCGTTTATGATCAAATGAGAGCGAAAATCTAATAATCTTAAATGTATATAAATTTGTCAAACCTTTCTAAATGAAAGATTAGAAAGGATTTGTTCAGAGATAACACTTGTACATCAGTGTTCTAGGGTAATATTTTACTCGCTTTGCTTTATTGAACGGGCTCACAAACGTCTGCCTGTAAATTTGTTAAACTTGATTACATTAATGTTTATGCGTTTGAACATGTTTCCCTGCCGTACATTTTGTAATTAACGATGACTTGCTATACATGGTCAAACCTATTTTAGACGGTGGAGAAAATGGCTACCCGGCCTCTAAATGTATAATCGATGTATTTTGTTTGTTTGTGTGTATGTTTGTCTGATTGAATTTAAGTCCCACCAACAATCTCTTTGTCATTTTTAGGTTTTATTCCGGGCCGGCAAAGCCGGTACTGTTCCTAATACGGTTTTTAATTGCTGAACGGTGCTGTGTGTTTCTAAGTGCCTGTCTTTACATGATGTAATTTTGTAAAGGAAAAAAAATATAGAGATATATGTCGCTCGTCTTTTCTTGAAATTGTCTATGCTAATGATTTTACAGTTGTCATTATGTTTTCCGATACATGTACAAATGTATTAAAAAGTTAGTTTAACGTTTTAGGTTTTATCTGCGGATTGTTATATTGGACTTACACAAAATCAAGTAAACACTTACTTGCCGTTTTCGTACTTTGACGTTTTCAACAACATGTGACTATGGGAACATAGGTTGAAAACAGATAACACAGCATATTTAAACTTTTTGTATTACCAGTTATCAACTAGTAATGTAGATCTTCGATTTAGACCTTTTGCAATAATGCTGTTATCACCTTCACCAGCCAGTATGAAAACCAATAGGTGCGAGCGTTTTTTGCAGTTTTTACATGCTGGTTCCCAATGTACATTTGCATTAAGTGAAGAAGCAAGTGCCAGTAGAGCAGCAGCATTTTCTCGCAATGACGGAGAAATACGCTTACAACAATATTCCTTCGGTCCGATTTCTTTGACGTTTGCGTCAAAAGCTTTCTTGTTTCTACATTATATAGATTTAATAATGCCACACTGCAGTATCACACCATAGACACGTAGCATGATACCACACCCAGTCACATTATCCTAACTCCGGGTCAACTACAATTGCTCAGCACAAATAATTTTATATACTAGCACAATTTTTAACGACGTTAGTGTATTTTGCTTTTTTTTATTGGAATCTTATTAAAGCATGTAAGTTAGAAATGGTGTCTTCTCAAACAAAGGGGTCTGGCACGAATGGTGAGTCATATATCACTATATATATGGTGATATATCACCCACCTTTCGTGCCAGACCCCTTTGTTCTCAACTACAAGCCCCACCATGGATCTGTTCCATCAAGATGGGTTAATATCAATTATGTATATATACACGCATTTTTAATAATTAAAATCGTTAACAATCGATTTGAAATAACCAATGTCTTAATTGCCTATTACAGAAGTTTAATGTGCACTTATAGCACAAATCATTGATGCAAGTTTATACTTTTGAGTTATGTTTGTCATATTCATTTCTAAAAAAAAATGTTTCATTTCGATACCATCTGGTAAATTGAATTCTAATTTGTTGTTTTTTTAAATATGCTACTGAAAAGCATATATGTGTATTGTATTCTCTCTCTCTCTCTCTCTGTATCTTATGTTTATCGACAATAAAGCAATTGTACTCAACAAAGATAAAAATGTCCAATGTTCTTTATACATATGGGTCAAAATGTCAAGAAACTGTTTATTTGTTAAAGTAACTTATATCTACAAGTCAACTAGCCGTTTTGTTTTTTCATAAGCATAACAAGATTACCACATAGCTTATATATGCTGTTTTAAGAATCCAAATTGCAATCCTTTCGTTAATACTTTTATACATGATGATAATTGTATTATACACAACACAAATATGTTTATGTATCTGGTGGCAGAAATAAACACAAGTATACAAACAACATGAAATAAACCCTCAAAGCAATTTTAGACAAAGAATCAAACGTATTGTTATAAGAGATAAATGTATATATACAAACTCTAATTGCAATTAATCTCAAGCGAATTCTTTGCGAGTACCTGTTAAACCAAATATGTACACGGCGCTTTATAAGAAGTGCTCAAATTAAACAAGAAAAAATATACACTTTCTGTTGATAGCAAGAAATTTTAGTTTTGTCACGTTTTGTGGGGTGAAAGTATTGTATGATTAGCAAACATGTCGTTTTGCAGTATTTGCGGACCAAATATGAACACAAATGAGACAATTTCGTTCTATACATATGACACTTTGAAGTGTCTGAATTAGAGATATAAGATGTGTTACTCCAGTTAGATTATACGGTCTCTCGTCCTAATTCCATCGGCTTTTTGGGGCTTATAACAGGACGTGTCATGCCAAATCGAACCTGTGAGGGTGGGTGTAACAATTAACTAAATGCGAATATCAGTTCAAACCTCTGATCAGACTTTGTCATCCTGATATACGGAGACTATACAGTAACATTATTTCATTTTCTTTTGCATCAAAATAATTTTATGTCGCAAATAGGCTACAAGTTATGACTTATAATAAAATATAATAAATTCGTACACAATTTTAATGAAATTTCTTTTGTTCGTTTTTATTTCGTATTTAGTTTTAACTTTATTTTCTTGTCATGCTGATAGAGAAATAAGTTCATATAGCTTATAGTCGATGTTTTCTGGTTCCAGTGCTTTTGCTAGTAATGAAAAGGGTTTACCCAAAAAGTCTTAAAATCCAAAACCTTTTGATCTGCAGTCATATAAAGTACTGTAGACCCCGACGCACTTTTATCTTTAATAACGAAATCGATGCTTCGTATCTGTTTATTATTGTAACTTACTACTACGTATAACTATGAAAGTGACTGAGTATAATATATCATACGAATAAAGATTTTGTCATCAGGAATGAGACTTCTTATTATGAAATAAAGTAAATGTGTCACACAATGATGCAAACAGGTGAGTAAATGTCATTTCAGGTGTTCAGTGATGATACGTCATTTTACACTAGATCTTTCTTATTCATCAGTTTTCAGTTCTGAACAGAATTGCAGTGTTCAGTCATATCCATCTCAGTGATGTAAAAAAAGTATAAACCTTGACCAACATGCATTATACTGGCTGAACTTACATACAATTACCTCATTTTTTTGTACGAGTGTTAGTGATAAGATGAAAATACATGATACATAGGTAAGTAATTCAAGTTAATTTTCCATTTACTTTAAAATAAAATTATATACATATTTTATTGCAGACTAAAAATATACAAGTTTTTTAACATTATACAATTTTCATTTATGATCATTTCAATAAAACTTAAATTTAATTTTAACAATGTATTTAGAGAAGCCTAAAATAAGACACAAAACTAAGAAGATGCTTTATGATTTAGTATCCGATTGACCGTTTAAAAAGAATCCTTAATTACATAGAGACACATTTAGAAAAGACCTTTTATTTAGAGAAATTTATTGCACTAAATAATAAGGAGTACTATAAAAGAACCTGTCACTCATCATAACAGTCAATTTGCACCTTAATACAGTGGACACTTTTTAGAACGCTATATAAAGTGATTGTTATATAAGCACATACTTATGAAGATCGCTTTAAGTTAAGACAACCAAAATATAGAGACCGCCTTAATATTAAAACCACCTAACTATAAAGATCGCCTTTATATAAAGACCACCTTTCTATAACACCGCCTTTATGTTAAAACACCTCTCTCTAAAGATCACCTTTATGTAAAGACCACCTTACTATAAAGACCACCTTTATATTAAGACCACCTAACTATAACGATCGCCTTTATATTAAGACTACTATAAAGACCGCCTTTATATTAAGACCACCTTACTATAAAGACCGCCTTTATATTAAGACCACCTAACTATAAAGATCCCCTTTAAATTTGAGACCACAAAACCATAGAGACCGCCTTTATATTAAGGTCTTCCCAACCTTATAGCCATTTTCCATATCTTGCCATTGGATGGTTATATTTCTATGAAATTTTGTCACTCTGAAGACATTCAGAAATAAGAATATTTCACCAAGAGTTTTTCAAGTTTTATATACTTTTGGGGAGATAATCCGCATATAAGTTAACATTGAAGCCTAAGGAAAAATATGTATTTTCTATGAATATGAAAAACTGAATTTGATTTATGAGAAAAACTCATGGTAGAAAGATGCATTTTATGATTTTGTATTGATTTCCGTGAAAAAATATCTTAACTTTACCATAGAAAAATGGAGAAAATCACTTTTTTTAGTTTTCAGGGAAGATAAAATAATCAATGGGAGGTTATAAAAGAACTTCTGTCACTTATTATAACATATTAATTTGCACCTAAGATTATCATTGTTTGACACTTTAAAAGCTTATATGTGTATTGTTAAGTTACATGCATGACTTTGATGAAAATGATCGCTATTAGGATGGGAAGACCTTAAGACAACCAAAATATAGAGACCGCCTTTATATTAAGATCACCGAACTGTATAGATCGCCTTTATATAAAGACCACCTAACTATAAAGACCGCCTTAATGTTAAGACCACCTAACTAAAGAGACCACCTTTATATTAAGACCACCTAACTATAGAGACTGCCTTTATATTAAGACCACCTAACTATAGAGATTGCCTTTATATTAAGACTGCCGAACTATAGAGACCGCCTTAATGTTAAAATTACATAACGATAAGGCTATCTTTGTTTTAAGGCTATCTCACTATAAAACACTTTACTATAAGGACAACCTCACCATAAAGATCACTATTTTTAGGGTCCTTTTCCCTAATATGTTGTTTGCTGTAAATCGATCATCAGTAAAGATTAGCTGATATTGGTCTCAAATGTAATATTCTTATTAAAGATTTTGTTATATATATTTAAAAAAAGAATAACAAGAGACGTTTCCATGTAAATGTTTATCTAAAGTATTTCTTTGATCTCGTCTTCAGAAAGGAGAAAAACTGTAAACCTAAACTTATCAATTAATGATCTAAAAATGTGTGGCAAATATGTATCTCTTGTTCCATTTTTACTGCTGTATTCTGGAATGTCAATCTATATCATATATCTTATAATAAGACTAACAAAATACCTGTCGTAAATGACATACAGTACACAGAGTTTGTACAAGTTTCAGTCCTATTCAATCAAACGGCACAGCCGCATCAGATCAAATGGGCTAAAAAAGAGTCCCAAACTATACTGACTTGGCAAATATTTCTCACGGCTTGACGTGGTCAAATGTTTGTCACTTATCAATTTGCTATTGTTTACCGATAGCTACAACCGATTTTGGATACAGTTTTTATCATTTTAAGCTCTTCTGCTACAGTTCAATACGAGCAATTCACAAGTTAGTATCTGAAAATCATTAAACATAAACGCTTGCTTGAACAGTCATAAACTTCGATGAGCGCCTCTTGATAAAGATGGGTTCCCTATTATAAACCGGTTTGTTGAAACGACAGACCATTCATTCAACGCATCGAGCGATATGTATCTGTTATTTCTTTTCATTGTTTTGCAGGTATCAGGTTAACAACACATGGGGTGATGATAATGATTTCAAGTCACCATCAACTGTTTAAGATATATAACTGTGTATTGTATTTCGCTTCTTGATGATACAAACATGAATACAATACCTACTTGGTTGTGAAACTTAACAGATCATGTAAAAACGGATATGCGTTGCAGGGCGGTAAATGGATAGAATATAGATGAAGAAAAAAGAAGACGAAAATGATGATGATATTGATGTTGATGATTATGAAGAAGAAAACTTGATGATGTTGATGAAGATTATGATGATGATGATGCTTATGAAGAAAAAAATGCAAAATGGTAATAATGATGATGCAGAAGATGAAGAGGAAGACGAGGGTGCTCGATGAAGAAGAAGATGAAGATATTAACATAGTCAAAGCGGTTAGTAACTGCAGAGTCAGATCCAGCACAGTCCTATAAAGCGGTTAGTAACTGCAGAGTCAGATCCAGCACAGTCCTATAAAGCGGTTAGTAACTGCAGAGTCAGATCCAGCACAGTCCTATAAAGCGGTTAGTAACTGCAGAGTCAGATCCAGCACAGTCCTATAAAGCGGTTAGTAACTGCAGAGTCAGATCCAGCACTGTCCTATAAAGCGGTTAGTAACTGCAGAGTCAGATCCAGCACAGTCCTATAAAGCGGTTAGTAACTGCAGAGTCAGATCCAGCACTGTCCTATAAAGCGGTTAGTAACTGCAGAGTCAGATCCAGCACAGTCCTATAATCCACAGACTCTATAGGTTCCCTATTTTACCACACAAACACTATACAGAAAATATGCAAACCACAGTAGTGACAGATGCAGTAGAATAATCATCCTGCAATGACAAATGACCAGGGATATCAGCGTTATCAAGACTATCTGACATTTTTTAAGGAAGAATTACTAATGAAATAATTCAACTACATGTTTACAAATGAAGTTAAACTTTTATCCGGTCGAAATTGCATTACACTATTTAATATTCTCTTGCAACAAAATAATTTTATATCGTAATTAGGCTACAATGTACGATTTCAAAATTACGAACATGAAATATATTCTTTCATAACTATTAACAAAATTATTTTATTTGATTTATTTCGTTTTTAGTTTAAACTTTCCTTTTCTTTTTATGTCGATAAAGAAACAAGTTCATGCTCAATGGTTCCTGGTTTGACCTCGAAGAAATAATGTATGTCAGATATAGAAAGAAAGAAAGAAAGAGTGTATAAAGAGACTCTTTTACAGCACAGGTAGGAAGTTAAACTTTTGCAAAAAAGGTTAAAGATTCAACAGGGTGTAATAAAAGGACTATGAAATGAAGGAATATCGTAAAGACAATGTTGGGAGAAAAAAAAGAAAACCTTGATTTAAGTATATAATAAAAGAAGAAGAAGGGGAAAAAACATTAAGTTTGATGACATGCTTTTTTCTTGTGGTAGATATAGAGGCCGCGAATATAGGGTTTACATGTCGTTCATACCAACGGTTAAAAACATCTCCAATAGATCTTGAGTAATTTGGAAGAGATAAGATTTATTTATTCATTAGCGGCGCATTGTACGTGACCATCTGATAAATATTGGTGATTAACTTGTTATCATGCTCAAATGTAACCAACGAACTAAGACAATATTTATATATGTTTGAATCTGTTTTGTCAACGCGCGCCGAACTATTTTACCTAGCGGAGTGATACGACACCTGGTAATTCGGTCGTTCCCTCTGTAATATAAATGTCGTTGAACTAACGGTAGGGTGACAGGAGAGTTAATAATCAACGGGGCCAGACGAACCCAGTGCATTTTCAGGACAAACTAAATAAACCATCACACATTCATCATGAGGGAAATTGTGCATATGCAAGCTGGCCAGTGTGGCAACCAGATCGGTGCAAAAGTAAGTATCGATGCTTTCTTATATCGATACATTCTTAAATCTATCGATACTTTATATTATATCAATGAAACTTATGTCTAAATTTATCCTATCAGGAAAAGGAAAGAAAATACCTTTTTCAACAGCAAATGTCGTTTCATGTATTTGTAGTTTAAATTAAGTTGTAGGTATAGAGAAAAATTGAACGAGCAGTTTGATAGTTGATAAATATTTTCTTTTGCAGCAAATATGATTATTAGAAATGCTGATCATTGAAAAAAATGGCTGTATTGTTTGGTTAATCCATTGTCATGCAAACATTTGAAAAAAAAATCAATCGTTTTCGTGCATTGTAGAACTAGAACAAAAAATCATTTATTTTCTTTAAATTGATATAATATGATTTAAGAAAAAGTATGAATCAATTTATGTATTATGAAATCGTGAAAAATAAGCATGCAATATATCATATACTCATCCCGAAATATCGTAGGGGTCTCATTTACTCACCGCTTTAAGAAAATAAAACAAATCATAACTACATAATAAAAGGTGTTGTATAAGACTTGTTGACTTGAGTGCCTAATACAATCTGGAGTAAATGTCCAGTATCTTATATAAAACATTGCACATTCCTGTGATTTACTTTGGTCCGTTTAATCTAAATACTCTTACAGTGAGTCCGAATGAATTCAAAGAAACGCTTGATAAATACCTTCATCTATCAATTTTCCGTTCAAAGGTTTTAACATCATGGTATTGAATGGTGACCTTGTGCGGACTCAATGCTCCTTTATTTGTTCTAGAACTACTTCATTAAACTTTACCAGTTGTTTGTAGGTTCAGTTCATGATTTCTCAACTTGTGTATAATCTATAATTATTTAAAATTTCTCAAGTATTTGCAATACCTTAAAACACAGTATGTTGTATAAAGAAATATTCGATTTTTACCCAGTGATAGTGCCTGGAAAATATGCCGTTATTTGAAATTGAAATGGCATAACATATAACATATCATCCACTTTTTTTTCTGTATGAATTTCTTTTTCTTAAATTAAAAAGGCAATATACATGATAAAAAAGTTGTTTAAAAAAGATCACATATTTCAACGGGAAATGCCATTTGAGATGCATTTGCAATTTAAATCCTGTTCATCAAAATTGTAGCATTTTTAACAAAGATTGTAACAATTTTGTAACCCGATTCCTTTAAGAAATTATTGAAGCAAGTTGATTTGATGATTGATAAATATCAAAAAACAAGACTTCTCAACATGTATCAGTTGATCATCTTTCACGTCCGTTAGGTTTAAATATAATTAATGGGCGTGGAAACAAGACGGAACACATTTTCAACAAAGCCTCCTTTTGGACATTTGTGTAACACGAAATAATTGTCACAAGACGTTGTCGTATAAACCGGTTTATTCAGATTAAAACTTTGAGGATGTCAAACTTAACACGGTTTTCGATGAAATTGCATTATAATGAACTTGTGTATATTGTAACATTTTACAAAATATGTTGAAATATGTATGTGACTGAAATGGAAATATTAGGTTAATGAGAAAAAAGTCTGAACACGGATTTTAATAAATTAAAAAGAAACAACAAAAAACCTTTAAATGAATTTTGTCGTTTCGTGTGTTCAGTGAAACAGAACAGTGTATGTAAGCTTGATTGCATGAAATAAAACATTTAAAAATATACATCAATGTGTATGGAGAGTTCCGAATATATCAATTGCGGCCCACTAGGCGACCGTTGTAGCTAGGACCGACTGAGGAACTTGGGTCTCAATTAGGTCGCATATTGTCCCTTCAAGTATTACTTAAGATACCTTTAAGACTACTTACGGTCCTAAATGGCGATTTAAGGGGATGAAAGTAACATCTGGGAGTTAAATTTGAATTCACTTTTGACCCCTGTCACTTGTTTGAATGGTTTGCATTGTGGTACAGTAGCTCATAAACTCTTCACGGTGGAGATAAGGGAGATAGCATGTCAGTGCAGCACAATGGCGAATTCTTGCCTTGAATGCAAGGGGATTAAATTATTTACCCGTGTCTTTTCATTCCACATTCTTATAAATGAGGTGTCATTTCTACTTTCCAAACTTTCACCAGCATATTAGAAACACAATTTTGCTGATTTAGTAAACATGCTTACATACACAAACATAATATATACATCATTTTGTTCTAAAATTATCCCTTTTTGAAACTTTCTTAATAGCTGTTGCAGTTTTCTTCCGAATTATTCATGGCCCAATTATGATTTGTTGACTTAACTCTTGAAATTGAATGTTTAATATGTCAATACGCGTCTAAGCAAATATTTGAGGGACCAATGTTTGGACAGACCCCTTGATCACCGGATCATCGTTGTAAGATGGGTAAATAGTGGACATTCGATACGAATAATGGGACACTTCAGTTGAGGATGTACTTATCTTAATTCCCCTCTAATATCACAGAATGTTGTAACTTTTATAGTATGAATGAACATTGCACCAACAAATTGAGGATTCAAATTTCATATCATAAACTATGACTTTCTGTACCGCGGATCATTGTATATATACGTTTAATTAATTAATTAATTAAAAGGTCCATTCCCTAGTTTTAAGTTGTCTTTATCTACGGTCACAATACTCTAGTCGCTTAGAGTCCGAAGTGTTCGATTCATTTATTCTCAATTAGGTTTGCAAAGAATGAAACATTACCCAGATAAAAGTTCACGTTTGTGCATTTAGATACCTTAATTACTATTGTTAGCCAGTTGGCTGCTTTATATAAAACGACTAGGTTTTCGTTCGTTCGTTATAAACACCGTGCATAATAACTAAAGACAATGACTTTGGTTTTGGCAAGTCACATGTATGCATTTTCATAGCGTAAGCAATATTGGATACTTTTTTCCCGATTATTTAAGGACTTGCTACAGGTATCAGACATGATTTCACAGGTGCTGATACTTCACATTTAGTCTAGTAGTCATTAAGAGGTGCTTCGTATGCAACATTTGGCGATCGACGTTTTCATAATAAAGACACTGGAATGTAATTTCCATATAACTCTAGATCAAGGCAAACTAACCTAAAGATCATGCAAATTTATTGCTTAATCTACATAATCTTCCATAGACTAGTAATGTAAGCGTGATCATCCTACGATATATAGCAAATATTGACCGTTATACTTTCCTAGCTTAGCATATTAAAATGTTCATAGTCTTTTTTGTGGGAAAGTTATTTAAGAGGCTACACTATTGATCACAAAGTATTTGGTAAATCATGATGAATTTACCAAAAAAAACGACGAGCCATATGTGATTAATTTAAAACTAACCATTTTGTGGTGAACAGAAAATACCAGTTTCTTTTCTTTGATGTATTCAACAGGTGACTCCGACTTGGTTGGGAAAAATTTATTACATTTGTATGTGATACCAATTTGAAATTTTGCCCCATTACTGTATAGCTTCAGTGTACATGTAAGAAATAACCTAACGTTAAAAAGTAAATTTTATCAAAGACAGGCTTGTAAAATTACTGACGAGGCAAAATAGTCACTAACTTTTACAGATAAAAACTGTTGCACAAGTTCTTCCAGCTTAGAATATTAAAACCCATCTCTCTGCTAGTTTGGGTAACGTTAACGATTGAATCGAGAATGTCAATTTTTGAAGGTCATTCTTATTTTAAACCCTTCACCGAAAGGCCAGTTTTATTGTTCAAAGAGGCACATAATTAAAAAAAAAATCATTTGATACGTCATCTAGGAGGCAAATCTCATTTGATACGTCATCTAGGAGACAAATCTCATTTGATACGTCATCTAGGAGGCAAATCTCATTTGATACGTCATCTAGGAGACAAATCTCATTTGATACGTCATCTAGGAGACAAATCTCATTTGATACGTCAATTAGTGACAAATCACATTTGAAACACGTCATCTAGGAAACAAATTTCTCTTGATACGTCATCTAGGAGACAAATCTCATTTGATACGGCAATTAATAGACACATCTAATTTGATACGTCATCTAGGAAACAAATCTCATTTGATACGTCATCTATGAAACAAATCTCATTCGATACGCCATCTCATTAGACTCACTTTATTTCAGTTCTGGGAGGTGATCTCCGACGAGCACGGTATCGACCCCACAGGTACCTATCACGGAGACTCAGACCTCCAGCTAGAGAGGATCAACGTATACTACAATGAAGCCACAGGTGGGGACATATTATATGACACATATTGAGTTTGCAGAGTCTTGCCCTATGTCAGAGAGTTTTTTTTAAATCTTTTTAAAATCTTATTGTTGCTTAAATTGTGTTCATTTTCACAGTTGCGGGTCTGATATTGATGTGGTCTATACGAATATACATGGCTTGACAGAAAAGGTTCAATAGTGTACTAGTGTAAATAGTCCTGTACTGAGGGGTCTTTATTTGGGGATTTATCAGTTTGGTTGCTCTTGCGAGGTGGTTCTTATTCAGTAGTGATATTGATTAGAATTATTTATTATTATTATTATCTGCTCTTAAATTTGTCTAATCTGAAACGTTGTTGATGTTGCAGGCGGCAAATACGTACCACGAGCTGTTCTTGTTGACTTGGAACCCGGTACCATGGACTCCGTCAGGTCCGGACCATTCGGACAGATCTTCAGGCCTGACAACTTTGTGTTCGGTAAGTTTCCATGGTAACAAGAATAACAGTGAACCCATCGCAACCTCTGATCATAAAACAATTCAAACAAAGCATACAAATAAATGAGTAAGTGATTAAGAATGAAAAGCAATAAAAAAACAAGCATTTATTATACAGTTTAATTAATGTGATAATTGTGAATAGTAAACTTTTCACATAGTGTTCTTCTTCTCTCGGATAAAAAATCAATTTAATCTGACATGTCAACATTCGAGATGTGTCGTTTGTCAATGTGTATGAAAGAAGCACACAGCCATACAAATACTTGTATATCTACGTAATTCATTAGAATTCAATAAGCAATGATCTCACATATATATGCCTGTTTGCCAATATTCGTATCAATAGATCTCAACATCTGAAAACAATAGATATTTCAATAAGTTTGCGACAAGGATTCGTTAGATAAGGTCGTTACGGTCAATTCATAATCGGTTCTATATGAAACATAAATAATGAGACAAAAGGTAAACACTACTACAATGATGTCTTCCCGGATAACGGGTCAACCCAAAGTCAAAGTGATAATAGCAATCACGGATTGTCTCCCTTTACAATCTTTACAATTTGGGTATTGGTGATGCACCGATTAAAAGAACAAAAAAAAGTTGAGCTAAGGTCACTTTGACGCTAAACAAATCAGGAAATATACATAGCAAATGTATTGTTTTATGTTGAGATGTGTCTCGAAAGATTATGCTGAATATAAAGCCGCAAATCACCGCTGATGTACATTGAAGTTATGATTGAGCGGGAGATATAATGTAACTATGGGAACACGCGCAAACTTGTTTGTATGTTAAGTCTGCTTGTTGTATACGGCTTTATATAAGGGTAGTATAGGAGGAAACTGAACTTGGTTTCAAAAGCATATTGATAAATATTTAAAGCAGTTAAATAGTAGAATAAAATTCAGCACATATAGTGAAAGAAACAATTAAGGCAAACATTATAAACCATTAATGAAAACACGCGATTGTGAACCATACAATATACACAATAATTTCAATAAAATGTTCAAAGAAAGCGCTAAAACATATTCAGTTCAAAAAAACGTCTTTAAAATGCATCTTGTGTTTGTACTCGGAAATTACACATGTTCATGCGAAATACAATAGTGTAATATTTTACAATATTAAACTATAATATCAAATGTATAAAGAATGTTAATATTTTTCACTGCTTGTCGGTTTACAGGACAGAGCGGAGCTGGCAACAACTGGGCCAAGGGACATTACACAGAGGGCGCTGAGCTGATCGACTCCGTTTTGGATGTTGTGAGGAAGGAAGCCGAGTCATGTGACTGTATCCAGGGATTCCAGCTGACACACTCCCTTGGAGGCGGTACTGGGGCTGGTATGGGAACACTCCTCATCAGCAAGATCCGTGAGGAGTACCCAGACAGAATCATGAACACCTTCTCAGTTGTCCCATCACCAAAGGTATACTTCATCTCTTTGCTAAACGGATGACCCATTGAACGTTGCTTAAACGGTTTCGTCCTATTTGACATTACCAAATTGTACGTTAACAATTTTGCGTAACATCTAAAATATATTACGCCGTTAATCGCTATAATAACAATGGCATCCGTGTAGCTATATAATATTGTCACAAACAAATCCATAAGCTATAAAAATTAATGAAGTATCAAATTCAAATCACAACTTACATTTCTGAATTACGTTTTCATTTTGTTCGAAACTATTTCCAGCTATAAGTATAAAATTGGAGACACTCGTCGGTCACTTTATACTTACGTCCATTTTTAATAAATATAAAACTAATATATTTATGTCGATGTCGATTTTTATTCAGGAAATAAAAAAAAAAATGTTTTAAACAGATTGTCAACTTAAGTGAATATATTGTGTAATAAGCAATCAGTTCTACTTTGCTTCACGTCCGCCTCAGGAGTAGGATGTTGTGAGTTCGATCCCCGCCCGCGACATACCAAAGTCGTAAAAATAGTACTGGTATAGCTCCATTGCCTGGCGCTCAACATATAAGGGTAGTGCAAGGACTGGTTGGCCCGGTGTCAGGATAATGTGACTGGGTGTGGTATCATGCCACATATCTACGGCGTGATGCTGCAGTGTGGCAGCACTATATGTGTCTCAGGTAGACATCATCTCCAAATGACTGAAATACTGTCGGTGGGAAGTTAAACCACACAAACAAACAAACAAACAAACAAACAAACTTTGT
>CM037785.1:58025728-58060698 GCA_021229015.1 Solen grandis
TCTGAATGTTGAGAACAGTAATCATGAATTTATGTTTTAAACACAATTTCTAAGTAAAAAACAAACTTTGATGTGAACAAATTTCAACTAATCTTTGTATAGGATAGTAGATAGTGTTGGAAAGATATATGTGAAACTAAATCCAATTTACACACAAATAATCAAAGTATAGCCTTGCATGGAAATCTTGAACCTTTGATACTATTTACCTTTCACACAAGAGAAAAATGTCCAAAACATGATTTAAATATCTAATTCCTATTAGACCTTCTTAATAGTAATAAATGTTCATTTTAGTAACAGTGACACCCAAACAACGTTTCAAAGTTTTATCTTCACGCAAATTATATATGCAGCAAGTTGTTGTGATATTTCATAAAAATTATTAAGTAAATCCCATTTTGCGGACAGTAAGCAGTGACAAAAATATATTTTAAGTAACGATGACTTTGACCCCCCACCCCCACCGACCACAAACAGGCTATTAAAAAGCTTTATCTTCACACAAGCCCTCTATATGTTCCAAACTTGATTCTGATATCTCATTCCTGATAAAAACATTAATAATAACTATAAGTTTTTTAACACTTACTGATACAAAATTCGCTAAACATTAAAATGTAAATACTCTATTTTATAGCCTTTCAAACGAAATTTAGGGTAAACCATCCACCTAGATATTTCTATAATGCACTAGTATTAATACAATAGTCGTGTGGATTATTACAACTAAATAATTGTAGGATATTGTTGACATACATTCTTCTTATCTGATTGGAATGTCCCTATATATATAATAAAAACAAATCGCACACATACACACACACGCATACTATATACATATATACACAAGTATTATTAAACACCAATATATAGAAATTCTAAATTATTGAAATAGACAAGGTGCTATTTTTTAACTTTTCACGGTACATACTAAGATGTGTTCTGGTGCGATAAATCGAATAATCTTACCCTACCAAGAATAAATTTTTAAAACCTTGACATAGTTTTTTTTTATATAATATCTTAAGACTTGCTTATTTAGCTGCTATTAAACTCTAACACTGAATAAATCCTTTCAATTATAATGTAGACACAATGTAGGTAGTTCTTTCTATATTCTATTGTTTAATGATACAGTGCCAGTTGGCTCGATCCCCGACCGCAATATCATACCAAAGATGGCACTGGTATTTCTGTCGTGTGCTAGATCCCAAGCACATAAGGTTAGTTCCAGGACTGGTTGGCCCGGTGTCAAGATAATGTGACTGGGTGTGGTATCATGCCACATGTCTACGGGCTGAGACAGCCATAATAATACACTGTATCTGTCTGATGAAGATGACTTAAATACTGTATATGGGGCGTTAAACCCGAACATACATGTGGCAGAGACTTAAAACATGGCAGGTATTAAATTTATTCTAGTATAATATTTTTCATGAATGAATGAAGAATGAATGATAAACATGTTCATTCATCTATTCATGAAAAGTGCCATGTAATTTTTCATATAGATATCATCACTTTCCGCTATGTCGATTTTATCATATGACATTATGCTCAGTTGTTTCCGGTTAAGTATAACCATCACATATTTTCTTATATTTAACACGTATCATATTAGGCCGAATTATATCACTCCGCGTCACGCGTGTGTTTTCTATATATGCATAGTTTGTTGAACTCGAGCGGCTGGATTAAATTGTTTGATGCACCTTTGATCAAAAAGATGTTTTATTCATATGTTGAAAATGTATGAGAAATCGGTTATAATTTGAACCTATTTTACAAATAATAACTCATTTACAGTCCCTTCATTCATGTTTTTGTTTGTTTGTTGTTATAATTGCGAATAATTGTCATTATATGTCATATGATAAAAAGAATCTGACATGAATTGCCATTTCATACCAAATTTTACTAAACTCATTCTTGAAAATGTTATTAAGCTCGCCAGAGGCTCGCTTTATAACATTTTTATGAACTCGTTTAGTGCAATTTGATCATGTAAGATCCCATATGTTATTTTGACATATCTGCGATCGACTTACTAAAATATGAATAAAGCACATGTTGCCTAGCTATTTCAAAGTGTCATTAGGATTTTGTATGCAATAAAAAATATTATTACACATTTCGTGATTATTATTTGAATAAGACTTAGTCCTACATACAATACCATACTATACTAATATACCAAACTATACCAAAATAGTTGTATTACATAAAATACAATGTATATTTACCCATGTATCTTAGTTTCAATATTTCATTGCTTTATTAGATTCCGCGGGCATATTTGATGTTATTCGTATTGCTTTTTTAACTAATGTCTCATTTAATCAATATTTTTTTCCTAATTTAAATAACTTTTTCTAACAATTTTATTATTCAAATTTATTTTTTGATTTATTTTATTTCAATTTATTTATTTATTCATCAATTTTGAATGAATGATTGATTTTCTATGATTTGATTAGCGTCACACTCTGGACCTCAAACCGACACTCCGGACACCGTTTGACATCTGTAGCACAGTCCCGGCATAGAACAATATGCCTGCAAGGTATGAAGAGAGCCTTCGTGTTGCTCTTTCTGCACCAGAGACACTTGAACGAATCAGGTCTCCTTGAATCTACGAGAGACAAAAAGAAATGAATTAATGTCTAAGTAATGTGTTGAACGAGAATCCACGCTCTAAGATAAAAATAGCTTTAATCTAGTTTGAGGCTATTGTACTAATGTTAAATATACCTGAAAAAATATTATTATGCTATGAAAAGTTTATTCAAAAGACATTGCTCAAATAAGTGAACTAGGAGTTTTGAAGCAGTATATATCAACATTAAATAATTATGACTTAAACGCATGAATTTTTTTTTTTTTTTTGGGCCAACCTTTTACTTAGAACAATTCTTTATATTGAAAAAGAATAATATGTAGCTTCAATGATAAAATTTACATACCAATACTTTTAATAGTAAAAAGTAATATCAAATATAGGTTATCTACGTAAATAACCATATATATGTGATGACTTGCCAACTCGAGGACCACATATGATTTTATATCGCATTTGTATTCCGATTATAAAATAACATCTTAAAATAAGAGGGCCAAGATGGCCCTTGATCGCTCACCTGAGAAAGATGATTGCTTAAGAAATAAAAATGCTAGAGTGTAAAAGTGAAATCTGGCTTTTTTATGGCGAAAAGGGCGTACTCCTAAATTAACTAGTCAATATCAGTTATAATTGAACCCGATTGCGAGATTATGGTCATAAACATTGCCATAAAGTTTGAAGATGATTGCTCAAAAGATGAAGATGCTAGAGTGTAAACAACGTGAAATATGGCATTTTTTTAACATTAAAAGGGGCATAACTCCTGACCTAATTGATGGATCTCAGCCATAATCGAACTCAATCGAGACATTATGGTCATAAACATTGTCTTAATGTTTGAAGATGATTGCTTAAGAAATGAAGGTGACAGGGTGTAAACACAAAAAATTGATGACGCCGCACGGCGCACGACGGACACTCACGGGATCACAATAGCTCACCCTGAGCTTTGCTCTGGTAAACTAAAAAATGATAAATTGATGCTGATTTGTCAACTGATATTCGTATATTAAACTAAAATTTAATAAACATGTACATAACACATATACGGTGAAATACAAGCGAATGGTCAACAAACATTTAATAACATATTCTATAAAACGTACATGTTTGCCGGCAAATGATTCTCATGTATTCTTATTATTAGGACTTTCTGCCTAAAGCAGAAAGTCCTATTGGGTTTGTACTGTTTATTCTTCTTCTTCTTATTAGGACTTTCTGCCTAAAGCAGAAAGTCCTATTGGGTTTGTTATGTTTTTTTATTCTTCTTATTCTTTTTTTCTTCCAAACTGAGCGTTAATTTAAGCATGTTGCAATGGTCCCAGGGCCATGAAATTTTAATGGCATATACTTGATGCGATGAAATTTTGATTTCTATGATTTTCATATGCATATGACGTCATATGACGTCACATTTGAAATATGCTACAAAAGTTTGTACGCGGTCTACAGCCATTTTTTGTGAACCGATTTTCATAAAATTTTCACAGATTGTGTATATTAAGTTCTAGTTGTGCATCCCGGTGTCTGTTTTTTAAAATTCGAAAAGTCCATGGTTCTATAGCGAATCCAAGATTCGAACCAAGGTCGTAAATTTTTTAAATGCTTATAAAATCTGTCCTATTTAAGATAGAAAGTTGATATTTAGTCAGTATATAGGTCTCTAGAAGTTTTAAACATTTTGTAAAAAAACGTCACGTGACGTCATTATAGGATATTGTATTTCTAATATTAACAAGAGTATTTCTATATGTTGAAATTGTCGAAGGGCAATGAAAATTTAATGACACATGCTTCAATCGCTAAAAGTTTGATTTCTATTATTTTCATGTGCCTATGACGTCATATGACGTCACACTTGAAATATGCAACAAAAGTTTGTACGCGGTCCAGAGCCATTGTTTATGAACCGATTTTCATCAAATTTTCACAGAATGTGAATATTAAGTTCTAGTTGTGCATCCCGGTGTCCGTTTTTCAAAATTCGAAAAGTCCAAGGTTCTATAGCGATTCCAAGATTCGAACCAAGGTCGTAAATTTTCAAATTCTTATAAAATCGGTCCTATTTGAGATAGAAAAATGATATTGGGTCAGTATATAGGTCTCTGGGAGTCTTAAACATTTTGTGAAAATAAATGTCATATGACGTCACGTGACGTCATTATATGATAATGAATTTCTAATTCTAACAAGATTATTTCTATATGTTGAAATTTTCGAAGGGCAATGAAAATTTAATGCCGCATGCTTCAGATGCTGATATTTCGATTTCAATGATTTTGACTACGAAAGTTTGTACACGGTCCAGAGCCATTATTAATGGGCCGATTTTTATCAAATTTTCAGAGAATGTGTATATTAAGTTCTAGTTGTGCATCTCGGTGTCCGTTTTTCAAAATTCGAAAAGTCCATGGTTGTATAGCGAATTCAAGATTCGAACCAAGGTCGTAAATTTTTAAATGCTTATAAAATCGGTCCTATTTAAGATAGAAAAGTGATATTTGGTCAGTTTATAGGTCTCTAAGAGTCTTTAACAGTTTGTGAAAAGAAACGTCATATGACGTCACGTGACGTCATTATATGATAATGTATTTTTAATATTAACAAGAGTAATTCTATATGTTGAAATTATCGAAGGGCAATGAAAATTTAATGACAAATGATTCAGACGCTGATATTTCGATTTCAATGATTTTCAGAAGCCTATGACGTCATATGACGTCACATTTGAAATTGACTACAAAGGTTTGTACACGGTCCAGAGCCATTATTAATGGGCCGATTTTCATCAAATTTTCACAGAGTGTGTAGATTACGTTCTTATTGTGTATGCCCGTGTCCGTTTTTCAAAATTCGAAAAGTCCAAGCATATATGGCGGATCCAAGATTCGAACCAATGACGTCAATATTTAAATGCTTATAAAAACTGTCCTATTTGAGATAGAAAGTTGAAATTTTGTCAGTTAGTAGGTCTCTGGGTGTCTTAACAATTATGTGAAAATAAACGTCACGTGACGTCATTTGTTTATTATTATTATTCTTTTCTTCTTCCTAACTAAACGCTTATTTTAATATGCTGCAATAGTCCTAGGACGATGAAATGTTTATGGGTTATTAGGCACGTGAGGAAATTTTGATTTCACCCCTACTGCATATATGTAGCCATATCTCAATAAATATCGATTTTTGTAAATATATGTATGAATAAAAATTATAGCTGAATAATTGACGTTTCCAAAGATATTTAGTTTATTAAAATTGGTTTACAAAAATTAAAAAAAAAAAAAAAAAGCTAAAAAAACGTATATTGTAAATGTATAAGTTTTAAGAATTCCTAACGGTACCAAGTTTATTGAAATTGGACTTCATATAAAAAAGTTACATGGAAAATAAGATATTTCATAATCATGCATCATAAAAATATGGAAAAGGTCACGCGCAGGGGTCACCAAGCTTAAATACTTGCGCAACGACTTAAAAAAAAAAAAAAAAAAAAAAAAATATCAAATTGCAATTGATGGGCTATATCTTGATTTTTTTTTTATTTTTTTTTGTCGAATGTTGACTGTTTCCAAAATAAGCATTGAAGTTAATACATGTACAACGGCACAAGACAAAAATCCGTATTTGCAACACTATGTAGCTAGCGAGCAGTTTGCAAGCCTTGAAAAATTCACACGCAGCCCAACATTTTAGACCATCTAAAAACTGCATTGTTATGCTAACGATATTCATATTGCATCAGTTTGTAGGCTGGGATGTTACCTTTCAAAATATCACCATAGTTCGAAATTCCAGGAATTTATGGCAAAACTACGGAAGCCCAAACACGCCAAAATCGCTAAATACGTTTAACTACGTTACAGGTGTCGAAAGGATATAGCACTATACAAATATTCAATACTTCTTCCTACTGAGGCTAAAATTAAACAAGGTTACAACTGAGCTGGAGTGATGAAATTCTATGTGTGATGAAAGTTAGAAACTTACATTTGAACACTGTTTAATTTTTCTTCCATGTCATATGACATAGTATAAATTTTGTATGTAAACTACATGTGAAGATATGGGCGGACTTTTATTAAAATTCACAGAATGTGTTCTATTTGTGCTATTTTATATAGAAATAGAGGAGATAGAAAGCTGCAATTTGGACAGATTATCTATTATGTCATCTTCTATATATATACTATATACAGCAGATGTTGCAGAAAGTCCTATCATTCGTTTAAACGAATGACATCTAGTTATTAGGGCTTTCTGCTTTTCGCAGAAAGACCTATTGGGTTTGTTCTGTCTTTTATTATTATTATTCTTTTTTTCCAACCTTTTCATGTTGTTATTTCATTAAGTTGCTGAAGGTCTAGGACAAAGAAATTCTATCAACAGACACCTGAAGCAATGGCATTTTGGAATATATTATTTTAATCTTCACATGACGTCACATGACGTCAGAACTAAAAATAGCTACCAAAGTTTGTACGCGCTGTACAGCCGTCATTTATGGACGGATTGTCATGGAATTTTCACAGAAGTTATATATTAAGACCTCATTGTGCAGGATTATATAGGTTTGCCAAGATTCGAAAGAACTAAGGTTCTATGGCGAATCCAAGATTCAAACCAAGGACGTCAAATTTCAAATAGGTATAAAGTCGTTTCTAGATGAGATAGAAAGTTGATATTTGGCGAGATTATATGTCTCTGTGTTTCCTTTGCATTTTGTAAAGATGAACGTCATATGACGTCATATGACGTCATCAAGTTGTATAGAATTTCCGATTTCTTGATGTCAATTTACTCATGTTGCAAAGGCTCATAGACAATGAAAATTTAATGTCTTATGAAGGTAATCATGAACATTTAGATTCAATGTTTAAAATTTTCATATGACGTCACATGACGTCAGAACTAAAAATAGCTACCAAAGTTTGTACGCGCTGTACAGCCGTCATTTATGGACGGATTGGCATGGAATTTTCACAGAAGTTATATATTACGACTTCATTGTGCAGCATTATATAGGTTTGCCAAGATTCGAAAGAACTAAGGTTCTATGGCGAATCCAAGATTCGAACCAAGGACGTCAAATTTCAAATCCATATATAAAACGTTTCTAGATGAGATAGAAAGTTGATATTTGGCGAGATTATACGTCTCTGTGTTTCCTTTGCATTTTGTAAAGATGAACGTCATATGACGTCATTTGACGTCATCAAGTTGTATAGAATTTCCGATTTCTTGATGTCAATTTACTCATGTTGCAAGGGTTCATAAACAATGGAAATTGAAAGTCCTTTGTAGGTCATCATGTTCATTTTGATCCGATGTTTAAAATTTTCATATGACGTCACATGACGTCAGAACTAAAAATAGCTACCAAAGTTTGTACGCGCTGTACAGCCGTCATTTATGGACGGATTGGCATGGAATTTTCACAGAAGTTATATATTACGATCTCACTGTGCAGGATTATATAGGTTTGCCAAGATTCGAAAAAGCAAAGGTTCTATGGCGAATCCAAGATTCGAACCAAGGACGTCAAATTTCAAATAGGTATAAAGTCGTTTCTAGATGAGATAGAAAGTTGATATTTGGCGAGATTATATATCTCTGTTTTTCGTTTGCATTTTGTAAAGATGAACGTCATATGACGTCATATGACGTCATCAAGTTGTATAGAATTTCCGATTTCTTGATGTCAATTTACTCATGTTGCAAAGGCTCATAGACAATGAAAATTTAATGTCTTATGAAGGTAATCATGAACATTTAGATTCAATGTTTAAAATTTTCATATGACGTCACATGACGTCAGAACTAAAAATAGCTACCAAAGTTTGTACGCGCTGTACAGCCGTCATTTATGGACGGATTGGCATGGAATTTTCACAGAAGTTATATATTACGATCTCACTGTGCAGGATTATATAGGTTTGCCAAGATTCGAAAAAGCAAAGGTTCTATGGCGAATCCAAGATTCGAACCAAGGACGTCAAATTTCAAATAGGTATAAAGTCGTTTCTAGATGAGATAGAAAGTTGATATTTGGCGAGATTATATATCTCTGTTTTTCGTTTGCATTTTGTAAAGATGAACGTCATATGACGTCATATGACGTCATCAAGTTGTATAGAATTTCCGATTTCTTGATGTCAATTTTCCTCATGTTGCAAAGCTTCATAGACAATGCAAATTAAATGTCCTTTGTACATAATCAGGAACATTTAGATTCAATGTTTAAAATTTTCATATGACGTCACATGACGTCAGAACTATAAATAACTACCAAAGTTTGTCCGCTCTGTACAGCCGTCATTTATTGATAGATTGGCATGGAATCTTCACAGAAGTTATATATTACGACCTCATTGTGCAGGATTCTATAGGTTTGCCAAGATTCGAAAGAACTAAGGTTCTTTGACGAATCCAAGATTCGAACCAAGGACGTCAAATTTTAAATACGTATAAAATCGTTTCTAGATGAGATAGAAATTTGATATTTAGCGAGCTTATACGTCTCTGTGTTTCCTTTGCATTTTGTAAAGATGAACGTCATATGACGTCATCAAATTGTAGAGAATTTCCGATTCCTGAATGTCAATTTACTCATGTTGCAAAGGTTCATAGACAATGAAAATTTAATGTCCTATGTAGGTAATCATGATCATTTAGATTCAATGAGTAAAAATTTCATATGACGTCACATGACATCAAAACTTAAAAAAGCTTCCAAAGTTCATCCGCGCTGCACAGCCGTCATTTATAGACGGATTGGCATGGAATTTTCACAGAAGTTATATATTAAGACTTCATTGTGCAGGATTATATAGGTTTGCCAAAATTCGAAAAATACCAGGTTTGTCATGGTTTGCAGTGCAGAAAGCCCTATCTTTTGTTCTAAACAAAAGAAGTCTAGTTATTATTATTATTCTTTTTTTCTTCCTAACTAAACGCTTATTTTTCTATGTTGCAATAATCATAGGACGATGAAATTTTTATGGCTTATTAGTCACGTGAGGAAATTTTGATTTCTATGATTTTCATATGTCTATGACGTCATATGACGTCACAATTGACATATGCTACAAAAGTTTGTAAACTGTCCAGAGCCATTATTAATGGACTGATTTTCATCAAATTTTCACAGAATGTGTATATTAAGTTCTAGTTGTGCATCCAGGTGTCCGTTTTTCAAAATTCGAAAAGTCCAAGGTTCTATAGCGATTCCAAGATTCGAACCAAGGTCGTAAATTTTCAAATGCTTATTAAATCGGTCCTATTTGAGATAGAAAGATGATATTAGGTCAGTATATAGGTCTCTAAGAGTCTTAAACATTTTGTGAAAATAAACCTCATATGACGTCACGTGACGTCATTATATGATAATGTATTTCTAATATTAACAAGAGTATTTCTATATGTTGAAATTGTCGAAGGGCAATGAAAATTTAATGACAAATGATTCAGACACTGAAAATTTGATTTCAGTGATTACCATAAGCCTATGACGTCATATGACGTCACGTTTGAAATTGACTACGAAAGTTTGTACACGGTCCAGAGCCATTATTAATGGGCCGATTTTCATCAAATTTTCACAGAATGTGTATATTAAGTTCTAGTTGTGCATCCAGGTGTCCTATTTTCAAAATTCGAAAAGTCCAAGGTTCTATAGCAATTCCAAGATTCGAACCAAGGTCGTAAATTTTCAAATTCTTATAAAATCGGTCCTATTTGAGATAGACAGATGATATTTGGTCAGTATATAGGTCTCTGGGAGTCTTAAACATTTTGTGAAAATAAATGTCATATGACGTCACGTGACGTCATTATATGATAATGAATTTCTAATTCTAACAAGATTATTTCTATAAGTTGAAATTTTCGAAGGGCAATGAAAATTTAATGACACATGCTTCAGATGATGAAATTTCGATTTCAATGATTATCAGAAGCCTATGACGTCATATGACGTCACATTTGAAATTGACTACGAAAGTTTGTACACGGTCCAAAACCATTATTAATGGGCCGATTTTCATCAAATTTTCACAGAATGTGTATATTAAGTTCTCGTTGTGAATCTCGGTGTCCTTTTTTCAAAACGCGAAAAGTCCATGGTTCTATAGCGAATTCAAGATTCGAACCAAGGTCGTAAATTTTTAAATGCTTATAAAATCGGTCCTATTTCAGATATAAAAGTGGTATTTGGTCAGTATATAGGTCTCTAAGAGTCTTAAACATTTTGTGAAAGTAAACGTCATATGACGTCACGTGACGTCATTATATGATAATGTATTTCTAATATTAACAAGAGTATTTCTATATGTTAAAATTGTCGAAGGGCAATGAAAATTTAATGACAAATGATTCAGACGCTGAAATTTCGATATCCATGATTTTCCAAAGCCTATGACGTCATATGACGTCACATTTGAAATTGACTACGAAAGTTTTTACACGATCCAGAGCCATTATTAATGGGCCGATTTTAATCATCTTTTCACAGAATGTGTATATTACGTTCTTATTGTGTATACCGGTGTCCGTTTTTCAAAATTCGAAAAGTCCAAGCATCTATGGCGGATCCAAGATTCGAACCAAGGACGTGAATTTTAAAATGCTTATAAAAACTGTCCTATTTCAGATAGAAAGTTGAAATTTTGTCAGTTAGTAGGTCTCTGGGTGTCTTAACAATTATGTGAAAAAAAACGTCATATGAGGTCACGTGACTTCATTTTACATATATTTATTATTATTATTCTTTCTTTCTTCCTTACTACACGATTATTTTTCTATGTTGCAATAATCCTAGGACGATGAATTTTTTATGGCTTATTAGTCACGTGAGGAAATTTTGATTTCTATGAATTTCATATGTCATATGACGTCACAATTGACATATGCTACAAAAGTTTGTACGCAGTCTACAGCCATTATTGATGAACCGATTTTCATCAAATTTTCACAGAATGTGTATATTAAGTTCTAGTTGTGCATCCCGGTGTCCTTTTTTCAAAACTCGAAAAGTCCAAGGTTCTATAGCGATTCCCAGATTCGAACCAAGGTCGTAAATTTTTTAAATGCTTATAAAATCGGTCCTTTTTGAGATATTTGGTTGATATTTGGTCAGTATATAGGTCTCTGTGAGTCTTAACGATTTTGTTAAAATGAACGTCATAACGTCATATCGTCTTTCATGAAAATGTTTTTCTAATATTAACAAGAATATTTCTCTATGTTGAAATTATTGAATGGCAATGGAAATTTAATACATATGCTTCAGATGCTGAAATTTCGATTTCAATGATTAACATAGGCTTATGACGTCATGTGACGTCACAATTGAAATTGACTCTGAAAGTTTGTACACCGTCCAGATCCATTATTTATGGGCCGATTTTCATCAAATTTTCACAGAATATGAATATTAGGTTCTTATTGTGTATCCCTGTGTCCGTTTTTCAAGATTTGGAAGAAGACAACGTCAAAATCCATTCAAGCATAACATCTTATCCAGATGAGCTAGGATACTGATATTTAGATAGCATGTGTAAAAGGATCAAAGTGACCCAGTCGCTCAAGTTTGACTCAGTGTCGCAGAAAGTCCTATCTTTTGTCAGAACAAAAGAACATCTAGTTAGGACTTTCTGCCCTTTCGGCAGAAAGTCCTATTGGGTTTGTACTGTTTTTTATTATTCTTCTTCTTATTATTCTTTTTTTCTTCCTCTTATATTTGTGTTAATTTCGATATGTTGCCATTGACCCAGAACAACGAAAATTTTATTGCACATATTTCAAACCATGAGCTTCCGGATGCAATGAATATCATATTTATATTACGTCACATAACGTCAGATTTGACGTCAGGTGAAAAAGTTTGTACGCGGTCTAAAGCCATTATTTCTGGACCGATTTTCATCAATATTTCACAGAATGTGTATGTTAGGCTCTTGTTGTGCCTTCCGGTGTCCGTTTTTCAAAATTTGAAAAGGCAATGGTTCTATGGCGAATCCAAGATTCGAACCATTGACGTCAATTTTCAAATGCGTATAAAATCGCTTACAAATGAGCCAGAAAGATGATATTTGGACAGAATATAAGTCTCAAGCGTAACTTTACATTCTTTGAATATGAACGTCATATGACGTCATATGGCGTCATGAGGTGAAAGGTAATTTCTAATATTTACGTGTTAATTTTTTTATGTTGTACAAGTCCGAGCACCTTGAAAATTTAATAGCATATGCTTCAGATAGAACTGTTACCATTTCAATAATTTTCATTTGACTATGACGTGCTTTGACGTCAAACGTGACATCGTCTTAAAATGTTTGTACGCGGTCTACAGCCATTATTTCTTGGCCGATTTTCATCAAAATTTCACAGAATGCGAATGTTAGGCTCTAGTTGTGCCTTCCGGTGTCCGCTTTTCAAAATTCGAAAATGCAATAGTTCTATGGCGAATCCAAGATTCGAACCATTGACGTCAAATTTAAAATGCGTATAAAATCGCTTACAAATGAGCTAGAAAGCTGATATTTGGACAGAATATAAATCTCAAGGGTTACTTTACATTCTCTGAAGTTGAACGTCATATGACGTCATATGACGTCATGAGGTGAAAGGTAATTTCTAATATTTATGTGTTAAATTTTATATGTTGTTTACGTCCGAGCACCTTGAAAATTTAATAGCATATGCTTCAGATAGAACTGTTTGCATTTCAATAATTTTCATTTGACTATGACGTGCTTTGACGTCAAACTTGACATCGTCTTAAAATGTTTGTACGCGGTCTACAGCCATTATTTCTGGGCCGATTTTCATCAAAATTTCACAGAATGCGTATGTTAGGCTCTAGTTGTGCCTTCCGGTGTCCGCTTTTCAAAATTCGAAAATGCAATAGTTCTATGGCGAATCCAAGATTCGAACCATTGACGTCAAATTTAAAATGCGTATAAAATCGCTTACAAATGAGCCAGAAAGCTGATATTTGGACAGAATATAAATCTCAAGGGTTACTTTACATTCTCTGAAGATGAACGTCATATGACGTCATATGACGTCATGAGGTGAAAGGTAATTTCTAATATTTATGTGTTAATTTTTATATGTTGTTTACGTCCGAGCACCTTGAAAATTTAATAGCATATGCTTCAGATAGAACTGTTACCATTTCAATAATTTTCATTTGACTATGACGTGTTTTAACGTCAAACTTGACGTCGTCTAAAAATGCTTGTACGCGGTCTACAGCCATTATTTCTGGGCCAATTTTCATTAATATTTCACAGAATGTGTATGTTAAAGTCTAGTTGTACATTCCGGTGTCCGTTTTTCCAAATTCGAAAATGCAAAGGTTTAATGGCGGATCCAAAATTCGAACCATTGACGTCAAATTTCAAATACGCATAAAATCGTTTCCAGATGAGTTAGAAATATAATATTATATTTGGATAGTATATAAGTCTGCAAAAGTGCTTTACATTCTATGAAGATGAACGTCACATGACGTCATATGACGTCATAAGGTCAAAAATAATTTCTGATATATACACGTTAATTTAAATATGTTGTTTACTTCCCAGGACCATGGAAATCTAATGGTATGTACATCAATCCATGTGCTTTAGAATGCAATGTAATTCATGTTAATAGACGTTATATCACGTAAGATTTGACGTCAGGACAGAAAGGTTTTACGCGGTGTACAGCCATTATATTTGGACTGATTTTCATCGAAATTTCACAGAATGTATATGTAACGCTCTATATGTGTATCCCGGGTCCCTTTTTACAAATTCGAAAAAGCAATGGTTCTATGGCGAATCCAAGTTTCGAACCATTGACGTCAAATTTCAAATACATATAAAATCGCTTCCAGATGATTTAGAAAGTTGATATTTGGACTGAATATTAGTCTTTGAGACTTATTCATATTCTGTGAGGATTAACGTCATTTGACGTCATAAGGTCAAAAAGAATGTTAATATATCTACGCGTTAATTTCTATATGTTGCAAAGTTGTAAGAAGCATGAAAAAATTATTTGATATATTCAAGATACTTAATATTTCATTTCATTGATTTTCTTATGCCTATGACGTCACATGACATCAAATTTGACGCTGTCTACACAAGCCTTAATGCGGTCTTCGGCAATTATTACAGGATGAAATTCGCATTGTAAGCATTTTAAATAAATTTGATTTGTAACATAGATTATAAAAATAGTCCAAGTTAAATAAATCGATATAAAAAAATGATTTTCAGTTACTTTTGCCATATCCTCCAAGTTAAACGGTTATATTTTTCAAAGTTTATTTAAGTTATGGCCATACAAAAGCAAGTTAAAGGCTGGAATTTCATATCCTTTTACTTTTCTAGCTTTTAAGTGTTTAACAAATGTAGCAGAAAGTCCTATCATTCGTATCAACGAATGAAATCTAGTTATCATTATAATTATTATTATCATTATTATTAGGACTTTCTGCCTACAGGCAGAAAGTCATATTGGGTTTGTACTGTTTTTTTATTAGGACTTTCTGCCTAAAGCAGAAAGTCCTATTGGGTTTGTTATTAGGACTTTCTGCCTACTGGCAGAAAGTCATATTGGGTTTGTACTGTTTATTCTTCTTCTTCTTCTTATTATTCTTTTTTTCTTCCTCTTATATTTGTGTTAATTTCGATGTGTTGCCATTGGCCCTGAACAATCAGAATTTTATGGCATGTATTTCAAACCATGAGCTTTCGGATGCATTGAATTTCATATTCATATGACGTCATATAACGTCAGACTTGACGTCACCTGAAAAAGTTTGTACGCGGTCTACAGCCATTATTTCTGGACCGACTTTCATCAAAATTTCACAGAATGTGTATGTTAGGCTGTAGTTGTGCATCCAGGTGTCCGTTTTTCAAAATTCGAAAAGTCCATGGTTCTATGGCGAATCCAAGATTCGAACCAAGGTCGTAAATTTTCAAATGCTTATAAAATCTGTCATATTTAAGATAGAAAGTTGATATTTAGTCAGTATATAGGTCTCTAGAAGTTTTAAACATTTTGTGCAAATAAATGTCATATGACGTCACGTGACGTCATTATATGATAATGTATTTCTATTATTAACAAGAATATTTCTATATGTTGAAATTGTCGAAGGGCAATGAAAATTTAAAGACACATGCTTCAAACGCTGAAATTTTTATTTCTATGATTTTCATATGCCTATGACGTCATATGACGTCACATTTGAAATATGCTACAAAAGTTTGTACGCGGTCTACAGCCATTGTTTGTGAACCGATTTTCATCAAATTTTCACAGATTGTGTATATTAAGTTCTAGTTGTGCATCCCGGTGTCCGTTTTTCAAAATTCGAAAAGTCCATGGTTCTATAGCGAATTCAAGATTCGAACCAAGGTCGTAATTTTTTAAATGCTTATAAAATCTGTCCTTTTTCAGATAGAAAGTTGATATTTAGTCAGTATATAGGTCTCTAGAAGTTTTAAACATTTTGTGCAAATAAATGTCATATGACGTCACGTGACGTCATTATATGATAATGTATTTCTAATATTAACAAGAGTATTTCTATATGTTGAAATTGTCGAAGGGCAATGAAAATTTAATGACACATGCTTCAATCGCTGAAAGTTTGATTTTTATGATTTTCATATGCCTATGACGTCATATGACGTCACACTTGAAATATGCAACAAAAGTTTGTACGCGGTCCAGAGCCATTGTTTATGAACCGATTTTCATCAAATTTTCACAGAATGTGTATATTAAGTTCTAGTTGTGCATCTCGGTGTCCGTTTTTCAAAATTCGAAAAGTCCATAGTTCTATAGCGAATTCAAGATTCGAACCAAGGTCGTAAATTTTTAAATGCTTATAAAATCGGTCCTATTTGAGATAGAAAAGTGATATTTGGTCAATATATAGGTCTCTAAGAGTCTTAAACATTTTGTGAAAAGAAACGTCATATGACGTCAGTGACGTCATTATATGATAATGTATTTATAATATTAACAAGAGTATTTCTATATGTTGAAATTGCCAAAGGGCAATGAAAATTTAATGACGTGAGGAAATTTTGATTTCACCCCTACTGCATATATGTAGCCATATCTCAATAAATATCGATTTTTAAATTTTAAATATATGTATTTTGAGGTTTAACAGTCAATATCTCAGAAACGACTGAAGATAAGTTTATACATTATGCGTATAAAATGTAGCATGTTTTAAGAGCTTTCTAACGGTACCAAGAATTGACTTAAAAAGTAACATTTTATTTATGCGCAACGACTTAAAAAAAAAAAAAAAAAAAAAAAAAATATATATATATATAAAATTGCAATTGATGGGCTATATGTTGATTTTTTTTTTTGTTTTTTTTTTGTCGAATTTTGGCTGTTTCCAAAATAAGCATTGAAGTTAATACATGTACAGCGGCACAAGACAAAAATCCGTATTTGCAACACTATGTAGCTAGCGAGCAGTTTGCAAGCCTTGAAAAATTCACACGCAGCCCCACATTTTAGACCATCTAAAAACTGCATTGTTATGCTAACGATATTCATATTGCATCAGTTTGTAGGCTGGGATGTTACCTTTCAAAATATCACCATAGTTCGAAATTCCAGGAATTTATGGCAAAACTACGGAAGCCCAAACACGCCAAAATCGCTAAATACGTTTAACTACGTTACAGGTGTCGAAAGGATATAGCACTATACAAATATTCAATACTTCTTCCTACTGAGGCTAAAATTAAACAAGGTTACAACTGAGCTGGAGTGATGAAATTCTATGTGTGATGAAAGTTAGAAACTTACATTTGAACACTGTTTCATTTTTCTTTCATGTCATATGACATAGTATAAATTTTGTATGTAAACTACATGTGCAAGATATAGGCGGACTTTTAATAAAATTCACAGAATGTGTTCTATTTGTGCTATTTTATATAGAAATAGAGGAGATAGAAAGTTGCAATTTGGACAGATTATCTATTATGTCATCTTCTATATATACTATATAAAGCAGATGTTGCAGAAAGTCCTATCATTCGTTTAAACGAATGACATCTAGTGTTTTTTTATTCTTCTTATTCTTTTTTTCTTCCAAACTGAGCGTTAATTTAAGCATGTTGCAATGGTCCTAGGGCCATGAAATTTTAATGGCATATACTTGATGCGATGAAATTTTGATTTCTATGATTTTCATATGCATATGACGTCATATGACGTCACATTTGAAATATGCTACAAAAGATTGTACGCGGTCTACAGCCATTGTTTGTGAACCGATTTTCATCAAATTTTCACAGATTGTGTATATTAAGTTCTAGTTGTGCATCCCGGTGTTTGTTTTTCAAAATTCGAAAAGTCCATGGTTCTATAGCGAATCCAAGATTCGAACTAAGGTCGTAAATTTTTTAAATGCTTATAAAATCTGTCCTATTTAAGATAGAAAGTTGATATTTAGTCAGTATATAGGTCTCTAGAAGTTTTAAACATTTTGTGAAAATAAATGTCATATGACGTCACGTGACGTCATTATAGGATATTGTATTTCTAATATTAACAAGAGTATTTCTATATGTTGAAATTGTCGAAGGGCAATGAAAATTTAATGACACATGCTTCAATTGCTAAAAGTTTGATTTCTATGATTTTCATGTGCCTATGACGTCATATGACGTCACACTTGAAATATGCAACAAAATTTTGTACGCGGTCCAGAGCCATTGTTTATGAACCGATTTTCATCAAATTTTCACAGAATGTGTATATTAAGTTCTAGTTGTGCATCCCGGTGTCCGTTTTTCAAAATTCGAAAAGTCCAAGGTTCTATAGCGATTCCAAGATTCGAACCAAGGTCGTAAATTTTCAAATTCTTATGAAATCGGTCCTATTTGAGATAGAAAAATGATATTGGGTCAGTATATAGGTCTCTGGGAGTCTTAAACATTTTGTAAAAATAAATGTCATATGACGTCACGTGACGTCATTATATGATAATGAAATTCTAATTCTAACAAGATTATTTCTATATGTTGAAATTTTCGAAGGGCAATGAAAATTTAATGCCGCATGCTTCAGATGCTGATATTTCGATTTCAATGATTTTCAGAAGCCTATGACGTCAAATGACGTCACATTTGAAATTGACTACGAAAGTTTGTACACGGTCCAGAGCCATTATTAATGGGCCGATTTTCATCAAATTTTTAGAGAATGTGTATATTAAGTTTTAGTTGTGCATCCCAGTGACCGTTTTTCAAAATTCGAAAAGTCCATGGTTCTATAGCGAATTCAAGATTCGAACCAAGGTCGTAAATTTTTAAATGCTTATAAATTCGGTCCTATTTAGGACAGAAAAGTGATATTTGGTCAGTATATAGGTCTCTAAGAGTCTTTAATATTTTGTTTAATTTTTAAATAAGAAGATAAAGATTAGATGATATTCGTTTAATGATTTTCAGAAGCCTATGACGTCATATGACGTCACATTTGAAATTGACTACAGAAGTTTGTACACGGTCCAGAGCCATTATTAATGGGCCGATTTTCATCAAATTTTCACAGAGTGTGTATATTACGTTCTTATTGTGTATACCGGTGTCCGTTTTTCAAAATTCGAAAAGTCCAAGTATATATGGCGGATCCAAGATTCGAACCAATGACGTCAATATTTAAATGCTTATAAAAACTGTCCTATTTGAGATAGAAAGTTGAAATTTTGTCAGTTAGTAGGTCTCTGGGTGTCTTAACAATTATGTGAAAATAAACGTCATATGACGTCACGTGACGTCATTTGTTTTTTATTATTATTCTTTTCTTCTTCCTAACTAAACGCTTATTTTAATATGTTGCAATAGTCCTAGGACGATGAAATTTTTATGGATTATTAGGCACGTGAGGAAATTTTGATTTCACCCCTACTGCATATATGTAGCCATATCTCAATTAATATCGATTTTTGTAAATATATGTATGAATAAGAATTTTGGCTGAATAATTGACGTTTCCAAAGATATTTAGTTTATTAAAATTGGTTTACGCAATACAAAGTTATAAGCAAATAAACTAAATGAAATGAAGCTAATTTTGCTGATAATATGCTGTTTTCTTGAGGTTTAACAGTCAATATCTCAGAAACGACTGAAGATAAGTTTATACATTATGCGTATAAAATGTAGCATGTTTTAAGAACTTTCTAACGGTACCAAATTTATTGAAATTGGACTTCATATAAGAAAGTTACATGGAAAATAAGATATTTCATAATTATGCATCAAAAACATATGGAAAAGGTCACGCGCAGGGGTCACCAAGCTTAAATACTTGCGCAACGACTTAAAAAAAAATAAAAAAAAAAAAAAAAAAATATCAAATTGCAATTGATTGGCTATATCTTGATTTTATTGTTGTTTTTTTTTTTTGTTTTTTTTTTTTTGTCGAATGTTGACTGTTTCCAAAATAAGCATTGAAGTAAATACATGTACAACGGCACAAGACAAAAATCCGTATTTGCAACACTATGTAGCTAGCGAGCAGTTTGCAAGCCTTGAAAAATTCACACGCAGCCCCACATTTTAGACCATCTAAAAACTGCATTGTTATGCTAACGATATTCATATTGCATCAGTTTGTAGGCTGGGATGTTACCTTTCAAAATATCACCATAGTTCGAAATTCCAGGAATTTATGGCAAAACTACGGAAGCCCAAACACGCCAAAATCGCTAAATACGATTAACTACGTTACAGGTGTCGAAAGGATATAGCACTATACAAATATTCAATACTTCTTCCTAATGAGGCTAAAATTAAACAAGGTTACAACTGAGCTGGAGTGATGAAATTCTATGTGTGATGAAAGTTAGAAACTTACATTTGAACACTGTTTCATTTTTCTTTCATGTCATATGACATAGTATAAATGTTGTATGTAAACTACATGTGCAAGATATCGGCGGACTTTTCTTAAAATTCACAGAATGTGTTCTATTTGTGCTATTTTATATAGAAATAGAGGAGATAGAAAGTTGCAATTTGGACAGTTTATCTATTATGTCATCTTCTATATATACTATATAAAGCAGATGTTGCAGAAAGTCCTATCATTCGTTTAAACGAATGACATCTAGTTATTCTTCTTCTTCTTCTTATTATTTTTTTCTTCCTCTTATATTTGTGTTAATTTCGAGGTGTTGCCATTGACTCAGAAGAATGAAAATTTTATGGCATATATTTCAAACCATGAGCTTTCGGATGCAATGAATTTTATATTCATACGACGTAATATGACGTCAGATTTGACGTCAGGTGAAAAAGTTTGTACGCGATCTACAGCCATTATTTCTGGACCGATTTTCATCAAAATTTCACAGAATGTGTATGTTAGGCTCTAGTTGTGCATACCTGTATCCGTTTTTCAAAATTTGAAAAGTTCATGGTTCTATAGCGAATCCAAGATTCGAACCAAGGTTGTAAATTTTAAAATGCTTGTAAAATCTGTCCTATTTAAGATAGAAAGTTGATATTTAGTCAGTATATAGGTCTCTAGAAGTTTTAAATATTTTGTGAAAATAAATGTCATATGACGTCACGTGACGTCATTATATGATAATGTATTTCCAATATTAACAAGAATATTTCTATATGTTGAAATTGTCGAAGGGCAATGAAAATTTAATGACACATGCTTCAAAGGCGGAAATTTTGATTTCTATGATTTTCATATGCCTATGACGTCATATGACGTCACACTTGAAATATGCAACAAAAGTTTGTACGCGGACTACAGCCATTGTTTATGAACCGATTTTCATCAAATTTTCACAGAATGTGTATATTAAGTTCTAGTTGTGCATCTCGGTGTCCGTTTTTCAAAATTCGAAAAGTCCATGGTTCTATAGCGAATTCAAGATTCGAACCAAGGTCGTAAATTTTTAAATGCTTATAAAATCGGATTTATTTGAGATAGAAAAGTGATATTTGGTCAGTATATAGGTCTCTGGAAGTCTTAAACATTTTGTGAAAAGAAACGTCACATGACGTCACTTGACGTCATTATATGATAATGTATTTCTAATATTAATAAGAGTATTTCTATATGTTGAAATTGTCGAAGGGCAATGAAAATTTAATGACAAAAGATTCAGACGCTGAAATTTCGATTTCAATGATTTTCAGAATCCTATGACGTCATATGACGTCACATTTGAAATTGACTACGAAAGATTGTACACGGTCCAAAGCCATTATTAATGGGCCGATTTTTATCAAATTTTCACAGAATGTGTATATTACGTTCTTATTGTGTATACCGGTGTCCGTTTTTCAAAATTCGAAAAGTCCAAGCATCTATGGCGGATCCAAGATTCGAACCAAGGACGTTAATTTTTAAATGCTTATAAAAACTGTCCTATTTGAGATAGAAAGTTGAAATTTTGTCAGTTAGTAGGTCTCTGGGTGTCTAATAATTATGTGAAAATAAACGTCATATGACGTCACGTGACGTCATTTTTTTATTATTATTATTCTTTTCTTCTTCCTAACTAAACGCTTATTTTAATATGTTGCAATAGTCCTAGGACCATGAAATTTTTATGGGTTATGAGTCACGTGAGGAAATTTTGATTTCAATGATTGTCAGCAGCCTATGGCGTCACATGACGTCACAGCTAAAAATAGTGAAAAATGGTGTTTGCGCTCTACAGCCGTCATTTATAGTCGGATTTTCTTCAGATGGTACATCTTGAAACTAAGGTGTGCATATCCTGTCAGCTAACCGAAATTCCGAAAGACCGAAGTTCTGTGGCTGAAATAAGATTCGAACATAGGACCGAAAATTTCATTTTAGGATTAAAGAGCTTCAGGACGAGATAGAAAGTTGAACCTTACACAGTTTGCAGTTCTGCAGAATTTCTACATATATTTTGATTCCTGACGTCATATGACGTCATAAGCATACTTCTTAATTTTTATTTTAGGGCAATGATTTCGACATGATGCCAGTTGTTCAGAATAATGAAAATTTCAGAGTTATGACAGTAAAGTATGCGCTTTTGAAAAAAAGCATCATCAGCACCCTATGACGTCACGTGACGTCAGAGCTAAAAATAGTGAAAAATGGTGTTCAAGCTCTACAGCCGCCATTTATGGTCGGATTTTCTTCAGATTTTCGCAGATGGTACATCTTGAAACTAAGGTGTGCATATCCTGTCAGCTAACCGAATTTCCGAAAGACCGAAGTTCTGTGGCTGAAATAAGATTCGAACATAGGACCGAAAATTTCATTTTAGGATAAAAGAGCTTCAGGATGAGATAGAAAGTTGAAACTTACACAGTTTGCAGTTCTGCAGAAATTCTATACATATTTTGAGTCGTGACGTCAAATGATGTCATGTGACGTCATAAGCATACTTCTTAATTTTCATTTTAGGGCAATGAATTCGACATGATGCCAGTTGTTCAGAATAATGAAAATTTCAGAGTTATGAATGCAAAGTATGCGATTTTGAACAAAAGCATCTTCAGCACCCTATGACGTCACATGACGTCACACCAAAAAATTGTGAAAAATGGTGTTCGCGCTCTACAGCCGTCATTTATGGCCAGATTTTCTTCAAATTTTCACAGATGGTACATTTTGAAACTCAGGTGTGCATATCCTGTCAGCTAACCGAACTTCCCAAAGACCAAAGTTTAGTGGCTGAAATAAGATTCGAACATAGGACCGAAAATTTCATTTTTGGATTAAAGAGCTTCAGGATGAGATAGAAAGTTGAAACTTACACAGTTTGCAGTTCTGCAGAATTTCTACATATATCTTGAGTCTTGACGTCATATGACGTCTTGTGACGTCATAAGCATACTTCTTAATTTTCATTTTTGAGCAATGATTTTGACATGATGCCAGTTGTTCAGAATAACGAAAATTTCAGAGTTATGACAGTAAAGTATGCGCTTTTGAACAAAAGCATCTTTAGCACACTATGACGTCATGTGACGTCAGAGCTAAATATAGTGAAAAATGGTGTTCACGCTCTACAGCCGCCATTTATGGTCCGATTTTCTTCAAATTTTCACAGATGGTACATCTTGAAAGTTAGGTGTGCATATCCTGTAAGCTAATCGAAATTCCGAAAGACCGAAGTTCTGTGGCTGATATAAGATTCGAACATAGGACCGAAAATTTCATTTTAGGATTAGAGAGCTTCAGGATGAGATAGAAAGTTGAAACTTAAACAGTTTGCAGTTCTGCAGAATTTCTACATATGTTTAGAGTTATGATATCATATGACGTCATGTGACATCACAGACTAATACTTAGTTCTGATCATTTGCACTAATTTCGGAATATAATGTCAATTGTTCAGTATTAACATGAAATACTACCAGAGGTGAGTCATTACATGAAACTTCTATCTCCTGCTTTTTGCATTAACACAGCTTGCAGAAAGTCCTATCATTCGTTTTCACGAATGACATCTAGTTATTCTTCTTCTTATTCTTTTTTTCTTCCTCTTATATTTGTGTTAATTTCGAGGTGTTGCCATTGACTCAGAACAATGAAAATTTTATGGCATATATTTCAAACCATGAGCTTTCGGATGCAATGAATTTTATATTCATATGACGTCATATAACGTCAGATTTGACGTCAGGTGAAAAAGTTTGTACGCGGTCTACAGCCATTATTTCTGGACCGATTTTCATCAAAATTTCACAGAATGTGTATGTTAGGCTCTAGTTGTGCATCCCTGTGTCCGTTTTTCAAAATTCGAAAAGTCCATGGTTCTATAGCGAATCCAAGATTCGGACCAAGGTTGTAAATTTTTAAATGCTTATAAAATCTGTCCTATTTCAGATAGAAAGTTGATATTTAGTCAGTATATAGGTCTCTAGAAGTTTTAAACATTTTGTGAAAATAAATGTCATATGACGTCACGTGACGTCATTATATGATAATGTATTTCTAATATTAACAAGAATATTTCTATATGTTGAAATTGTCGAAGGACAATGAAAATTTAATGACACATGCTTCAAAGGCTGAAATTTTGATTTCTATGATTTTCATATGCCTATGACGTCAAATGACGTCACACTTGAAATATGCAACAAAAGATTGTACGCAGTCTACAGCCATTGTTTATGAACCGATTTTCATCAAATTTTCACAGAATGTGTATATTAAGTTCTAGTTGTGCATCCCCTTGTCCGTTTTTCAAAATTCGAAAAGTCCATGGTTCTATAGCGAATTCAAGATTCGAACCAAGGTCGTAAATTTTTAAATGCTTATAAAATCGGATTTATTTGAGATAGAAAAGTTATATTTGGTCAGTATATAGGTCTCTGGGAGTCTTAAACATTTTGTGAAAATAAACGTCACAAGACGTCACTTGACGTCATTATATGATAATGTATTTCTAATATCAATAAGAGTATTTCAATATGTTGAAATTGTCGAAGGGAAATGAAAATTTAATGACAAATGATTCAGACGCTGAAATTTCGATTTAAATAATTTTCAGAAGACTATGACGTCATATGACGTCACATTTGAAATTGACTACAAAAGATTTTGCACGGTCCAGAGCCATTATTAATGGGCCGATTTTTATCAAATTTTCACAGAATGTGTATATTACGTTCTTATTGTGTATACCCGTCTCCGTTTTTCAAAATTCGAAAAGTCCAAGCATCTATGGCGGATCCAAGATTCGAACCAAGGACGTCAATTTTTAAATGCTTATAAAAACTGTCCTTTTTGAGATAGAAAGTTAAAATTTTGTCAGTTAGTAGGTCTATGGGTGTCTAACAATTATGTGAAATAAACGTCGTATGACGTCACGTGACGTCATTTTTTATTATTATTATTATTCTTTTCTTCTTCCTAACTAAACGCTTATTTTAATATGTTGCAATAGTCCTTGGACCATGAAATTTTTATGGGTTATTAGTCACGTGAGGAAATTTTGTTTTCAATGATTTTCAGCAGCCTATGACGTCAAATGACGTCACAGCTAAAAATAGTGAAAAATGGTTTTTGCGCTTTACAGCCGTCATTTATAGTCGGATTTTCTTCAAATTTTCACAGATGGTACATCTTGAAACTGAGGTGTGCATATCCTGTCAGCTAACCGAAATTCCGAAAGACCGAAGTTCTGTGGCTGAAATAAGATTCGAACATAGGACCGAAAATTTCATTTTAGGATTAAAGAGCTTCAGGATGAGATGGAAAGTTGAAACTTACACAGTTTGCAGTTCTGCAGAATTTCTACATATATTTTTATTCCTGACGTCATATGACGTCATGTGACGTCATAAACATACTTCTTAATTTTTATTTTAGGGCAATGATTTCGACATGATGCCAGTTGTTCAGAATAATGAAAATTTCAGAGTTATGACAGTAAAGTAAGCGCTTTTGAACAAAAGCATCTTCAGCACCCTATGTCGTCATATGACGTCAGAGCTAAAAATAGTGAAAAATGGTGTTCACGCTCTACAGCCGCCATTTATGGTCGGATTTGCTTCAAATTTTCACAGATGGTACATCTTGAAACTAAGGTGTGCATATCCTGTAAGCTAATTGAAATTCCGAAAGACCGAAGTTCTGTGGCTGAAATAAGATTCGAACATAGGACCGAAAATTTCATTTTAGGATTAAAGAGCTTCAGGATGAGATAGAAGGTTGAAAATTACACAGTTTGCCGTTCTGCAAATTTTTCTACATATATTTTGACTCGTTACGTCATAAGCATACTTAATAATTTTCATTTTAGGGCAATGATTTCGACATGATGCCAGTTGTTCATAATACTGAAAATTTTAGAGTTATGACAGTAACGTATGCGCGTTTGAACAAAAGCATCTTCAGCACCCTTTGACGTCATGTGACGTCAGAGCTAAAAATAGTTGAAAATGGTTTTCGCGCTCTACAGCCCTCATTTATGGTCGGATTTTCTTCAAATTTTCCCAGATGGTACACCCTAAAACTAAAGTGTGCACATCCTGCCAGCTAACCGAAATTCCGAAAGACCGAAGTTCTGTGGCTGAAATAAGATTCGAACATAGGACCGAAAATTTCATTTTAGGATTAAAGAGCTTCAGGATTAGATTGAAAGTTGAATCTTACACAGTTTGCAGTTCCGCAGAATTTCTACATATATTTTGAGTCGTGACGTTAAATGACGTCATGTGACGTCATAAGCATACTTCATAATTTTCATTTTAGGGCAATGATTTCGACATGATGCCAGTTGTTCAGAATGATGAAAATTTCAGAGATATGACAGTAAGGTATTCGCTTTAGAACAAAAGAATCTTTAGTACCCTATGACGTCATGTGACGTCAGAGCTAAAAATAGTGAGAAATGGTTTTTATGCTCTGCAGCCACCATTTATTATCAGATTTTCATCAAATTTTCAGAGATGGTACATCTTGAAACTAAGGTGTGAATATTTTGTCAGCTAACCATAATTCCTTAAAACCGAAGTATTGTGTCTGAAGTAAGATTCGAACATAGGACCAAAAATTTCATTTTAGGGTTAAAGAACTTCGGAATGAGATAGAAAGTTGAAACTTACACAGTTTGCAGTCCTGCATAATTTCTTAATATATTTTGAGTGGTGACGTCATATGACGTCATAAACATACTACTATTACTTCTTTTTTTCTTCGTAACTAATCGCTTATTTTTCGCGGAATATAATGTCAATTGTTCAGTATTAACATGAAATACTACCAGAGGTGAGTCATTACATGAAACTTCTATCTCCTGCTTTTTGCATTAACACAGTTTGCAGAAAGTCCTATCATTCGTTTTCACGAATGACATCTAGTTATTCTTCTTCTTATTCTTTTTTTCTTCCTCTTATATTTGTGTTAATTTCGAGGTGTTGCCATTGACTCAGAACAATGAAAATTTTATGGCATATATTTCAAACCATGAGCTTTCGGATGCAATGAATTTTATATTCATATGACGTCATATAACGTCAGATTTGACGTCAGGTGAAAAAGTTTGTACGCGGTCTACAGCCATTATTTCTGGACCGATTTTCATCAAAATTTCACAGAAAGTGTATGTTAGGCTCTAGTTGTGCATCCCTGTGTCCATTTTTCAAAATTCGAAAAGTCCATGGTTCTATAGCGAATCCAAGATTCGGACCAAGGTTGTAAATTTTTAAATGCTTATAAAATCTGTCCTATTTCAGATAGAAAGTTGATATTTAGTCAGTATATAGGTCTCTAGAAGTTTTAAACATTTTGTGAAAATAAATGTCATATGACGTCACGTGACGTCATTATATGATAATGTATTTCTAATATTAACAAGAATATTTCTATATGTTGAAATTGTCGAAGGACAATGAAAATTTAATGACACATGCTTCAAAGGCTGAAATTTTGATTTCTATGATTTTCATATGCCTATGACGTCAAATGACGTCACACTTGAAAACGCGGTCTACAGCCATTGTTTATGAACCGATTTTCATCAAATTTTCACAGAATGTGTATATTAAGTTCTAGTTGTGCATCCCCTTGTCCGTTTTTCAAAATTCGAAAAGTCCATGGTTCTATAGCGAATTCAAGATTCGAACCAAGGTCGTAAATTTTTAAATGCTTATAAAATCGGATTTATTTGAGATAGAAAAGTTATATTTGGTCAGTATATAGGTCTCTGGAAGTCTTAAACATTTTGTGAAAATAAACGTCACAAGACGTCACTTGACGTCATTATATGATAATGTATTTCTAATATCAATAAGAGTATTTCAATATGTTGAAATTGTCGAAGGGAAATGAAAATTTAATGACAAATGATTCAGACGCTGAAATTTCGATTTAAATAATTTTCAGAAGACTATGACGTCATATGACGTCACATTTGAAATTGACTACAAAAGATTTTGCACGGTCCAGAGCCATTATTAATGGGCCGATTTTTATCAAATTTTCACAGAATGTGTATATTACGTTCTTATTGTGTATACCCGTCTCCGTTTTTCAAAATTCGAAAAGTCCAAGCATCTATGGCGGATCCAAGATTCGAACCAAGGACGTCAATTTTTAAATGCTTATAAAAACTGTCCTTTTTGAGATAGAAAGTTAAAATTTTGTCAGTTAGTAGGTCTATGGGTGTCTAACAAGTATGTGAAATAAACGTCGTATGACGTCACGTGACGTCATTTTTTATTATTATTATTATTCTTTTCTTCTTCCTAACTAAACGCTTATTTTAATATGTTGCAATAGTCCTAGGACGATGAAACTTTTATGGGTTATGAGTCACGTGAGGAAATTTTGTTTTCAATGATTGTCAGCAGCCTATGACGTCACATGACGTCACAGCTTAAAATAGTGAAAAATGGTGTTTGCGCTCTACAGCCGTCATTTATGGTTGGATTTTCTTCAAATTTTCACAGATGGTACATCTTGAAACTAAGGTGTGCATATCCTGTCAGCTAACCGAAATTCTGAAAGACCGAAGTTCTGTGGCTGAAATAAGATTCGAACATAGGACCGAAAATTTCATTTTAGGATTAAAGAGCTTCAGGATGAAATAGAAAGTTGAAACTTACACAGTTTGCAGTTCTGCAGAATTTCTACATATATTTTGATTCCTGACGTCATGTGACGTCATAAGCATACTTCTTAATTTTCATTTTAGGGCAATGATTTCGACATGATGCCAGTTGTTCAGAATAATGAAAATTTCAGAGGTATGACAGTAAAGTATGCGATTTTGAACAAAAGCATCTTCAGCACCCTATTTTGTCATATGACGTCAGAGCTAAAAATAGTGAAAAATGGTGTTCACGCTCTACAGCCGCCATTTATGGTCGGATTTTCTTCAAATTTTCACAGATGGTACATCTTTAAACTAAGGTGTGCATATCCTGTCAGCTAACCGAATTTCCGAAAGACCGAAGTTCTGTGGCTAAAGTAATATTCGAACATAGGACCGAAAATTACATTTTAACATTAAAGAGCTTCAGGATGAGACAGAAAGTTGAAACTTACACAGTTTGCAGTTCTGCAGAATTTCTCAATATATTTTGAGTCGTGACGTCAAATGTCACCATGTGACGTCATAAGCATACTTCTTAATTTTCATTTTAGGGCAATGATTTCGACATGATGCCAGTTGTTCAGAATAATGAAAATGTTAGAGTTATGACAGTAAAGTATGCGGTTTTGAACAAAAGCATCTTCAGCACCCTATGACGTCATGTGACGTCAGAGCTAAAAATATTATAAAAAATGGTGTTCGCGCTCTACAGCGGCCATTTATGGTCAGATTTTCTTCTAATTTTCACAGATGGTACACCTTGAAAGTAAGGTGTGCATATCCTGTCAGCTAACCGAATTTCCGAAAGACCGAAGTTCTGTGGCTAAAGTAATATTCGAACATAGGACCGAAAATTACATTTTAACATTAAAGAGCTTCAGGATGAGACAGAAAGTTGAAACTTACACAGTTTGCAGTTCTGCAGAATTTCTCAATATATTTTGAGTCGTGACGTCAAATGTCACCATGTGACGTCATAAGCATACTTCTTAATTTTCATTTTAGGGCAATGATTTCGACATGATGCCAGTTGTTCAGAATAATGAAAATGTTAGAGTTATGACAGTAAAGTATGCGGTTTTGAACAAAAGCATCTTCAGCACCCTATGACGTCATGTGACGTCAGAGCTAAAAATATCATAAAAAATGGTGTTCGCGCTCTACAGCGGCCATTTATGGTCAGATTTTCTTCTAATTTTCACAGATGGTACACCTTGAAAGTAAGGTGTACATATCCTGCCAGCTTACCGAAATTCCGAAAAACCGAAGTTCTGTGGCTGAAGTAATATTCGAACATAGGACCAAAAATTTCATTTTAGGATTGAAGAGCTTCAGGATGAGATAGAAAGTTGAAACTTACACAGTTTGCAGTTCTGCAGGATTTCTACAAATATTTTGAATCGTGACGTCATAGGACGTCATAAGCATACCACTTATTTTTAATTTGGGGCCATGATTTCGACATGATGCCAGTTGTTCAGAATAATGAAAATTTCAGAGATATTGCAGTAACGTATGCGCTTTTGAGCAACAGCATTTTCAGCACCCTATGACGTCACGTGACGACAGAGCTAAAAATAGTGAAAAATGTTGTTCGCGCTCTACAGCCGCCATTTATGATCAGATTTTCTTCAAATTTTTACAGATGGTACATCTTGAAACTAAGGTGTGAATATTTTGTCAGCTAACCTTAATTCCGAAAAACCGAAGTATTGTGGCTGAAATAATATTCGAACATAGGACCAAAAATTTCATTTTAGGGTTAAAGAACTTCGGAATGAGATAGAAAGTTGAAACTTACACAGTTTGCAGTTCTGCATAATTTCTACATATATTTTGAGTCGTGACGTCATATGACGTCATAAGCATACTACTACTGCTACTTATGTTTTTTTCTTCGTAACTAAACGCTTATTTTTCGCGGAATATTATGTCAATTGTTCAGCATGAACATGCAATACTACCAGAGGTGAGTCATTACATGAAACTTCTATCTCCTGCTTTTTGCATTAACACAGGTTGCAGAAAGTCCTATCATTCGTTTTCACGAATGACATCTAGTTATTATTATTATAAAACTGACCCTTTTCCATACATTCTTCGATAATGGTCTTCACGTCACCTTGAGGAAAGCCCATCTGCTGAATGAGATATTGGGGAGCTGCTGAATAAATGGGATGATCTGATAACTTTTGGATAGGTCCAATATCTGCAAAATACAAAAAGACAACACTGGAACCATCTCCTTGCAGTTTAGTCTGAAAGAATACTATTTTAGTTCAATATCCTGTATAGTCATTGCGCATGTGTATAATAATTACCTATTGTCAAATTGGTAAAAATGATAAGTCAGGTTTTTTTTACAATTTAAGTGACTTATTCAATATAGATTAGAATGTTATTCATGATTTAGTAATTATCATAAATAACAATTACAGCTAAAAAGGGAATGCCCGCCCCTTTTTTAACATATTCAATTTCACGTCGTTTGGAAAACAAGTCTTTACTACTTATTCTAATCCCTCTCGACGTTTCCTTGGTTGCACCAGTACTTTGCATCTGGGAAGGCAATGAAAAATCCTTGTCCCAAAGGAGGTTCGAACCAACGACCTTCGGAATAATAGTTATGTGTATCCATACTGGACCAAGGCGCCCTACACAACCGTTATAACATACATTCCTACTCTAATATTATCAACTATTTAATAAAAAGAACATACTTATACATATTTCATATAACACATGAGTGTTTTCCGTGTATACATTTTCTAAAGGCAGATATGCTCTCGATTTACAAATAAACATTTTGAGATAAGGTTGTTTAATTTTATTTTATTTTGATATTAATAATAAAAAAACTATATTAAAACGAGAGAGAGAGGGGGGGGGGGATACTATTTAAATTGTTTAGAATCATAAGATGAATTTGACAAAGATATTTCGACGATATTCTTCCCATCATGTTTTTTCTTGTTCAATTTAATCTAAAATACTACTTATAAAAAATATTGTTGATGTTTAGTTATTGTTGTTTCCGAACATTATTCGGGAATCTAACTTTGAAATGTGCACTTATTATGTAGTAGCTGGCCTGAATTCTAAATACCATCTTGCTGGAATAGTTAGAACATTACCAAAATATATGCCAAATATTGGACAGACTATGTGCAAGTATATAGTATGCTAAGTATACAAACTTTCATAGCAGTTGGTGATTATCTTCGGAATAAAAAATATTTTCATTTTTATTTTCAGTTATTTCATTGTTTGTTCGTAATCAAACCCATTCATTTTGGGAGCAATATGTCTCGAATTTGATATTCAACATTTTATGTCGAATAATAAATTCTTCACATTTTAATAGGTTCTGTTGACTGCGATCTACACATGAAATAAATGATAAACACGGTTGACCTGATGTCAGAAATAAAAGGACAGGGCGTGGAATAGTGCCAGATACTGCAATATCCTTATCTGCTTGAGGTAGACATAGACTGAAACTAAAATGACATACACAAATGCCTTTAGAATCTAATGACCCTAGTTTGAGTTTTATCTTGACACCGTACATCAGTGTATGATTTCTATTCTTGCTCACCAGACATAGGTCACTAAATGACTATATCATTGTCGGCGAAACTCAAGAAAACAAACAAATAGAAAAAGTCAATGGGTTTATGAACGTGTTCATACATTTTGTTGTTGTTGTTGTTGTTGTTGTTGTTGTTGTTGTTGTTGTTTTTGTCATTGAAATACATCATGTGGAAAAAAAGTCACTTGATCATTATTTTCTGGCCATTTTTTTTTCAAATTCAAAGACGGTCTCACCTGAAGGGTACCAAAGTCTAAGCCTACTTGACACGGCAAAAGTCTGTGGATCGTCGTCCTGTAGATCAATAAAACGAATAAATGGAAATGGGTCCTTGTAATCGAGGTTAAGCAATTCCAACATTTTTTACTAGTAAAATATATGACAAAATATATCAATATTCAATAGTTTTACTACAATTTACTTTTATGAACGCCTCATATTATTACTATATTTACTATATTTTTACTATTATGCACGATACATCTTTTTTTTAGACCTAGTTATTACAATGCTAAAGCTTGATCTCTTCTTAGATAATCTTGCATGTAAATCCCGTTTTCTATAAAACAATTGAAACACACTACCTCTTCATTTATATGGAATACATTGACCATGATTAGGCTTAAATAAAAAAACTATCTCTAATAAAGTTCGTCCCTGTATTGCTATGCGTATCATTAACAATTTTAACTAAATTTTGCCGTTAACGATGAAAAAAAAAAAACTCAGAACATTGCTTTTTTCATCTACCTAGAAACAAAAGTCATATTAGGAAATGTGCTTACATTATATCGAGCGTATCGTCGTGTAAGATCCATCTGTTCAAAGAAGTACTCGGGGGTGTTTCTCATCAGGTACGGACACTCAGGGTTGAGAGATGCGTGCACTTGTCTAGGATCGTTGTATTCCACCGCCACTCTAGCAATGACACCGCAGAAGAAGCACACTACTGTGCCCCATTTACCTGTTACATTTTTTTATATGCGTGATTGTTGTGACAAATATTAATTTTACAGTAAAATGGCGAACTGACGAGTGATTACCAGATTAGTTTGTCTAATACAGGGTATATTCCTAGACCAGGCACAAGTTCACTTACTTTCCATATACAGTTTTATTTAAGCCAAATGGTGGAAGACTGTGTACAAACAATGAGATAGAATTCATAACATTCATTGATATCACTCATACTGTGTATAATTTTGGTCTGTCAGAAATAAAGGGAGATAATTGGGGTACATATATTCCAGTGTATACAAGCTGCCTCCCTTCGTTCCCTTCACATGTGAACAGGATCGAATAAGCTACGCAAAAATATTAAAATTGTATCACTTCACGATAAAATATATTCTATATCCACTCTTAAACAATAACACAACAATTATCCTTTATATATTTTCTCGTTTCAAAGCCTCGCTGTTTTGAATGGATTGTATTTCCCAAACTATTGTATACAATATTTACATTTTTTCTTATTTAATATAGATTGAATTTTAATCTAATTGTTTATTTAATCATACCCATTTAATTATTATGACTGATGGCCATATCCATCAAATAAAAATCCCTCAAAATCATACAATAAAAACATGCATAAATCAAATAAACAATATTCACAAGGCTATAAAGAATAAACCCACAACATTCAACTTAGGAACAAATTATTAGTTTGCAAAACAATAATCAACTAAGACACAACAGTGAAGCGAATCAGGCAAATTCATATTTCAAAAGTTTTTTTTATTTTGGCATTGAATCCACTCCTACTTATACCGAGTTTTCACTTAAATATCTTTTTTTCTTAAATTTGGCAACGATTTTATAAGCAATTAGTATACTGTAAATGTCATGCTGTTTTATTGATCATTTTTACTTCCCTTTGACAATATTTAAATTATTTGGAGACTTTGTCTATTTGAGACAGATATAGTGCTGTATCATTGCAGATGACGTCCTAGACACGTGGCATAATACCTTACCAAGTCATATTATCTTAACACCGAGCCGCTACCCTGAGCACAAAACAGACCATATATACCATTTTCGAACCATTTTCTTTGTAAAGAAAAAAAGACATGCTACCATTGAATTCTATGCACGCTGTAATCAGTCTTATATTCAATTAATATGTGATATAA
>CM037785.1:58060798-58110798 GCA_021229015.1 Solen grandis
CATTTGAGTTTCCATGGTAACGACTGGGTTTGCTCGAAGATAAACGGCTCTGTCCGACTCGTATGCACCAACAGCAAATGCTGGAAATTCAATATAAACAATATACACATTTTTAGGAAATAATATTGCATTGGTACAGACTGCGCGAAATATTAACGACAATATGTATTTTGAATGTGATACATTACTATATTGGAAAGTTTTTCCTACAAACTGTACAAATAATAATCCATCTCACCATTAATGGTAATAATTGTTATATTTACCTTCTCCGGCAGATGTTGATCTTGAAGTAAGGGACGCACCGAATGACCTTATTCCGGGGTCAACATTTGATCCCTGGATACGCTGGGAATGTTTCGGCCACAGCCCGCCCGTGTACCCATTGTAGATATAAACTGTCCCCTCGCCTTCGTTTTCAAATGGTGCACCAATAGCTATATCTGATATTATCATAAGTTTAAATCATTATTGCATGTTCAGTCGCATTAAATTTCAATACTACTTGTTTGCCTTTCTAAAAATAATTTTCTGTTTTTATTTATTTTACCTTCATTTGCATATACAGCTATTAAGTAATTTCATTTAATTACATTTTGTTCAAACAGATGGCACTGACAATGTCTATATATAGGCATTACATATATTTTAGCAATAAATGATACCCAAACAAATCAAGGCACATACCGGTGAATGTATCCTTGTTAATGTCGCCAATGTTCCGCTATAGCCGAGCCGAACCGCGACTGACTCGATAAGGAGCCATTCAACATATCGGCCTGTAGCTCTAGTCGGATCTGCAATCAATCAATCAATCAATCAATCAAAATAGGCTAGTCTTAGTAAGTACACGGCTTAATGACTTTTGAATTGTAATGATTATATTAATTTTCATGATGTAAACTGCTATTGACTAGACAATACAAATACATATAAGATCATCTTCATACATATAAACCTTCAAGTAATGACTGAAATGAGAAAATATAGGATTTACTTTGGTCGACAGTACAACAAATGCAAGTATAAGGTGGTAATTTATTCGACGATCGATCATTTTCATTAAATACCCATAAACGACCTTTGTCAAAGATTCAACAAAATAGTATACACATGTATCAACGATGTTGATAACTGGACAATATCTGAGAAATATACGAAATTCATCCATGAAAATAAGTATACGGTATAACGAGTGTGAGAAAATGTATCATTTCTTACCAAGCCCTTATTTATGTAAACATAAACTCGGCCCTCCTCACTGTAGTTTGATGAGAAGTAAGGAGCTCCGACTATAATGTCGTCAAGGAGATCTCCGTTGACGTCTGCTGCACACAGGACCGAGCCGAAATAACTACCGAGCTGTAAAAATCACGTGTTTTAAATACTATGAAGATATAAATGTATTTGCAAAATCCGATAAATAATTCTTCTATATATTTTCTTGAAATAACGTTGCTCTGGTCATTTTACAGAAAAAAAATCGTTGTTTGGACAAATGTACATTCTAGATTAAGTTAACTTAGATCTAATATGCATATTTCATAGAACTTGTTTTGCCTCATTTTTTTTTTTTTGAATCTTCAAGTATAGTTTTCAGTTTGAAAATAATCATAGCTGCCATATTCTGTTACGTATGGTGGGTCGTCAGTCTTGTGTCTCTAATGACAAAACCCAGATGTTTAACTATTTAACAAATACTGTTAGTTATAAAGGAAATCATTTGTGCCAACCTTGTCATATACTTGTCATATATATAAAACATGAAAGATGGGATGCGAATCTACTCAAGTTAAGGTAAAGTCCCTGTAATGGTTCCGCTACGTCTTGGACCACTTAAAATCTACCAAGATAACCAAGGCACCCTAATGAAGCATTAGGAAACCTTAGTTATCTCCGTGAAAGGCCATGGGGTCCGAAATGTAGCAGAACCATTACAGGGACTTTACCTTAAGGTTCATTACTTTGCGCTATGTAGTGCTGGTTAAATTCGAGCCAGATAGATAAATTGTTTATTTACTTGACATGTGCATCTACAATATATACATGTACAGTAAAAATAATCTCTTTACTTTCAGTTGGGATTGCACTTTGAACATAAGTTTAAATCATCTAAAAAAAGGGGGGGGGGAATAAACTTCTTATATATTTTGGCATGCAACTTCTGAACTCTGTAGTATGCAAGGAGTTCACATTGTACTAAAGGACATACCTGGTCTCCAATTAGCGGATCCGTTGCCAGTATATCACTTTTGTACTCGAAAATATACACCTGAAGAAGAAAAAGAAGAAAGTTCGCGATTTTTAATTTTAAGTTGGGATAGCTTGAGTAGCTTTTAATGCCGAATATTTGCAATAATTTACAAGACCATGTCAAAAAATAACAACAATGACACTGGTCCGAGATTGACGGATGATGCAGTCTGGTTCCCGTCGTACTAATACATAGTCCAAGGGAAGTCAGCTGGTCAGCAAGCCTGGTCAGCGTTTTGTACCTACTATACCAGACTATGGATGATGGTTAACCAGCAGCATGTTTACAAACGTAATAAATAAGACATTTGATACAGTGAGCATATATTCCTTATAAATAAACTGGTAGAAACCACATACTGACAAATAATTAATGCACTATGTTCATTGCATTCTCTTCATACCAAAATCTTATAATGCTGGTCATTATGACACGGTCATTTATTAACTTGGAATGGAAAGCGAGCACTTACCGAGCCGTTGAGATTGGCTCTAGGCGCCCCTGCGATAACATACGAGATATCCGAACGTATGAGTCGTGCTGTTGTGACGGTGTACCCTGAAAATTATTCAACGGTAGACCTTAGATTTTTTTTTCTTCTCAAAATTTATTTAATTCTGTTGAAAAGAAAAATCAGGAATATCACTGAATTATTAAACAATAAGTATAAGTATCTGAGACAACCTTTGAGACAGAATGCTCAAACTATAAATATACAAGTGTATTTGTAATGATCAAGTGATAAAACATCATTTCAAAGAATATGCTATAAATAGAATAAAAAGTAGATAACTCTGTACCTATCATCCAATTCCTCCGCTCGTCAGCCATTGGTTGGACTGTGAAATTTCGACGAAAGTTATCCTCAATTACAAATCCACCTAAACGAATAAAATGTCATATTAAAGAAAGAATATTAAATACACATGGCGTTTCTTCACTTTTCAAGTATTTCAATTTATTGATATCAGCGAAGAAGAAGCAAATTAACGTTTAACTGTTCTTTAAAATTTTTCGTCTTAATTCGTAAATTTTACTCACCCTGCCAATCATTCAATCCTGGGGCTCCCATTACGATACCGTCCCCTGTCTACGAAATTAAATTATCAATTAACACATAGATAAACTGTATAATGAAAAATGAGTAAATTAATGTTCTTAAATTTGTAAAATTTCTTCACATTTGAATTAAAAATAATTACGAATTATAGAATTTGTACTAGAACATTTAAATGGAATGTAAATTAATGAACATGTTGTATATTTATATTTATCCTATTGCATAACGCATACAAAAAGTCGATACCACAGGCTGATTATATAAACACAATTACAAGTACTGTCACAATCCTTCAAATATGCATTGCATGTATATACAAATCAGATATTATTTTGGGACAACGTTTGCAAACAATTGATTGCATATGCTCGTTGGACTCACCAAATTTCACATGAATTAGAATTTATCTAGCAAGTATTCAGATGTGTGGAAACTTTACACGTTACAAGATCTTTTTTTCCGTTTTGTTTATATCTTAATTCAATATTAAATGATTGATTTACAGCCCTAATACTTTATGTTTCCTTTTATTATATATTTTTTTCACAAACAATACAGTGAGATATTTGACAGAAAAAACATAATCGTCCAGAAGTGATCAAAAAAGATTTAGATTTTTATCAAGATATCAACGGTTTGCGGCCCATTTCTACTACAGCTATTTAATAATTAAATGCTTTTGGTCGTTTTTCCCAAATATGTCATATCATGACAAATACTGCTAGCTAGCACCGTAACCGTAAAAAACAAAATACGCTCGTATTGTGTGTTCTTCCTCAAATTAAATTATTGTTATCGCCGGCCCAGGGCGGCGATGCTATCGAGCAAGAAAGCAACAATTTTACTCCGGCACCGCTGACGTAATTGTCGAGCAGGTTCCTTCTCAATCGGTCGCAGAAAGATGAACAAATCAGATTACCGGGAACAAGCCCTTGGAAACTTGAATACTGGGAAATATGGACTGGTTAATAGGCTACCGGAAGTACATCTTGCTAGACGGTGCTAGACTGGTAGGCGCATAATTTAGCAGATTAGATTGAAGTACACCCCTTTGTTGTAGGCCTTTTTTTCCCCGTTGTTGTTGCTGAACCAAACATGCATGATCTGTCATTATATGAGTAAAAGTAACTTGCAATTTAACTATAAGGAACTTAGTTGTTCGTGTCATTGTCTGTACACGTCTTCAGCACTATCGATAATTTCTAGTATGTGCGGTATGGAGTGTACGGTATGTGACTATTAGCTTTTCTGGAACGGTATAAGACATAATTTTCTTTTCGTCGTTGATTGATGCTGAACCAAACATGATTACATTACTGAACCTCTCCTTCAACCCCAAGTACTTCGACATAATTATGATTTCCTTTACGTCATTGTGTAACTTTCTGTTCACTTGGCTAATGGCATTTTAGGAAATGCTAATACTTGTATTATTATTAACATCATGATTATTCTATTATATATGTTAATAATTTCTCAAGTCAAAGTGCTGGTCCTTGAAGACAACATTTGGAGATGTCAGGTGACGTAATTTGTGAGCCTGTCATGAATCCATGCCATGCTTGACCGGCACTACAAATATGATATGGAATTTATGGCTCCGTATGTTGTATGATTTTGTAATGGTGATTGTAATGAAACAATTATCAGATTGAAATTTATATAATTCATTATTATAGTTACGCATTGTTACACGTTATCGAGAGAGTGTTATGAATGATAAGATTCACTTTGACTCACCTTGGAGTATTCAGCAGACTGACCCAGTGACCCATACGCCCAGATCGGGAACCGTTCCTGTCTGTGAACCAGACTGTTGTAATCTACCAGAACCGGAAGTAGACGGGCTGGTACCTGGAAACTGGAGTCCAGCTCGTAACAGAGGCCATGCATATACAGCAGGTCATTGGGGGCCTCAAACTTTGCATCCTTCCAGCGATGTGCGCATGTCTAAAATTATGAAATCAAAGTATTAGGTTTATTTCAAATGGATTTTCTTTTACGTTGACAAAGAGAAACATTCTTACAACTTTTACTATGTCCCTGTCAGCGGTTGTACTTGTACATAATGCATGGGAAAGTCGTGAAGTGATTTTGTCATCAGCGGGGTTCCAAGCTAGGTCTTTCACGATATCGGTATTAAATATTTTAAAAACAGTAATTTTCCCGTATTTTGTCAACTATAGTATTGCAAAATGTAGAATAAACTGTAAATATGTGCATTGTGAAACACATTTTAAAGGGTTTGTGGCCTTACTTTCATTTTAAGCATCAACGCAACATCCTGCAATTAGAATTGAATATCGTAATATAAACTGAAAAGTATCTTCGTGGAATGTCAAAATATTGCATTGTCAGCGTCAGTCAGCACCATCTTTTTCTCCTGTTGTACAATGTCAGCAATTTTACAATAAAAACAATAGTTTATAGCAAGGGTTTATATATAATTGTCATGATTAATATTACTATCATGAAATCGTATTGCTTTTATTCTAAAATAAATAACATAGCACACTATTCTATACAATACTTACCAGTATCTTATCGTTGTCAGGGGAAACGTCCACGACCACACCCAACCATTGATTAGACTTGTCATGGAGGAAGCGCTTGATCACTCCATAGAACGTACCGACCACTTGTGAGTTTCCTGTTTATAACATGACTTTAGTAACATAACTCCCATGAGGCGATCTACTTACTTTACTTTAAACCTATTTATTTATATGGCTGGGAAACATGTTATATATACTAAATATATACAATATACTGAAATATATACTAAACCCTTTCAACGGTTCCAAGGTTGGACATTATACTTTGCGTCTTCTCCCTAACGAGGCTCGAACCCACAACCTTTAGATTCACTGGACCACGGCGAAATCTATTGCTCACTAAGTTTGAAACCGGTAGTAAATTTGGTAATTATTGTGAAAAATAAACATATTGTACCTGTTGTATCCACAAGTACTTCATCACACTGAGTGGATGCGCCATCTAGCGGACATCTGAGCAGTACCCCGGGGTTCTCAATTTGTGGCTGAAGGGGATCATACGACTTAGGTGCCCCCACAAGCAACCTGAGGTTGTAAATGGACACAAAAATGATGTTAATTTTATGAAAACCTTCGTTAAATGATCGAATACATTATAATGGACAGAAACGTTCATTTGAAATACGTAAGATGTATATAGATACAGTTTTAAGAATACAGTATTCAATTAAACAAAATATAAAACAAAACGTCTCGACGTATTTTGTTCATAAGTAGACCAGCGCTTGATGTATAGAGTTTATCATTGCTACCTGACGGTCATTACTAAGGAATGCATCCTACGTCATACTTGATTCATTAACACCTGGAATTTCGTTTATGATTTATAATTCATATTAACTCATTGTAAGGCGTTGAGGGAATGGTCTTATACGGGATTTCATTATTTTGAATCTAACAGTAAGAAAAAGAGGAACAATTGGTATATGAAGTAGAGTTAATAAAATAATTGTCGAGTTTATAGTCATTAATGATGATTACGATGATGATAATGATGGTGATGATGATGTGCAGGAGGATAACGATGAGAGGGATTGTTGATATTGAATGATGAATATAATAAATCTGAACACTGACAACTGTCCACTGCCTTAATTCCTGTACTTTCAGACATACTCGTAAATATTATCAAAAGAATAATTATTGTAATTATTGCAATCAACATTCTTACTTGGTCACGTGTGTGTATACACAATAGCAGCTTTCACATAGAATGTTTGTTTCAACTTAAATCTACACATTGTTGATATCAAGAAATAACACCACAATATACAAAATTATCTAATATCTCGAAAAATATAGCTTAATTGTTTTTTTTAAATTTATTCATACAGAATATGCATTGCCACTTATTTTGTATAAAGGCATGTCTTCTTTACATGTACATGAATATAATCAGCAACATTAACCATTTCTGTTATCATTTATTCGAATGTAAGAGCTCTAAGGCAAGGAAGGTTCGATCAATTTAGTGGAAGTGTAGATTTGTAGACGATATACACATTTTTACCCTTTACGTATTATTTTGCGCCTTCCATAGTTATTTGGTCTAGGATTGCTGCTGTATTGTCTATTTGTTGCAAAATTTATATATACAATTACATTTTTCCTATTTAATGTATAGAAACTGATTGCACACATATTATTGCTGGTCATGATCATTAATTGTGTAGGCACATGCATATGTTTGAGAACTATCTATACATAATCAGTCAATGCTGGAAAGATGAAAAAGTGGCCGCCCAGGCCTGCTACTGGATGGTCAGCTGAGTTAAACGGTAGAAAGTGCTTTGGTGTATAATATTTTAAATGAGGTCGGATGTATAATACTTATAGGTATTTTACCCTGAAGTGCCCAATACGGATATACATGTATATATATATATTTGAATACGTGCCAGGTTTGCTAAACCATTTTAGACGTCAAAATATACTTATCGTATTGGACACTTCATTGTAAAATTACCATCTTATTTCACATATTTAAACAGAGTTGTGTCCAATAGCTGAAAACTGTATAATACAATGCCATTCTATTTAACTCAGATTGACTGTATAATACAATGCCATTCTATTTAACTCAGATTGACTGTATAATACAATGCCATTCTATTTAACTCAGATTGACTGTATAATACAATGCCATTCTATTTAACTCAGATTGACGGTATAATACAATGCCATTCTATTTAACTCAGATTGGCTGTATAATACAATGCCATTCTATTTAACTCCGATTGACTGTATAATACAATGCCATTCTATTCAACAAGGATTGACTGTATAATACAATACCATTCTATTGAACTCAGATTGACTGTATAATACAATGCCATTCTTTAAACTCGGATTGACTGTATAATACAATGCCATTCTATTTAACTGTAGTCATCTGTATGACCGTATGGCTGATGTTTGTTTGAAATATCACCTTTCTTTTACACTCAGATCGATTGTGTAATACAATGATTTTCTGTTCAACTGAGTTGGGTTTTATATTACAATGCCTTCCTATTCAACTGAGTCGATTGTATAATACAATGCCTTTCTATTCATTAGAAGTCGATTGTATAATACAATGCCTTTCTATTCAGCTGAGTTGGGTTTTATAATACAATGCATTTCTATTCAACTGAGGTCGATCATATAATACAATGCCTTTCTAATTGAGGTCGATTATATAATACAATGCCTTTCTATTTAATGAGGTCGATTATATAATACAATGCCTTCGTATTTATTAGAAATCGATTGTATAATACAATGCCTTTCTATTTATTAGAAGTCGATTGTATGATAAAATGCCTTCCTATTTATTAGAAGTCGATAGTATAATACAATGCCTTTCTATTTAACTGAGGTCGATTGTATAATATAAAGTCTTTCTATTAAACTGAGGTCGATTGTATAATACAATGCCTTCCGATATAAAGTCGATTGTATAATACAATGCCTTTCTATTCAACTGAGGTCGATTGTATAATACAATGCCTTTCTATTCAACTGAGGTCGATTGTATAATACAATGCCTTCTATTTATTAGAAGTCGATTGTATAATACAATGCCTTTTTCAACTGAGGTCGATTGTATAATACAATGCCTTTCTATTCAACTGATCGATTTTAATACAATGCCTTCTTATTCAACAAGGTCGATTGTTTAATCTATTCAACTGAGTTCGATTCCTTCCTATTTATTAGAAGTCGGTTGTATAATACAATGCCTTTCTATTCAACTGAGGTCGATTGTATAATACAATGCCTTTCTATTCAACTGAGTGTCGATTGTATAATACAATGCCTTCCTATTTATTAGAAGTCGATTGTATAATACAATGCCTTTCTATTCAACTGAGTTCGATTGTATAATACAATGCCTTCCTATTTATTAGAAGTCGATTGTATAATACAATGCCTTTCTATTCAACTGAGGTCGATTGTATAATACAATGCCTTTCTATTCAACTGAGGTCGATTGTATAATACAATGCCTTTCTATTCAACTGAGTTCGATTGTATAATACAATGCCTTTCTATTCAACTGAGGTCGATTGTATAATACAATGCCTTTCTATTTAACTGAGGTCGATTGTATAATAAAATGCCTTCCTATTCAACTGAGGTCGATTGTATAATACAATGCCTTTCTATTTAACTGAGGTCGATTGTATAATACAATGCCTTCCAATTCAACTGAGGTCGATTGAATAATACAATGCCTTTCTATTCAACTGAGGTCGATTGTATAATACAATGCCTTTCTATTCAACTGAGGCCGATTGTATCATACAATTCCTTTCTATTTAACTGAGGTCGATTGTATAATACAATGCCTTTCTATTCAAATGAGGTCGATTGTATGATACAATGCCTTTCTATTCAACTGAGGTCGATTGTATTATACAATGCCTTCCTATTTAACTGAGGTCGATTGTATAATACAATGCCTTTCTATTTAACTGAGGTCGATTGTATAATACAATGCCTTTCTATTCAACTGAGGTCGATTGTATAATACAATGCCTTTCTATTCAACTGAGGTCGATTGTATAATACAATGTCTTTCTATTCAACTGAGTTCGATTGTATAATACAATGCCTTTCTATTCAACTGAAGTCGATTGTATAATGCAATACCTTCATATTCATTAAAAGTCGATCGTATAATGCAATGCCTTTCTATTCAACTGATGTCGATTGTATAATACAATGCCTTCCTATTTATTAGAAGTCGATTGTATAATACAATGCCTTTCTATTCAACTGAGGTCGATTGTATAATACAATGCCTTTCTATTTAACTGAGTTCGATTGTATAATACAATGCCTTCTATTACTGAGTCGATTGTATAATAAATGCCTTCTATTCAACTGAGTTCGATTGTATAATACAATGCCTTTCTATTTAACTGAGTCCGAATGTATAATACAATGCCTTTCTATTTAATTGAGGTCGATTGTATAATACAATGCCTTTCTATCAACTGAGGTCGATTGTAAATACAATGCCTCTATTTAATTAGAAGTCGATGTATATCAATGCCTTTCATTTAACTGAAGGTCGATTTATATAACTAGATGCCTTCTTCTATTTAACGAGGGCGATTGTATAATACAATGCCTTTCTATTCAACTGAGGTCGATTGTATAATACAATGCCTTTCTCATTCAACTGAGGTCGATTGTAATAAATGCTTTCTATTAACTGAGTCGAGTACAATCTTCTATATGAGTGATGAATACAATGCCTTTATTAAAGTCGATTGTATAATACAATGCTTTATTAACTGATCATGTATAATACAAGCTTCTATAACTAAGTGATGTATAATACAATGCTCTATTACTCATTTAATACAATGCCTTTCTATTAACTGAGTGATTGTATAATACAACCTTCTATTAACTGAGTTGATGTATAATCAATGCTTCATTACGAGTCGATGTAATACATGCTTATTACAGTTGATTGTATAATACAATCCTTCTTAACTGATGATTGTATAATCAATGCTTCTATTGATCATGTATATACAATGCTTCTATTCAACGAGTTTATATCATCTTTTAATGATTGTTATACATGCCTTTCTTAACTGAGATGTAAATACAAGCCTTTTATTATGAGTCATGTTTACATGCTTTATTAATGTTGAAATCACCTTCTTTAATGAGTGATGTATAATACAAGCTTTATTACTAGTCGATGTATATACAATCCTTCATCAACTATCGATTGTATAATACAATGCTTTCTATTACTGAGTCGATTGTATAATACAATGCCTTTCTATTCAACTGAGGTCGATTGTATAATACAATGCCTTCTATTTACTAGCGTTGATGTATAATACAATGCCTTCTATTTAACTAGAGTCGATTGTATAATACAATGCCATTCTATTAACTAGGTTCGATTGTAATAATACAATGCCTTCTATTTAACTGAGGTCGATGTATAATACAATGCCTTCTATTTAGAAGTCGATTGTGTATAATACAATGCCATTCTATTTAACTAGAGTTCGATTGTATAATACAATGCCTTTCTATTAACTGAGGTCGATGTTATAATACAATGCCATTCTATTATTAAAAGCTCGATACTGTATAATACAATGCCTTCTATTTAAAAGTCGATTTGTATAATACAATGCCTTCTATTTAATTAGAATTGACTAGTATAATACAAATGCCTTTCTATTTAACTGGATCGATTGTATAATACAATGCCTTTCTATTAACTGAGGTCTGATGTATAATACAATGCCTTTCTATTTACACGTCGATTGTATAATACAATGCCTTCTATTATAGAGTCGATTGTATATATACAATGCCTATTCTATTTAACTGAGTCGATTGTATAATACAATGCCTTCTATTAAACTGAGTTCGAATGTATAATACAATGCCTTTCTATTTACAAGATTCGATTGTATAATACAATGCCTTCTATTCAATCTAGAGTCGATTTGTATAATACAATGCCTTTCTATTTAACTGATGTGATTGTATAATACAATGCCTTCATTATAAGGATTCGATGTATAATACAATGCCATTTCTATTAACTAGAGTTCGATGTATAATACAATGCCTTCTATTTAACTGATGTCGATTGTATAATACAATGCCTTCTATTAACTAGATCGATTGTATAATACAATGCCTTTCTATTCAACTGAGGTCGATTGTATAATACAATGCCTTTCTATTCAACTGAGGTCGATTGTATAATACAATGCCTTTCTATTTATTAGAAGTCGATTGTATAATACAATGCCTTTTTATTCAACTGATTTCGATTGTATAATACAATGCCTTTCTTATTAACTGTGTTCGATTGTATATTACAATGCCTTTCTTATTAACTGAGTTCGATTGTATAATACAATGCCTTTTATTCAACTGAGGTCGATTGTATAATACAACGCCTTTCTTTTCAACTGAGATCGATTGTAAAATACAATGCCTTTCTTATTAACTGTGTTCGATTGTATAATACAATGCCTTTCTATTTAACTGAGGTCGATTGTATAATACAATGCCTTTCTATTTAACTGAGGTCGATTGTATAATACAATGCCTTTCTGTTTAACTGAGGTCGATTGTATAACACAACGCCTTCCTATTCAACTGAGAATACAGTGTCATTCTATTTAACTCAGGTCGATTTTATTATACAATGCCTTTCCCAGGTCGACTGTTTAATACAATGCACAAAAGAAATTTCATTCATATAACCCCCCCCCCCCCCACCACACACACACACACTGGACCTTTACGCTTCTTTAAAAATATACACATGTATTTTTAAGCCATTATGTTATTTCTGTTGTAAAACATGATGTTTTGACGCTACAAGCATCGAGTGTTGACAGGTTTCAAGTTGGTTAACAAGAAGGGTTAACAAACATTTAGGACATTATTTATTATGTATTCTTTCGTTTTTGTACATCACATTGCCCGGGGGTCATGTGCACGTGCGGGAGAGATAGTTATAGGTCATTTGCATCATTACTGCGTCTTTACTGGGTGTTATACTGTCGATATGGGTTACAGTGGTGTCCGCGCTGTCTTGTTGATGGACAAAGAGATGCTTGAAGGGACGTACAAATTAAATGCTACATTGTATCACTGGCTTAATGGGGTTTTATTTTCGCTACCTGTATAATTTAAAGTAAATTTGCTTTCATAAAGAACAAATATTTCGAGTCGTTATTTATTGTTTGCTATTTTTGTACTTTGCGTCTCAAATGAATGGCTTATTTATGGTATATTATCGTTGATAAATAGAGATAAAGATATGCAGAGACTTAGCAAAAACATGACAGAGAGTCTACAGTCACTGAGTTTTATTATGACTGTCATCACCTTCCCGTCTGACCATGAATTGTCATACAGTTATAATTCACAGCTTAATCACTCGTGGTGATGAATCAACTTTGACTGGATATACAGTCTAACCAAATATGAGAAATAACACACACACACACACACACACACACACACACACTGTCTCTGTGATGTATACACATGTCTGTCCCTGTGTTGTGACTCGTTTTGCCTTTTCTCTATAGCTTTATTTTGCATTGTCTTATACATTGTTTTATTCTTAACTGAATATACATTATTTTATTTTTGTTATGATCTGCATCTTAAAATGATATGCTAAACACATTTTGAAAACATTGCACAAGACAAATGCTACATGCTGAATACAGAAAACTATTACATTCTAGTATAAAATACCAGTTAATCAGGTTTGAGGCAATATAGGGCTAACTGTCGCCTCAAAGCGGAAGTAATCCGAATTTCCTATCCCCGGAGGTAAGAGTAAAAAAATGTAAAATTAATCTCTCGTAATCAATTATTTATTTATTCATTCATATGTTTTTTATTTATGAATTAATACTAAAATATTTTCTCAAAAATGTTATCAAAATATTAAACAGACTATAATACAAACATGAAGTGTTACCAGTAGAACTGAGTCATGTATCATGGTACATATAGTATCAAGACTTCAGAGAAATCTCCATGGCATATTACATGTAAACGAATTCATGCTTACAAAAAAAAAAATAAATAAATAAATAAATATGCACGACTTTAAAGTCAGTTGTTTCTTATGATAATTTTTCCGTTCAATATATGAAATGGACTTGTCCTTTCTTCATTTTAGACTGTATCGTAAGTCGTTTATGGGGGATGCAAGCTGAAATACCATGATCAGACTGCATGGATGTGCAGGCTGATCTTGATCTGCACTGGTTGCAAAGGCAGACACAAGTGCCCAAAGTATTGTAAGGGTTATGTACGATTGTTATGCTCATATTCAAAGTTTGGACATTAGAAACTTTGCGGAATTGAGTAAGATAATGTGTTTAGATAACCGGTGTCAAGATAATGTGGGTGTCAAGATGTGGTAGGTTACCCGATGTCAAAATAATGTGGTAAGTTACTCAGTGTCAAAATAATGTGGTTGGTTTTCCGGTGTAAAGATAATGTGGGTGTCAAAATAATGTGGTTGGTTACCCGATGTCAAGATAATATGGTAGGTTACCCGGTGTCAAGTCAATGTGATTGGTTCTAAGGTGTCAAGATAATGTGGTATGTTACCCGGTGTTAAGATAATGTGGGCATCAAGATAATGTGGTAGGTTACTCGGTGTCAAGTCAATGTGATTGGTTCTAAGGTGAATGTGATTGGTTCTAAGGTGTTAAGATAATGTGGGCATCAAGATAATGTGGTAAGTTACTCGGTGTCAAGTCAATGTGATTGGTTCTAAGGTGTTAAGATAATGTGGGCATCAAGATAATGTGGTAGGTTACTCGGTGTCAAGTCAATGTGATTGGTTCTAAGGTGTCAAGATAATATGATTGAATATTGAGTGATGTCACGTGTTTAAATGTACTATCGTTGGGACTATTAAACATTCATATAAATGGTGTTACATGGCATAAATCAATGAGTTTGATTGGAAAAGGAATTAGCAAGATCAGTAACATATCTTTTAAGGTAATTATATACATATGAAAACTTACCAGTTTCCTTGTGTATTCCGCAAAATTGCAACAGAATATCCAAAATAAATTCCTTGTGGACCGCGGAAAACCTTCACATTCTTTGTATGTATGTTAAAAGCACTAGTCTGCAGAATACAGCTGAGCAAAGTCACCATCACAAATATAACATTCACAATTCTTCCAAAGGTTTTATTTATACTCAAATATTTCGTCATGTCTATTCTGTTTTCGCGTTTATTCAATTCTTGCATACTGTGTGTGCTAATTGGGGATATGATTAACGCTACACGTTTTTCTCCTAACATGTGGCGTAATTTCGGGTAATTGTTTGGTAATTATCACAGATTTTCCCGCACTCAGTTATGCCCAGTGTGCTTTATAAAAAGAAATTCATAGAAAGGCCAGATACGGCATGTTGCAAAACTCACCTTCTATAAATCATTCACATTTGGCATACGAGTCTACCATATTTGTACATATGCGTCACTCATGTTCCAACATGTAAATTTTTCACAATTATAAACCACTATTATAAATCACTAATTCGCAACATACTAAAATTAGTGAGTTTAATATTTTAGTTACTTTAAAGGGTTTTACATGAAAAAGATATTAAATAATCACTAACAATCCATAACACTTATAGGTCTACTTCCTGGATACGATTTAAACGGTTCACACTTTTTAAATTAAAATCACATAATATAGTATTTTAAGTTCGTTGATTTCTATGTCCAATTAGGTTAAATCCTCCCCGCTTTCACAAAGTCTGATCTCGAAACGAATATAAACACAGGTCCTCTCTCAATGTTCATCATTAATCACTTTATACATGTTCAACATACGCGCATTCCTTGTAAGTGATGTATAGTAAGAAATAAGTATAAAACCTAATGATCAGCGACTTCGCCCATAGCGCATTCATAATAAACACCGACGTTTTGATGGACATGGTGACCCCAGGAATGACCTCAGCTGATCACGTGACATAAGTCCCTATCCCTCAATAAAAACAACATTCTCTGGACGATCCTGTCCATGTTTGGCCGAACAGCAATTGTAATGACTAATTAGATCAAAGGTGACTGTCTTCTTCTATATGTAAGTTTGTTGTCAAACATTCAAGCTCCTGACAGCCAGACATGGGTACTCTTCCATGATGCTGGATTTCAATCACAGCTAAAAAAAAAGGGGGGGGTGTAAAAACCTATAGATGACATTTAGCCGCCTATGTGCATCTGTTAAGGGCGTCGTGGACCAAAGGTTATGTACATGTCTGTGGTCCGAAGGTACTGGCTTCAAACCCTTTTTTGGGCATCGAACTCGAAAGGCGTAAAGTACTGGTCCAACCAAGGTACCGTCGACAGAAATTAATATAAGTTGTTAGAACATGTTTAGTAATAGTAACGTAGTAAGTTAGTAATAATAATAGTAGTAGTAATGTAGTAAGTTAACTCCCTCCTCCAAATCGAATAAAAAACATTAACCGATTGGGCTATCAAGTTAAGACTGGTAAACATGTTTTGGGGGCAAAAAACGTGTAAATCAGTCTACTGTGTCCAATGATTGACAGGTGACAGGCGGGGTTTGTCAACAACCGGAAGTAACTTTGATACTTCCGTTTACACATCTGGTACACATGATTTTAATAGAAAACACATACACATGCCTAACATATAATCTTTTAAACACATTTTCCTATTTGGAGGAGGGAGTTAACTTACTACATGTATACAGATGATTTATCAATACGCTATGCTCTAGTGCCTCCAAATTATAGTCAGTATCGATTGATCGGGAGTAGATGTATAAGCCAGTTATTTCCCTTTGACTATTTGTGACCCTATATGATTGGGAAAAAAATGAGCTGCGTTCTCAAAATGCAGTCTCATTGCTATGATGTTGGTCTCCGGAACCTGATAACTCATATTTCAGTATAAATGCTCCCCACGAAATAGGCCAAATTGTTTCTATTTAATATTGTAATTTATCCGTACCTTTCTCGTATGAGTAACTTCGGAAAGTATTTTATGTAGTCATAACACGTAAAACTATGATAAAATGATATTTCATTCTTGTTCATATACGCAGATAAATAGTACAGTGTACGGCTATATGTACGAACTGTTTTTAAATCAACACATATGTATATATTAAAACTTTGCAACGAAAATATTAACGCAAGCATAATGATCGACATTACCTTGGTGTTCATAAGATACAGTGTATTACGATTGAAAATAGCGACACACACGTTATTACGTAAGTTTTGCATCAACTGTTTGTTAATCAAATTCGTTTTGATTACCAGTCATTCACAGGTACGTTTGTCTGTTACATATTTATTGAGTAGTTGTACATGTTTGATCTATAAATTGATCACCATGCACAATTTCGTCCCTGATTATAATACTCAGTGTGGCTATACCACGTGGTATATGACGTCATTTTAAGCTAACACGAAAAGCATATTCTGCATCGATTCAGAGTGAAAAATTGCTGTAAGTAATTTATTTTTTTTATTAATTTTAATGGCATCTAGCGCATGCGAAGCGGAAAATTGTGCCTTGCACACAGGTCTCAATTATTCTTTTGTCAGATGTACAGTTGTTCCTTACATTCTGGAAAACCTTCCGAAATTTTGTTTGCTAACACGTAAAGCACATCGTTCATGATATTTCCCGAATGTTAGGACAAAAGAATCATTAGAGATTTTGTGTAGAGCAAAACTTTTCGCTTAGCATGCGCTATATCCCATTAAAATTGGTGAATTTTCTTTTCGAATCGAGGCAAATTATGTTTTTTATGATAGCTTATACCACGTGATACGGCCGCACTGAACTACGGAAACAATCACAAATATGTCAACCTTTTATTTCTTTCTTGCTTGCTTATTGACTCTGCGATAGTCTGCTGTGTGGCCTATAAATCTAGTACAAGAGAAAACCAATATTGAACAATTAATCGACAATTCTTTTTTTCTCATTTGAAGTACACCTCTTCTTTATTATGTCTTAAGCCGTTAAGTCGGTAGAACGGAACAGACCATTGTATTATAAGATTTGACCTGTTTCCGGTCAGATCCTATTTGAACACTTATTGATATATGTTACATTTGTCCTATATACTGACTGCTGATTGTGGCGAAATGTCATTTTAAGGGACATTGAGTTTCAAGACACGTTTATGAAGTTATTTTTACATATCCAGTTACTTAATACACCAAAAGCAAATACGTGGGTAGTCTGAAGAGAATATATGCCTTTATAGGCAGCAGTGTATTTGAAAATCACAGAGTTATATATATATATATATATATATATATATGTGTGTGTGTTGTGTGTGTGTGTGTGTGTGTGTGTGTGTTGTTTATATGTATATTTGTTTTATTTAAATATATAAATGAGCATATCAATTTTATTATGAGATTGATTTATTTGTTAAATCAGTTTAAGCACCCTATTAAATGAAAGTGTATAACATATTGAAAACTAAATATTAATGCTATAATGTGCTGTAGTTAACTGTCCCTGCCACAGTATTTCAGACATTATTTAAGGTAAAGTCCCTAAATGTTTCCGCTGCATTTCGGACCTCGTGGTCCTTCACGGTGATAACCAGGGTATTCTAATGTTTCATTTGGGTACCTTGGTTATCTTAGTAGAGGTTAAATAACGTAGAGGAACCATTACAGTGACTTTACCTTAAGTGACGTAAACCTAATTACAACACCTAGTGGAGGAAGGCCCTAAGTGAACATGAATACCCGGCCCATCGTGTTTTCGAAAATACTTAAATTATACTCAAATACCTATATTTATTTTCGACTTTTGGCCCGGACAAATCCACCGACTGGCCGAATGTCAAAAGGTTTAATCCAGAAAGTCCGTGTGGGCTCTAACATTGTAACAATGGGCTAAGTAAAAGTTAAGTCAACCTGTATATCCACCCGACTACGGATGCTCCAAATGTAACTGTATTAAGCAGAATAAATAAATAAACCAAACTGTACTCGTCTTGTAAACTGTTTTATCCGTTAAGTTTTTATGAAACTAAAACAAAACCAAATTTTGATATTTGCATTTACTGTATGCTCTCATAATAATTTGCTTTTGATAGATGAAGAAGATGATGATGATGATGATGAATGATGATGATGAAAGAGAAGATGATGACGTCTTAGGTTTTTTTTTATTGTTTTCTATAAATGACTTGCAAAGCTATGGTCGCTTACACATTCTACTTTATATAAACTTATGTACAGCACTGGTCGCTTACGGCAGTTCTGACTTTATATAAACTTATGTACAGCACTGGTCGCTTACGACAGTTCTGACTTTATATAAACTTATGTACAGCACTGGTCGCTTACGGCAGTTCTGACTTTATATAAACTTATGTACAGCACTGGTCGCTTACGGCAGTTCTGACTTTATATAAACTTATGTACAGCACTGGTCGCTTACGACAGTTCTGACTTTAATAAACTTATGTACAGCACATGGTCGCTTACGGCAGTGCTGGCATTACATACACTTACATACAGCACTGGCCGCTTACGATAGCATTGACTTTATATAAAACAGCACTGGTCGCTCCCGACAGAGAGGGCTATAAATACACTTATATACAGCATTGGCCGCTTACAGCAGTGTTTACTGTCAATACACTAACAAACAGCACTGACCGCTCACGACAGAGAGGATTATAAATACACTTATATACAGGGGTTTGTTGTACTCATCAAAGACAGTAACTCCTGTTATTTCGAAACTGTCACAGCTGTTACTAGTGGAAACTGTTGATTGGATTACTGTTCCTATTGACATTAGTAAAGTGCCAAGAAAAATAACCGATTATTTCATGTCGAATATGCCTCTACGATTGAAGTTTATGAAGATTGCAGTTTTTAAACTTCTGTAAATTATGATATTTAAGTTTTAAGTTTGATTTCTATATACTTCTGTAAATAAACTGTCCACTTAAAGAATAATATATAAATATATTTTAAAGATGATATATCACGATTAATTTAGCGAAACTTTTAATCCCAGGATTGAATTACATTTTGTCTATCACTCACAACGCGACAAGACCGTGAGAGAGTTTCTTTTTAATACACGAAGGTTTCTTTTATGTGTATTGTAAAATACACTATAGGTACTTATTTTTCACCGAATGAAATTTGACATGTTAGTGTATTGGGTATAAGGGGAACTACGCTTGTGAGTTGTTTTATATTTTCTTATATCGAAATTCCTTAACTGTAAAATTATTAAACTCTTTGTACAGATATTTTTAATACATGCCGTATTAGAAAATTATATTATCGCTCTCTCTCTCTCTCTCTCTCTCTCTCCTCTCTCTCAAAAACAGGACAAAACGAAATGCTATCATTTTACTCGAGCGAGTGGAATGATAACGTTATCATTCAGTGAGAATATTCTTGTATCGCATGATTTTGAAATGACTCAATTACAAACTGTTCTTAAATAATGAAATAACACATTCAGATCACATTTAGCGCGATTGACAAAAATAAAACCTGCAAATTAGTTACAGTCATTAACAATTACTTAAACATTTTACAGGCAATGCCGTGTTGATCATTTCAGAACCTGCCATTCTTTGCTTACATCAGAATTAAAACTAGACTTATATATTTTTATTAGTGTTTACTTTAACTATGCTAATTAAATTATGAGCTTAGAAATAGTTTGAAAAAAAAAGGTAGATATATGAACAAGTCAGAAACATTTATTTTAGCTATCGACGGAATTGAACCGATTGTTTCTACATGGCGAAATGCAAGGTTGACCTGAATGAAGTGTTCTCCTTATAACCCCCCCCCCCCCCCCCCACACACACACACACGCACACACTCTCTCTCTCTCTCTCTCTCTCACACACACACACAATTAATTCATCAACTCATTTTATATACCTAGCAAGGGTGAACGTCTTCATATACCGTGTTACCCTCAATCAATGGGCAGATGATTCATACATTGATATACATGTATCAAATTTCATGAACGTAAGAAATTAAATACAGAACTCCTTAATTCAGTTTAAACTATTCAAGCGAGACATATGTGACAATCTATCACACATCTTCTTGGTCAGGCTTCCAAATGTGCACCTCTCTCTTTCTCTTTCCCTTTCTCTCTCTCTCTCTCTCTCTCCAAATCAATATAATTTTTCATTAAATCCATCCATGTTTATACGGAATTTGATTATAAGGATTTGATCTAGGTAGGAATTGATACAGTACCATATCATTGCTACGCTTAGAAGACACTTGTTACATTTATTAACAACGTCAAGCTATTTTATGAGGAAGAAGAACTCGGGTGCATAGATACAGTCAACGGGCAGAACCAGAAAACTGGAAGATAATTTCCATATGATCAAACGACATTAAAATACATCTAAAACATTATATAATAATACTCACTGAATTGCACGATAGGAAAGTAAGTAAACAGTTGTCAAATTTCAGGCCCGTTATTCACTACGTTGGACAACTGAGGTTACCATAGCAACAAAACGACATGGGTGGAGGCGAAAGGCGCGGTTACCGTTCGAGGTCGAGGTTTCGTGTAAGAAGAAGAAACCGTATTGGGACATACAACCGTAGATATAACAGAACACGACGTGGGGGTTATCGTAGAGGATACAGTAATCAGGGAGCCCTCGGTGAACTGCTGTGCGGAGCCTTTGTTAAACTGGTTTGCTGTGCCTGTAAGTGTGAAAAAATTAAATTGCTCTTTTAAACAATCGAAATTCATTTTCTTTTTGCATCTTAGGTGAGTGTGCTATTGTAAACTCGCGTTATGAAGTAAATTCTCGTACCTCAGTTTGTGAATTTCAGTTGTTTGAGTCAGAGTAAGGGTCAGGGTCAGGGTTAGGGCAGTTTTTGGGATGAAATAATGAAAAGTTTCAAACTTGAATGACATAACGAGTTATCCCTCGCAAAAAATATACCATGTGATTACATTCAAATCGAGGTACGAACCGTAAGAGTGAGATACGGAGAAACACCTCGCTTAGATAATAATACGAGACTCTCTCTCAATCTCTCTCTCACCCACTCTGCGCGCACGCGTGTGTGTGTTCCCGAATCTGTTTAAACGACAACGATACTACAATGCAATCTTTTACCAAAGATCATTCATTTGTTTACCAAAATAGCTAATTTTCATTTTCCGCATATCCTCGAAAATCTGTATGTCTCTTTTAACGAATCACGAGTGCATAAATTGGTGACGTAGCAGATCCAGGAGTTCAGGTTAGGGGAGGGGGGCGATGTATCAAAAAATGTAGGCAGTGACATTGAAAGCGGCTTGCCACTTTACCCGATCCATGATAAAGGTGTACTTCCGGTTGGACATGCGATCCAAAGGAACTCCCCTGCGATTTTTGTTTTATTTAAAATGTAAAATAATACATTCTTGTGAGGTTTTTTTTTTTTTTTGGGGGGGGGGGGGGGGTTGTGTCACTTGTGTGTCTACATTTATGTATGGTGGAGGAATTTTAGCGGGGGCGCGCGCCGCGTGCGCTCCCGCTTGAATCCGCCAATGGATAAACAATTTGTGATTCGACGAAGGTTTTTTTTCTTCAAATTCATATCATTTTCAATTTCAGACTGTCTTCGGGAATTCTCGCTAATGCAAAATCCATCCAAAATACTAAATTGCGTTGTTTGATAAAAAAATTTAATGCGTTTAGCTGTCATTTTGCAGAATATATTTGCACATGTACCATTTGTGCTAGTCTACAGTATGTCAATTCTTTTTCATGAAAATTATTATGAAATATAATGGGCCTTTAAAACTTAAGACTGGATTTGACTATCGAATTGGCGATGATTTAAATCGTTTAACGTCGATCGGCCTTACTAAACCAGGCTGAAAATTATCGACACATGTTAAGTAAGCCGGAATATCTGACAAAGTTGGTAGTGAGATTATTATTTTATCGGATCAAACTCAAACCAAACCCTTGTAAAATACAGTTCTTTATATGCCATAGAAGTACTTACTCTATTTAGGTTAGCATTTTAATTCAATATCACAATGAATTCAGCCCTTGAAATACGCACGGTATTTGTTATTTTATGAGCTTACCGAATTTTGCACTGATCTCTCAACATGCATTAATCCTTTATTCTGTTAAAATGAAGAGATTCATCGGTATTTCCATTATCAGAACACTAGTTTCTTAAATATATAATATTGAACATATATTGTTTGTATTTCAACGAGGCTGTATAATCTAAAGATCTGACAGTTTGCTCAGTTACATAAAGTCGTTGTCAGCTGCTCAAGATTGAACATAACTGCAACTGTTGGGGATAATTTTTTTGTTTGGTCATTTGTTTTTAGTTGTTTTCGGGATAAGTTTTTTCTCTTATTTTCTTAACTAGGTTGAATTTATATCAAACAGTTTTACTTTTTCCAGATAATGCAACCTCTAGTCGAAAGACAAATAAAGAAGTTGGAAAGCTACAAACAAACCAGTCAGAGCTTCTCGCTAAAGGACAAAATACGACGCCACAATCTAATACGACGACGTCACAACCTGGCACTGTAACTGCACAGCCTGGCACAGAGACTTCGCAACAGACGCCACAAGCTAACAAAGATACACCACAACCTGGTGAAGAGACGACACAACCTGGCAAAGATACGACACAACCCGGCAAAGAGGCGACACAACCTGGCAAAGATACGACACAACCCGGCAAAGAGGCCACACAACCTGGCAAAGAGACGACACAAACTGACAAAGAGACGACACAACCCGACAAAGAGGCGACACAACCTGGCAAAGATACAACACAACCTGGCAAAGATACAACACAATCTGGCAAGGAGACGTCACAGGATGACGTATGGAAAGAAATTAGTGATCACCAAAAGTCACAACTCGAGCTTCTGCAACTCATTCGAGAGAAACAAGCGAGAAAAAAGGACGATGCGAAAAAGGAAGAACTTAAGAGGCAAGAAAAGGAGCTGTTGACCCAGATGACTCAACTAGAACAAGCTGGGTATGCCTACCCAGGCGGAATACCACCTCCTGCGGTATATGAAGACCCTGCTGAAGGAACACAAACTGTCACTTACTAACAAGTCCACAAATACCTACACTGTGTCTCGGTAACGGTTGGACAGATTTTGTTAAAAATTGAAACAGGTGTTTTTGTCTAAATAAAGGTTGCAATTATATATTGATTTTAAGAGTTAACCGTCACTACGACACTATTTCAGTCATATATAGTGACGGCAAGCTAATTACAAGTAGAGGACCGGAAGACCCCTAATGCACAAAGACCCTGGATAGCACTCCCAATGTATTGCATGTCTTCTGGAAGGCTTCCTCATATGAACCATTGAATGAGAAGACAATAATTTGAACCTACAACGGTCAGGTAATCAGGGATAGGGAACACGATATATTGTGCCGATTTGACGCATTTTTTTTCATTAACGCAACCTAATGCGACATAAAATAACGAAACAAAGACAAATACAACACAGAACAAAGGAACGCCCGGGAAATAAAGGTCATAAATCTACCAATGAAGCAAAAACCAACACTACATAATTATAAAGTCATCTGAATATGACATTGCTACAAGATTAAAAACTTGTATGGCATCACCGATTTCTTTAATACTTACGAATATGTTACAACTTTGTGGAATTAAAAAGTCTTATTTGGTGATTGCATTAAAATGGTTTGCGACGGAAAGGTTCAATTTACGCTGTGTTTCCATGCTCAGCGTTCAGGACTGGTTGGCTCTGTATTGGGATAATGTGACTAGGTGTGCTAACAGGCAACATATTGCAGAGTGATGGCATAGTCTCCAGATGACTTAAATACTTCCGGTGGTAGAGGGATATTAAACACAACAAACATAATATATACCTAAGGGGGTATAACTCAAATATTCTTGGATATATTTAAACTGTTTGTTGGGTTTAATGTCCCACCGACAGTATTTCAATCATTTGGAGACTATGTCTACATGAAACCTGCCCTACGTATGATACCAATGTCTGTCTGTTTGTCTGCCAGTCCTATAAAGCAGACTTGGTTACTGTTTGTTTCGTGATAACAACACAAGTATTATGATGGTCTAACAAGTTTTCGGGGTACTAACGAGATCGATCTGAGATGCTGATTTGGTTATTTTTTCTGTTTGGCATCCACGGTCGGAAAAAAGTTGCAACTTTATCCGGGAAAACTGCTGACCTTACACCCACCCCGTTCGACGATCATTTTTTTCATTTCAAAATTAATGACAATTACCATACATGACACATATGGATAATTGAAACATTTTTACACATATTCATCACAAATTATATACTTTACACAACTTAAAAAGCTTATCCCACAAGCTATTTCCAACCCCTTAAAATTCATAGCAAATGTCCGCCATTTTTTTTAATTCAAATTAAGCCATCATGTGACTTATTATTCGGGTAATTGATAACATTTAGTTAGCTTTCTGCGCAAAATACTAAACCTGTAAGGTGTATTAACTTAAATAAAAACTATAAATGGATTTTTGTTTGAAAATATGTAAATTTGAATAATTCAGACAAGTTTGATCTACAAAATAGCTATTAAAATATGAGTTCAAGATTTTAATGAATTGGACCTGCATCTTAAACATTGTCCCAAATTCACACAAGAAGTCACATGATGCCTTAATTTGAATATTAGAACATGGCTGACATTTGTTTTGATCATATGAGACAGCGAAAACAACTGGTCATATCACGTTCTCACGCGCAAACGTTATAAAGGTAAAATACCCCGAAAACTTGTTGTTGTTGTTGTTGTATTGGGGTTTACCGGCGCTGCAATAGTATTTCGATCATATAGCGACATCCAGCTAATAACAGGTGGAGGAAGACCCCGAGTACACAGAGGTACCCGGGTAGAACCACCGACCTACCGCAAACCAGCTGGAAGGCTTCCTCACATGAAAAATCCGAAGTCCCTACCGGGATTCGAACCCACAGCGGTGAGGGGCTGAGAGATTTGTAGTCCACGACTGTAACCACTCGGCCACGGCGCCCCACCCCCGAAAACTTGTTATACCCAGAAAAATTGGTTAGTCAACCATAGTATATAACAATAAATCATTGGCATAACAACGACGTTCTTTCATAGATTTTGACTAAAAAGCGAAGTAATAGATAACCCGGTCATATTTTGAATATCATTAGATGGGGATGATTGTGAAAATTTATGAAAATATGCCCTCAATTGCAAGTAAAAATGTTTCATACAGATGGTCTGGTCTTCTTGATCAAAATACATGTAGATACAAACTATATGTGAACCTAGAGTTTACTTTTGAAAGAAAGGCTTGCCAAGTTTATAATCAGCCGATCTATCCAAAGCATCTGTTTCTAAACTTTTTTTTTTTGGTCCAAGAATAATAATCGTTTACCGTTTAAATCTGAGTTTAGCTTTCAGGAATTACTGGTACATGCATGCAACTGATATTTAATACATGTACTGTGTGTTTTATACAAACAGATTGCATCACTGGTTTTCAACAGACTTTTTTTCTACGAGTTATGTGTTGATTGCTGCATCTTCTAAATTACAAATCGAGCTGTGAAGGCCAGTGTAATAATTAAGCTAATAATAAACAAGACCTGAACGGGTTTTTCCGGATCATATGTCATGTCCAGATGCCCCGTTTTTAAAAAAAAAATAGGTCAACGGTCAATGTCAAAGTCACATGGTCAACTGCATAATGTAGAGGTCCATTCACTTAAGAAACTGTCCACCTTTTGAAGCAATCCAATGAAGGACATACAAGTTACAGCATAATAAAAAAAGGTCAGCCTGAGCGAAAAGGTAAACATGTCCAAATGAATGCCGCTTTTTTCATAAAAAGTAGGTCAAAAATAATTGTCAAGACCACAAGGTCAACTGCATAATGTAAAGGTCCATTCTCTTCAACAACTGTCCAAATATTGGAGCAATCCAGTGAAGGACATAGAAGTTATAGCGTATTAAAAAAGTCAACCTGAGCGAAAAGGTTAATCCGTCCAGATGCCGCTTTTTCATAAAAAGTGGGTCAAAGGTCACAAGGTCAACTGCAACCGACGATGCCAGCTCGGATATCATCAATTCAAAGGACGGATTTTTTTTGTTGAAAAAAAAAAGACCCAAAATGGTTTCCGGCTATGTATTTTGTTAAAAATCAAAGCAGAGTACTAGAACAATCATTAAATTGCTGATCACAGGGCTCTGAGCTGAGTTGCAGAGAGCGAATCATATCGAAAGACCCTGTGTTTCTGATTAGTTGATTGCTCCTTTCCACAATTCATGTTACGTTTGACCCTTGCGACCTTATGTGTCCTTTGGGGCCCCCGTTACGTCTTTCAGCGTTCTAATCACGACACTACGGCGTCCATGGCCGATTTCGATTATGTCTGATATCGGCCCATTAGGTCTCGAGTTATCGCCTTAAACGACAAATAAAATGCCAGATTTCACTTTGTGTACACTCTAGCATCTTCAATTCTTAAGCAATCTTCTTCCAATTTCATGGCAATATTTATAAACATAAATTCCTGGCTAAGTTCAATTATGGCTGATATCTGCCCATAAGGGCTGGAGTTATGTCTCTTGAATTATTAATAAATGCCAGACCACATAAGGTCGCAGACCGACGGCGAATTTTGAACATGCTCAAAGTAAGCGCCCAGCTTAAGCGTCCTTAGTGCTTCTTGGCTCAGAACGCGATATCATCGGCCTGAGGTCGCCATGGTCGCAACGCGGTAGGAAAGCGAAGAACGCCGTAGGGACGTAATATAGACGCAGGAGAGTCGCCGTGGAAATTCACAGAAATGATTCGTGGACCACTCGGGGATACTACGGCGACCCTACTGCGTTCTTATAACGTCTGTGAGGTTCTTATTACGTGTAAGACATCCTTACAACGGTGTCAGCGCGGTAGTCTGCATCCTCCGTTCGTCCTTACAACGTTCGTGACGTTTCTTCGGGGTTCGCTACTACGATCAATACGTTTCTTCGGGGTTCATACTAAGGGCATTGCGTTTGAACTGCGTGTAATACACGTTCCTTGCGACCGTAGTTTTCATTGGCTATCATGAAAATAACTGTAGAAGCTACCCTACATATGTGGCAAATCAGAAGCACTAAAAATTCAAATTTATCCCCAATTTATTTCAAAAGAACACCTTTCCAAACTAGACCGATGTTTCAACTGCGAATGTGCAGCAAACCCTGCATCCAGTCGTAGGTTCTATCCCTTTATCCCTTCACCTCTCTCTCTGTTAGAGTTACTCTAATTTTTTCTTTAATATGTTTGCCCACATATGCATTGCATCCTTTTTTTGTTGTTTCTTTCTCACATCATGATTTTATCTGCGGTTTACTCAGTAACTTACATTTAGGTTTATTCTATTATATCGAATATGGGAGACGTTTCTCTAAAATTGACAAACAGATGTTAATGTAACATCACCCCCCCCCCCCCCCCCCCCCCCCCCCCCCCCCCCTAATTGTCTGCGCAGAATGTAATTGTCCATTTCGATATCTCACAGCTTATTTTTCCGCCTGTCGCAGCAGTCGAGACACATTTGATTGACTGGAAATGGAGCACACACAAATATGAATATTGTGTCCCGGCTACAGTGCAATAGAGTTAAGTTAACTTTAAAGACGGATAGAATATATTAAGACATTTAGCCTACGCTCGCTTCGGTCTTTTATTTTCTGTAGAGATGTCTTAATATACTCAATCCTATACATAAAATCAAGTTTGTTTACTTTGTCTTCATCAGTGTTTCACTCAAATTCATCAGAACTGTGTGTATAACTATAATTGCCAAAGTGGAAATGGCTAATTTACTGTTGGTACAACTCATGATCCTTGTTCAGCAGCAAGCAAATGACCATCTACCCTGCCCATAGAACGATCTTTGTTGACATAACTTTCAAATTATATTACTTTCGATAAAAATACACGTCTGCTCACCTTGGGAGTAGAATCGCGAATGAAATGTCCCGAAAACTGAAGCATTTCAAAAATATAGCGCGGTTGTTTTATGGCGACAGTGCAATCGCTGTGAAAACGCCATGGGCGCGATAGTGTCGCCATAAATACATTAAGAACGCAGTAGGGCGCTGATGATTGCCGCGTGGACGGCAATGGGTCGCAGTGTAAACGCAATATAAACGCTTTCGACGCGGTAAGATCGTTGTGGGAAGTCACTGAGCACGCAAAGAACGCAATAAGCAGCACCCCGGTGTGACAGATGAGTGGCATTTGGGAATTTTAAAGAAAGTTATTTAGAGTTATTAATGCGACCATCGGCGTTTTGCAAAAATGGCTATTTAGATCGCAGTAAGGGCAGCCAGTCTGGTGTGACGGAAGTATATAATCAATGTATTACATTTGTATTTCAATCCCTAATTAAGACAGTCCTTTATAACGGAAAACTGCAAGGGTTGCCATAGTACATGTAACACACCGACATGAGTTGGAATTTTGGCGTAACATGTGTTGTCCCTCGAGTTACTCCCCGGGTCTTGTAATTCTACGGGTCTTGACACAAAATGTCTGGTTGAAGGTTTTCTATGACAATAGTTGAGATGATTTGTTTGTTTGTTTGTTGGGTTTAACGTCCCACCGACAGTATTTCAGTCATTTGGAGACGATATAGGTGAGATGAACTATGAAACTAGTTTACAAAGGTAACAACATATCTTGTTAATCTTTTATTGATACAGCATTTTTATGCCCCGCATCGATAGATCGGGGGTGGGGAGGGGGCATATTGTTTTTGGTCTGCAAGTTTGTCTTTTTATTTGTCTGTCTGTCAGACTGTTTGCCACAAAACTCTATCTTTGATCATAACACAGAAGTCCTACCACCTACAGCCTCCAAACTTCACAGGTGCATGAACTTTGATGAGCTCTACCCGCTAGGTGACCTTGACCTTCAACTGATCTTGAACCCCAAGGTCTAAGGGGCATGGTGTTCATTTGAGCGTAGTACTTAAATTTTATAAGTTAATTCTCTCGTGCTTTTTTGGCTTTGGGAGGTACAAACATGTTTAAGACGTATTAGAGCCAGTTACTAGATCTACACCACAATTAGACATGTACTTTTAAAATAATCATGAAAATAATAATATGTTAAATTTATAATATGTACAATGTATTATCATTTACTGTAAATGATGTAAGTTATCTGTTATACTTATTTCTCTGTCATTCATCAAAATAGAAGATATCAGTGCCAATAAACTTGTGTTTTTTAGCAAGATCTAGCTTGCACTCTACTTTTTCTATTTTACTTCTGTATTTGTTTTTTCGAATCAAAAGTATTCTTGTATATTCAAAGTTGTTGGTGTTCAACCCGTAATTACAATTCAGCTTAACTATTCGTTGTCAACTGACAATAATTTACAATAATTACTTTAACTTTGGAGAAATTAAAGAAAAAAAAGTAAAATCAGATTTAAAATTAGATATAGTCAAATATTTTTTATTAATTTCTCAGTACCTGTATATATTAATTTTAACATTCCCTTTTGTCAATATCGTTTCCAAATACAGATTTAGATATACATCTAAAACCTTTTTTCAGATGTTATAGCCCCGTCGGCTCAACATACGGCGAGCTGTTGGCACTGCAAAAACACCAATCTCAACTTCTTGCTCAGCCTCTGAAATGAAAACATAGGACGCAAAATCCAGGAAGAGTGACCTTACAATCTAGACCGATGACGTCACAACATGACATACAAACACCTCAACATGGAAATGTGTCTCAGTCTGGGTCGACAAACAGTCTAAGCCAACTCCAGGCATCACAATTTGAACTACTGCAAGACATCCGCACCAAACAGAGGAGAAAGAGACAAACCCTAGGAAGATGGAACAACTAAAAAGACAAGAGGACATGCTGTTGTCCCAGATGCGTCAGCTGGCACAATTAGGATACGGTGGAATACCACCGAGATGTTCAAACTTGTGGGGTGCAAACACTATCACTTATTAACTTCTGACTGAAACAACCAAGATCAACCAATGAATAAAAGAAAATCTTCACTTGCTTTCCACTTGTTAGATGTTAATTATTCAATAGACCGTCAGTCTTGAAATCGACCAACCCATACGCGCTTGAAAACAAGTCAGAATATACATTAATTATTTGAGAACTCATACACAGTGATTTTCCAATCCACTCAAAAGACAACAAAATCGATATAAAATGCGGATATGATCGAATCAATATCAATCACATGGTAATATTTGTCAGAGTGACTAGATGCGAATATTAGAGTCAACTTGATTAAACAATATTTTCAATCTAACGCACTCTATATTGGCCTATCCCGCGGGAATTGCTATTTAACTTTGTGTCAATAATTAATATTGTTTCATGACATGAGCTTGTTTCTAATGGCGACAGGGAGTGTTTGTAAGACTTGTTCATTGTCATTTGAACAGAGATAAATAAGCACTTTTTAGTAACCTTAATGAGATATTAAGTTCACGATGATAACTTAGCTGTGTTAGATCATTTCCTTGAGTTAATATCAAGGGATGGTATTGAATTTTCAAATCAATATCAATTAATTATTTAATTAGTCTAAGATATTTAAAATTATTACAAGAGGGAATATTGAGCGAGGTTCGTTGACATTACACTTTTTATATTTCTTGTTTTCCTAATTAGGGTTGATATCACGTAAAGCTGATATTGGATATTAATTAGACGATTAGTATGGCAACTTGAGAGTGGTTATCTTTAAAAAGATTTAAAATCTTATATGAGTGGTTCTCTGTTAATTTGTAATATATATCATACATGTAGTACATAGCAACATAAAATTCTAACAGTTGTATTATTACATATATCACAACTTATTTTGAATAGTTATCGCCAGCTTTTTTATGGTTGAATTTATTTCCAAGAAACTGTTTACTGAATCATTCTGATCGTATTTCGTATAGAATAACGTGTATAACACGTATCAACACATAACATATAAGAAGGTGTGGAATCTGAACTTAGTTATCTTGTAACGCGCTACAGGCGTCGATCGCTTCCGTTTTACGCTACAGTAGTAGTATTTAGTGGTAGTTCCGATATACAGGTCAACTGGGGGGTTTACGTGTCTGAGAAATTGTGTACAAACAAAAGGAATATCTTAATGATTAATAATTAAATCATAAATGCACATACACTTTTGACACAACTGATAAAGCCAGTACTTTATCACACTAAAGTACATTAAGTTTAAGCGACTTGTCGATGCTTTAAAATTGTAAATAACATGTATCTAAAATCTTTTTCTCATGAGGTAATAAATAGTCAATATCTAATGAATCTACTTATTATTTCTACCAATATTCCATATATAACTGTATTTTCTGATAATGCAAACTTACATGTACTTTCAATCATGTCTAAATTTTTTAACAAAATAGACTATCACATGGTATTTCCTCTCGTCCAATTAGGTGCTGGTAATTGTTAATAATCTCCGAGGACTATAACACGTAGTCCAATACTTTTGTAAAAATTAGTAAATGTGGACTATGCAACCACATAACTCACACATTTGTTAAGTTTTGTCGCTAGTAGAAGGAAAATACCTTGTGCTAAATAGTTTAGTTCATAGTTGCCTTTAACTACACGACATGGCCACTCGGGCTCCGCCCTCGTGACTATATCGAGTAGTGAAAGGCAACTATGATCTAACATACACATAGTATTTGACCTTTCAGAACCGATCATAAAATAAGACGGATTTGTTGAAAATGACGGAGTTCACGAAACAGTGACAAAAATTCTCCCAAGTAATCCATCTCTTACCATTTATCTCTTATTTTCCATAAAATACTTCCTAATTCAATAATTGAAATCGTTATTAATTAATTAATTAATTACCATAATAATTTGTAACAAATACCAATATCAAATGTTGGTACGAATATCTTAAAGATGCTGAAGAAGCGTCTTGTTTGGAAGGAAAATGGACCTTTAGCCCTAACTTAAATTAAGTTCAAAAATTTTAAAAAACACGAACATGTTATGTGTAGTATAAAATAACTTGCTCATACTCCACAAAATGTACAAGCCTGGCTGAATTACCATTCAAGCAAGGTACTGTTCAACTAACTTAACATACATCCTTGTCATTGGGGCATAAAATTCTAGCAACCGATATAAATAATACATATACATGTTACTAATTCTTTTAGTACTTATCAGGTACATATTGAATATCCCTTATCTAGTATTTCAATACTCAGTTAAACAATAGAAGTGGAATGTAACCTTAACCTTTGACTGGTGTTGACATACCTAAATTACACCAAAAATAAACTAGAGATATGTTTTCGTAGAAACTGATGTCTCCCCCCAATCCCCGTCCCCTCGTAAACAAACACACTCTGAGGCAAACAGTGACAAAATTAGTTTCAATAGCATTAGTAGAACAGGAGGTATCTTGCGGTCAAGACATTGTGAAAAGGGGGAATAACTCCAAAATTTCTGAGACCAGAGTTATTAACATTGTGTATGACACTTTTCTCACATTAATGTCTTTCCATAAGTGAAATTTAATTTCTAAAGCTTGAGTCGAACAGAAGTTAGCTTAAGGACACGAAATTCTATTAAAGGGGAAAAACTCCAAACAAGAAACCTTGGAAATGGATTATGCTCTTGTGTACTGCAATTTTAATAAATCAAAAATATGATTTGTAGAATTAAGGTTCTTGTGCACTGCAATTCTCCTTTGTGAGGTCTGTTCAAAGCTATATGTCTCATAGGGCATGTGTAATGCTTTCGACAAAAACTAAGTCTGAAATTTAACAAAGGGCAATAACTAAAAATATATGATGTGCATACTTATGGTTCTTGTGCATGATACTTCTCAACCATGACATTTTTTCCACCTGTGAAGTTTCAAGCTAATAGCTTTGATAAATTTTTGTGTTAAGCTCCAGACAAAAATTAAGTCTGAAATTTAGCAAAGGGCAATAACTGCAATAATATGATGTGCAGAGTTACGGTTCTTGTGCATGGCACTTCCCCTCCATGAAAACTATCTACCTGTAAAGTTTCAAATTAATATATAGTTTTGATACTTTTTGAGCTATGCTCCGGACAAGAAGTGTTACAAAAAGACGGACAGACAGCTCTTTACAAAAACAATATGTCTCCCCCATATAAATATGGGGAGGAGGGCGGAGACATAAAAATAATACCTCGACTGGTTAAGGAGTTATCTTCTGAACCAAAGTTCCAATGAAATTCAGGGAGAAAAACACAAATCAGACCAGGCAGAGTTATGGTCTTGCTTAGTGCACTTCTCCTATTTGTTATCATATTATGTTTCAAGTTCTTTGTTTTCGAGTTTTGGTCACAACAAAAAATTATGTAAAAAATATAAATGGAGTTAATAAAATAAAACACCCTATACAGCCCCCATTACACTAAATGTAAAATATCAGTGTTTGGTGTTACAATGACAAGGACATTTTTTAATTTAGTCAAGGTTATCCTTCTCAGTTGAACCAGTGATAGAGGCGCTGTCCTCATATCCTGACTTCTGAACCGTTACATTCTAGTATCACCTTTAAAGTCCCCTTCGAAGATGCTGCTGTCGAAATCTTTAAACTCTATTTCCTTCTTCAGATTTATGATATTTCTCCTTAGTTCACCATTTTCTCGATGAAGATGGAGGTTATATTGTTCACTTGTATTTAGCTTGTGTTTCATTGCAGATGTTTTTGTCTACAGGTCCTTAAGGGCACACTAACTAAGAAATTCATTTAAAGTTCTTAGCACTTTTTCTAAATTAACTTTTGCAGTATGAGAATCCTCTACCAGCATAGAGTATATCACTGCCGTAAGTTTAATATCTAAGTCCTCCTGAAATTGGTTAATATCTCTTCCAAATTCTCCCAGATTAGTTTTGCCATTTTGGCAGGAGATGGTCCTTGCCCTTTTGTACATGAAAATCACTTTATAGAGGATAAACATGGTGTCAGAACTCTTTCAGGGGATGGAAACAGGCTGTACATAGTGGAAAGGTCCTCTGGAGAGGATGATGATGTATCCAGTAAAGATGGTTTGTCTGTATTAGACCGTTTCTGCTTCTTAGCAGGAGACGAGGCTGGGTTCTTGAAAGCTAATTTTTGTTGATTCATGTTGTTTAAAAAAGCTTGGGTAGTACCATGTGAAAGCCAAATCACCAATTTACTATATAGTCAGGAATCAATTCATGTTGTTAAAAACCAAATATATGTGCTTGTATTTCCAAATGTATAAATATTCATACCAAGTTTTATGATCATGAGAAGTCATATTCATAGAAGAAAACTAGAAATGTGTCCACAGGACACAAATGCCGCCATCATTCATATTATCATCAATTCAAGCTCCGTAAGTCTGTAAGTGGGCATCTGTGTTAAAAGAAAATACCAGGTGCACAGTTCATACCCTGAATAATATATCCTTGAAGTTTCAAGTCTATAGTACAAATAGAATTAGAGTTATGTGTATCACAAACTCAAATTCCATATTTTCACAAAGTCATGGCAAAGGTGATCATGAAAATACCAGGTGCATACGTTCATGTCATGAATAGTATATCCACGAAGTTTCAAGTATGTAGTACCAAATAATTTTCAGAGTTATGGGTGTCACAAAGTTTCGGGACGGACGGGCGTACCGACGCGGCAGATGTACAGACAAAAGCAAATCTATATTCTCCCCCCACCCCATTTTTTCGAGGGGCATAAAAACAACTTTAAACACAGAGATAAACCTAGGGCAGAGCAACCAATTGTACCACGTATATCCAACATATAGGTGGCTGATATAAAATTGTATAAATATTAAATAGTTAATATGGTATGTATATATATATTGCACGTTTCATGGGTGCAAAGCTCAAATCTCTATGCCCTCACCCAATTGCTCTCTAAAAAGACAGAATTTGATACAGTTAATGAAAACTTTGACAATAACTGGTAGATCTACAAAACAGAAATGTTCTCACATTCCATTTCCCTCATGGTGCACTCTGCTTAAAATAACATTGTGGAAAAAGATGCTATTCGAATGAACGCCATGCCCCCATGGGGGCCTTAGACCTTAAGGGGGGTCAAGGTCATTTGACCCCTTGACCTTTAAGTGTGTCTGACAGGTAGAGCTCATCAAGGTGCATGTACCTGTGTTTGGAGGCTGTAAGTTGAAGGATTTCCGTGTTGTAGTCATGCCCTCCACATCTATCGAGCTGGGGGCATAAATAGATAATAGAAGCGAAAGCATTGTGACTATATACATGTATTTCAAAGTGTTCTGCATCAAAATGTTACAGTCAGTCTGTAGGTAGTATAAGTTGACATTAATCAAGTCAGTAAGGGCACCGTAAACTAATGAAATTGGATGACATGCACATGCAATAATGCAGCCAATATTAAATTCCAAAGATCAGCTAATGAGAAATGGCACAGGGGAGAACATTTTCAAAAATGGTAATAAATTATTCAAAAATCATTTAACTATATCATATAACAGTATACCAGCTGATTATTTATACTATTATATAACAAAAACAATATGTTTCCCCCATTTATATGGGGGGGGGGGAGACATAATAACCATTCCAAGTACTCTTACAGAGCTGACACAATGAAGGTGACTAACGTGTATTACACGTAAATACTGTATGAATATCGATCTTGTAAAGTCATCAGATAAAATTCACTGTTACGACCAACGTTACCAAAAAAACTCTACCTATACTAGAACACGACGCAGTGGTATACAAGACTAATTTTGATGCAAGCATCAAAGACGCTGTTCATGTTTTCGAAGCACGACATAAATATTTTAATAGCATGTGCATACATCATTTACAGGTCTACAGCAGGTCTAAACATGCCCTTTTGACAAATATTCTCAGCTGTTTGCTACACAGATTTCTAAAGTGTGTTCTGAAAAGTCCATTTAAACCAAGAGAGTCTTATGCATAAATTCCATTTTTTATATTTATTTTTTTATTTATCTTATTTTTTTATCTATTAAATCTGAAATAAAATCATTAAATTGTCGAGAGTATCGCCGATGAAAAACTCATATTATCAAATTATTCAGATAGGAAAGTACAGAAAATACTTTAATTATAGTAGATATATGATGATGATTTAACGTGCCAAAATAAACTAATCTATAGATCAATAAAGATAAATTTAAACAGGTAATTCATTCTTATATAATTACCGGAAGAGTTAGGGTCTGCAAGATGCATGAAATTTCCAGACAGTAAGCTACTAAGGCGGTGTTAATGTCAATGTAAAAGATTTCATCAGCAACAAGGAAAATGATAACGAAACAAATCAGCACAGATAAGGTTTTATTTCGTATGGGATTTAGATACAGGTACCGGAATTTGAAATCTCCCCGATAGTAATACGTAGCGTGACGTAGAATTATGGTATTCTTATTGTATTGATAATATGTATAAAATTAAATATATATTTACCATGTTTTGCAACATATGCAACAATGTCCAGTTAAATTTTCAAACACTATATTAAAATCAGTTTACAAACTAGGATCGCAGACCGGGCCTGGGGCCGTCAATTAGACATGTCCGATACGGCCATATGCATAGTGTTTGTGCTTTTTACACTTTCTAAATTATGCTGTAATACGTATTATTAAACTGCGGTTTCATTGATTTTTTTTCATTGACATGTACCTAAAAATCTGAATATTTTAAGGTCACAAAACATCTTCCAAAACCTTTTTTCAGAGCTTACATTAATCAAGTTGTTTGCAAGGTCTGTGGCCTACGAATTTAGGGAGAAGTTACCAGATACCCATTAAATGTGTTGAATTTTGCGTATTTTGAACATACATGTTTGTGTAGAACAAGACGTAACGAGAGTGATTCCTATGTAGCCGGTAGTGTATAAAACCGTGAAAGTAATGGAGCCTTTAGAAATCTCGCTTTTCCTATGTTGTTTAGGAGTGTGTATACATAAAAAAATATTTGTAGTTGCATGTGATACCTTGTATATTTATCAAAATATTATATTCTACTTTAAGTTCTCCTAGGGTTATCATAGTAACACAGCGATATGGGTTGGGGATTGGGAAAACGCCGGGCTGCCCGTCGGCGGAAAACCCGCATGAGGAGAAGACGCCATCAGCGACGTAGGGGTGGTGGCGGCGGAGGGTTGATACTTCGTCTGCTGTGTTGTGGCGGTAGGTAATATGGCGGATACTCATAATAATTCACCACCAACTACCAAACATATCGTTCGTGCGCAAAAGACCCTATGTTCTATGTTGGTGTAAAACTGCTTTTTTGTCGATACCCACTAAGGGGGACTTCAAAAATTAGATCTAGATCTTTATTACTCAAAGATATATATTGAAATGCGGTATATTTATTGTGAACATTTTGTTACACAATGGTTCAATCGTATTTCACGACAGTTTATTAGAAATGCATTATTTTTCTGAGTGACATCAAGTCAAACACTGCCGCAGAATATTAATGATTAAGTCATCTTTCAAAGCATTTTTTTTATTTTGTTTTGCTGCCGTCAAATTAGCTCTAATGTAGGCCTATTATTCTTTTTTATATTTTTCATAGATTATTTACAAAATACATATGCAATGACTCGTCAAAAGTTGCTGCAAACAGATTACTTTGTATTTACTTTGACATTTTCTAGTTCCCGTTAACTCCGTTGATACGTCAAATGATGAGGTTTTTGCACTGCAAATGCGCCAGGCGCATCTTCTCGGACAGTTGCCGCAAAGACAAAGTACAGCTCCACAACAGGGTGCAACGACTTCAGAATCTAACATAATGACATCACAACATGAAATGGTGATGTCACAACCTGACACGACGAACGCTGTCAGTGAACACCAGGCGGCACAGCTCGAACTTTTGCAATACATTCGGAGTCAACAGCTACGGGAAACGGACCAAACAAAATTAGAAGAACTGAAAATGCAAGAAAACCTGCTGTTGGAGCAGATGAGTCAGATGGAACAAGCTGGACACCCCTATCCGGGTGGAATACCATCAGCCTCAGCTGGACCGAACACTGTCACTACATGTTAACATTTACCGTAGATATGCTGTGCTCCCAGTATCACCCTGATTGCACCTTGATTGGCATGTAAATAGTTACATATGAACGTTGTAAGGTTTTATTAAATGCATCTTTGTGGTCAACAAGAAAAGCATTCTCTTAGTTATAATGAGGTAAATTACAGTTTTGTTTTGATCGGGTTGTCACTTAATTTAAAAGACTCGCGATAAAATACTCAAGAAGGGTTTCTTCATCATCAGCCGTATTTTTGACGTTAAACTTGTGTTGGAGTTTACCGTCGCTGTGACAGTATTTCAGATACATATATATCGACGTCCAGCTGATTACAGGTGGAGTAGGACCTTGAGAGCATAGAGGTACCCGGGTAGAACCAACGACCTACCACAGGCCCGCTGGAGGACCTCATCACGATAACTCCGATTGACCCTGGTGGGATTTAGAGTTTGAGTTAATACTGAATGAATTATAAATATATAATAACAGTGCTAGATCCACGAGTTCAGTGTGTGTGTGTGGGGGGGGGGGGGGGGGGGGGGGGGGCTACATAAATAATTTCGAAAAGAAAAGAAAAACAAAAAAAAACTGGAAGACGATCCATAAAAGTATGTATATGAAAACACTCCAGGGGCAAAAGTGAACTTGAGCGACATATTGTAACGTTAATTAATGCATAAGGCTGCTTGTATTATTTATGATCGTTTTATATTTCAAAACCGTTGTTGTTGTTGTTGTTGTTGTTGTTGTTGTTGTTGTTGTTGTTGTTGCTGCTGCTGCTGCTGCTGCTGCTGCTGCTGCTGCTGCTGCTGCTTTACCGTATTTCTTTCTCGTATTCAAGCATTTTCCTCAGTCCTGGCACAATTAAACAGTTATTGATTTATTTGTTTTATTATTATTTCAAAATTTTAATAGACCCACGGTAACCATCATGCTATTTAAATTAGACCATCCCACTAGATTAACATAGGAATCTAGACCTGTCAATCACTAAGTGACAGATGATAAGACGTCAGTTCAGACTAAGTTACAACTGATGGCGAAAGATAATTATTATGTCAGATTGTTTAGTGAAACAGATTGAGTTAAACCTTACTAATTTTACGTCGACTGGGAAATAAATTCTAATAAGTGAAATCAATCCCACTGGACAGTTTGGTTGGACCACTACTTTGCGCCTGAAAGGTTAAGTAAACTCCTTTCCCCTAACTGGGTTTGAACCCACAACCTTCGGATCTACCGTCCGGTATGTTACCACGTTTCATTAAATAACCCGCCGATAATGTTACAGAGGCATTTAATGCGCCAGAGTATTGCGACTTTGTTTTCAACTCACCTCTCCGCATTAGTCCGATTCTCATCGAAAACAAAGAATAACATTTATATAGGTCAATTATTTAATACAATTGGTATATTCCGGAAATTAATTGTTAACTTATAAACGGGAACTATATTAATATTTATCACATATGTATTTGTAAATGAAATATGATGGAACTTTTGTTATATTACTGATAAATATGAAAGAAGCTATTTAAGGCCTTAACGTTATTGTAACGTTTTTTTTACTAAGCGACCACCAACTATAGTATACTAATGCCTTTGACCTTGAGTTGTGTCATCATTACGTGTTTGTTGATCTTTTATCAAGGACATATGTCACTGACACTTCACCACCCTAATTAATTACCTTATATAAAATATAATTTCTGTTTCTTTCTTTATTTTGGTATGAGGAAAATGAAAAATTAGTATGCTAACATCTTACTAAACACATCAAATGCGTTCATCATGCGTGTCTTAAATGATCTCTACCGTGGAACATTGCCTTCAGTCATTATTATTTTCAATTTGAAATTTGCATAATTCATTGAGTCAGAAACGGCATGTTATTTTTATCATTAGATGCTACCTTACAAGTATTCCAACGCTAAGTAACACCTAAATACTAAGGTGGCTAATTTCATTAGTCTTGCTTCTCTAGTACACATGTACTCACTAAAGTTTTTGAATCGATTGCGAAACAAGTTATCATAATATATATTAATCACTCTCGATGGCTCTTGTGGCGGCGTATGTGGTCATAATTGTGGGAGGAAACCGGAGAGCCCGGAGAAAACCTACGTGTCTGGACGGGCGACCACTGTACCATCTCATGAACGAGACCAGGAATCGAACCCGGGACGCATTTGTGAGAAGCGAAGTGCGTTACCACTACGTTATTCAGACACTCGTACTTATTATTGTAAACTATATATCAGCTTAGACATGTATTTGAATACTTCCTTATTTCAAACATCGTTAATTAAAGAACAGCGGCCGAGGAACATTTTCGTGTTATTCTTATGTTGACTTTTCTGTTCAGGCTTCCTATAAAAATATTTAAATAGATCATTTGAGATAAACCCGGTTTAAGCCTTAACGCACCTTACTTTTTCATATCAGATTGATTTTACCTGAGCAACATATTTGATGAACTTTGTAACATGATATCCGAAATACTTTAGATGGGTCAGGATTTTAGACTGGCGGTGCCAGCCATATTTATAGTAGGAAATCAAAATTTCTGATTTGCATAATTACCGAAGCCGATTTAACTGTACTGTATCACTCCGCGCAACAACAGATAGAATGTAATACTTGAGTAAGGTCATGACCTCATTGGGTATACAACTTATGAATAGAGTCAAAGATCATTTTGAAACAAATCAAGGAGCACAAGACTGAGATATTGCAGGAGAGGTTATAATGAAACGAAGAGCAAGTGAAGCTGACGTGCTGTAGGAAATCGTATCAAAAGTTATGGTTTTCAGGAAGAAAGGTCGTCTGTTAGCGCATGAAAAATTTACTTACAAGGGTATTGATCTAGAAGTAGTTGATGCATTCAACTATTTAGGAACTGTGTTTTACTATACGGGTTCATTCCTTTGTAACACGGAACACCTGGTTGGTAAAGCTCTTAAAGCAATGAATTTGTTGTTATATAATTGTGTTAAGCTTCCACTGAGTCCAAAATATTTATGTCAGTTATTTGATGCTTTTGTTGGATCTATTCTAAATTACTCTTGTGAATTGACAGGTTTTTCTAAATCTAAAGAATTAGAAAGGATACATCTTAGATTTTGTAAAAGGATATTAAAGGTTAGAGCTAGTACTTCAACAGCTGGTGTATACGGAGAATTAGGCAGATATCCCCTTTATATTCATCGTTATTACAAAATAATTAAATATTGGTGTAAGGTTATGCAATCAAAAAATAAACTTGTTTCATGCATGTACAGGGCGGGTCTTAACGATTTCTTATTGGGTCATAAGAATTGGGTTTTCTGTGTTAAGAAACTGCTAGATACGTACGGTTGTTCATATGCTTTTGTGAGTGATATAGATGTAAAGCAGTTTCCCATATTTTTTAAGCAACGTGTTTTAGATTGTTACTTACAGGAATGGAATAGTTTGATTCAAAACAGTAGTGTTTTAGAGGAGTATAAGTATTTTAAGAAAACAATTGATTACGAATTTTATTTAGATATATTACCTGCTAACCTCAGACATTTTGTTACTAAAATTAGGTTATCAGCTCATGAGTTAAGAATACAAACTGAAAGATTCTCAAGAAATCGTATAACTAGGGAAGAGAGAGTGTGTCTTATCTGTAACAGCATCAGTGATATTGAAGATATTTATCATTTCATTGTTATATGTCCAATGTATAAGTCATTGCGTACAAAATTTCTAAGTTTTGATTTATATACTAGACCATCTATGTTCAAGTTAATAGCTTTGTTAAGATAAAGATGTTTTGTTTGGCCTTGCTAGATACATTTCTTCTGCTTTAAAACTAAGGAAAACTAAATTGAGTCAACAAAGATAAATTCGTTCTATGTGTTATTTAGTCAATATTTATACATAATTAATTATTTGTTTTATCTGAATTTGTTCAGTCCACGAGCTATTACTAGAAATTTACTTCTGATATGTATTTGTGTGAATGTCAACAGAGATTTAACATTGATTAGTTCGTTCTCGATGTTATCTAAAATAATATTTGTAAGGTATTATTTATATATTCATAATGACTGAATTACTTGTTCAGTCTACGATTCATTACCAGAAATTAAATATTTTTCCTATATACTTATATGAGTAAAAGTTACATGTCACGTGATACTATATTTGTATTTGTATTTAAGATGTAATGATGATGTACTATGTACAAATCATGAATAAAATATGTTCTGTTCTGTTCTGTTCTGTTCATATTACCTTTGCCGCTATATAGAGTTCAACCCTGCTGAAACGCTGGGTTTTGAATTATAGCTTTTTCATGTTAAGCCTGTCGACAGCCTCTCGGATTATTCAGTTCTTTGATTAATTACTTCGATAAGCACGCAGATCCGAAAATAATTTAAGATGAGATTGTTTGCATTCCGTCCAGCCTATATGAGTCAAATATATCAAAGAAAAGGCCGAGATGATCCGAATGGTTAGGTTGGACTAAACTTATCTATCATCTTCTCAGTTCGTTCGTCAGTTCACGATGTATTCATATTTCGGTTAATTGTGTGTGTGTGTGTGTGTGTGTGTGTGTGTGTGTGTGTGTTCTTTCATTTTTCTTGACTCTCTTCAACTGTAATATTGATTTTTTAACACTCGTTTTGTTTACTTCAAGAGTTAGAAGTTAACTCTGCATTATTTTGCAATCGTACCTTGATTAATTTATGCTAAATAATCCATTTTCTCATGTGAAACAACTCATTTGTTGTCAGGCATGTGCTGCAACTTTGCTTACTGGCAGCCATTGATTTCTGTGAATTTCTCCTGGAAATACAACAACAAGACCGTGGGAAAATGTCATCTTATAGTAAAATTGTTACTACGGTGTGTAAAATGGTCAATTCATATATTTTATATAGCAGTCATTGTATATCTTTATAGTTTACAACTTGGTCTCCAGCATGACGTTATTTTATCGACTGATCGTTCTTGATCAATATTTGATCAAATTTCGAACATCTTCGATCCATTTTTGGTGCATTTTCGATCCATGTACATCGATCAGCGATCAAATGACGTCATCCGATCAAGTTTTGGTTCAGGTTCGAGATTTACTATAAATACCGGCTCAGAAGCCGTGTTGAGTCAGTCAGATTACAGCATTGCTCAAGGTACATCCCGTTGTAGCGGATTTAAATAGGGGACAATGTAGCATTATGGGGAATAATGTAGTTGGTGCTCATTATTATTAAGGCAGCAGTCGCCCTTTTTGTTAACCCTCTGAGTATTTGCATATAGGCAGGACCTTTATATTAGAATTTAACTTTAACTGGAATTTATAGAATATATCCTGGCATAAGTAAACTACGTACTGGGACTTAAAGTACTGCACTGCGCAACTGAAACATTATAGAAAACAGTTTTTTCGCATTAGGTTATACATTATTCTTGATTCATACAGTTTACGTGTCATTTATATAAGGAGTTGGACCTGTATTTTAGAATGTAGTTTTAGCTACGTGGCGTATATTTTAAAAGTAATTTATCATGGATACGGCAGCAAGTAGTTATCAATGAGTGACTATTTCGCGATTGTATATCCAAGTGACTGTGATTGATTTATCTCGTACCTGTACTATATTTGAAAACATTGTTACATATAGATCTATATTATATATATAATAATCACAAAAGTTCGAAGTTTGTGCAGAACTCTATGTATAATTAAATTAATTACTGCACACATCGTCTACGTGACATCACCTGCAACCCCCCACTTACAACACCCAGATAGAGAGAGAAGGAAAGGGGATGAGAGAGAGAGAGAGAGAGAGAGAAACAATCGGACGCTATCTTAAAAGGGCCCCAACTACTGGGACGTAACAATATCTTAACCTGATAGTCAAACAAATTTTGAATCGAGATGAATACGTTAATCTTTGTCAATATCTTCTATATATAGAATACCCCACCTTATATTTCGAAATAGTCACTAAACCGGTTTGCGGTTCGAGCAAACTTTGCTAAATATTGCTGCTGTCCTGACGGTGAATTTCAATGTATTAACCTTTTAATCGGCATTCTTAAGCACAGCTTTTTATTAACAATAGATTTATAACTATTGTGATACAGAGAATAGAAATAACGTTAAAACAGAAATATGATAGAGTAAATATTTTGTTGCCACGAGCATTATACAGATCAAAAAACGTTCCGGTCCATCGGGATTCGCTGTTTTCATTTCAGTCAATTAAAAACTTTGTAACTAAATTAACTGAAGTCATTGCGAATTGAAACCAAGAGTCCTGGGAATACAACAACTTTTGATGTAAACCTGTGAAAACCACCGCCTGTGTTGTTGGGTTTAACGTCCCAACGACAGTACTCAAGTCATTTAGAGACTATGTCTGCTTGAGACAGAGACAGTGCTGCTAGACTTTTTTGTATATCGCGGTCGTGGAACGAACCCACGACCTCCTTTTTACCGAGGCGGACACTCTAACCACCGGGAACGTAAGTAAGTCTCCTAAAATGTTCTAGTAGATTGGTTTTATTATTTTTTCACTTACTCTTCAGGTCATCCTCTGATACAAGTTTGTAATCAATTACCCAACTATTGACATTTTTCGTCAGGTTATTGTCATACGTTGTTAGAATTGAGTTTGCTGATTACTAAAGCATGTTTATCACTTGAAATGTATTAATTAGCAACAACTGGACATCATTACCTTATAGAACAAAGCTCGATTTTAGAATTTTACTTTCTTTATATTGCGAAATTCTCAATCGGATAGGATATGGGGTATAGTTCAGACGTATACTGGATAAGGAATGGTATAGATGGTATTTCGCAATTGCTGAAATAACTTTTAATTGATCTTAAACTGTATGCATGATGTAATCTCTCTCTCTCTCTCTCTCTCTCTCTCTCTCCTGTAATGGAATGTTATTGATTGAAGCAAGTTTTATGTTATATTCGTAAATGATACCAAAGTTAGCACTTATTCTGATATGGAATTTGTTTACCACTAACGAATTACCGATTTTTATCCTATCTTATGTATAACCCTGCAAGCAATGCTCAGTGACATTATTGCAACATATGGTGCCTAAAATATAATACAGCCAACTCATCAACGTCGCCAAGAGACATATGTCAGGTAAAAATATGTCGTGTAAATGTATGCAAACTGAAAAATGCGCGAGAAACGTTTACAAAACAACAATTTGAGTTGTTATATAATTCATCGGAAACTAACTTTAACCAAAATATTTCCAACACCATTTATTTGTATGTATAAATGTCATATATATATGTCATTAAGAGTTTCAAATTATACGGAACAAATGAGACAACTAATTGTAAACTGAAAGATTGATTATATGAGTATTTAAAAGATATAGAAACACATTTTAGGGGTGACTTTTATCAGTATACATTAGGTTAACTTCAATTATGACAGATTCAACATATGTCTCACGTTTCAAGATCTTGCGTTCAGGGTTAGGTAAATAAACGTGAACTCTTTTTACTATTTGAACACTGTATATCGGTTTAAACAATGATATATGCTTGTCTGTGTCTGCCTGTATAACACAAGTGTGTGTGTGTGCCTTGTATGTAGATAAGTGTGAACACAAATGTACCGGTTCCGTTGGTCGAGTGGCTAGAGCGCCCACCCCAGAATTGGGAAGGTTGTGGGTTGATCCCCGGCCGCAACATACTAAATTCGTAAAAAAATAAATTCGTAAAAAAAACGGTACTGGTTTAGCTCCCTAGCTTGGTGCTAAGTATATAAGGGTAGTTCCGAACATCTACTTCTTACTATATAGTGTCTTTTTATAATTCTGCCTCAAAAATGGCTTTCTCCTGTTTATTTTTTATTTATTTTTTTTTTTATTTTTTTGAGAATATACCACAGTCACTCCATCTCATGCGCTATTTCTTTTTCAAAGTTTCTAGCAGCATGTTTGTGTCGTGTCCTCTCATCACACGTGCTTGTGAAGCGCTTCGAAAATAAATGGCATTGAGGTGCAAGAGCTATATAGAGGAAGTGACTGGGGCTTTTTATTAATTTTTAAGAAAGAGATAGAAACAAAGAAATTAAAAAAACAACAACAAAAAAACAGGACACTCACGTTAAATAACAAAGAAATTTAAGGTAGGCTAAGACAGAAGGGTAAAAAATGATACAAAGTAGAAAGGTGAACCCTGTGCATTAGAGCCTACGACCAAGATCATGCTATAATTGAGACCTACACCGTTCAACGGTAAAGACCGGTTGAGTTCACACTCGGCAAAAGTTAGAATAGTCTCACATAATCCACACTTTATATGCTTTATTTGTAATATCTTTCGAACGGTATTAAATTTTGCTCTATATTTAGATTTAAAAGCCCTTTAATGAAATTAACTGTATTTCTCATATAACATTTATCATTTTACTGAAATATGTTATATACACGCATTTATTTTAAATTCCATAAACTCAACAAAATACAACTAGCTCAGTGTTTTAAAAAAAAAATGTTATTTATTTTTTTCTACGAAAGAGAGTCGTTTTATCATATAAACCAAGGACAGTGTTATATGTGTTCTAAATCGGTTAACAATAAGGCTCCAAAGTGGCACAGTGGTTACAACTCCTCTCAGTATCACTCCACGTGTGTTCATAGCTCTGATATGAAAAGCAAAATTATATTATATAATAATATTATTGATTTCATTTACTTAATTTGTTATAGAATAAAATTTTTCATTTTATTAGCTTAATTTGTTATTTTATGAAAACGTCATAATCATTTCTGCATTTGAATTATAGGCTTTTATTTTTTACGTTCATTTATTTCTTTTTTAAAAAGGACCTACATTTCATCCGTTGAGCTACATAATTTTTTGTACTTTTGGCTTGTGAAACGTGCAAATACAAGATTCATATCTCATTCAAAGGTGTTTTTTTCGGCGCAGCTATATAAAATTGAGTTTGACCTACTTCTTAAACCAATCATATGTTGGTATGCAAATGAAGCTAGAGTAAATGCAATGCTATCATTGATTTGTATAATTTATTTTTAGGATATTCCAACTTAAAATGGGAGTTTCAGGTTGTATATATCTTTCTATTTGATATAACAGGTTTTCAGTTTAAACATGAATGGGAACATAGTAATGAAAATTTCACACCTCCATATCAATTTAGGAATGCTGCTTTGGTAATATGACTCAAAACAACTAAATAAGAAGCAGGCGTATGTCTATTTTTAGTCCACACTTTCTCCTAATTTGTAAAAGTGTACTCGGCCTTCAGGAGAGGGAGAGGAAACTACTGCGGAGGAGTTGTGCACTTTATTGTGCGGATCTGTAAACAATAATCGGATATACGCGATTTATGATCTTTCGGTTTCGCTACATACGATTTGTCTTTACTTCAATAAAAATCAGCAAGTGCATAATATGTAATTAAGGTTGGTAGATCAGATTTTTTTAATTTGTTCATTAAAACCGTTTTGTTATATAGTCTTCACAATACCTTCCCAAATCTTTTTTTTTTTTGTTCTGCAGACACCACTTTATTTTCCTCGTCATATAAGCAAAAGGGTCGAGGCCATCTCCGTTGCTCCATACAATACAACTACATATAACTATGTTTGTATAAACATACATGTAAACTACATCATATACCTAATGCAATATTTAGTTTTTAACTTTGAGTCAATCATTAACAAAGTGGTTGTTTAAATTATATAATAGAAGTAATACAAACATAAGATAAAGAAGAAGAAGAAAAAAAAAAACAAGTTGCCTTTCCTACATAGAATTATAAAGCAATAAAAAATCTATATTGGCATTTATAAACATTTTTTCTAAAGTTTCCAACTTATTAATAGTTGTAATCTGTTTTATATGTACAATTGACAATTATTAAGCCACGCCGAATATCCTTTTTAAAGATATTTCTTGTAACTAAATGATTCAACTTTCAACATGCTCCAGGTGCATTTTCCCCCATCGTCGAATACCCCCGACTGACTCATTCCGTTTCACTACATGACATCATGATATACGATGATCTATCGATCGGCCGTGGGTATTCGATGATGATTTTCCCCATACTGCTCCTGGACCCTCACTAGCCATGGGGCGTATACCCAAAATTGGGCTTAATTTACTTATTTATTTATCTCTTTATTTTGCTTTATTTATTTATTTATTTATTTTGCTTTATTTATTTATTTATTTATTTATTTATTTATTTATTTATTTATCTCTTTATTTTGCTTTATTTATTTATTTACTTATTTATTTATCTATTTATTTACTTATTTATTTATTTATTTATTTATTTATTTATTTATTTATTTACTTATTTATTTATCTCTTTATTTTGCTTTATTTATTTATTTATTTATTTATCTCTTTATTTTGCTTTATTCATTTAATTATTTATTTATTTACTTATTTATTTATCTCTTTATTTTGCTTTATTTATTTATTTATTTATTTATTGAGTTAATCTTGACATATATCGGTTCAAATTAAGGATAACTTAAAAACAGATGGTAAAACTTAATAAAACTTCACATGTCTAATATTTTATACGTTCTGCTAGTATCGTGTGGCAGTGACTGTGTGTGTGTAGGGTTGGGGTGGGGGGTGGGGGCTAAAAGTCGAAAATTCCAAGCTTGGCCGGACGCCAACACGTAAGGTGAAATCAGGCATCCTCAGTACATCCGATTCAATGTTGAATTTAACACACGCGTATACATGTAAAATGCTGAAATAAAATGTGACGTATGTATATATACAATCTCACTAAAGTCATCTCCTATATATACGCCACGCTTACCGTAGGAAGATCGTGTACCTTAGTCAGATTGGTATATATAGAAACTCCGCGCACTACGCTTCTTTAACCACTGCACAAGTCACGTGATCA